>JBAMJR010000037.1:1445000-2045000 GCA_038501785.1 Myoxocephalus aenaeus | reverse complement strand
CTCTACTATGCATGGAATAATTGTTTGGGCTATTAAAGCCCCCCCATGCTGGCTTGGGCCTTTAAAAAAAAATGTAATTCCCCCATCCATCTTCCCATCATCAACTTTAGGTGCTTAGAGTCGACATGCCAACGTATAAGTAACTTCTGGCTTCCTCATAATGAACAGTACAGTGGTCCATGGTCTTATAATTGCACGTCTGTCTTCACCGTCTGATAATAGCCATTCAGTCGTTACTTTTTAATTAGAAGGCTGACTATATAGGTTCAGGTAAGCTTAGCATGTTATCCTGATGAAGCACATCCCTATAGACTGATCCCACAATGACAGATTGTTTTCAGTTTCCACTCCTTAACCAGATTAATAATGATAAGAAGGGGCTCTAAACATCGCCTCAGAAACCCCCCTCTGTGCATGTCTGAGTCTGATTTACTCACTCTGCCTGACCGGTCGACTCATATTTACAGTGTGATTATCATAAGTCAATCACACAAGTCACATAGTGTACATTAGACATTCACCTCAGTGATGTATGACACTCATAAGTCACTGCAGAGGTCACCAAGGTGGCTCGCCATCAGACATACATGTCATGATAGTGATAGAGGATTACTCATGGAGGGACTAAATTACAAAATACATACAAATACAAATATTTACATATGCTCATTAAATATGTTCACTGATGAGCTTTGTGCTGATGGCAAAGTAATAATAAGAGCAGGCTGTACAAATGTAACAAAGGTGTGAAGTATTTCAAAAGTAATATTCACAAAAATGCCAACTCAAGGTGCACAAAGTAGCTTTTTCAAGAGCTTTCAACTGTCTTCATCAGCAAAAAGAGTCTGCTCGCTAAGTAAATGCTTAGTCATAATATTGTGCTATAGTATACTATGTTCCCACTACAATACCAACACTGTATAATACAAGCAATTCAAAGTACATTCTACAAGGCATTTGAAAATGTACTAATTCACATATGCACTTTCGTCATAATTTTACATTAACTCACAAAGTCTAAAACTTTGCAGAATTAATATAGACGGAATTGCATTGCTTTTGTGAAAACATACGGAAATGCGTACCGTTCTATTTAATGCAAAAGAAGGTTAACATTGACAGGGCTGGATTAGAGGATTATCCCAAGTAATGCAATGCCTTAGAAAACCACATGAGGGCACTATCACCCTAATTTAGAAACCTTCACCTCAGCACCATGTCAAATCAAAATGAGGAAATGCAGAGACATTACTTTACTTTGTATAAACAGAAGCCAACCATAATCTTTGATACTGGTAGAGAAGAGGAAACCCTTCTACTCTTCAGGTATGTGTCACAGGCTCAGGCTTCGGCCCTGTAAACACATTCCTGCTTGAGGCCGTCCACCTGCACCATGACAGCATGATCCCAAAGGTCCTCTCATGAATGAAGGGACGGTGGCCTCTGGGGATGAGCTCGGGAATTATTCCCATAATTCAGCAGCGGTGTGACTTGCTGTGGCCTGACCAGCCACTCTAACCAGGCTACCAAGAGGAACTGAGAGAAACAGAAAGGGTGAGCGAAAAGCCTGAGCCTAGGGCAGCGAGAGAGAGAGAGAGAGAGAGAGAGAGAGACATATTGAACTCTACAGCCAAAGCCTTGTGTTTAGGACAGGTATTTATGCAGCTTTGACAGATAAATAGATGAAGAGTCGCCGCTGTTTTTGTCGAAATTCATAATTTCTTAAAGGCGGGGCTCTGTTCGCTCATGTTATTGCGATCTCATAACCCAGAGTGATGTTATATCACACAGCTGTATTCAGATCATATCTGACATTCTTGGGAGGATTCACCAACATCAGATAGCACGGCACACTGATCCTGAGCAGCAGGATGTTCCTATATGTATTCCAGATATATGGACTGAGATAAACCCAGATTTATTCTGTCAGTGCTGAAATACACTCTCAAGAAGTTACTTTTTCTGCGATCCCTTAGGAAGTGGCAGAATTTAGAATAGTTTGCAGGTGCATCCAAATATGGCTACACAGAAAATGTCTGTGTCTCTAATGTAATCCTCAAGCGTGGCCCAAACTTGTCCTGCATAGATAAGGTGCGAAAAATTAACATGTACGGTAATGCCATAAACAGAGATTTGGGTTGTTATTCCTCTTCTCTTTAGCTCAGGCACATGTGTGCTTGCACATGTTCCAACGTGTCCATGTGATGGAAGAACTCCACTGGCGCTTTAAGTCTCAAAGTGTGGTCGAGCTAAACAAAAGCCCCATTGTGTCTGTACCAGTGTGTCTCAGTCGGACGGCTGCAAATAAAGACATAACCGTGATTCCAGTCTAAATATTATTAGCCATGTGGGGAATCTGCTTCACGAGCCCTCCTCCCCACTTTCTTTCTTTCATCCAGATGTGGATTTGCAATGAGAAAGAAACAAAGACAAGAGAAGGAAAAAAAAACATCTGATTGTGCACACCTCATGTTCTCAGTATTTAGCAAAACGTTCAAGCTGTTCAAGGCACAGAGTAAAGGATTCAAACTTTCCAAAAAAAGCTAGAACTACATGTGTGTTGATCTGAGAGCAGAGTCTCCCTCCCCATGCAGATGTCCTGATAGATGTCCCGATACCCGGCTGGTGTTCAGACCTCACCAGCACCCCGAGAAGACAACGGGCATCTCTGTACATCGCGGACCTCACGCCCCATTTCCCCTTCGCTCAAACCCCCCCTCATCACATCCCGTCTGTCTTTCTGCCAGAGACTGTCCGTGTGTTGTGTTCTAACTGCACGGCCCCATTTAGACCAGTGGAATATATGTGTTGGGTTTTCCTTTCATTTGCTCGCTCTGCTTCTCTGAGACCTCTTTATTTGCCGTCTCACAACAAGAAATGTTCTTGTTTTCCATCAGTATGAGGGCGTAGTGGATGTTGCCGAATGGCGAAAGCAGTTTGGTAGTTTTAGTGGCGTTTTCAAGAAACTCTCTTCAACTCTGTTGAGGAGTCGTTGTGTTTTAACAACCAGCGAGGAACATGCTGGTAGTCACATTTACGTCTGAGTCAGTCATTTAACAGCGTTTAAGACACAGCCATAACAAGCCCGGGTCTTTGATGGTTCGAAGAAGAAAGTTTACGACACACATTGTGGCCAGTGGAGTGAAGTGTGAGCAAATAGATAAATCATAGCCGTGAATAGAGCTTGTGTACTGGAACGACACAATAATACTTAGAACCGTACTTGGAATAATCTGACATTGTGGGGAATGTAGCCTCATATGTATCCTTCCTTCTTTGAAATGAGACTAAGTAACCTTTGAAAGAGGAACTAGCAAAATGTCAGTTGCACAGATAAAAAGAACACTACGGCTTTACTCGGTCCAGAGGAGCTAATGAAAAAGGACACAATGATGCAAAACTCAAAATAAAAGTGAAAGCCTCATCAGTCAATTATGACCTTGATTTAAAAAAACAAAATGTGAGGGTGAAGTCATTAATTATTTTGGGCCCAGGACGTTAGAACTTAAACACACTTGAACATTTTAGGATACAAGCTAGTAAAAAGCTTCTGTATTCATCTGTTGTATTTATTCCCATATGGCATAGTAGTGCATCCATAATACCCCTAATCCCTAAAAAAATATGTTACTATTGATCTAATTTACAGTAACTGTACTAGAAAGTAGGACATTTATTATCCTTGCTGCTTCAAAGTCATGCTGCTTAACACGTTATAAACTGCTCCCTGACAGATATGTGATCACATTCACCACCACCACAATGTGCCACACACCATTCAATAAGCTGCTTTAAAAACCTTCATATCCAACATAGATGACCAAGACACTCAAACAGATGAGAGCCTTTAAGGTGAGAGAGACATGGCAGCTGGGAGCAGCACACAGTGGAAAGGAAGGAATGACTGCTATAAAGAAAACTGTCTCCATGGATTTCAAATTTCCTTTCCCCTCTTTCATTTTTTTCTTTCATTTTCTTTCCAATTTGTAGTGGCGGAGACCCGGTAAACACATCACTGAGTCTCGTAAGTCAAGAGAAATTGAAAAGCTGCCAGTACAAAGACACATATTTTCTCCAGAGGGAAAACTAACGTAGCTGTAGCCACATAACCAAACTCTGTTCACACGCTTCACATGTTACGGCACATAGCGTGGCACCTGGAAAGTGAGTCAGTGAGGCATTTGTTTAATCTTTTAGACAGTGCAAAACAGCTTTATTTAAGCAAGCAATGCCAAATGCAAAAGTATAACTAATTGTTTGGACACCTTTTTTTTTAGATCTGCATGGATGGTGTCAATCATATTTCGGCTATGCAGGTTTGAACCCTCACAGCAGCCAATGTGTGTATCATCAGCTGTCAGAATGTCTTTGAGCAACACCTGATCTCCTCACTGTGAGATGAAGAATAGAATCTAAATGCTTTTTGACTTGAGTGCTGGATTTATATTTAGAACACTATCCGGAATGTGTGCTGATACGTCAAAATGTATTTTACCATGACATAGGCACACGGGCATATTGAAACTTAAACTTCATCTTTTATGGAAACTATTATAAAAACCAGCAAGGTTATTCGCAACCAAAAACAAAAACACCATCAAAAGTCTATCAAGCGAACTTGCGACACACCTGGACTTTTCATCTGTCAGTTCTGGCCAACTGCCCAAATTACTTATTTAGTTTTGGCTCAGCCTCAGCCTCTAATTGACCTTTTACTGACAAGTGTTATGTGCATCATTATCTACCGGGTCACACTATTTTGGAGTTTGTGTGTGTCCACTGGCAGTCACAAATCATGTGACAAAATGTCTTTTTATATATAGATATAATGTGGTTTCCTCTGAGAGAAACTGTAGTGGAGAGAAACGAAAGATAAATAAAATGCAATAGTTGTTGCACACATCCGGTGTTTTCTGCGGTGTTTTTACTGTGGATGGCTCTACTGGTGCTACTGTATCTTTTACCAGCTGTCTCTATGTCCCCAGTGTGTATGTGTGTTTTAAATATCTATTCCATAGACTCACATTCCTGGCATCGCTCCGCCTGGGAAAATACCCCACTATTCCTCTGAGTTGTACTCGAACACGTTTCCATACAGCCTCCTGGCGTCTGTGCAAGGGTGTGTGTGTGTGAGTGTGAGTGTGTGTGTGGTCAGTGGTTTATGTCAGCATGTGAGCCGAGCTCCTGAACTAAAATAGTTTTGGGAAGTGCACTTATTCGCTTTTTTGCTGAGAGTTAGATGTGATGATCGATACCCCTCTCATATCTGTCCGTTAAATATAAGGCTACAGCAAAGCAGCCAGTTAGCTTAGCTTAGCATAAAGGCTATAAACAGGGGTTACATGGGGTGTTATTTCACTGTTAAATATGTACATATGTCTGGATTCAGTCAGTCTATATTTCATATATCAGTATAAAAGATAACAAGTGATTGAATTAATCTCATCTTTTCCTACCTGGAATGACCTCGAAGAGAAATTTCCCCGCTTCATCGCCGCTGGTTGGATGCTCTGTAACTTTGTTTCCAGGTAAGAAAATGGTTCCCTGCGGAAAAGAAAGAGCAAACTGATCAGATGCAATATGCCAAACAGAGTATTTTAGTTCAAATATTTATTTATATTTTTCATCTGTTTTGTTGATGTTTTTCTGATACATCAACATACTTTATTTTCACTGCGTGGTTCAGATTATGTGTGTTCTCATTATCATTTTTTTAAATATCCAACAAACATATATTATTTTTTACATTCTATTCATATATGCATTTGATTATAGTTTTTTTTACATGCAACTGCACATTTGATCTACAACAGGTTATTTTGCACGACCTTCCCGGTCTTCTCTTGTAACCTCAGCGTTCCTGAGCTCAGCTGCACACCAACTCTCACACATTATCACAGGAGAAGTATGTTCATAACACTGACATGTGTGTCAAAGCATTTTGTATGAGCTGGCCCGAGACGCTGGTGCACAATATCCCTATGGAACGGGTCTGGATGATGGAGCTCAGCAGTTATAAAATGTGGCAAACTGGCAGCATTGAGCGCAGAGAATCCCCGTCTCTCTGCTCAGCTCTGTCCACAATGATACATCATCTGTGTGACACTGAAGGCCAACGGTTCTCTGCTTTATAGCAGGAGCATCAGCATCAGCTTTTTTCAAAGTCAACCTCTCAATAACCTGACTGTTGAGATTTCCTGTCTGTCCGAAAGGCTGAGAGCCTTATCTGTGTATGTAGTCCTGCAAGAGCATCATACGAGACTGAAGTCCTCATTGGCTGGACCAGAGATAACATTTTAGGGTTATATTAGTTATATTAGCAGTGTTGTTACTTTGCTGATTAATATTTTACCCACAAAACACATGATCACGTTATGAAATATGATACATTGTTACTAACAAGATATAAAACTGTTTATAATTAGCTCCACTTCAACCAGCTGCATCTGTAATAATAATCAAATCATATATGAATCATGTAAAACTGGTTACTTTTACTTTGGTCAGTTCAAGTATATTTTGCTGATAATGCTTCTGTATTTTTATTTCAGTGAAATTATAAATGCCGGACTACTTGCCAGTAAAAGTATTATTTTCATGAAGGATTTGCTGCTTTTTACAGGCATGATCAAGTTATCCATCTTCAAACTGATTAATCCAAATTAATTAGTTGTAAAAATAATTTATTTCAGCCCCAAACTCTCCAACCGCTCAAATATGAGTATTTGGTTATTTTATTAGTATTCTATGATAGTAAAGTGAATATGATTAGGTTTTAGACATTTTATGGGCCAAGAATCAATTGGGTGATAATGAAGCTAGTGGGATTAGTGGGATACTCCATATTTATGAACTGTATACACCTCACACTCAACATTGTGGTGACCTTACCAAGTGCTTGCATCTGTTGAAAAGAATTACAGAGTAGTCACTTGTAACCCTTTATTCACTCAAACTGTGATCTTTCCCCTGATTATCAACTTGGACGTCAGAGCCACAATGCAGCATCTGACAGTCATTAGAGTGCCCTCTATCCGGGTTCATGTTAACGCAGACAAGATGTGCATCGGTGACAGCACACGTATTAAGGACCCGAACACATTAACAGGATCTGAAGGGAGTCAGTTTCCTTCCTGCTGAAAAAGAGAGCTCTTTAATGAGCCTTAACTGTGACATCCAGGAAGTAGAAACCCTACCTGAAGCCCCATGATGAACTGCTTTAAAAGGGTTATAAAGACCGGGCAGACGTGCTCCAAACTGGAGGAATGAGGGAGAGCAAGCTTGTTTGATGTGGCTGTCAGCAACAGTATCTGCTCAGCTTCAGTATCTTGGGATTAAAAGCTTCTTAAGAAGTTTTTTATGAAGTGAAAACCGATTTTGATTTTTTTTGTCACATACTGATTCCAGGGAAACGGGAGATGACTTAAATGAAACAAGTGTGGGTGAGTATAGACTTCAAAGATATGGGCCTTTTGGACACATATTTCCTGAAAAAGATCTGTGTAGTCTCTCCATATTGTAAAGCCACAACACTGATATTCCTCTCTTCGGTTTCCCAGCCACAGCTACACTTTCCATACTGAAATCCTCCCTGGTGGTCTGTTGTTTGCCGCAGACAAACGCAACCACAGACAGAGTAATATTTACCGAGCAAAGAGCACGGTAGCCTGGCCCAACCCAACGGGACGACAAAAAAAAAACTATTTTGGGGTGTTCTCTGCATTTTTATATTGTTGTTAACGAGGATGAGGTCATTCTTTTGGGAACGCTGCAGTGACACAAACCCACTTATCTTTTGTTCTCAACCAAAAAGCTGTGCACACACAATTGGGACGGAGGAATCTGTCTGAGGAAAGCGACAGCAGGAGGCTCAGGTTGGTAAGCAGCAGCCCAGCCTGCCAGGAAGGCTGTTTCTGAGACCGTGTCCAACAGTACGCTCCAAATGAAATCACATTTGGAAGTGGTTCCTCAGACTGCAGGCAAACACCAGAATACTGAGTGTGACTCCAGCTCTGTTCGGTTAATGGTCTGACCAACCTGCACGCACTGGGGCAAATAAATCAAAATGTAAAGCCAATTTTGGTCACAAACCAGACATTTGTTTCTCAAGGTTTTTTTTTTTTGAGTATATTGACACTTATAGGGTGAATGTTCTAGTGTGCCTCATTGTTATTTGCAGTTTTGGATGTGTCATTAATAGGCCAGATTGGCTTTTTCAATAAAATGATAAGACACAGTGGAACCAGTTTACACACCATGACGTATATAGGCTATCCACTGTCAATGTATACATCTTTTAAGGATTTGAGAATATCATTAACGCTGTGTCCTCTGCATGACAAAGAAGATGAGCTCATCATGGGAATTAACAGCTGGATTGGTCAGCTGGCAAGGTGCCCCAACAGTGAATCCGTATGCAGTCAGATACCTAATCTAATCTATCGGGCAACCTTACCTTCAGTTGCAACGGTAAAAATGTAAGTTTTGCTCATCCAGCATATACAGAGCAACATAATCATTCATTTGGAGTGGTGTATCTGCCATCACTCTCCTATTAGCTCTGTTTTTGGTCTCCACCAACTCCATAAGTAAATATCTGACTTTCTAGCTGCTAAATGCTAATGATCAACAGCTAGTTGCTAAAGTCTTTTGTTGCTTTTGTTGCACACACAAAACAGCTGCCTGCTGCACCAGAAAATGATGACATGAGAAGGTGAGAGCGAACCAAAAACTGTGATATTGTAGTTTAGAAATGCATGAGCTCAAAACTGCTACAAGGTTAACTGCATGAATGTGTGATAATTCTCTGGGCGTTCATCACTGTCAGCTACACCCTCACCATTTAAGTAGATCAATTGTTAATATAAACATATTGATTATAGCCGCTTTAAGAATAAAAATGATTGCCCCACTGGAATTTCTCCTGCAGACTGTGTCTCCAGCAGCGGCTACTAAATCAAATTAACCAAGTATGAAGATTACATTTAGAAATAACCCTGTTTTTTTATTAATGATCTGCTTTGATGAATGACCGTAAGAAACAGGATGTGTGACACAATAATGAAATACAGAGAAATATATTGTGGAGCAGAAATTGATTTCAGATTGCAAACAGATAAATGGTCACACTGAAGTCAACTAAGCATAAGTTATCGGTGTCACAGGTCATTTAAGTGCTCATTAAACCTTGGCTGGTTGATCAGGGGCCCTTTTATCCAATAATTACTGTTCTCCAGCGTCACTGACCTGTCAGACACAGGAAGTCAGACTATGGAGAGGTTACCTATATATTTTCCACTGTGTGGACTAGTAAGTGTATAAGTGCATCTGTCTGACTTAAAAAAAAAGAAATCTTCTCACTATTCGAGTCTCCACTATAAGACCTGTCTACTCAGAGTTACAAGCGGTTGTTCTGCTCTGATCACTCCACTGAGTCCATCAATCCAAATAAATGTCATCATTATTTCACCGTTATAAAACAGGTAGCTCTGAACTTCGGCTCTTGACTGGCGGAGCCTCGTTTAAAAGCCACAGTAAAAACACTCAGTAAACCCACAGCAGCGACTGTATAACATTCACTACAAAAATTAATATGCCAGTCAAACGCAATAGGGTGGAAAAAATAGAGGACTTCTCCATTATTTTTTATTGACTTGGTGGATTTATCGTGGGTGTTAATGATGCGAGAAGTTATCCATGGTAAACCATGAGAAGATGATACAGAGACGGCTTAAATTAACAAGAGGGGAATAAAAAAGATGTATCACAAAACAAGGCTGCACCCTTTAAACAGAGTATGTGAAGTGTTTGCTAAAAACAGTGGCAGACATGCCTTTTAATACTGACACCAAAATAAAAATTAACAGGTTATGCACATTACACTTCTAATATACTATCTTTCTATAGGTGTTTTGGATTATTCTTCACAGTCAGGCTCTAGTGCAGGCAGACTTTATGAGGATCATACGAGCTCCGTCACAAAGAAAACTACACAACACAGGGTTCTCTTGCAAACAACTAATTAGCAATACAATCCAGGACAAAGAGCCAAAGAGGCAGACAAGAATGGTCTGAAGCAAGCTTCTTTGACTCACACAACAAATCCATCAACAACTAAATCCCTAAAACAAAAACAATAAGAACGGCAATAATTTATGTGCAAGCAGCTGGAAAACACACGGGGTGTCCTGTCACTCTCTTGCAGGAACACCTATCACTGCTGCTGCTGCTGCTGCCGGCCGGATACAGATACCTTTTATCTTCCCATATGTGAAGTATTATAAAACATCCTCTGCCTAAATCTGAGCTTTCTCAAATGATATAATGTAAGGAACGATATAAAGGAACAATGTAGAGTTTAATTTTGAGTTGCCAAAGCAATTACTGTAAAATCTTGTAAAAAATAAAATAAAATGAGAGCGATTGAAGGCTACAGTCCAAATAAAGAACCTCTACAGAAGATGAATGTTTTGGCTCAAGAATGGTAATAAGTTGTAGATGTCACTAGCTCCAATTCATAGTAGTAGATGCTTTTTCTACTCACTCACGCTCATATTTTGACGAAATATTACATAACATGCATGTTGTATACAATACTGTATATGTATGGACAAGTATTTCAAAATGTACACTCTAATGATACACATAGTATCTTACTAATAAAGGTTCCTTGTCTTTATTTAACCTTATTAAATACATTTATGTATGTCTTGTAATCTTGTTAAAATGAGAGGGCTCCCTTGAGTTTGTGTTTTATATTACATACAATATCATACTGTATCATAATGTTATCATACTGCATACTGATGGTGATTCATTTCACGTTGACTGATATAAAAGTTTTTTTATCAAAAAATACTGTGACAGTTAATGACGTTTCAGTTGCAAATGTGCAGGCTTGAGCATGTGGATACACTTTTATGTAAAGTACTATATACTACTACAAGATATGAGTTCCCATGTTAAACTATCGCATATTCAGCTGAACTTCCAGTATATCTCCACCCTTAAAACTAGAGCACAGCTGCAGGAGGCGTCATTACTTTGCCTTGAAAAGTATACAAATAACCCACCACAGAACAAGCAGGAGGCATATTCCTTCACAGCAAATATTTCCCAGGTAAATTAGTTTGCAGCCGGTTCTGATGGACCCTCGGTTACAGTATAGTCCCACCTTTAAAACTAAAGCACAGCTACACAGACAACAGAGAGAAACCATACTTCTGTTTCATGTTCATTTAGTTTGTGTCCAATACTGTTTCTGTGACATCTCAAAGCAGACTGCCTGGAGTCTGAGATGATAAACAACCCCGGGACTTGAAGATAACCGGCTACCAAGAAGAAGAAAAAGCCTTGAATAAAACCTTGATATGTCTTCTGAAGTGATAATATCTGAAGAACATGAAGGAAACGGATTGAAACAAGATTGGTCTGCCGGATGAATGCATCATGACAGCCTGTGTACAACAGTGTGATATATATTTAGTCTTGGTCAAGATGAATATCTGTGTAGTTGACAGAACATTACCATCAGTTATAACACCATTTTGCAAAGCATGATATCTATAAATTTTTTTATTAAAAGTCACCTTGTGGTTGTGTGAGAAAAATACATTTTACAAAAAACATCAGAAAGCAGCGTAGTAATTTTGTACAGTACTCTGTATAAGCATAGAGTTCCTACTGACTGCCAGCACTGTCCACACATTAGCCATTAGAAGCTTTATGATCCAGTACTTTTGCCTGAGTGTATTGCCATACAGCAAGGTCACATGTTGAGTTCCCTTCAAAACATCTTTTGATTTAGTAGATGAATTACATTTGTGTATTGTGCATTGTGACTGTCTGTTTCTATGTGTTTGTGTGCTTTTGTTGTCGGCATGTGTGCATATAGTGTGTATGGATATGTCCCTTTGCACATGTGCTCTCCCTTGATGTACCATCCATCCATTTTCATCCGCTTATCCGGGGTCGGGTCGCGGTGGCAGCGGGCCCAGCAGGCCGACCCAGACTTCCCTCTCACCCTTGATGTACCATTAGTAATAATGTAAACTCTTTCCTTCCTGCTACCCAGTAAGCTCTCTCTAAAGCTGATGATGTGCAGCACCTCACTGAGACATGCGATAGTTGTACTTTAATATCAAATCTCAAGCATGGCTTTGATTTACTGGTCACAGCAAACAGAAATGAAGAATTATAACAGACATCTTTTGTGTATTTTTTATGCCCGCTTTTTGCTCTCAGCTCTTCCTCCAGGGCGTCTGAGAGGACACAGTGGAATGGATTATATGGCATGAATTGATACTGCTGATGCACATTTTTGTCTGACAGATCACTCTGTTACAGACTGAGCAGCAACCTGGCTGCCACATAAAATAATAAGCGGGTAGTACCTTCAAAGTCTCTGTTAGCTTGTCCACATTTGCTATGATACATTTGGCAACTCATCAGATGGATTAGAATATTTAACTTAGTCAGTATCACTATAGGTTAATAATTGGTAGCAATAGCACCGTATGCCAGAAGATTTGAGCTATCCCTGTCTAAAAGCTAAATCTTAAAATAATTCGGGAGAAACAACAGCCAAAACACTGAGTCAAGTCCCCTTTCACATACAAATTGCCATGTTATCCTTTCTTAATACAAATGAATTGGTCCTTGCAGTTATTTTTATTTATTTTTTACATCTAAAGACATCAAACAACACTTATAATTATATTCTGTGGGATAATACACAGGCTATTATATGTAGCCATTGGAAAGTCAAGTATTGTAAGTCAGACATGGTCTTTTGCCCGGGGATACCAACTGAAAACCCTGTTGTGTGTGAAGAATTTTGATGTGATTCCAGAGAGCTACGGCACCAGCTGCACACTCACTTAATGTGAGGAAATGTGCTCAAATACCACTACACCTGCACATACCTCAAATGTATAGTAGTACCTTAATACCAGCTAAGGTATAGGGTCGGAAAAAGTGCTCAGAAAACTAATCTTTTAGAAACGTGTTGCATGCTAGAGACATTTCCATCCATCAATACAGAACATATTAGACACCAAACAGGGAGCAGTCTAAGCATGCGTACTAGAAATTAATTGTATTCTTGCTCTAATGTATTAATCCTGCTGTAGAAAATGCCTGTTCTTAAATATGATTGTCAGGAATAAGAGGAGAGACTCATGCTGACGTTTGTGACCCAGCCCAAACGTGCACGTAGACTTAATGTAACACTTCGATGTAAAGTTTGCGTTTGGATCTGTAACCAGAGGATGATGTCAGGCGTGCGTTTGATGACGTGCACAAGAGGGTGCTTGGATAATGTCCACGTTATTTTCCACATTCCTCGGATATTCGAGTCAGATCACGCCTGGATGTGACGTGGCTCACTGAAACCCCCGCACCATGAGAGTACACATGCAAGTAGACATGTCTGCTATATGATGAGACGGTAACGTGGGAGTCACAAGTGGAGCCATCGTCTGTGTTTGTCAATCTCAAAAGTGGCTACGGAGCAACTGCAGCGGCGAAGGTCACACGGACGGTACAGTGTTAGTGTGTTATCAAGAGGCCAGCGAGACGACACAGTCTAGCAGTATGAATAATTACACAACCGCTGTGGCATTTTATTTACTCCCGTTAAATGCCAAGGTCAAACAGTTTCCAGCTCAAGTGGGGTAAACAAAGGATTTCCAGTGCATTATTGCACTGTTGCATTATTGAGTTATTGCAATTTCTCATTATAGTACTTTCCTTCAGATCATTTTGTCTGAGTTCAGACCTGGTGCTATGAATATTTATCAACTAACTTCTAAGACTGGTTGTGACTAGAATGGTAATGTCCTAATTACATTTTAATATGCCTTTTATTTCTTCTTACATTACAATAAAATTGGTTCAATGTTTTCATTTACAATTCTCTCATTCAGTCCTTCATAATTGTTACCTCGCTTACTTCACTGGAATACAGATTTAATGCTAAGTGGTTTAAATTACAATAATCACAACCATTTCATACACTGAAAGAATCCTGTCTTTGTTTATGGCGCAGCCAGATGAAATCTGAGAACCTGCATGTGTGTGTGTGTGTGTGTGTGTGTGTGTGTGTGTGTGTGTGTGTGTGTGTGTGTGTGTGTGTGTGTAAGAATGCTTGTGCGTGCATACATCTCCACGGGCGAGTAAGGGCAGGCAGATGGCATGTTGACGCTAAGCCCACACGTGCCGTACCCTACGCATGCTTTCGGTGACCCTTCACCTCCATTTGACTCCCGTTCTTCAGATTCCAGGCGTCGCTCCGAGAGGTTTGGCCAGACTGTATCGGACACAACATGGTCCCATGCTGACAATAATAATGCACTCTTTCTAATAATGTTAGCTGTATAAACATTAGAATTTCTCAAAACTAAAACTAAAATCTCATCGTATGTCTGCATTACATTATTAAGTGCTAGTACTGCTTCCTTTATTTTGTGAGGACCAGTTCAGTACAGTATATCTATTATGTAATGTGTATGGAAACACACATTAACACACAACAATATAATTAACATCTGGCCAATACAGCATTCCTACAACAACTACTATCACTGGTTCAACTGATTTTCATTGTTAGGTTCTTTTCTTCTTCAGTTAAAGCGGCTTTAATAAAAAAAAAAAATCAGGATCACATTACTAATGACGTTAGTTGCTACGAACTCACAGAGGACTGATCTGACTCAACAGTTTCCATCAACTAAGAAGGTTTACAGCTTCTTCCAAATCATTGTTTTGGTTGTATGGTCTTGTACCTTTACTGTTTTGGTTCACTCATAACTGTTCTCATAGCATTATTTTCAGAGGCAGTGGCTGCTTTCAACAACAAAAAGCGATAAAAAGACAAAACGTAGTGTCGCATTTAGCTGCTAAAGAATGAATTGGTGGAGACCAAAAAAGAGCTAAAGGTAGATATTTGACTTCCATTCACCAGAAACACTTAATAGTACACTTAAAAGTAATATAATAATATGAACACTAATGTAAGTATTTATTTTTATACTGAGTAATTAAAGTAATAGTATTACTTTGTAAATGAGTAATAAGTAGGGAGGGGCAGACCACAAGCGGCCACTTATCAAGAAAATAAAATACGGCCTTGGTGTTTAAATATGTGACATGTCTAATCAGCATCCGTGTTTCCATGGGCAACAGAGAGGGGCAGATGTTCCTGCTCCCTGGGAGGAAGCAGCAATTAGGCCTATGTGACAGGTAACTAATGGAGACTTCACAGCACGTGAGAGAGTGAATTAATAGCAGATCTAAATATGGCTTCACGCCCTGTGCGTTGTGGTTCAGGTCAGGGAGATATAACTCCACTGAACACACGCTGAGGGAAGAAACGTACCTCGGCCCCCTGATATTGAACGGCGGTGTTAAAGGTTATAGGAACAACTTTGTTCCTCTCTCCTTCCTTTCGGGACGTCGGAAACTCCAGACTATTTATCTCGTACGCAGCTGGGTGCCGTGTCTTGTTAGAGTGTTGTTTTTGTGCTCTATCCATGCTGCGCTGCTCACAAAGATTTAAGGATTTTGAACGCACTGCTCTGTGCCTGACCTAGTTTTATTCAAATTTTCCATTCTCTGTAAAAAAGTAGCAGTTCTAGGTATCTGAAATCTGTGTTGGCTTTGTTTCATAAGTATGAGAGAATAGACAAAACATCAAAGAGTAGCTGAAGTTGTTGGGACATTAATGGATAATATTTTTGGGTGGGTAAATATAGATGGTAAGAATATTTAAAAGGCAAACAAATTGCTTCTTGTCAGTGTCTGTACATTATTATAAGGAACTGCTCCAACTAAGGCAAAACATGTTGGAGCTCCTGTTTTAACTTAAGAACCGGAGCTACCCAGAAATAGCAGTGAAGAGTATCTCTTCTCCAAGTATATGGCTAGTGGCCCGCCTTCAGGTCTGGGTCTTTAACCTTCAGAGACTTCTGCTGCTGGTGTGGCTTGGGTTTGGTTGAGCTGAGCATGCTGGGAAATCAGCCAGACAAAGATGTGTGGGTGGAGGAGCAGTATGAAGATTTGGGTTGGGCTCAAGTGTTTAAGATTCCTCTGGAAAAAGAGGATATTGTTTGGGTGGATAATGAACTAGAAACAGTTGTGGTCCTCTGTGTACTGTGCAGACAATGAACAAAGCTTCTGGTGTGAAACAGCTGGCTTCTACTATTTTCACAGCAGCCATTTTTGACAAGTCATTGCAGGGTAAACACAGGTGTAATTAATAACATTAATTATGGGCCTGCTCCATTTAGGTTGGTCAGCTTCCTGGTATTGTGCATGCTGGCTCACTGGAATGACTGTGACACGCTAATTAGAATGGGGCCCATAATTAATTTAATCAATTACACCTGTGTATATTCTGCTCTCACGTGCCAAAATGTCTGCTGTGAAAAGGGCCTATTGCACAAAGGCAACACTCTAAATAACCGCGTAGCCCCCATTGATCAGGAAATAACCGCTAATTTATTACAAGCTATTGATTTTGAATAAAGTTGAATCAAAGATCATACTGTAACTTGTGAGCATCATCTCTTTCTCTCTCTCTCTCTCACAGCCCTAAAACAGAAGTGACATAAATCAATGACAGCAGATTCTAATTTCTCTGAGTCCCAGTTGTAAATTCAACTTTGACAGTTTGTTTAAAAAAATATATATATCCCTTTTCTTTCAGAAGTCTGTGATTTTTCTTGGTAATGAGAATGAAAAGTCTGTCTGCCTGCCTCTTTGTTCGCTCTACACATGCTCAGTGAGAGAGGCTGCCCGGCTACAGTAACGTTAGAGACGGCCTTATTGTCTGCATCACTCATTGTCTCCTCTTCTTCTTTCAGGGTAGCTTTGTGTGATGACTTCAGTGACAACACGCTCACAAGAGTTTACTTTGACTTACAGTCACACAGTCGAAAACCTTTAATCAAGAGTCGGATCTTGTCTTCTTCTCATTTGTCTGTGAGAGGCATCTGCTCTGCAAACCCCCGGTGGCCATTGTTTCAGAGACACGGCACTTTGAATGGTTGAGATTGACTGCATTTGTTTCTGGAATCTTTCCATGTGATGAGCAAAATGTTTACAAACATATGAATATGCACAAAATAACATAATTACAGGAACCACAGGTGGTGATTTGTCTTATAAACCTAAAATAGCTATACATCTGTGTTTTCATCTCATTAAATCCTAACTGTAATGGTGCGTTCACACCAAAAGAGTTGCGAAATATTCTCACGAGTACATAAATCAATGCACATGGTTGCGAAAAAGCGAATTTTTCGCCGGGCGGCGCGAATGAGGCGAAAAAGTTAACTTTTGTTGAAATAATTCAACTCTTCCGCTCGGCGGAAATTCGCATCATTCGCGTCTGTGCATTGACTTTGCATGTAATCTACTCGCAACCCGTTTAGTGTGAACGCAGCATAACAGGAGGGGATGAATTTGGTGGTGGACAAAGATGAAAAAATGTTGGCGTGCACTTTTCTGCAAACCACGGATACGTTGATTGTCAACGTCTTTACATCCGGTTAGAGCTGGTGACTTAGTACAACGAGCGACACGCAGAGCAAGGGATGTTGTGTATTGAGCGATCATTATTTAAGGTTTCCTGGAATACAATGCTTACAAGTATAACCAGTCTAATCCAGAAAACACTGGACTTTCACGCAGGAGACCACTGTTCACCCGAGTAAACCTTGTAAGCTTGTTACGTTACGTTTCCTAGGAAAGTGCCGTAAGGGCTTTTGTTATCTATTGACACTAGTTACGTTGCTATATTATGTTTTTACGTTAATATTTAAACACAAACCATGATTTCTTGTTCACTCCTGAACTGGGCAAAGGGGCTTTGTGTCCAGATGTGACTTTGTCCCTCTTGTGTCTCTGGCATTGGGCAAGCCTGCTTAACTTGTTCAAAATCAATGGACCTGACCAGGAACAGGTGCAGCAGCTGACACAATGCGTGGGAGCCAAATGATTCCCAAATGTTATCCCCTGCAGCATGCACCATCCTGATCTTATCAGCTGTTCATAGTCAATGTCTGCACGCTCATCATGTTTTATAAGCTAACAAGTGAGTTGTGTGCTGGAATCACATCAATTTGCTTTGAGTTTGCTTGCTCAGCTCAGAAGAGATTAACTTCATTTGTTGAGACAGTACAGAGTTGTTTTGCAGCCCAAACTCAATAGTTCAATGGTTTTTGATAATGCACAATGAATTAATATTAATATACAGTATTTACTAATACATGTTCTATTATGTAAGTTCCTGCATGATTCAAGGACTTTCATAATGTCATCTTGGTTGAGTCCTTCAGTGTGTTGGCAGCCTTACCAGGACCTTGGTCTCCTCCTCGTCTTTGTAATAGTGGAGCTGGTCCCCTCGCAGAACAAACCAGCGACTGTGCCATGTCTTGACAAAACCCCCTTGCTTCCTGAGCCACCCACACCTGATGACACTCGGCCTCTGGCTCTCTGTGCTGGCCGGACCTCCACTGCGCTGGGGACTGCCGTGGGACACACACTGGTCGTCCATTGCAGCGACTCTGATCTGCAAAAAAAAAAAGGCAAAACTTTTTTCATTCTGTTTTGGTTTGCAGAAGTTATATGTTCCAAGTAGGCGAAAGGTGAACAAATACACCATACTACAAACAGATGCTGCAGAATTCATAAATGCTCTCTTTTCAAGATGGATATTTACAATATAAATCATCATGGAGCTTTGTAGAAACTTGAGGCAGACTGAGTGTTGAGTGCGAGGGGACAAGAGTAAAAGGGGAAGTGTGGGAGGAGGAATTCATAAACCAGATAACAAGACCACAGACCAAACCTCTAATCTCTTTAATCTTGTGTCACCCACCTACACACGTTGGCCCGCCAGTCTCTGTCGTCGCTGTGTGACATTTTGCCTCACGGTCTCTTTGAACCCTTCGACCTTTTTAACTGTTTTGAAGTTTTAATATGACAGTATACTTAATATTCAAGTGAGGGAATCTGATCTGGAGTCATACTGTATGGTAAGTGTATGTAAAGTTTAAGCAACTAAAATGAATCGTTAAAGGGGAACTGTTGTGCTCTTTTTGAGATTCATACTTGTATTTTGGGTTTCTGCTGTGCACTTAAAATTGCTGGTGACTAGTTGATTGTTATTCAAGGAGTCATACTGAGAGACTTTGTCGGGTTTGACCCCAGTCAAAATCGCTGCACATTGCAGATAGCTATAATATATCTATGATTGCAATAACGGATGAACAGCGTGTGCTGAGTGTGCAGAAGGCTGGAAGTAGAGGTTAAAAATAGATTAGTTCAAAATAATGTGATTCATCATTAACCCTCCAAATGGACATCCTGTTTTTTTTTCCCCTTTCTACAACAGAGTGGCTAGTTCTGGTAGTAATCTGTTGTCCTGCTCAAAGGCACGTCAACAGGGGTAGCATCATTAATATACATGGGCGGTTGATCTTCCTTGACCCTCTGAAGCAAAGGGTGGTCCTTTTAACAACTGTGCCTCAAAGTTTCTATACGGTTACATTACTCATAAGCAAATATCCTGTGAGACATAAAACATTCACACATGTATACAGTACATACATGAGTGCACTCAGAAACAACACCATGCATGCAATAAATCACCCGACACATATTGTTTCCACACTCTAATAGATTGTTTAAAGCTCTGCGTCATTCAGTGACATACACTACTACTGCCACGGACTGCTGCTGTCAGTGTTAAGCATTGCCATGTTGTCAGTGGCTCTGGCGGAGCTTGCCTTGGTGGAAGTCCAAACAGCCCACAGGTCCAGATGAGGACCAGATGCAGCCCAGCAGTGCTCCAGGCAACAGCGGAGCAAGTGCAGCAGCACTGCTGTTGTGATTTCAAAACTTTCTCTGGTCCCGTGCACACAGTCCAAGTAAGCGAGTCCTGCACACATGTGCATGCACACACATGCTCACTACTCTGATTGAAGAATATAGCATGGAGGCCATAACCCACTCATACTGTTTTGTCCATCGCTACTTCATTTGCGCCATACTGGATCTAAGAGGGGGAAAAGTGAGCAGGGCATTCATTACAACAGCGGGGAAAGCTATAATCTGAGCTACGGAAAATTCTTCATTTTGTGGGAACAGTTAACACTAATATTGGAGGGAATAACCTCTGTATCCCTGCTGCTTCCTACACATGTGGTTCCCTTAGCCTGAATGCACGCACACACACACACACACACACACACACACACACACACACACACACACACACACACACACACACACACACACACACACACACACACACACACACACACAGCATAAATAACAGTCTAGGGTTGATACACCCATCTGTTGATTGAGTCACCTGCTGTGCTGCCAATCTGGTGCCACAGCCCCTTTACAATGTCATGCCTCCTGCACAGGGCCTAGGTAACAGCACTGCTGGGACTGGCCTGTGAAATGGTAAATAACTTAGGGTTTCTTAATGTGAATAACTTGGAGCTTGATAAGAGTCGAAACATTTACAATACACTGAGGTCCAGTCCAGTGGTAGTAAATTGCCACACGGGGATAGGAGGCATAATCATCTATAAATCTATAAATCAACAGACAAGTAGAAAAAGATTAGCAGAAAAGTTAGAGTTTCTTGGCCCACGCAGGAACGCCATGATGAATTGTGACCTTTAGAAAGTTACTCATTGTAAATGTTATGTTGCCACTAAAAGCCAGTTTGTGGGTTCAAGCAGAAATATCATAAAACAGAATCATAGGGAAATGATGTGTTAACAACGGCCATAAAGTAGTGAATCTTGAAAGAATCATATATTTTACGAACGATATGAAGATGAACTGTGGTGGAATAAGCAACTGCGTTCAAACAGGTATTGGAAGATGACAAACAGGAGAATAGAAAATGTAATATTGGTCTTTTGGCCAAGCAAGTGGTGTGGGTCGGTTGGTCCAGGCGGAAATATCTCAACAACAGGCTTGGCATTAAATTCCACCACCACAGGCCTCGCCAACCCTGCACAGTTGCTGTAACCTTACCTCCACAATCGACTCATTCAAACTTGAAATAACTTCAGACTCTCTTGTACTGCAAAACGGTGAGCTGTGAAAATACACCGTGAAGACATGCATGCAACATTCTGCACACATGTGAAATGTAATGTATGATGCTTTTGAAGACCAATACCCTGTATAAGAAATGTGCTATTATAATATAATGCCATTTGTAACAACATCATCAGTATGTCTGGTTCATCAGTAGGGGAATGTGGATGGGGAGACAGGGCTGCTACATAAAGCCACACCTGTATTTGGGCCTGACAACATGCAGGGACAGGGACAACTGATTTGGTATGAATAGTTTGTCTAAAGTTTTCCTGCATTAATTAAATGTCGGCTAAAAGAGGAGCAAAATGTACTAGAGGGGACGAAGCCAACAGGTTAATTATCAACAGACACGTTCTACACCCACCTTTCTTTGTAAAAAAAAAGTGGGTGCCATACTGTCGCTCTTACTTTTCTCCTGTCTTTCTTTCCATTTTTTTTAACCCCGAAGCTGAGACATAATGCTCAAATCCTCTGCTAGAAGATATTGTTTGCAGCTGGTTTGGAAACAGGGCTGAAACATTTAATGTAACTAGAGGAGGGTGGCTTGGGCGATACAGAGCTACTCTGGATGTCTACGTTTTGCCAAAAACAAGAAAATAAAAATAAAGGGTTTTATTAACTCTTCCCACCCCCAATAAGCTTTAGTAAAGCAAATAGATTTAGCTATATATTAATGTACCTGATTTGTGTGAGGAACGACCCAACCAGGGCTAAAGTCATGGTAGTCAACCTATTTTTCAAACCATGGATTTTATATGATGCCATTATTTTTGCAGACACTTCTCCAGATATGGGTGTAAGCACATTTATGATGCAACTGCACATTCTCTGCAAGAACACATCACCACTGTTTTGTCGATTCAGCACATTGAAAACAGCCTCCCAGAGGTGCAGTCTGTGTCCCTGTAAAGCACCTGTGTGTGCAGGTGTGTGTACTGTTTGTGTGTGGCCAGTAGTGTGAGTTGTCCCTTGCGCCCTCAGTCTCCCCCATCATAACAACAAGGTTGGAAAAAGGAACACGTAAAAAACAATACAAATATAACTTTACAAGACAGATGAAATATTTATAGTGTAATCTATTTAAAAACAGATGCCTAAAGACCCATACATGTATGTTGAACTACAAATTTAGCAAGACGTGTATTTAAAATTGTGAGAGAACTAATTTTGGGATGAAGTAAACATAGTAAGAGATTGACATGAAGCCCAATTTTCTTCTTTAGGATTGGAGATGACATCAAGTCTGATCTCCAGAGTAATGGTCGTGCATGGCGGCATGATGGAGCGCTTCATTTCCAAGGCGGTAATTAGCGCTCTACGTTACCATCTGCTCTTGTCTAGTCACACTTGATTCTGTCTCTGCAGTTCAGGAATATCCCAGAATGTTCTCACCGCACGTCTGATACCTTTTACCATACTAAGAAGTCAGTGAGAAGAGACACCCTGACCTTCACTACAAAAACAACAACAACAACGGCTCAGTAGACAGCCACATACACACACAGGCACTTACACACACACACACCACAAAACCCTCGAAAGGACAGCACGAAGATAGTTACCAATCAGCCCCCTTAGGTTTTGCGGCATGCTAGCACTGTAATTTCTTTGCAGGATGCAATGTATTTGTGGCTCTGTGGCAGTGGAATAAAAAAGAATAAATTCCACAAGTAAAAGAAAAAAATGGATGGTGTGACTTTTCTATGAGTGGTGCACATCTTTTTGTCTCCATTTTGGCGCTGGTATTAGTATTCTCTGTCAGTCTGTGTCCATCAGTAAAATGACTGCTGAGCCAGGCCATATCGGGATCAGGGACTCCTTGTTGCTGCTTTGGAAATATGGGTCTGCCACTGCACCCATAAAATACAGCTACTGGACATGTCTTTAGTGATAAAAGCTGTTCTCAGATTGTACGATAAATCCTTTTTAGGTTGTTTCCTGCGACAGCCATTTGATGTAAACTGATACTTGTGATGATAAACCTATGCATGATATTAAAAGATCATGTGTAATTGATGCCAGAAGCACCACATGTTGGCTGCATCACAAGTAACATTATACCCGTACACAGAGAAAATAACCATATCTAGAGGTCTGAACAAGAAAAGAAGTTTGACGAGATTGTAAAAAAGAAATGCAGACCTTCTTGTCCATACAGGACTCGTCTCACAGCATCAGGAGTGTTTGTTCCCCTGATGGGAAAGTACTGAAGCTAACAGCACACAGAAAGCCCGGACTGCTGTTTGACACGTCTTTGTTTGAATTGAGCCGCTGTGGAGGAAAAGATATTGAGTCTGGCTCTTCCTCTGGGAAATTAAAATTGTGCTAGGGAAGATTTTTTTTGGGGGGGGTACAATTACAACAGAGTTACCAAAATCATACATTTTGGCCTGCATAAAGAAGAGCATTCAATTCCCATAATTGGAACATTTGAGACTCTTGCCCAAACTGCAAAACAAATTTGGTGTCGGGTGGGGACAGTGGCAGGAAATCTTCTGAGACCACAGGAAGTGGCCGGTCACAGCAGCCACAACGGAGCACTCTGTCCAGAGAAAACTGCACTCAGCAGACTTAGATTCCCATACTGTGGTTGCTCTAAACCACCACAGGCAGAAATGGTAAACAACATGTTTACAGACATCATGTGTCACATTTTAGATCATCTTTGGAGCAATGCGATGCAATGCAATGGAATGCAATGGAATGCAATGGAATGCAATGCAATGCAATGCAATGCAATGCAATGCAATGCAATGAGTCGAGTCATCGGCTGAAATTATGATTTTTTTTCAGCTTTAGCTATCTAGCTAATGAAGCTGACGGTTAGCCTCATGGGTTGCAAACGCTTTGCTAAACATAACGCTAGGTCAGGTAACAGGGTTGAGGTTGCTGGAATGTAAACTTATGTCAACTTAATTTAAGGAGCTGGATAATGCTGTTAAAGCCTACACTCTGATAGCAACACAGCGAATGTACCTGTAACACCACAAACAAATGTGCCTCATGCCCAGTTAGCCTTTGTAGCTAGTAAACTGGACAGTCTATTTTAGAGCAGATCATTTACTTTTGGGTTTTTGGAAAGACAATAAAGGAAGACTCTGCTCTTACTATACAGCCCCATGCACACTCTTCATGTGGTGAAATCCAAAACTTGACAGGTGGTGATTTACAGTTAAGCTCAGTCCTGATTGGACAATAGCTCTTCGGGGAAGAGCGGTTTAGTAAACTGTTGCTGAGGTTTTAGAATAAATCAATTTTTTTTCCAAAACATGTTGTTGATGAAAACTTTAAGTAATGTGCAATGTGTGTTAATAATAAAGGTTATCAATGTGCACAGTGGTGGAATTAATCTTCAGTCGGAAGGCTTAATGATTCACTGATGAATAGAAGACATTTAGCTAGTTGTGTCGTGTAACATGTGGCAAACAATGCCATTACCATCTGTCTGTCTTCAGTCTCTAGTTTTTGTGCATGTTCAGCAGCTGCTGTACTCCACATTGGCACTGGTGCTTGCCAGTAAAGTCTGTGCCAACTTTCTTTGGATGATGCAAAGGTCAATGGTGCATTGAGCAGAAAAGTCACTCTGGAGGGTCAAAACAATGCTACCGGTTATTCTGATCAAGTCTGATACAAATATATTTATTTGTCCGTCTGACGGTCTGTCTGTGTCTCGTTAGAGACCATCTCTCCGAGGCTAATTCAGATCAAATTTGACAAAGTCCATGTGCACTTTATAGACAGAGGGAATTTGTTTGTGCAAGTATCTACAAACATGCAGAGGAAACATTAACTTCTATTTGCCAGCCAATGATGTCAACCCTTTTAATATCCCTCAGCAACATTGCCCCTTAAAGTCTGCACAGTAGGGCCTCTGTGACCCACATGTGTTAAAGACAAATATAACCCGCCGCTGCCAAAGCTGCTACCTTGAGAGCAGTCTGCTTCTGTTAGACTCCTGCCGAACAGTCACAGAAGTAAGAGGAGGGCATGTTTTCTTGCTTGTTGTTGGATAGGATGTGAAAGAGGAAGGGCTTCAGAGGGCTCACAGATGGAAGTACTCACATGAAAAAAGAAACTGATCCATTGATCCATCCAACACACGCACAAGTCAGGTTTGTTATGATTTATAATGCTACCGGGGGTTGAAGTGAGGTCACGATCTGAGAACTATATCATTCATTATGTGAGGTAGTCCACAATCTGTCTCTAACTCACACACAACCCTCTGCGAGTCACAAAGAGAAAGGTGGATGGATGAAAGCCGGAAGAAAAAACAGGAGGTGAAGGTGGGCGATGTAATGTATCACAAACACAGAAGGATTGGTTCCAGGAGATAAATTCTCCTTTTTCCTCCCGCTGTTGAAACCCCCAATAAACACCCTAACTTTCCTGTGTGAGTCAATTTGATGACTCAGTGTCTATTTTGTCTCCACACAGATTTAGACGCCATATGTGCCCCCCCCCCCCTTCATAGTCTACAATGCAGCCCTTTCGGTATGATACGCTCGCTACCCCATCACTGGCATCGCCGCCCCTCCCTCCCCAATTTCCTCTGCGCCATGTGTCACCGTATGTCTGGCAAAGTGAGCAGCAGCTCTGTGGAGAAACGAGGCTGAAGACTTCACGTTGGCCGCTGACTCATTCTACATGTGTTTGACACACTGCTCCAACCGAGTGAATGATACCGTTGATGTGGCTGTTCTTTGTCATGCAGTAATCTGAATACAGGGGCATGTCGTCCAGATATAATGGCTACAAGATGCTCCGGTCACAAAGTGAGAGGGTGAACTGAAAGTACTTTTCCCCAAGAGATGTTATTGTTGTTATGACTGCAGTTTGGCGAAAGTTGACTCTGAATTTTAACCTTCATAAATGTCACCTTGATATAGATTCTCTTTGTGAACTAGCAGATGGAGATCTTCACGTGAATTCACTCTGGTGTAACGTCATCTAACTGAGCCAGAAGGGAAATAAAGAGTATTTCTCCAAATTAAAACACTGCCTGCATTCTCTGATTTCATCTCAACTCCAGTTCTGCTGCAGTTTCAGTCCTCCTCGTCTCCATCCCTTCCTCTCCGCCTCAATAAACAGATATCACAGAGTTGGACCTGGGGAACAGTCGAGTGCAGCAGCTGACACGGGGAACCTGATCCCTGGTCTTTCCAGCAGCACAGCTTGTGCACTGCAGACATTCCTGGCACTCGGGGGTCATCATATCTTCCCTGCTTCTACCTCGGCTCATGCCCTGTTTGCTTTCACGTCGTCCTTTTCCAAAGACACGCCAGGTGGGGGAAACAAGTTGCAGAGATGTCTTTTCTGTCCTCGCTGCCATTTTATAAACCACCTTGTCGTTTGCATCCTTTTATTGTCCTCCATTCAAATTACAAAATGATGGTGTAACGGAGCCACAGCACAATATGTACACTGGAGTTTAATTACATGACGAAAACCTACCCGAAAAGTAGAGAAAATTTACGCTATCCTGCTGTCTAACATTGCTATGGTGATTTAGAGTAAAATGGTGTTTCAGTTATGCCGCTTCAGCAAACAATGAAGCCAATATACTTTCGATAAAGATGGCAGCATTTAGTCTTTGTTTGTTTCTCAGATCCCCAAGCAGGCTGACCCAGGTGTGACTTATCTATAAATATCTTATCTCCTCTGGTGCATCTCTACTCCAATCTCAGGACAGTTACGACACAGCTGGATGAGTTGTGCCACTGCACAGTGGAGATAAATCACATTAATGATTAGAGATCAAATCAATTAGAAATGTCTGGAAGTCACCAAAACGTGTCAGTATACCAAACACTGCTGTGCTTGAGATTGTGATGTTACTTCTGCAATTTTATTTGAAGTTCAGCTCCAGTTATAACTGCATGCTTAGAATATGAATTACATAACTGAAAGTGTCACTCAAACCCTCTAAGATTGGACCAGTGAGTCAGACCATTTGCCTACAGCATCGTCACACTCCTCTTACGTGCCAAAGTGAGTAGAGATGTCAAGACTGATTGGGGACATAATACAAAAATACCTCCGAGGCATAAAGCATAGTGTAGAACTCAAAGAGCAGACTCACCTTTCAAACACACAGCCTTGTTGAATCCCTCAGCTCTGACGTGTGGTGATGCACACCGGTGGTATCCAATCCAGTGTCAGGTAATCAGTCAACATAGATCCTGGTAACACACGAGCTGAAGTTGCACTCCAGCTCAGCTGCTCCTTCTGTTGCTGCTGTCCCCAACACACACACACACACACGCACACACCTACACCTACACACACACACACACACACACACACACACACACACACACACACACACACACACACAAACACACACTAAAGCAACTTAGTGTGTGCAGCAGAGTGGATTGAGCCCGGACGAGCTGTTATAAACTTTTCCCCTGACTGCTCACACCATCTGCATGCTGAGAAAGTCTCCGCTGAGAACAGGATGGATGTCGCGGTCAGCACAGTCACACACACACACACACACACACGGGGCAGCGTTACAGCGGGAGTCCACACATGCACTCACACACAAACACACACACACACACACTCTCTCTCCCCTAACACTGCAGCCTATGCAGCCTCAACTCCTCCAGTCATCCAGGCTGGTGAGACACTCACACTCAGTCTGAGAACAGTATGCATGTTGGTTACAGAGAGGAGGAGGGAGGAGAGAGGGAGGGGGAAGTGAGTGTTTGTGTGTGTGTGTGTGTGTGTGTGTGTGTGTGTGTGTGTGTGTGTGTGTGTGTGTGTGTGTTTTAGGAAGTCTCAAGATGAGAGCTCTCTGACTGAGCAGCTTCAGCAGAGCGGCTGACTTTCTCTTGTATTTCAGATTGAACAAAGACTGGAACACAATGTAAAGCTCTCACATTGTGTTCCAGTCTTCTCAAAATGTTAACAGCCAAGAAAATCCCAAAGTTTCCTATGGTTCATAATGTGGAATATACATCATGAGTTTCCCATAAATCATCTGTGAGTAATTCTGCATCCAAACACAGAAAGCTGCCCCAGTTTAAAGGTGCCTTCAAGATGTTGTATACAAATGACTGCATGGTTGCAGCTCGACAAACATTTATTCAATGACACTTTGGTGCAAGCCAGCTGTATACACACCAGTGGAAAGTGCATCTTGTTTACGTGGGAGTGGTCTAAAACGTCTCCCTAATTCCGCAGTCCTGCAGCGGTTCCTTCTGAAGAAGAGCATTTTTCATTTTGTGAACTATGTACAGACATAACAATGTTAAATGTGTATAATAAATGGAGAAAATATCAAATATTTTACACTGTAGTCGTGCATGTGAAGAATTCACAGTTATTACGGCGTCTGCTTTTACATGTGCAGTACATTCCAGAGTTCAATCATGCAATCATTAAGCTCCTTGCCGACTCCTCACAACCGGCTTCATCACCAGACATAGACTGTTGATTTATGAACAGAGCAGGCCAAATTAAATCAACGTTTGAAAATGTTACTCTCTTTCCGATTCCAGCGCATGGTTGTCATGCCAGCTCTAAAACTGAAAATTTAGTGATTATGTGTAATTAAAAAAGATTTGCTGGAGAGAAAGAACTTTGCAGATGATACAGAATGGAGGAAGGCTTTTTCTTTTACGTTGTTTTAGCAAATACATATAGATTGATCAACACAAAGCAAAAAAGCGCATACAAAAATAAGAATATATTCACCACTAAAGTCTTTTTTCCTATGTATATATATAAATACTGAAAAGTGAATGGTACAATTTACATTATCACCACACGACAGACTCAGAAGCCTCACACAACCTCAATGTGTCGCTCACAGGCACCTGCTCCTGGAAAATAATAAGGGAGGGAAATTCCAATCTGTGTAGGAGGCTGCTGATGTGTCAACAATAATTACTTCCTCAAAATCAAATCACCAGGATGAGATTTAGTTTATTTACAGACTCACATGTGAGAATGGAAATGGGTGGTGTGTGTGTATTGTGACATTTCAGCCCTGGTTGGGTTATTGAGGTGGTTGGGTCAGGCTCAACACATTCTCTATTGATCTGTTTGATCTATAGAAGGAGTGAGGTCAACGCTACACTTGGACCTTCTATCAGCATTTGTCAAATGATTGATCAAAGTGGCAGCAGCAGTACATGAATCTGTCCAAAGCTTAATACTGACGCGTTTCTCCTTTCAGAAGGTTATCTGCTGCCTTATTGTTTCCCATGTTTAACCGGTACTCTGGAGCGACCTGAAATAAAGTAATCAGAATCGTACATCCTGCATTGATGGTACATTTTCAGCCGTGAAACCTTCTTTTTATGACATCACCATCTTTCTAGTCATCTACACCAGTGGTTCCCAACCTTTTTGGTTCCTGACCCCTCATGAAACAAACTGCTGTTTACTTGTCACAACTCATCACTGTTGATTGTGATTTGTGGCTTGAATTTGTTTAAAGCACAAGTTAGCATACTTTTTTTTTAAAATACATACAACTTTGTGCAAAATAAATATAGATTGTTTTCTATTTTTAACTTTAAAATCTTTAAAATCCTGAGACCTGTTAGATTTATCTTGGGACCCTTTGGAGGGTTCTGACCATCAGGTTGGGAACCAGAGATCTGGATAAGTCATGCTAACTCGGTTTAATGTGCATGCCCTCTTTAACCCCCCTTATGAGACTTGCACCAACATGGTATGGCTTACTGGTGATTTGAAATGTAGTATTTATTGCTCCAGCTCAGTTTCAAAATCCAATTTTCATACTGACTTTGGGACAATAATGCACAGTAGCCATTAACGGCCCTTGGTGGAGCACTATTTGCTTCAGAGTCCTCTTTGTTACATTTTATTACCCTATATAAAAAGTTTTTATCTATTAATTATGTTTTTATTTGCAGCTATGCAAAGATATCTATATTCAACAGTCAAGAGTGAGCAAAAGAAAAGTAAAAATCATTCCTCCTAATAAAGTTTAATCTCCACACAAAAAAAAGAAGTTGTGAAAAGCCTCATTAGCTGAAACGAAGCTTAAATGAAATGTTGAGAGCAAACAACAGTGGGCTCTGAGCCATCTGTCCTCAGGCATCCTTCAGCATGTTTTATTATATTTGCAGGACGCGGAATGCTGAACATGAAACACTGTGACCTTGTGACGTGAGAGGTGCCCGTCTGTAAACAAACTGGAGCTGCATTTACTCCCATGAGATGCTCCGGGCGACCTTATCCGATAGGAGATAACTCACGAGATAATAACGGATGGATCTTCACAGAGGAAACCTCTGGGAATTGAAATGTTCTCTATGGGTCTGCCGTTCTCATGGTCTTGCAGTCAGAGGTTCTGGACAGTTAATGACTTCTGGGAAGATAATGGAAATCTTTGGAGGCCTGTTTCAGTCAGACACAAAGCCTTTCCCTTTCTCCTTTACTGGAACTCATTAAATTTGATTAGGGCTACTAATAATGCTGTATTAATATGTGGTACCCCTGACTGCTCTGTACTGTACTTAGATAGTTATCACCTGACTCTGCAGCGCCCAGACGGAGCTTTTGTAGCTTCTTTCAGCTCATCATTTTTGGCTTCACGGCCTGCAATACCATGTTTTCATCAGTATCCACTTTGAATGAAGCAGGCACATTTATTTTCAACAAGAAAGCTTTAAAAACCCACTGTACACTAAACCTGCTTAACACCAAACAGCAGACAATCAAGGTTAAGGGTGCCAACCATTAACCTGCTTTGACTTTGGGTGGGAAACTTTGTTGCATGTCACCCTAATCCTTATTTAATGTCAGCTTTCTACTGTTGGCGCTCTAAAAACATAGAAATACAGACAGGAAAAGATTGAAAAAAACTGTAAGCTTGAATAAGATTGTTAACAGTAAGTGTTTATGTGAGGGAGTACACTCTGTTGTTTCTCGAGGTCGAGGTCACCTCCTACAGTACATTATTTTGTATACGTCACTGTCTGTTCCATTTTGTGTCCTGACCTCAATGTGTTGCAGCTCCTTCTCTTAACTTGCTGACTGTTGTTTTGAAAGGTCGATGTAAAAACTCTGCCCTTCCTCCTTCCTTCTGTCGGCATTGAATAGAAAACTCCAGTTAACATTGACCTATGTTAACCTCTACTTACTCCAATACAACGGTACACAAGTTGGTCAACATGATAATTATTTATTTTCAGTCCCCAGATATTTTATCTTGCTCTTATTTCGAAGTCCACCATTTACTACTGCAAGTCTAATGTTCTATTCTAGGATGATAAAGTTGTCAGTAAGTTTTCCTCTCCTTATTTTTCTTGATGCAATATCGCTCTCTAGTGGTTACTTCGAAAACTTTCAGATTGGGAATTTAAACAGACTTATTAATAGCTGTGTATCTTAATCTTTAACTCTACACACACACATTCATTCTCATATGTTTTATATTCTGTTTGAGGAAGTATATTATGATGTAAGGCACTATGGCAGTAGCCTACAATTGACATTGGGTCAGTGCTGTGAAATCAGACTTGTTATAAATAGACAGAGACTTAAACTCAAATTAAGACATTAAAAGTAAAAGCTTGTATTCCAACGTTTGTCGAAGCTTCAAGACAAACTGATGGAAAATAAATGCAAAATAATGATATGATACAATACCATCATGGAGCCACTAGAGGTCCATCTGATACAGCAAAAATATGTACATTCAAAAACTTATTCTGGTCAAAATCTCTGTATAATTTCACAGCTTTGTGAAATAATGATGTTTGAATTGTATATAATGAAAACATTCTTCAAAATGCGACTGTACTAAATACACAATTTAGTCAATCACCTCACCAGCTACATCACAAATGCTTCCTGCCTCACACCTTCTTCAATAAAACTGCCTGGAATATGCAGATGTCTTATTTACTGTAATTCAAACTTGTCGTGTCACATTTGCAATTTGTAAGTACTGGCTGTTTTTCATAATTCAATAATTAATGAAATTCAGCAATTATTCCTTATAAAAGCTTTTGCCTAATGTCTTTCTAAAAACATCCCATCATAACAGATGTGATCTCAATAGAGTCAGAAATGGTCATTTCTTTGTGTGGCTATGATCACATGACATGACATTGTGCACTCAGTGCCACAGTATCAAACAAATAGTTATTGGCTATTTGTCTGATTGGATTTTGTACATAGTAAAAATAGCAGGATGTGGTGGTAAAAGTATTTGTGCTATGACGCAGGGAGTAAAAAAAAAAAAAAGACAAAATAAAAGAGTCAAAGAGTTCATTCATCAGCCTGCCTCCCATTTTGAATTAAGTGACATGACAGCCTGATAGTTAAAGTGCTCCTTGTATATTTCATAAGCCTCAGTTTAGATATCTGCTATCAATGTAATCAATCTCACACTTAATTTCCTTGTTCACAGTGTTTACGTGTTGTCTCCATTGGGCCATGTTAGTCTACAGCTACAATAAACAACCTGTTGAGGCGGGGCCAAACTGTAAATACCAGAACATCTATTTGCAGTAAATCAGTGTTATTTACTACTCCATTCACGCACTTTTGTTTCTGCAGAGGCGGCAGTGACGTGTTCAGGGAGTCAGATAAAGGGTATTTCTCACCAACGCTTTCCTGTTATTTTCCAGGGTCCTTTGTTTGGTTGCGAGGCCTCGGCCTGTCCGTTCTCTGGGGAACGAGAGGAACATTTGAGCCCCGAGCGCTCATGAACACTCCTGCTCTCGTACACAGACTGCTCCCATACCTGTTTGCATCACTGTGTGTGTGTGTGTGTGTGTGTGTGTGTGTGTGTGTGTGTGTGTGTGTGTGTGTGTGCGCGTCACCTTGTCCTTGTATTGAGGCGATACATCTCCGCAGTGAATTTATGTCTGTTTCACAAAACTTCATAAGCCTTTGAATTCTACGATTTATTAACATACAAACTTGATCTCGTTTGAATTCATAATCATTCATATTAAATGTTAAAAATGAGAAGAAAGACATGACCTACATTCATTTCATTCTAAGTTTGATGCAGCAGCTGCAACTTACAGGTTTTCTGTTTAAAACAAATAAATATTCCCTGCAATATTACAAATTTCTCATTTCCCACTTAGTTTACTGAAGAGATGATTTGAAAATACAACGTGGATCATAGTTATAAAATAACGCTCATTGTCACTCATATTCATCTGACGTGCATACAAATTTGGAATTTGATTCAGCGACAGCGTGTTTGTTGATGGGTGTTCAGTGTTGAGCTTTCATTTGAATATAAATGTAATAAAGTGGATGAGAAGTGTCCTCCTCTATCTCTCGACAAGAGGACGGAGCCGTTGTTGCTTTTTCAAGACTGTCTCTTGGAGAAAAGAAAAAAAACCTGGCTTTTAAATTCCCGTCCTGGGCAGACACAACAACAACAGGAAGAAGGGACATTTTCACAGGTGTCAGGAAGCACAGGAAATAAACAAGCTGAATACTGGAAAACATTTTTACAAGAGTCAGAGGTGAGGCTAATAAGGATATTTTTAGCTGGGACAGAATTGGGACAAAATGTTGAATGATATGATTTTGATGTTTTGCACTACAAAGATGATGAATATTTAATCAAGTCATTGTCATCAACTGATGTACTGCATTTATTTCAAACCAATGCATGTGCATATTTCATTTTTTTAAGACCACAATACAACTTTGTTGACTTTATGCATTATAAATTCAGATAATGTATTTCTGAAGATTATAACTTATCATTACATGATTTGCTAGTTAACACAAAGCTACATGTACTGTATTTCTTTATGCAGAAACAAGTTTAATTTGGTAAAGTACATTGATAAGTGGCATGCAACTCACATACAATATGAAGATAATCAGTCTTCTTGCTCAGGAAAATGATTTATTTAATTCATATTGTGAAAGTTGAAAGTCTCAGTAGAGGCTGAGAGAAAAGTAACGACTTTTATGAATGTTTTCCTGCAGTTAAAATGTGCATTTCTCAAGAATTACCGTAATGCCTCAAAATGTAAATCATTTGTATTCATGCTTTCCCCCCATGTTGACAGATGTAAGTCCTGTCTGCCGTGGCTGTATTTCAGTTATAAAGCCAAAGCTGAGTTGATAAGTTTCTCTCTGCATTGGCAGAGAGAAACTTCCCCAAATTCTTTCCCGTCTGTGATCATTTGTAAAGCGAGTCTTTACCCAGTCTTTGCTCTTCATTTCTTCGTCTGCTATTTGTGGTGAGAATATTTGTCCATGGGTTTTGCATGGGACCAAAGAATATTTGGCCATTTGTGGAAGTTGAGTAAGTAGGTCGTTCCAAGACTTAGGAGTCAAGCATGCCTGACAAATTCTCAGCAATCGCTGCTCCTGTTTGGATGTACTGAACCACTTCACATCATCATGGGAAATACAAATTCCTTCTACTCAGAAGACATATTTCTATCCAGAAGCCTTTTCCACCCTCCATAAATAAATCCCTCTGATATCATCCTGAGAATATCAATGTCTTCTCCTCCTTTTTTTCTCACAGAAATCCTATTTACAATTTAGTTTGCCTCAGTTTTTGGGCAAAGTATTTTTTCAAAGGTGCAATGTGTCAACGTGTATGTCAAATTCTTCTCGAAATACTGTATTCAGTGCACGTCATAGATTCTCCTCTGTCTTCTTACTCAAAGTCAGCGAACATTTTATTTGAAAATACCCAGAGGAAACATATTCTCTTGGATTCAATTCCAACCTTTTTAATGCAATAGTACAAAGAGTAAAGAACAAAGAGATCCTTGAAGAAAACCCCAGCGAGGACGCAGCTGCAGTTTGACGTAAGAAGTGTTTTATACAGTAACATGGCAATAAACAGAGGTATGAAGCGAAGACAATACTGGAGTGGTGTTACCAGTCTTTAAATTACTTTGTTTATCAACTCACTTTAGTCAATTCAATTGACAAACTTTTTCCACGTTGTCATGTGATCATTATTTGACTTCCCCTCAGGTGATAGTTTATTATGTTTCTTTTATTTTACAACATTTATACCTGTTTCGATACACAGACATGTGTAAAGCCATTATAATTAATAGGATAGTATTTATGGACTACTGTATATTCAAATGAGTTGGATGGGTTAAACTTTTGCCTGAAATATGATTCTTCAACTGCCTAGTTTGTAATTATTTATTATACATGATAAATCCACTCAGGATTCTTTTGAAATACAATCAATGTATCAAATGATTAATGAATTATTAGTCAATGAAACAACATGAAAAGAGTCTGTGATAACTTTGGTTTAATTGTGAATGCTTTCTTTACATTGGCTGGTTTCACATACATGATATTTTCCATGTCCGCTTTTCATATATACAGTACAAATAAGATATCATTATGGAAAACTTCAAAACATTCAGTGGACGACAATGAATCCATGAAAACGTTTACCGTGCCCAGTTTGTAATTAAATGCACGGTCCTTTTCATGTGACATCAACTATTCTTTTTCCCAACAATAATGCATGAAGGCACACTAAATGAGGCCCACACTGACAGACTCCAGGCTAATCTTGTGAAGCGGACGAAGGACAGAGACAAAGAGAATAACATAGTCCTGTGCATTTCATTAGAAAAGATGCTTGTGTCAAATGAGGACCAGAACAAACAAAACAAAACTTCCAAATGCTGTAAAAAAGTTTCTCATTGTTTAACATAATAAAATATATCTTTCAGTTCATTTATAAGTTAATGCTACATTTACACTGAATAGATTCAGTCTTGTCAGCACTTGTCAGCGAGGGTTGAGCCGCTTCTGAGCGGTGGATCTGTCCGTGAGCTGATCCGTGTTCTGGGCAGTGCTGACTTCTCCTGAGCCCACCTCTCCTCCTGAAAACACAAGCGAGACAGTCCATTACTCTTCCAATTCATGCAACTGGGCAATTTCACAAATGACAATAAGAACAATCTATATATATATATATATATATTTTTTTTTTACCTTCTTGAGGGTCAGTCTTGAGTTTGCCGGCGATTTTGGCAAAGAATCTGAGGGTGAGACAAGCGCCTGTCTCCCTGTCACATATGCCACCTTTGCAGTTGCATGTCTTGCGGCACTCAATCCCAAAGGTTCCATACAGACAGTCTGTGAAGAAAGAAAACATTACTTTAGACTTGTCTGCCTTGTCTCGCAGAAGGGTTAGTGCCTCTAACTGGATATGATATGGGGGCCATATTCTATAGTGTCAAAGATGCATATTCACAGTAAAAATAATGATAGGCCAAATCAGTGATTAATTAAGAGAAATGGGTAAACTGCAAGTGGGTAGTCGCAGAAGCATTAATGTTTGAATGTCTCAACTCCAACCTCTATGGGCAATTTGTTCATTATTAGCAAGGATGCACAAGTCTGCAAATGTGCCTGTAAAACCAATACTTATATATCAATCTCCATTGTGATAATTCAACAAATATGAGCCTTAAATACTGAACCAACATGCTGGGATATACTGCATTTGGTGCATCAGGGCATCACACATTCAAAACGCAGCACACAGGTAGAAACAGCACCCTGGTGGGCACGCACTATAATGTTGAACGTGACTGTACCTTTGCAGATCCCATACTCGTCCCCATAATCGTCCTCGTCCTTGTAGAACTCGCAGAATAATCCTGGTCCGCACTTCACCCCGTGCATGCCCGACACCGTGCGGTAGCAGTGCTCCCCTCTGGCGGCTGCACAGACCTGGCAACAGCCGCAGTCATCCAGGACGGTCCGTGTGCAGCGCTGCGTCCCGCCGCACCGCTCCGCGTTGCACTGGCCGGGGCAGTTCACCGCGTACTTGACATTGGCGCCCCACGCCGCAGCATCGCGCACTAGGAGCGAGGACAGCACTGTGATGAGGAGGAGGAGGAGAGACATCATCACCGGGTGCGCGGCAGAGAGCTCGTGGAAGGGCTGCTGTCTGCTGGACGTCTCCGGGAAGGGACAGAGGAGCGGACCACCCTCTGGGAGACTTGAGCGGGAGTGACCTCTGGACCATCAGGTTGCAGGGTTATCAGCGATGAACAACTTTGTTTTGCACATGGCTTTGCACTCGTCAATTTCCTCATTCCGGTGTTGTTGTCGTCCTTTTTTTTGCCAGTCAGCCCCCCCCCTTTTTTTTTTTTTTTTTAGAAATCCGGCGTGGAAGTGGGATTAACTCTGCACCGCCATCCAGGAATTGAAATGCGTGTGAACTGATGTCACAAGTTATCTTTGGTTTGTTTTTGTGTTCGTGACCCCCCCTACACACACACACACACACACACACACACACACACACACACACACACACACACACACACACACACGCACACAAAGACTCGTGACAGGCTCGGCTTTGAAGAATCACATTTGATGTTCGGATGTTTTTTTTTTTTACTCACAACATCCTTGGAAATACTATTGACAATGTTTAACTAGATGCATCAATTATATCATATTGTATAGGCTCACTAAAAGGTAACGAGGTGATTTTTTTGGGGTTTTGTATTACGGTTATGTCCAAAGTTTAATCGTGAAAATAAAATGAAAGATACAAAGCTACGTTTATTTAACATACCATATCCAGGCCTATGGAGCCGTACACAAAAAGAAAAGAAAACATGAAGTTATGGACACTGAGATTTGTCTTACTTTTTTGTGTGTGTTATAGCTGTTTACTAATCTGCAAACTATCATAGTACAAAAGTACTTCACAAGGGGCACTCCAGCAACTAAGTATTGCAATTCTATAAAGTTGGATGATTCACAAGAATTAAAGAGAAACAATCACATCCTAACTTTGATTCCTATGGGTCCAGAAACACTGGATCCTACATTTCCCAAATGCAACATCATCAAGGTTAAGTTCCCTCCTGAGCCACATAAGACATACTTTTTTTCTCAGGCTCAGGAATAAAGCTCATGAGAAGTAAGCTGTTGTATATAATGTGTATTATATAATATTTATATGTATATATATATATATGTATATATATATATATATATATATTATAGATATATCTTGTATATTATATTTTATATATATATTATATATATGTTATATAAATAAATATATATATATATATATATATATATATATATATATATATATATATATATATATATATATATAGAGAGAGAGAGAGAGAGAGAGAGAGAGAGAGAGAGAGAGAGAGAGAGAGAGATAATGTATATTATATTATATTTATATTAGCTTACTTATTTCTTTCAATAATAAAGAAGTTGTGCTGATAAGGGTTGTGGCTTTATTTTATATTAAGGATCTTTAACAGCCTGAATGAAAAAATAGAAGAAAAGTAATTGATAGATGAATATAAAAACATGATGAGGAAGGTGATAAAGAAGAAGCGACCCCCACTCCGAGACACAAGGTGGCGTCGTCCGACCTTTGGTGTTGCCGTCGATGGGCAAACCTCAAGCAGACGAAGAAGAAGAAGAAGAAAGAGGAGAAGGTTGATATGATATTCACGTCCAAGGGAGACCTCACCGGGACGGGACAGGTAACGCAAACCACTTATCTGCGTTTTTTTTTTTTTACAGTCAAGGTAACTTACGTGTCTGCGGTGTGTTTTATTTATTGTATTAACCACGTGGATATCTTATCACGACGTTAACGAGCCACGGGAGTGTTTTGCTGAGAGCTGTCAGCCGACAAGCGGAGGGGCTTGGTCGGTTTTGACAGCCATGGACCCGACTAGCAACTGCACTGCAGCCAGCCGTTAGCTCAACTGTCACCGCAAATGCAACAACAACAATACTACTAATAATAATAATAATTTGTCACCGGTGTTGGCAAATGGCGACTGCGTTTCAGGTTCACATATTTGGCTGTTTATGTCGGTGAAGCCAACGTGACGGTTAATGTCACACAGAGCTAACTATCGCTCGAGAAAGAAGAAGAAGAAGAAAAACACGTAGCGGTACGAGATGTTAACGGACGCGTTTCGGAGTCGTGCGCCAGAGAGAAGGGGGCTGTTTAATGTCGTTAGTCGGACATCAATTAATTAAATGATCCTGTTGGCTGATGTCCTGAGCGAGAATGCCTAACTTCTGACACACTGCGGTGTGTTTTTTTTTTTAGCTGACTGCCTTGTTTCCTCCACAGCATCTTATACTAATGAAGTTGCTGTCCGACATTATGGACCTCTCATTGTTGGTGAATGCATTCAAAGCCATTCATTTAATACATTGTCTAGTTAAATGTAGGAACCCATCCAAACAGACCGTTGGCTCAGCAACTTCCTCCAGCTTGTTCTGGATGACTTTCAAAGGCCTGGATCACCTCCAGCTGGTCCTGGGTCAGCCTTCAAGCAAGGTGATGCAGGATGGTGGAGGTCCTCCCAAATAACCGAGCATCTATCTATCTAATCTATTTTATCTGTCTTATCTATCTTCTCTCTCTCTCTCTCTCTCTCTCTCTCTCTCTCTCTCTCTCTCTCTCTCTCTCTCTCTCTCGTAGATTGAGGACAGCTATCCTGCAGAAGAAAGATGTTATCTTGGCCACATATTCCCATTATTACATTATCAAAGCTAGATGAGTGTGAGGGCTTTTCTTGGTCTCATTTAATGGTACATTAATATATGTGGGGCTCACAATGTTTGGACAGTAAAAGTAATTGAACAATGTGAAATTAGGCAACATTTCTCTCTTCAGCTTGAATTGATCAATAGAAAAAACTAATAGGCATGATCAATTAATAAGGAAAACAACCATTTGTTGTAGCCAATGTTTCAATTTCATATTTTTGTCCAATAAAGTGCATGTGTATTTTCTTTTTTTTAAATAAAGAAGACCTAAAATATGTGATATTCAGGAACATGTTGACATGTAAATTGTCACCCTTCCGCAGTGCTGGGGGATAAGGAATCATTAAATATCGATCATTGATATTGAAGGGTTGACCAATGGTGCTTTTATACAATGTTTACACAAAGATATGTTTGATAAATAATCATCAGTAATGTGTATATAATGACCAAGTAGGTAAAGGGGAAATAATAGAACAGGAAAGGACAACACATTCCCTCTGATCGTTCATGCTGCACACATTCAAATTCCGTCACTGATATGGATTTATTTATCTATGAATGATATTGGGTTTGAAATTACAGATAGTGCGTAGTCCGTGATGGTAGCACCTTACAATGCGGCTGGTTGCTTGCTGGTGGTTGTCTGACCCCAAGACTCCATTGCTATATCAATGCTTGCTGTTATTTTTGGCCGGAGTGGAAACCATATAGCCCTGCAGGCCTCAGGCAAGGCAAGCAAGATGACTGTGGACTACGGCGGCATGCTCACATGTTTAGCAGCAACTAGCATTCTCTCACACCGGCTCATGCATTTGTACAAGTGTTAATCCTCGAAGGAGTCTCAGCCATTACCCGAGTATGGAGATTTCTACATTACAACTCAACCGCTGATTTCACCAGTTTACCCTCAACCTGTGTGTTGCTCGTCAGGAATGACGAGTCATTTATCTTGGGGTCATTATAGAAATGCATTTGTAATGAAGGGCACAGTTATTGCATACATTTGTAGTACTAAATGAGTGGTTATCAAATATTTTGTTCAGTTTATAATTGGTGCAGTGAATGTGGATAATGCCATGGAAATGTCATGCCATTGATATCCCCATGAAATCACCTGCTAAGATATGAATGCCGTCTGTCATTGGGGCATTCACATTTTAACCTCCCTTGTGGGGATAGGAAAACACAAATCTGTATTGTTGTTCCAGAGCAACTTGACTTGAGTTGACAAAAATGCAGACAGACAGGCTGGGAGTTTGGTTTTCTTTGCATGGGATTGTATTTGACAATTGTATGACCAGCGCATTGAGAATAAGAATGAATATCGAAAGGGGGTACAGATTATCATCACTCGTGTCTAATTTCATTCTTTGACTGGTTATATTATGACATTTTCACTTTCAAATGTTAACAAACCAAAAACATCCCTTTGTGTTGTGTAGCATATCAGCTTGTGAGACAAAAGTCTCATTAGCGTGGGTGTGTTGGTTAGCTGTTATGAAAGGGTGAGCTGACCTATTTCAGTGATACCCACTGGGCCTATGCCACTAGCCTGGATGTATTGTATGCTGGAAAAGTTCCAACACTAAGGAGAAACTTGACACCTTTACTCTGATTTTACTTGGCAGGAAAACACATTCGATCATCGACTTTCAGCCGCAAATGTTGCCTACAATTTTGATGGCAGAGATTAAAGAAAAAGCCATTTAATTATGTTGATCAAGTGTGTGGGATGATACGTGTGAATTTTATAAATCTGTCAATTGACAGCCCGCATTAGCTCTTTCAATCGTGTTTCCCTCTCTGTCTTTCAGGTGTATATCGGAGTATAGATAATGCCCAGACATGGTGCCTTGTCAGACCCATGTGTTGCTGAAGTGGCAGGAGCACTTCAATAGCTCTTGGGCAGCAGAAGACAGTGTACAGACAGCCAGGAGGCATGGAGCTGCTGTGCTCTACAATAAGCTCCTCCACAACAAGGAAGTGGTGACTCTGGCCCAACCTGTCCAAGAACTCGTCGGCCCACGCCTGCCAGACTTTGAGTGTGAGTCCAGTGCCTCAGCGGAGAAGGAAGAGTACCTTTCATCCCTGCTTCACAGCCAGCGATGGCTGGCCCACCGGATGCTGACGCAAACCTCCTACACCGTGGGCCTCCACCACAGGCTGGTAGTCCTCCAGAGGATCTACTACGCGCTTCACAGCAAATACCATGACAGATTCCGCGTGCAGCTGCCCTCCCAGTCCACGGACAGTGGCACCGAATGTGGGCAACTTGAGCTGGCCTCAGAGCCCCGCCTGCTAGGGGGAGCGTCCAAAGTCAAGTCGGGAACAGATGTTCTGATAGAGATGGGTGTGAGGACGGGTTTGAGTCTGCTCTTCTCGTTGCTGCAGCAGAACTGGAGATACGCAGCCTCCGTGCATCCGGAGTCGGTTCTCTGCAACGACGTGCTCGCCACGGCGTCCTCTGTGCTGACTTCTCTGCCGCCGCTCTCTCTGGCCAATGAGAATAAGATCCCGTCGGTTGGGCTAGACTGCCTGGCACAGGTGTCGGACTTCCTGAAGAAGACATCTGTGAGCAGTGGGACTGGCGGTGCGGACCCGACCGGTCGGAGGCTAGCCCTGGAGCTGCTGCTCGGCCTGGCCATGCAGAGAGGCTCTCTCAAGTTTCTGCTGGAGTGGGTGGAGGTAGCATTGGCTGCGTCTATGTCCTCATCCTCCTCTACACTGTCTTCTTCGTCCTCCTCACTGAGCTCGCAGAACTCAGCTGGCGTGGGCTTTGATGTCGTCCATCAAACGCTTCTCCAAATGAAGCAGTATTCGGTAGGTCTTTAAATTGAGACCTTAGTTTTTAGTCTGTTGTTGATGTTCTTTTATCTTACTGTTCCATTAACTATATTCAGACATAACTGTTATTATTAAAATGTTGTGATGTCAGAGGAATTCCCTTGTCCTTACATCGCATGATTATTTGGATTTGTGTGTTTTTGGAAGTTTAACATTTCCAGACTATAACATTGTGTCACCTGGAGTAATCCCCTCTGTCCTGGTTGTAAGGGACTATTCTACTTGTATCTATAAAAAGAGCTTTTTCTCTAACATGACTTAAAGTATGGCAAACAGCAGCCTGGAGAAGGAATTCAGATGTGTTTGTCTCATCTCGATATGAGTGATTGTTCCGCTGTGCCTTGGTATGTTACCTTATTATAAGTAATGAGTCATTTTTCACTAATGTATTGAGGTTAGTTCACAAGTCGTATGAGGTAACTTACCTGCGCATCTATGACCATACTGGTAAATGAGGCCCATTGATTGTAAAGCAGGATAATTGCTCTACGCTGCCACATCCATCCCTGCTGCAAGCTGTTCTTTTTATTTGAACGGTCTCATTTGAAGATTGGAGAGATGCATTAGTTTGCAGAAACGGATTAAGATTGAGCCAGTCTTCCTTCCCTCCCTCGTTATTCGTATTGAGTCATCCCTTAGCAGGCTAATCAGCTTTGCAATATTTCTAGACAAATGACAACAAGGGCCGGCTATTGCCAACATCCTTGTGATTGATTTAGCGCATCCTACACACAATTTAGAGCTCTGTAGTAGCTTAAGAAAGTCCTGAAGGAGAACACAACATGAAAACACACTTAAGATCTGCATCTACAGATTAGGATATCAAATGTGTGCCTCTTAGTCTTTCTTGACTTTCTGCCTGATTATCTGATTATGCAGTGACTTGTGACTTTTTTTTTTGTTGTGATTAAAAATTCTGGTTTAGAAAGAATGTGCAAGCAAAACGTTTAGAATGTAATACAAATGCAAATTGTACATTCAAACCAACCCAATATTTACACACAGGCAGTCTCAGGTGATAGTAAAAACGCACTATGTTGAAGGCTAAACAAATATTTCCCCCCCAGGGTTTCAGAGGGGATTCCGTCAATACTCAGGTGCTGAAAAAGGATGCAGATGGACTTTGTCGACTCTCCCAGGCAGCTCTCTGCCTGTTTGAGGAGGTACACGCTCTCTAACATTTAGGCACCATTAAGAACGGATATACTTTCCAGTAACTGACTAAATGGACCTCTCCCTCCTCTCTTTTGACAGATTTGTAATCTAGCATCCTACTGCCTGTGCTCCTGCAGCACTAATGCAGCTGCTCCTGGTTCAGAGAGCGACACAGTCATGGTGTATGTGTGGGGCAGCAACAGCAGCCATCAGCTGGCAGAGGGGACTCTGGAGAAAATCCTGCTGCCAAAGCTGACACAGGGCTTCAGTGATGCCCAAATGGTATGGCTACCCATAATAATGATGACCCATAATATTACTCTGCCACATTTCATCTTTTAATGTTCTTGTTTTTGATCCACTTTGTCCGTTTTTAGATTGAGGCAGGACAGTACTGTACGTTTTCAGTATCTGCAGATGGTTCAGTGAAAGCATGTGGGAAAGGCAGCTATGGCCGCCTGGGCCTGGGGGACTCCAACAACCAGTCCATGCCCAAGAAACTTGTGCTGGAGCCACATAGGAACATGAAGAAGGTCTCCTCCTCCAAAGGCTCTGATGGTCACACTTTGGCCATCACTGTAGAAGGAGAGGTAACAAGCTAAAATAATTACTATTATGTACTGATACATATTTCCCAGATCGGCAGACTGTATAATAACACAATAACACATCTAAGAAATGTTTTTCCCAAATGTTTTAAATAACTAGTTTACATTTTTAAGTGACCAATACAAATCTTAATTTTCTTCATCATGAATTATAAAATGTTCAAAATATTTTTCCCAGGTGTTCAGCTGGGGTGATGGAGAGTACGGGAAACTGGGCCATGGCAACAGTGCGACACAGAAATACCCCAAAATCATACAAGGCCCGCTGTGTGGCAAAGTAGGCATTTAGAAAACCTTCTACTTTATTCTTTACTCATATATACATTTATGTGGAAAGCTATGCGATTTAACATAATTTTACATCCATTATGGTATCTCTGCCAGGTTGTTGTTTGTGTGTCTGCTGGCTACAGACACAGCGCGGCTGTGACTAATGATGGAGAGCTTTACACCTGGGGAGAAGGCGACTTTGGCAGACTCGGTACACACTTCATTTCTCAATTTGCTTGCGCTCGCTTGTCTCAACCATTTCAGTGAAGCGTGTCAGCAACAACCTCTGTTGTCCTGTGTTCGTCCCCTGAGCAGGTCACAGTGACAGTCAGAGTCGGAACGTGCCCACGCTAGTGAAGGACATCAGCGGTGTAGGGCAGGTGGCGTGTGGCAGCTCCCACACCGTTGCTGCGGCGCAGGATGGACGCACCGTGTGGTCCTTTGGGGGAGGGGACAATGGTATGTTGGCATGTCGCTCGATTTAAGACCAAATTGCAGCATCTGTGTGATCTGATGGAAATCACAGTTTGAGTGTAAGATTATAATTTCTGTCCAATATACAGTATAAATTGCTTGAAAATAACAAACACTATGGATCATTCGTGGTCTATCTTAAGGTACAGTGAATTAATGCCGGTTCTCGGACATTACTCATTTTTGCAGGTAAACTAGGTCACGGAGACACCAATCGTGTGTATCGCCCCAAGGTCATAGAGGCGCTGCATGGATTCATCATCAGGAAAGTGTGTGCTGGCAGCCAGTCATCTCTGGCCCTTACCTCTGCAGGACAGGTGAGATGCAGCATTGTGGGTCAACTTTCAAAGGACCTCACTGAGATAAACTCACTCAGCTCATTCACACTCTCCTTGTTGAAATCTTTCATTCTGCAGGAGCATGACAACATCACCTGAAAGTGAGATTTTCTAATTGAGTGAAAACAATGCTATTGTGCTCAGAGTTAAGCAGTCTGGAGTAGTGTTGTCAATACAAGTTTTCAGAATGGATTTTGTTTGTTTGTATACAATGGAGAAAAACTGTATTATGTCATTTTTTTCCTGGGAATATTGCTGCTGACACCCACTTTGTAATATTGCAAATATTAAAATGTTGCAATATTTTCATCAGGCGAGTGACTTAACAGACATTTATTTAAATGACTTTAACAACAGCTCTTGATATGTTTAGGCTAAATAATGTATCTGCATTCAAAGTGACGTATAAAGAGATACAGAAAAGACACTTGTGTTTTATTCTTTTTTTATTCAGGTGTTTGCATGGGGCTGCGGCTCATGTTTAGGATCTGGCTCGTCTGAGACAACCTCTCTGAGACCCAGGTTCATAGAAGACCTGAGTATCACCAAGATCATTGATATCTCATGTGGAGACAGTCACTGTCTGGCTCTGACGCATGGTAAGAGACCCTTAACAGTTAATTGTCAGTTTGAAAATGTGTATTTGGGGTAAGAATCGTAATTTTTATTGAGGTGTTAATGGGATATTACAATTGTGAACATGCTCTGACTGCAACGTGCGCTGCTCTCCCTCCATCAGAGAATGAAGTGTATGCCTGGGGGAACAACACGATGGGCCAATGTGGACAAGGCCACACTTCAACACCAATTACCAAACCCAAGAAAGTGCTCGGTCTAGAGGGGGTTTCGATCCAGCAAATCACTGCTGGCACTTCTCACAGCCTGGCTTGGACCGCAGATCCCACTGACAGGTAAAGCCTAATCTCGCCTGAAACAAATGTAAGTCTTTATTTTCTGAAGTCCATGTCTGCCTCTTTGTTATGGTTGTGTTTCCTTGGTTTTCCATTGATTGCTCATCATTGTTTTATACCGCTGAACTCTTGTTTCTCATCCCCCTGTCTTATGAGTTCTGATATGTTTGTGCTTGCACAGCTCTTTTTAAATGACCTACTCTTTTCCAGGCAACTGGTGGCGTGGCACAGGCCCTTTTGTGTCGACTTGGAAGAGAGTACATTCACCTACCTACGCAACTTCCTCGAGAGTTACTGTGACGGCATCGGGAATGACACACCACCGGCCCCATTCTTATCTAAAAGGTATGACAATTAATGAACATAGCACTCTATCAGTGGTGATAATATAACCTGTTAAAGACAATTGTATTCTATTATTTGTGTTTGAGATTTTATTCAGTATAGAGTGATGTGTGGCCCGTTGAGCTCTGATCAGTTATAATGAAATTAATCTATGTTTTTATCGCATTACATCACCACACACATGGAACCCCACACCGTATTGTTCCCTCCTATCCACTTAACCAACATTCCTAACGCTCTCTGTATATATTTCTCAGGGACCACCATCAGTTTCTTTTGCTGTGCATGAAGCTGCTTTCCATCCACTTATCCTTGGCCCATGCTGGGGGCACTGGTGCCATGGTTTTGGGGGCTCAGGGCAGGCCCCTCAGAAACCTGCTCTTCCGGCTCATAGATACCAATATGCCAGACTCCATACAACAGGTAAACTATCAGTTTGCCTTACTAGATTCTTTTCATATTATTTTTAGGCTGAGTTGTGGAACTGAACTGGAGGAATTGTTGGTGTTGTCTGCAGGCATAAGACCAAGATAGTAAGAACAGCGTTGTGTGTAATGTATATATATATATATATATAGTAAATGCTAATCATTGATTTTCAAGTGTCTTTTCATCTTGTGTTGACATTCCTGTCCATCCTCAGGCAGTTTTGAACACGCTGTCCATTGGTGCATCCCTGCTGCTTCCTCCACTGAGGGAAAGAACAGAACTGCTCCTGTCCCTCCTTCCTCAGGGCCCTCACATCTTAAATGTCCCCTCCAAAGGACAGGTATGTAAAGCTCTTTTGTACCATTTCAAACATTGTGTTGTTAAAATAGTGCTGATTATCATTACCAAATGCGATTTTTGTCAGGAGAGTGTTTTGTTAAAGAAGATGTTTATGTAAATACAGAACACACATAAACAATTACATTTAAACTGCCTTAAAAAAGGACAAATGCTCTTCCTTTGCTGCATGGCTGTCCTCTTTTAAACTATAACTCTGATCCAGATAGTTGGCTGTAAAATGGTTGGATGGATAAAGGAAGCAAACTGTGTTTGTCCAAATCACAGCACCAACTTGGAGTGTTGCTAGGCAATATGTGTTGAGGACTGCTTGAATGTTGTGAAAATGTGTTGCCGTAAAAAAAGAAAATCCCAAACCAAACAATTGTCTCTTTCTTTCTCCTGTATCTCTCAAAAGCGCCTGCAGTTAGACATGGTCCTCAGCAGCCTTCAGGATCAGAGCCATGTATCTTCTTTACTAGGTTACAGCAACTTTGGGGAGGTGACATCTCTGGGACCCCCACTGACACCCGTTATGTCCACCAGGACGCCCTCCTCATCCAGCTCAGTTGAGGCCTATAACCCTCTGCACTTAGCAGAGGTGCTGCTCAGAACCCTGCTCCACAGCATTGGCTTTTACACGGTATGGAAAGAGGACCCTGTGTGCAACTGTGTGTCTTATGTGTTGAATTACGCAACATGAAGGGCTTTGTTTTCTCAGTCAAATCTTCATAAATGTTCTATATTTTCTGGATATTTTAGTGCACGCTGTTGCTGTTGAATTAGAGTTGATTGTACTATTCCTCAACACAGTTTCTGTTTTTGTGTGTGTGCACACAGGAGCGGGCATTCGGGGAATTGGAGAAAAACAGTGACAAACAGGTATCAAGTGATAGCCAGGGACAGACTGATCCTCCGTGTCACTTCCACCAGCTGCTGTCTGGACTACACAAACACCTGCTCGCCCATTGCTATATCCATCCCAGCCCTGAGGTATACTTATATTCCCATATATTTAAATCTAATAGCTCTGCAGCCATATAGCTGATTTTATGTTCACTGTTTCTTCTGTTCTGTAGGATGACAGCAGTGCAACGCTGCTTCGTCAGCATCTTTACCTGCTGCTTCCCTGTGCTGCTGAGACACTCAGGAGATCAACCAAGCTGTTGAAGGAGAGTTCCCTGGATAAACAAATAATCAAGAAGCTTCACGGTAAGAAGTATTGCTGATAACAAGTGTGTGCCTTTATAACCTACAAACTACTGTCCCACATGTATTTTATTTATTGTTTGCAGAGTGCTTTTGTTCATAAAATATAGCTAGACCTGTATACCTTTTTGTAATAGTAGTAATAATGTAATAGGACATTCATTTACACTAACATAATTTGGATTGACACTACTTTCTTCAAGGAAGAAGTACAACAGGGAATTTTGGCGATATATGTGTGATATTTCACACTCTGTGAATCTGCTTTTGATCTTTTGGAAGTATTATATCCACAAGAGAGAAGTTCTCAGACCAAAAGACAAACTTCAGTGCATTCAATGCACTATTTAGTATATATCCTGACACCTTGAAACGTAGATATGAACAAAAAGGCAATATAAACTCTCTGTATGTGAACTGTCTCAGAGCTCTTCAGGTTCAGTTCATAGATGAGGACAAGCACATTATATCAATCTGTTCCAAAATCAATGAATTAATCGTCTACTGTGCTCTTATAGTTGTTGTCCATCTGTATTTCTCAGTTATTTTTATAGTCTGTCATTCTAATCCCCCTCTCTCGTCTCATCCCTTCCTTGTCTCAGTGGTGTTGTACAACTCAGTGGCTGGCAGCCTGCTGTGCCAAGTAATGTACTCCTTGCTGCTGCTGCCCCTGGGCACAGTTCAACCTCTCCTGAGCTATTTACTGGCCTTGTTGGAACAACTCAATGATTTCAACAGGTTGCTACCAGAGACAGGCCTACTGGAGGAACAAGAACTGAGAATGGATGCTCAGAAAACCTGTTCAGGTCAGCAGAGTTTTGATTTACGCTTGACCCATATATTTATTTTTGACATTAGCGGCTAGAGCAGTTTCACAGGTATAATTAATATAAAAAGGATGGCACATTTGTACACTTAAGATTCCTCTTACAGGATCAAATATAGACAAGTTTAACCTTTCCAAGGGATCTTCCCTACAGATAAAAGTGAAGAAAACGCATGCCTTGGACAGCAGCAACATGAGGAGGAGAGTAAGTGGGTCTGGCTGTTGGATCTGGAACGTTCTGTCGCGTTGGCAGTCGGCCGTTGCCTTGGTGGTATGCTGCAAGGCCCGCCGCCCTCTCTTCAGGAGAAAACATCAGAGTTCTGGCTATCAAATATCCTCCTCAGGAACGGGCTTGAGATGGACTTCGAACAGCTGGGTAGGAAAACGTACTGCATGCTTTCATATGAGTCAATGTTCATTGTACAACCACCGTGTTTGCCAATGAGAAAAGAGGATGTTACTGATACTGCAAATGATTTTAAGAGTAATGTTTTGTTAGGGACTTGACAGTAGAGATAGACAACACAAAGCCACCTAGTTTACCTTTATAATATATACATCTTAGAACATGAGAACACAGGGGTGAAAGGCATCTTTAACTAAAGATATCATTTTTTTGTGCAAATTAAATGAAATCAACTTTTCTAAGTGTGTAGTTTTCACTTGTCATATGTCCAATGTGATTCTTTGTCCTGAAGACTCGAGCGTGACATGGCTGACTGATGTGGTACTGCTGGGCAGTAGTGATGCCAGGCTGGCAGAGCTCAGTCTAAATGAGGAAACCAGGACTTTACTGGAACTGGCACTGGGATCCTCCAGAGGACCTGCAAGTGGCCTGTGGCGGAGTATGGAGGAGTATGCTCACAGCAAAGGTACTTTGAATGTACAGAATGTAAATATCCAGATGACAGTTGACAAATATCTTTCTTAAAAGAAAAATGATACATTTCATGCACCTGTATTGTACTTACTCTAATCATTGCTGCACAATTATATAATATGTTAATTTCTTAAATTCTGGTCTTTAGCTTGTGTGTTCTTTCATTCTTGTGACTTTGTTGTCAATAAGTTGTGTTGTTTTGCTGTGAGAGCAGAATGGGAGAGTGGAGGCTCTACAGGTGACTGTCTGCTGCAGACGGTGTGTCGCTGCAGTCTGGCTGCTCTTCTGAAACACACTGGACTGCAGAACGAGGCCTGTTGGCAGGACAGGTCAGCAACACAAATATTTACTGAAATGCTGCTGCCCCTGGCAATTATAAGTTTTTTTTAAACTTATAATTGTGTAAGATAAGTACTGCAATGCTAACTATTTACTGTATTTATCTCCTTCCCTTGAGACAGATATGAGCCCTGTGAGATGCTGTTGAACGTCTATGAAACGGTTTATAAAATCAGAAGCACTCTGTTGGCCCATAAAAACTCTCCAAGGATTACACAGGTGCAGACTGCTGTCAAACAGGTACCATTACTAAAATAACTTTATTTCAGAATCAAATATTATGCATTGTGACATTTAAGAATTATGAACTAAAACACTGATTTAAAAACATAATATAGTTTAAATGGTTGTTCTGTAAACGTGTGTTTTGTTGCGTTAATGTTAACAATTACTGCATTGTACTTTCTATTCAAGAGGCATTTCATCCTACTATTCTAACTGACACGTAATCTTGATTAGAAATGAGGGAGAAGGTATATTTCAAACATTTCTTGTATTGCAGACCACACAGTCTCCCCAAAGTCCCGATGCAGACAGGCAAGAGCCAGGCACCTCAGCGGAGCCGGTGGGAAAGGATCTTGAGCAGCAGCCAGGAGGTCACTGCAGCTGGGATGTGCAGGTGCCTCCAACGCCGACAGCAAACCACAACCAGGAAGAGATTGCGGAGGAGGACGCATTTGGCAACAGTCGTATGTACCTGTCAGGTTAGAAATGCATGTCTGTATTTCTTCCCTTCTTCCAGCAACATTGCACATTTATTTCATGCCTGAAGGCAGGCAGGCGCAGACAGAAATACACATTACACACACATCTGATCCTCTCATGTCTCTGCAGAAGTCCTAGAATCATTTATGGCCACCCGGGAGGCCATGCAAGTACAGCAGAACGTGACAGTGTACGAATCCTTTGGCACTTCCACCCTCCCCAGCAGCATGGAGAGCCCAGTCAGCCCAGAGAGGGAGCTGGATCCGAAGCAGCAGTGGGAGAAGCAGAGGGAATCTGAGGAAAGCTTGGGTTTCCCTGCTGCATGCCATCTGGTGGTGTCGCGCTGTCTCTTCCTCCTGCTGGGGGTCAGGCCTGCTTGTGTGGAACCCAGCGAAAGGGAGAATAGTCAGGCTGTGAACACTGGAGCAAGGTTAGAGTTTGTATGAGGCAGCTATGTTTATTTTTTTGTGGTATGTTTGTTCTTGTTTTTGTGGTGCAGTTGTGTTTTTTTGTGGGCTTTGGTCGCACTGAACTGTCCTTATCATCCCACTTTTAGGAAATCAACATCAGAATTCTTAATGATGGCTGCTGATGGCCGAAAACAGGTGAGTCTTTTACTGTACCGATGTGGCCCCACCCCTCTTTATCAGTGCTAATGTATTGTCTTTGTCTTACTTAGTCTGACCAATCCAAAAACTCTTTGGGATCTTCCAAGAATAAAATGGGTAGGTGGAATAAGTTCACTCCTAAACATTTGTTTAATGAATGCATAAAAAAAGAAGTCTTACCTAAAATCATGTATTAAAGGAATAGTTTAGATAATTCGATGAGAAGATCAACACTACTCTAATAATAAGGCTCCATTCAGCAACCCTTAGCACAAGGACGGGGCCTGGCTGTGGTCCGGCAAGAAAGTGAAGAAATGTATTTCCTAAAATGTCCAACTATGGCTTTTACTAATGTACTTTTTTTAATCTTCTTATTGTGTTCTCAGAGTTATCTTTTTGGGTCAGCAACATTTTGTACACATCATGTCTGCATTATTTCCAGGGGAACATGTTGCAGCGTGACATTATGAGTGCATATAGGTTCATATTTTTATTTATATATATATATATATATATATATATATATATATATATATATATATATATATATATATTAGTCTCTTACTGTAAATGTTCTGCTCTGATGACAACTTGTTTAGACATTAATTTGCTACATTTTTTTTTTTTTTTTTTTTTCCTTCATGAATTAAAACTTGATTATAAACTCTGTACGAGTTGTTGAAATACCTTTTATTCTTCTGGTCTGTCTGTTCCAGGTTTACCTCTTTGTTCTCTGGGCATCATGAAAGACGCTTGGGATCGGCTTCGGCAGTGTATCAGTCCAAGCTCAACTATGTCCCACTATGGCAACAACACTTTGCCTATTCTTAACCAGGTGTTCCACTTTGTCTGTGGGAGCCTGATCCACTCGTCATCCTCCTCCTCACCAACTCTAACCAGTGGACAGACATGCACTCAGGCAGATCCAAAGGCCATTTCTTTTGCGATACTGCAGCAGCAACAGAGGGCTGAGGTAATATGTTTTTTTCTCTTTTACATAATAGTTAATTATTACTGCTGAGGAATGAGAACTCTGTAACACCTGCAGCTATTTGTTCATTTTTGGGGTTTCCTCATGTTTTTTTGGGGTGTTTTTAAATCTCATAAATGTAATGGCAGAAGTGATCAGCCACATAGACTCAAATATAGGTGGAAATGATTATATAATGATAATAATACCCAAACAATTGCAAAATGCAGTGGTGGACATTATTTGGAACTGATCTGTGTGAATTAATTTAAAGGTCTTAACTAACTACTAACTTTTCCCTTCGTTGTGCTTAGTTGCGTCTGGAGGCCTTCTGTCAGATGTCATCCTTCCTGTCTAAGATGGAGGAGAAGAGCAGTGGGTTCACCGTCTCCACTCAGTTTCCTGCATTGTTGCAGTCTGTGCAGCTTCAGTTCCTCTCTGGATGTTTTGCTCTGGGAACACAAATCATTGCCTCTCACTCTGGAGCTAATTATGAGATGCAGCATTACATGGTACATCTAGTAATCTCACTATCACAATGTTTGTCACCATGTTTATGAAAGAAAGAAAGAAGGAATGAATATTTATGTCAAGCCAGATGAAGAGAATCACTGAATATTGTATTAATTTGATATTTTTGTATGAATTACTTTCCAATCCCTCTTTTCTTAATCCAGTCTGGTACGCATTCAGCTTCTATGGATACGCAAAGAGAGCTGCAATCTGCAGCACACACCTTCTACCAGCAGGTGGTGCGGGTCCTCAAACAGAGGGTCCTGTTGGAGAGAGAACATCCAGGTTTGTTCATTATTTACTTACAGGAATTTAATTATTGTCACATTTTTCAGTTCATCCAGGGCGATTGCCAAGGGCATGCATAATGCTCTCTCATGGCTTAAAGTTGCGGACGGATAAACTTACTTTGACCACGCCTAGAAGCTTATGCTCAACGATTTCATTGATGAATGACAGACACTTGACCACACAGGTAACACAAGGTCATTTAGTAGTCCCAGCTCTTAGAATTTGTGCAATGCGGAGAATGTCTTTTAAAAAAACTACGAGAAAATTAGATCCTTTTACGATATATAAAGAAGTTGTTTTTGTTTGTTTAAGAATGGACTTTCAGCTGTCGTCTTGTGTTTGGCTCTATTTCTCCGGTCTTGTAAATTGTCTTGGTATGAACCTTCCCAGGGATCTTGTTTCATTGTATTTAGTCTGTTCTGTTTGTTTAATTTAGTTCCACTGAGTGCTCTCCTTCTGGATGTAAACAGAGTTGTATTTCATTTAATTTAGTTTGCTCTGTTTATTGTGAGAGTTATGATTATTGTTGATGTTCTTTTAAAGGTATGTTAGACTTATGTGGGTTGTGTCTTTAAGCGTTCACGCTTGTTGTATATACTGCCCTGCACAACTTAATCATATTTTGCATGTAGTTGAGATTGTATCTCTATCATAACCAGGTTCCTGCCAGCACCTTCTCCTGGCCACAATGTTTGCACTAAATTTCTGCTACCAACCAGTGGACCTGGTGCTGGTCATCAAATGTGGCATCCTGGAAATCCTGGAAATCCTGACCAACAACAGCTGTGCACTGATGAACCAGGGCTGGTTTGCAGCCTCGAAATCTGGATCCATGCTGCTAAGTGGGGCTGTCAGACTAGCTTGTGCCCGCCTGCTTCAAATATTGACTGTGGCTGCTAGGTGAGAATGAAGAGACCGCAAACAGCTGCAACAAAATGTTCATTACTTCAATTCTTGTGATTTTTCATTCATTCAAAACTGAAAGTACACTTGAGTGTTACATGCATAACAAATTGTTTTGTATTCTCAGCTCCTGTGAGGATTTGCTGCCTTTGGATGTATCCAATGCTCTAATGGAAGTGCTGTGTGAGCAGCTCCAAAATATCCTGTATACCTTGCACCAGCAGCAGACAGCAGAGAGAGGAACTGCTGAGAGGACAGATCTGGACTCCTGCAGCAAGAGCACAAATATAATTGGTGTTGCATATTAAGCTATATTTAACTTTGAAATATTGAAATATATATATATATATATATATGTTTTTATAAATAGCACAACACATTGAAGTCTGTTGTTTTTAAGGACAAATTATGCTTTTGTGGAGCCTTATATTGAGTATTTTTTTTCCTTCTGTCTTTGTTGTTTTAGGAGTGGAAAGCAGCAAAGTGGTTGAATCTCAGCTTGCAGATTTCTTGGTGTTTCTGAGGCGTGTACTGTCATTAAGAGTAATGAAAAGACTTTCTACTTTTGTCAAATGGATTGATCCAATCATGGCCATTATTTCACACAAGTGCTCTTCAGGTAAGACAATTAAAAACAGCATTGCTATTGTTTTCAGTGCAGAACAGTATATTTTTATTCCTATTAATTCCCTGTTACTTTCCACCATCCTCTTTTCAGGATCTTCACTCTTCCAGAACCTCCGCACTAAGCTCTTGGCGTTCCATGTTTTAGAAAGACTGTTACCTGCTTGTTCTGAACCGGTTCAAATTCAACAGGTATGTTAAAATGTAAATGCAACGTGCAAGTAAAGTAATGAAATAATAGTTTGAAAATGTGAATGTAATAATGAAGTAGTTATCCTTTACATGTTTTCCTTTTCTCCATTCTCTTGCAGATTATTAAACAACTCTTTCAGCTCTTGTCTGTTTATATGTGGAAGGAACCGCTAGCTGAGAAGACCCACGAGGAGACGACTGAAAAAGAAAAGGGGGTAATACAGCAGTTTCACAAAAATAACAATCTGGTCAACTGTCAGTTCCTTAGGCATTTTTACAATAATAATACTATGTAGCACTTACTATATAATATTGCTATACAAGCATTATTATTTAAGTGTATTACTATGTAAAATAAATTGTTTTCCCATGGCATTTTAACCTTGTGTACATGAAAAATAGGGCAGTCTTTCTCTTTTTTAATGCAGAGAAAGGATTACAAAATATATTTATCTATCTATTAATCTATTCCAACTTTACTGTCTGTCAGAGAAAAAGTTACACAATATACTCCTAAATGATTCGCCAGCCGAAACTTTGTGTTTCATTAAAACGCTACTCAGCCTCGATCAAAATGTTTCCATATACCAGCCTGCCATAACCCTCATAACCATCAGAAAGTGTGTTGATGTTTTTTGACAATTGTGAGTGAATGCACTATTTGAAGGATCAGAAAAGGCTGAGTTTGGGTAGAAGTGAAATTCACTCCTGGCAGTAATGCAACTGCAAACAGCAGGGCTACTTGATAGAACAGATGGGCTTGTTCTCCATGGAGGGGAAGGATGGGAAGTGGGAGAGGAAAGAAAAATAACAACCAATTTAATTAGTGTCACATTACAAAGAGCATGAATATAAAACATAACCCTCCATTATAATGTGATTATTATTTAAAAATGTGTTTGCAAATCACTGATAATTTATTTACATTTATTAATAAAAAAAATAAAACACCCTGGACAGGTCGCCAGACTATCACAGGGCACTTAGAGAGCATTCACACTCGCATGTACCTCTACGGGCCATTTAGAGATGTCAATTAACCTAAGCAGCAAGTCTTGCAAAGGACTGTGGGAGAAAACCCACACTGACAAGAACATGCAAACGCCACACAGAAGGGTGTGAGGGGGTCCCGGGTTAATCAAGGACCCCTCTTGCTGTGAGGCGACAGTGCTCACCGCCACACCACTGTGTAGCCCATGTTGTCATATTGTGTTGCTTTGGTATTGCACAGTGGTTGTTAACCAATTATTTTCCATGTTTTGCAGAACCCAGGCAGCTATGATGAATGTATTCCCATCGGAGATTTTTCCTTTGACCCACACAAGATAATCTGCTGTTCTTTGGAGAGTGGGAACATTCTCTCCCACGGCTCGGGAGGGAAAGGGTACGGCCTGGCGACCACTGCCATCACCGCTGGCTGTTTCATTTGGAAGGTAAGTAGCTGATATATACATAGAGAAAGAAAACACTGATGCAGCTAATCCTTCTTTATTGGTTCTTGTCCAGATTGTACCACTGAAATATGCACAGAGAACGTGTTTAACAAACTAATCAATACTTCTCTCCTCAGTTCTGTATTACCAAAGAGAACAGAGGCAATGAGGCCACCTGTATTGGTGTTTCACGCTGGCCAGTCAGAGATCACAACCACCACACCACCACTGACATGTGGCTGTATCGGGCCTACAGTGGCAACCTGTACCATGGAGGGGAACTGGTCCGCACACTTCCCTCCTTTACCCAGGGTGACACAGTCACCTGCATCCTGGACATGGAGGCTCACACCATATCATTTGCTAAGAATGACAAGGTCTGACCAAATATTCACAATCACTATTCAGGGCTTTTGCTCTTTGGGTTGTTTTTTGTTTGCAATATCTGTGTATTTGTGTTTTTCTGTTAGGAACCAAAGTTGGCATTTGAAGGTGTGGTGGCCTCTGAACTGTATCCTTGTGTGTTGTTCTACAGCAGTAATCCTGGAGAAAAGGTACTTTATATACTGTCTTTACTATAGGCACCTACTCAATAGGGCAGGTGTCTTTAAATATGAGGCCATGATAATCCTGTGTGTTTTTGCCACCAGACATTTAAGTTATTGAATATCTTTGACCACAGTCAGTAAAAAATATAACTTTAAAACTAGATCTTAATTTAAAACCATGAGAACAGACAGCTGGCCCTCCATACAGTGAAATGAAGGCAGGATTATGGCAGGAATATGAGGAAACAATATATACATGTTTTGCTTTGTAATGTGTAGGGCAAATGGAGATGGATTTTCTTTGGCTTTTCCAGGAAATCCTTTTTTATTTCACATACAGTAATTTCATTTGCAGAACATTTTGGAGGGTAACATAATTGTGCCTCTGTTCTTCTCACAGGTGGCACTGCGGGACCTCAAGATGCGAGGCATGCCCAGTAATCTTCTTCCCGGGGAGCCGCTCTGCAGCCCTCAGATCACGGTGCTGCTGGAGTCAACAGTGCAGCTCCTCCGTAGGCTTCATCGGTGTGACCAGTGGGCCTCACACATCAACCAGTACATCCACACACACCTGGAGCTCATTGGTCCCCTGCTCAAAGAGGATGACTTTAATCCAGGTCAGACACAGCTTCAGCAGTGGTCACTTATAGGACCGTTCAGCCTGCTCTTAAATAGACCTTGCTCTAGTTTCATTTTATAACGCTTTGCTAGCACAAGTGAAAAAAGTATTAATTATGTCACTCATTAGTTTCTGAATGTTGTTTATTTTCCACAAAACAATAAGTCGAAAACATGCACCTCTGCATAATTTTTTGGGAGGATGGATAGCGATAGTGGACATATGAACCAAGGAGGTTGCGGCTCATGAAGAGTTTTTATCTCCATTTGCACCCTTGTGCAAATCTACTTGTCCCGGGAGCATAGATATTCTGATACTGCTAATGCTAAATTAGGAGTTGCTTTCCGTTGTGACAGTTTACACCTTGATGCTTTGGGTTACTCTGCTGTGCCTCCACCCTCATTGCTTACCTAAATCTCTGATGCTCTGTTCATGCATGCTCATAGTAATCGGTCCCACACACTTTGAGAAGGAAGAGAATGGAAGAGACCGAGACGTTGCTGCAGACGACACAGGGGAATTGTTGGGACATCGGCGGTCCCTGTCGGAGGCCAAGCTGGCTGCTCTTTGCACTGAAGTGTGGCCGGTACTGGCCCTGATCGGAGGAGTGGACAGTGGTCTCCGGGCTGGAGGTCTGTGCCTGCACAAGCCCAGTGGACGCAGGGCCATTCTGCTGGGAGTCCTGAAGGAAGGAAGCTCTCTAGCCAAGCTTCAGTGGGAGGAGGCGGACCTCTCGGTCAGGTATTACAAATATATATTCATACGCCGCCTAATTTATGACATGACATGTCATTACATATGTTTCTTAAATGATGATTCTCATCAACTTCCATTAAACAATTCTTATGTTTTTCTTGTCTACGTCCTTTCAGCATGTTTATTGTTACTCTGTATAATTATTTTCTGTTGGTGTTTGTAATCTGTCTAACATCCTACTTTATTTTCATCATTAACCCCCCTGATCTTACTTTCTTTTTTCTTCTTCCTCTTCATTCTTAAATCCATTAACCCCTGTTGAATCCGTCCTGGTATCACCCCATGCTATATCTGTGGGTTCTTCCCGTCCTTACCAATAACTAAGCTCCATGAATTCTTGGTCACCCAGCGACACGCCGATCATCTCATTGGAGCCCTGTGACATATCCTTCTGCGATGTCACCCCACTCGGAGGCCTCAAACCGACGGTGTTGTTAGACCTGATTTATTTGATGGGGCTGCTGGAGGAGCAGGGATGGCAGGGGGCTTATCCAGCCTCCAAAAGGAAATACTCAGAGGAGAACATGAGAGAAAGTGAGATGGTCGAGTCGGACCCCTTCCCATCTTCGTCCACAACCAAAGATGCCACAAAGAATGTTGACCATCAAGAGTTGACCTGTCTACCCGAACCTCCCCAAACTCCCCAGACCTCCAAAGTGGATGCATTTGCACATGAATTGAGAGCAGTTAGAGTCTCATACCTACTCATTGGAGCTTTGAAATCCCTGACTGTCATTTTTAGTTGTGAGAAGCTATCAGATTTGCTCCTAGTGCCTAAACATGACCCTTCCTCCTCAATGAGTCCCGTTTCCAGCCCAAACCTTGATCAGGCCAAGGCCGGCAGCAACCAGTGGGATGAGAGTGCTGAGCTGAGATCAGTGCTTCAGTATGTGGTGCAGAGCATGGTGAAGTGGGCAGTGAGGCCCTGTCCCATCAAACAGAGTGTGTCTGTTGTTGACCTGGAAAGGGCTCAGGTCATGATCTACAAAGGAGCCCTGAGCAGACTGCAGGAGGACAAAGAACACAAAGGTATCTAGATGCATGGATCATATTTGAGACACTTGTTATTTTAGTTGTGTTGCAGAGCTGTAGACTTGAAACGTGGACTTGAGCCTCCTGCAGGCACATTTTTGCGATTTATGATATTGGGCTATATATATCAAATTAAATTGACTTTCAAATTTTGACCACGTATCCGAAAAATGTGTTAAGAAATGAACAAGATAGTGACATCACAGACCGCATGATTATTTAATCCTGTGATCTTTGAATTGAAATAACTTGGTTGTTTGAGGGCTGCAACTAACGATTGTTTTCATTATTGTTTAATCTGCTGTTTATTTTGTTGATTAATCGTTTAGAAAACGTCATAAATAATGAAAGATGCCCATCACAAATTCCCAGTACCCTAAGGTGATGAATTTACGTCAAATTCTGACATTGGTGAAACTGGAATAATCAGCTGTCAAAGCTGCCAGTTAGTTTTCTGTCTAATCGACTAATTGTTGCAGCTCTAATTTGTAGGTAAAAAAACACCATCAACACCTTTTGAAATGAACATTTTGAAATTCTAAGACACGTTAATAATCAACATTCAGACCTGAAAGACTTTGATCTTGTCCTGATGGACTCAGTATTCAGGGTCGAGATATAAAATGAATAGTCTCGTATTATAATACGTATTGGGTGATCTGACCTTCCTCTCCTGTCCTTGCAGAATCTGGCCACCACTTGTCCTCTCGGCCCATTTCCAAGTCCTCCAGCTCTGTGTCCTTGTACAGCGCGGGTTCAGAAGGCACTGCCGTCTTTGGCCAATCGAACAGAGCCTCTGCCTCGTCCTCTAACACCGATTTGGCATCCTCTCTGCCAATAAACCTGCAGGCAGAAGGCCTTGATAATTTCAACCCCTTCTTTCCCATCAGCCTCCTCCAGTGAGTATAGATTGGATTAATCGTGAATGATGTTCATTTGATTTACCTGTTGATTGAGTAATTGATACTATCATGCTGAATGGACACAAACACAGCAACCAGAGTTATCCTCAATTCTCGTGTTGTTACTGCTACAGACCTGTATCTATTGGCAGCAGCAGCTTTTCTGAAGTCCAGGGAATGGGTGAGTTAGGATGTAACTGAAAAAAGAGTTAGGATTCTGCCTGCACTGTCTTTAACCTCAGCTGCAGCTCTGCCTGCGTGTTCTTCTATTAACCCAGCCAGCTGACCACAAACAAACAAACAGCCTCGGTGCTATATGATCAAACAGAGAATAGAATCAAAGCCGTCCAGTGAGGAGAGTTTTGACAAGAATAGCTCAGAGATATTTGCCAAAGTCTCTCATAGTCGAATTACATATTGTACAACCTTCTCTGAGTGTGAGTTTACACAAGAATAGCAATTACCGGACTTGAGCATTTAAATATTGACATATAAGGATGCATGCTTGGTTCATTGGGATTTGTAGGCATCTCACCGTATTCCTTGAGATGCATTACATTTCTAATGTCAGGTCAGCACTGAATACTGGCAGTATAGCGCCACCTGCACTGTGTTATTACTCTATATACTGTATCTTGACTCCCTCCAGGCACATGGTCTTAACTCGGTTCCCCACGCTTACCGGCCTGGTTAGCGCTCCCCCCGTGCTGCACCCTTGCTTCAGCCTGGCCAGCTCTGCTTCTTGTGACGCCTTCACAGAGCAGCAGACTAGCTTCATGGAACCAGGTCCCTGCAGCACACAGGCCAGAAGCAGCCTGGGTAAGAACAAGCGCAGAGAAAAGCTGTCGAAAATCAACACAAAGAGAAAAATATCGTCTAATTATAATTAGTGACCAACGACACATTGTGTTAAAGAGAATAGCTCTGCTAATTGTTGCAGTCCTACAGGTCAGTTGATTTACAAAAAATAAATAATTATTAAATAAACGTTCTCCATGGCTTCATATAAATTGTAATTGGAAATTAAGTTGTTGTAAAAATAAGGGGTATTATGACTATTCAGTGGGATCTGTCTGTCTCTTGCATGGTTTTATATGTATGTCTCAGCACGTGTTTTGCTTTGCTATTGGACAGATATGACATTTATCCTATCGAATGCATGCGTGACACAGTTTGTGCCCTCACATGCTTGAATGGCACCATTTTTTTCATCATTTATGTTGGCTTATTTTTGGTGCTTGTCTGTAAACTAATGAAGCAGAACATAAACTGAGGGGGGGAAAACAACATTTTTAAAATAACTTCACGACTAATTTCACTACAGTCTTCACGCACAGTATGAACATTTCAAAATGTAGCTGTGGGCTTGTTTTTTGTTTTCTGTTTTTTTGTGTACTTTTTACTTTTCTCCTCAATCACCAGAACGGACACAAATGTTTGTCACCAGTCGGTTGCTAGAAATGGGATTCTCTATGAGACATATCTACTGGGCCATGGAGGCAGCAGGTACTGCTTTGTGGAGTGTCTGATATCACTAAATTATTTTGCTTCATGTGCTTTCTATTTTAAACATCTGTCCTTTTCAGCCTGCTTTTTGTCGTAGTAAAGATTAACACGATGCTCTTACTCGTGGTGGAAATCAATGTAGGCTTTCAGACTTTACCCACCTCTCATGGGAAAAAGGAATAAATAAATGAAAATCCAATTTTCTCTAAAATGTTGCTCACAGTATATATCGGCTTCTAAGACTACAATTTAAAGGTGAACCAATTCTGATTCTGAAAAGTACTGTTGGCAGGTAAAAAAAAATAAAGATATATATATTATTCATTATACATTGTAATGTTTTCTGCATCAAACCCTTAAATCACAAACCCTCCACATTGTAAAAATGTTAGACCTTCCCTCACTTTCCTTATTTCATAATCTTACACATTTCACACACTAACCCTTGTCACACTCTCTGTATCATCAGAGCAGATGTGCCAGTCTGACCTCAGACAGCACACAAAAGCGTGATCATCTGGTGGTGATGTTCAACACGAATTAGAAATGCAACACTCCATGATCCATCTTTTCTTTTTGAACTCTGACAGTTCACCTTCCCTGTGGTCCCTCCCAGATGTAGCAGGTGACTTGGACTCTCAAACCATCGAGGTGTTGGCCAGCTGGATGCTAGAGCACCCCCTGACAGAAGACCATCATACAGCTGAGTCAGCTAGACCGGAGGGAGCTCCTGACACCCCATCGCCAGATGGGCCAGAGACGGTACAATGTCCCGAGCGCCCCACCAGTCAAATCAATGAAAGGTCAGGGATTGGAGGAGCATAGTGACATTTTTTTTAAATTGTATTTCTTTGACACTGGCATTATGATATTATCACTGTTATAAATACAACCAGTAGAATGATGGGCTGTATGTTGTTTTGTTTCTAGTCTGTTGCCTGGGCTCGACTGGATAGAGAGAGAGAATTTCTTGGACGTCCACCTCACGAGGAACAGGCCTCCTCCAGCACGGCGGCGACGCTCAGGCCCGAGTCAGAGGACTTCTTTTCGCAGGGCAGGTCAGAGTCACAGCTTTGCTCCAGAAATAATTTGTGCACCTGCTAAAAAGCAGATATTGTAAAAACAGAAAGAAAAAGACACAAATGTCTACATGCTTTTGAGCTCCCATTACCTGATTGAACTATTGTGATCAACCTGTGCTGTGACTATGTGAAAACATGACTTAACATTATACTATACATTTTCCTTTGAAGCAAACACCATCTTCTCAGACTTGCCATCACCCAACCCCCTCCCGACGCTGTACCAACAGCACACATCAGTCAGTGATTGGCCAGAGCAGGTGGAGTTTCATCCCTTCTCTGCTGAGGAGTCTGAGTTGGGCTACATGGATGACCCATACCATGAAGAAACATATGAGGATCTGCTCACCTCTTCATTCTTTAGCTTGGAGAGAGACACGCTCCAGATAGTGGAGGTAACACACGCGCACACACACATGCACGCGTCGTCATCACCAAGGCTGCATGACATAACAGAAACAAAAATACAATTTGTGATTACTTTGAATTCAAAATACAAAACATTGTTCCATGTGTTGCTTGTGGGCGTTTTTGTTTCATGGTTTCTTTGAAACTTTCAGGCTGGAGAAGAACACAGTCAGATGGTGAAATGTGAGCTGTGCAGCACCCTTACACTACAATTTAACAACCACATAAAGCGGCGTCACCCAGGTTGCGGTCAGAGTGCTGCGCGTAAGGGTTACGACAGCACCGGGGCCTACGTGGATGTCTGGTTTAAAGGGGAGTGTGGCTCCAACTTCCCCTTCTACCTCCTCTGCAGCTCCTGCAGGGAGAAGTATCTAGCTGCAAACCTGAGCGATCCAAATTCTAAATATGAAAGGTATAGTGCATAATAAAACACATTATGAATGCATGCAACCAATAGTGATGCCCTCAAGACAAGTTCTCATGATTTTATAGACTATATTTGGTGAAAGTAGATTGCATAGAATGTTATTTGTCTTCCTTTTGCTTCAGGATTAAAGGCCTGACATCTGATTTGATTGGCCAATTGGACAGCACGTCTGATGGTATGGAAGGTCATAAAATAACAGTTGTGCAACAGAACAATTACATTTTTTACAATGGTTTTTCAATACATTTTATTATAATAATGATGCTTGTGTTTGCTCAGATGATTGGGAAATTAGCCACAGAGACGAGTATGACGCAGACAAGCTGACGGGACTGGAGGACTTTGGGCTTTTGTTGAGGCCACTGGGGCTGACTGAAAATAAGCTGGTGCCAGACCCCATTGCCTTCACTGAGCCGGATCCCCTCGGAGCCCTGGTTTACAGCTCAGCTGACCCGACAAGAGCGGCAGCTTCCAAAGGTACTAAGTGTTGGTATAGAAAGACCATAGTCCTGTCATTTGCTAAATGCATTCTAGTCACTTTGAGTTCAAAAGTGTCTCAAAATATATATTTCAGAAAAATGTTGATAGTTAAAACTGAATTGCAAAAGATAACGCAATTTAAAAAAAAAAAAAAAAAAAAAAAAAAGTGCTTTGACATAGGATGTATGATATTTATGGTGCAGTACTGAAAAGGAAAAAATAACAAAAAAAACAGTTTTATGCAATCCTGTTCATTAGGGAACAGACATGCAGTATCCTGTTTAAAGGGCAGAGCAGGGGCTGTTTCAAGGACAATAGACTGGCAATGCGTCATCATGCGCCAATCGCCAAGACCATGCCCCCTTTTAGGGGGAAGGATGGCTTGTCACTTAAGGAGAGAAACAGGAAAAAGCTGTTGTGTAGCGAGTTGTGAAACAAATAAATAGAATCCAGGGTGAACATTAGCTGTCAGTGCAGTAAATCGCTGAGTGATGCTGGTGACAGTGACTGCTGATGTATAGTTAGCTTCAGTGGGAGGATGTTGCAGTAAAGTCTTACAGTTACAGCATCAGACTGTCGTCTCCAAGTTAATCTCACCTAGTCTAGATCAAACTGTTGACTATTATCAGGTTGTATAGAATGAATGTATATATGTCCGAATAAGCAATATCTGACGACTGTGTTGGCTCATTGATCCACTTGGAATGAGACCGATCAACTTCATTTATTAATATATTGCGAATGCGCAGTTTTAGACAAGGTTGCAAGATGATTACTATACATAGAATAAAGAAATAAATGCATAAAAATGTACAATTCAAACAAATTGCATTGACATCTATAGGACCCTTGGTTTTCTATCCCCCCCAAAAGGGGCGCGGCCTAGACGTTGACAAGTACACTGTGTGCCGTTTTGCATAGACTGTTTGGTCTATGCAAGTTAAATACATGTTTGTGTTTAAAAATAGATGTCATGTTGATATTTCAAAACATTATATTTGTAAAAATGTAAAGAACGGTATGGCTAATGTGGTGAGAAAAAGTTTCCTTCAGTATACAGATCTTGATATGAACAAAATACACACCGTTGACATTGCCTCTGCAAGATTTTTCTTTTTTGCAGATCTGCCCTGAGTCTAGGACAGTGTGACACGAATCCAATTACAATTCTAATTATGTTATCCACACACCTCTTACAATGTAATTGCTGGCTATGTGTCTCTGTAGCTGCCTGTCCTCTTGTTCATGTTGCATTGGATGTTTCTGTAACTTTATCTCTGCTGAAAGATTTAGCCCACTTGTTGTAACACCCACCCACATTCCCTCTGTGCTTGTTGGCAGCAGGAGAATCCAACCACAGTCAAACTCACTGCAGCATAGTGACTCATCACTCATTCATCATAGCTGGGCATCTGAAGCACACAGCAAAGTACTCCCAGTTCACCCATTTGATCCATTATTTCGACTTTTCTGCATGCACATGATATGGTGTTTAAAAATGTGAGTTTAGCAAGGTGAATTATGGATTTGTCCAACAATTTAGCAAAGTAGCATGCCTTTTGATATATGTTTTTCCCCACCAGGAAATGCCCTTGTTGAGCAGAAGACCTCTCTGAGCCTTGGACAGCAGGCAGTATCACTGAGGGACTCTCATGATAGACTAAAGGCTTTAAGAAGAGTCACCTCCACAGCCCAGATTCTGCTAGCTTACAGCATGGTGATGAGCGCACTGTCTCAGACTGCTTCCAGGTACATTTGACCAGAATATATAGCCTTTTTAAGATACATGTTTTCTCCTCATTTCAGTGTGGTTTCAAGAGTCTTCTTTAATCTTCCTCTCCAGTGCATCAGTGTGCAGCCACTCTAACGGCCTAGAGTCCTTGGGTTTGGCAGATATCCGTATCCTGGTTCGTTTGATGACTCTCGCTGCAGGGGGCAGGGCTCACGCCTGTGTGGACAGACAGTCGGGTGTGAAGGGGCTGGCGACAGAGCGCAACAGCTCCACCTGCCTCAGCTTTCTTACCTCAGCCATCGGCAGTGTGGTGTCCCACAGCCCGACTGCTTACAGGCAGCTCGTGGCGATATGCACTCGGGTCAGTTTTCCTCATTTAATTCACTAATTATAAATGCTGTATCATGCTAATTACTAGGGCTGGGAGACATTATCGCAAATTTACATCACAGTAACTCATTCTTAATAGCAGTTCTATATCACAAAGTGTCACATTTGTCTTTGATAACAGTAAATTATTATTTGTTTTAATACATCAATAAATTACCCTTCCTTTATAATAATAATAATAATTTTATTTATAAAGCACATTTCACAGATAAAAGAGGTCACAAAGTGCTGTACAGTTAAAAAACACAGTAAAAACACATTAAAAGATGGAGGAGTAAAAAAAGACAAATAGTGAAAATAAATAAATAAAAACAGATAAAAGGCAGGTCATATCAGGTATTTTATGGCGCTGGCTTGCTTTTATATGATTTTATGACTTAATTGCAGTGTTCAGTCTGACTGCTTATTGGTTGAAAACCTGCTCAAATATTGTAGGTTTTCTCAGTTTAACATTTTTAGTAATTCATCAATTTTATTTATTTTTCATCCTTACTAATTATACATTATGACATTAAGATCTATTTAATTATGTTATTATCCTGGCTTGAAAGGATTATAGAATTGTGAAAAAAATGTGTAACTGTTAGCAAATGAATGGGGGTTCTAAATTATATTTGTATATGGTTGCCTGTACTGTAGGACCTGATGGCAGCAGCTACAGGGGTGAACATCGGGGCCATCAGTGACCCGCAGCAGAGAAGCTGTCTGAACTCCAGCCAAACAGCTGCAGCCCAGGGAGCCCAGCAACAGAAGGACTACAATGAGCAGACGCCTCCTACATTCCTGGTCACACAAAACCTAGTGTCCCTGCTCACCGAAAAGGGCGTTAACTGCCACGGCCCAGATAAGGCAGAGCACGAGGCGACTGGTGAGAGGACGCATTTATCGAAGTGTTTGAAATCTTGTGATTTGGTTATTCATCGTAGCTCTCCTCCACATATGTGACCTAGACACAGGAAACCATGGGGTGTCTTCCTCGTCCTCGCCTCCCTCCCCTTTACCCCACCTGAGTGCCAGAGTGGGCCCTCTGGAGCTGGCTAATGCACTGGCAGCATGTGTCCTGTCTGCGAGGCTGACCAGTAAACACCGCCAGTGGGCAGCAAAGCAGCTGGTGCAGGCTTTGGCTGCCACAGGAAGGGACGGCTCTAATCGGCCCCAAACATACAGTGACCTGGCTGGCGACTTGCGCAAAAGTTCTCTCAAGAGGCTGGAAGGACATTACAACAAGGTGAAGGACTCACAATGTGATCCGTGTTAGAACTTCTTCTTTTAAAAACAGGATATGTATTGTTTCTGTTAACCCTTTTTGCTGTAATCTAATTGCCCAAACGGTGTTTGCTTTATTCTCACAACAAGATGAGATGTGTTTGAAATAGTTTTTCAAAACATGTTCAACTCATAATTCATGAAAAAAAATGTGTATGCTTATTTCTACTTCTACCTTCTACTTTTCACTAAAACTGAGATTATTTTAGTGGTGGTCTTTCAAAACAGTGTGAGAAACAGTCTCCTTGGACTTTTGGAGAGCTTAACTCCTGGTACATTTCAGTAATAGTGGGAACAGGCCTGGTATTTCACAACCTATCATGAGAGGTGAAAATAACATTAAGCTTTCAATCCTATCTGTTCTGTTCAGGTGACTAGCTGTTCCTGGAACAGCGACCAGAATCTGCTGGCTACTTGCTCCCAGGACAAGGTTGTGCAACTGTGGAGCATCAGCCAGACCACTGTGGAATTACACACCACCTTCTCCTGCATTACCAGGTTTTGTCTCCTTGTTTCAGTAGTGTTTTGTCCAGTGAGGGTTTTACAGTGGCATGCTAATTTTAAAAGAATATCCAGTCATATTTATACCAGTGAATTGAAGGTCACTTTCAAATGAAATGGAGGGCCATTCATGTGTTGGGTGCTTGTACTTGACATAATTGTTTGACTATTTGACTACTGCCGTGCTATAGCTTGTAATAACGTTTTTTAAATGTAAGCTTAGATCTTTATAGATCATCAGACCTTTGGTTATAACATATAAAGGCCAGGTTACTGCCTAACTTTTAAAACTGTAGGCTACGTCTGAGAATATTTGATTCAGCAAGTCTAATGTAGTTTTAGCCAAATGGAGATAATGAAAAGTTTCTTGTTGATGAAGCAACACACCAAGACATTTATGAAGAGTAGAGGGGTTGCTATTCTATCGAAGAACATGGATTACTTGTAGTTGTAAACTCTTCCTTCCTCTGACTCTCTCCCTCTCTCCAGTAAGATGGACAGATCAAGCAGCGAGAGGGCCGGTAGATGTTATCACATGTCTCCTGTCTACTGGAGTACAGGGGGAAACTTTTTGGCTGCCCCAGATAACAAACACATCACCATCATGAACATCAGGGGTAAGTCTGACTTTTGTCTCTTTACTAATGTGGCGTATGCCGTTTTTTCGGTTGTAACTTGAAATGTTGCTGCTTAACTATTTACAAAGAGTTGTAATATGCCCAATAATTAGCACAGTGATTTTCTGCAATTTATTTTTTTGTGTTACTTCAGGATCTCATTGTCATGTGGAGGCTCAGGTGTCTCGGGTCACGGCCCTCTGCTGGGCGCAAACCTTCAGCTTGTCGGTTCTTGACCAGTCACTGACCTGTCAGAACAGACCTGCCGAGAGTCTGTTGGTGGCACGGCTGGATGGCTCTCTCTGCTGGCTGCAGGTCAATATGCAGCAGATAGACCTGCACGTAGTGAGCACCGAACTCACCCGCTGCCACAGTAAAGAGGGTGAGGAGACTGCGACACACACACTCTTACTGTTTAAAACATCTTGCTCTGAATGAAATATGAAAATAAGGAGATTGAAACTACGTCATGTCTATACAGTAAATATAAAGCTATAGCCAGCGAATGATTAGGTCGGCTAACCATACAGTTTGGAAGCAAAGGGAAAAAAGATCCCCCTACCAGCATGTTTAAAACTCAAACAAATGTTTTCCCTCTACTTTCACTCTTTTTCTTTTCATTATGCTAAGCTAACTGCCTGCTTGCTGTAGCTTAATATTACGCAGACAACTGAGTGGTATCAATCTTCGTATCCAAGTCTCATCAAGATAAAGTTTATTTCTCAAAATGTAAACTATTCTTGAAAGAGATTGATCTTCTCCTCCCATCTTTCCTAGCCCCCCAGTGTGTCGCCTGGCACAGTGAGGACAAGCCTTTTGCAGTGGGCTACCCCAATGGAATGATCCTTTTGTCCACAACGGAGAGCTATGAGAGCGAGCAGCCTGTAGTGCTATCTGTCTTTCAGGTCTGTCTGCAAACTGCACTCCAGAGCATAAAAAACACCCCACAAATATTTACTTGACACCTAAATCAGTCGACATATGTGACATAAAATGTACATAATTTTCCACTTATTGACCACTTCCGTCTTCAGGACAGTGTGGGTTCTCTAAAATGGGACCCCACAGGACACCTGCTGCTCTGTTTGGGGAGGTCCGAGGCAGTGAAGATACTGGGACGCTCTGGGGGAAACTGGGTGACCCTCCACTCCCTCATTCACTCCAGCACCGTTAACGTCGCCGAATGGTGCCCACTCGTTGGCAGAGCACCCGATCCCAGGCTCATGGTGGCTGCGTAAGTTTACATAACTAATTATTCCTTCTTTCTCTGTTGAATGTTTTGCTTCTTTCCTACAGTACAAAGAAAGAGAATACATTAGTTGAAATCTAGTTGTAGGGGGATTTCTGTTATCGGATATATTAATTACCTTGAAATTAATGTGGGTATGTTTGTTGTACATTCTCATTTCCTTCTCTCCATGTTTCTATAGAGGTTGTCAGAACGGCTCTGTGCATGTCTGGACACTGCCACAGGGCGGTACTTTTGTGTCTTTGCCCAACATATTGAACAGCTCCCAACGCCAAGATAAAACCACTGATGTCAAGGTCAGTTTGGATTATAGGTTGGGGATCCTTTTTGCAGCCCATGGTTCTACAAATATCCTAAAATTGTAGTATGATAAAAGCTTATCAGGATTATATGTGACAGTCATTCATTTAGTTTGATTTTGCAAGCTGATTTAAGCTCATATAATCATCCAGTTCTGTTTCTTTTTACAGCAGGAGAGTGCAAAGTGTGCGTTTGTGCTTCGTGGCCACATCACAGCAGTGAAGTCGGTTTCATTTTGCTCCAGTGGACTGGCTCTGGTCTCCGGAGGGATAGGGGGACTGCTCAACATCTGGTCCTTACAGGTCAGAAAACAACATTCACTGTTTGCTTGACCTGAAGTCAGTGCAAATATTCCTTTCTTAACAATCAACATTACCATACAGCTAAACCATGATTGTGTATTATTCAAACATACATCTGTCAAGAGGTCTCAGTCATTTCAGGGTTTTAACCCTCCTGCATCTCTGTGCATCTTCTAGGACGGTTCAGTCTTGCAGACTGTTACAGGTTTGGGTTCGGTCGTCAGCACTACCTGGGTACCAGATTTGGGTGTCGCTGCCTGCTTTGGGAGGTCAAAGGTAATTTGGATCACTCATAACTTTTGATTACCAAGACTTGTTTCCTTTTTTAATTCTAATTCAAACTTCATATTTAGCATACAGACGTTTTAAAAAATCACAGTGCTTTTCTTCCTACTATTCCATACTAGTGTTCACTTCAATATAATTTCTTAGTTTATTACTATAAAAGGACATGCAAAACGTTTTCTCTTGCCTGTGTCACATTACAGTTCCTTTCTGTCATTGTGTTTTTTTTCCCAGGATGTTTTGTTGATCTGCTGCACCCCTGACTGGATCAGTGAAAATCACGTGCTAGCTTCCTGTCGTATGGTCCTCAGAAGCCAGAACATCCTGGGTCTAAATCGAGCACCTTGTTTGTCCGTCTTTCTGGAGAGGCTGCCATTGTTGTTGCAGGAGCAGTACAGCTATGAGCGGGTCATTACTGAAACTATGTTTTAAAGTTGTTATTCTGTTTTGTGGGCCTCAGCTGAGACAGGTATTTAGAATTCCGTCTCTTATTGCAGACCCATGTGGCGGCCGGTGACCAGCTGGTCCACAGTGCCTTCCTGCAGAGCCTGGCCTCCCTGAGTGTGGGATTGTCCTTAGAGAAACACCTGTGCCGTTACCCATGCCCTCCACACCACACAAGTCCTGATGCCCACTCCTGCCCGTCAGAGTGGAGCTGGCTCGCCACTTACGCCACTACTGTCCGCAGCGCTGAGGCTATTGCCAGCGGTACTGCCTTCCCAGAATCCTTCAATCTTTCCGAGTTTCAGGAGGGGGATGTAATGGAAAACAGCAAGGCACTAGTGAGTGACAGCCATCTTTGAGCTATTGTTTGTTTCAGAAATGGTTGGATATGTTTAAGGAATCTGAATTGACCGCAATATACACAAGTTATACACAAGACTTATCTGTTTACTAGGATAATAGTAAGTGGAGCTTCAGGATGGATGAACAGCTGATGTCATGGGCCACCACCAGACCAGAGGTAACAGTTTAGCCATTGTGAAACACAATAAAGTCTCTAAATGACATTTCTCTCCCTCACGTGTTGTAGTATATTGTACTTTCTATTTAACCTGCTGTATATCTTAGGACTGGCAACTAGGGGGGAAGAGTGAGGTCTACTTGTGGGGGAACGGACGTTACGGACAGTTGGCAGGAATGGGAACCAACCTCATGATGCCGACTCTTGCACCCTCTCTGTTACAGACCCAACAGGTAGCAACCTTTTTACACAGGACACACACTTTGTCCATGATTTCTACTGTTTTCTAATTGTCCCTCCCTTTTGCGGGTTGTCATTCAGGTTGTGTGTGGACAGAACTGTTCCTTCCTGGTTCAGTCCAATGGGATAGTATTGGCTGTAGGAGAAGGGCAGTACGGCCGACTGGGTCAGGGGAATTCTGATGATCTTTATGTCCCCACTATCATCTCTGCTTTTCAAGGTACAGTATTCATCCAGGTGATGGATTTACATTTTGGCCTACATGAAATGTTTTTATAGTATTTGCAACATATTGCAGTAATTCAATGTAATGTAGTGGCTTCTTTTTCTTAGTTTTCAAAGTTGAGCTTCACTGACTCTCTGATCTGTGGGCAGGGTATGTGGTGACTCAGCTGGTGACGTCCTGTGGATCTGATGGACACTCCATGGCCCTGACTGAGACTGGGGAGGTGTTCAGTTGGGGGGATGGAGATTTTGGAAAACTGGGCCACGGCAACAGTGAAAGGCAGAGGAGACCTAAACAGATAGAGGCCTTACAAGGAGAAGAGGTCGTTCAGGTAGAGATAAACCTGCTTTGAACTCCGATGGGATAGGAACAAAGTTTAAATGTCAAATCAATTCATCTCTGTTTTCTGAAATGTCCATATGGGTTTTCTTCCTCTTCCCAGCTTGCTTGTGGTTTCCGGCACTCAGCTGTGGTAACAGCAGATGGGAAACTGTTCACCTTCGGCAGTGGTGAGTCTGGTCGTCTGGGTCAAAGGTCAACATCCAACAAGATGCTGCCTGAAAGGGTGGCTGCCCTAGAGGGATATCATGTGGGGCAGGTGAGAAATGGACTGCGTTTGTTTGAACTCAGATGGTGATACAGTTTCCACAGTGAAATATGAAAATATAACTTAATTACCTCTCTCAGGTGTCATGTGGTCTCAACCACACACTCGTGCTCTCCCTCGATGGAATGGTGGTGTGGGCATTTGGAGATGGGGATTATGGCAAATTGGGAACCGGTTCCTCTACAGCGAAATACTACCCTCAGGTAAGTTAATGGTGGCAAAGGCTCAAATCCAGGAATCCTCAAAAGAAAACACGGTTGATTTATGTTATTACCTGGTTATGGGGAATACCAAAGACTTGCTTATTATTCCCTCTGTTGTGTCTCTTGCTTAAAGTATTTATTCTGATCTTAATTTAGTGCTTTTATTTAATGAAAATATTTAATGAAATGTTATTTTTGTCTGTTGGCTTTTCAGAAAGTGGAGCAGCTTTGCAACAGGGGAATTAAGAAGGTCAGTTGCGGAACTCAGTTCTCTGTGGCGCTGGCCTGTTATGGACATGTTTACACATTTGGACAAGGTACGTTTTACTGTGAAAGTGGATTGTGAAATTGTGTTGTTGTTCTCCATTTCGCTTTTGAGACACCTACAGTGTTTCTTACTTATGTCATAACTGTGCTGCATTCTTTTAAATGTAAATTATTCTTAAATTGACCCTTAAAAACCCCACAAACATCAAGATTTTATCTAGTTTGTATTCGCATCTAAAAAGTGTAATTATTGTATTACTGTCTGCCACAGTGTCTTTTGTTTTTGATGCTACAACTTAGTCAGCTAAGCCTGAACTTTCCAACTCTGACACATTGGGTACTTAAGTAATTAATTGTTCTGGTTAGCAAAAGAGTGTTAAATGCGTGACAGGGAGGGAATGTTCTCTTCTAAATCAATTCACCTACTTGGCGCAATGTACGCTGCATGCAGAAATTAATATACAATTGTATTGGTTTAATTTTTGAGCACACTTGTATATGCCAATGTGTTACTTGGCTTCCTTCTGTCCCTTAGAGCGTCTGATCGGCCTGCCGGACTCGATGCTGAGGAATAAATCCCGCCCCCAGCTGGTGCCGTCCCTGGAGGGACTGTTCATAGAGGACATTGCTGTGGGCTGTGAGCATGTGCTCGCCCTGTCCTCCACTGGAGACGTCTATGCCTGGGGCTGCAACAGTGAGGGACAGGTAACCGACATCATATAGAATAAAATCATACACTTCAACAATCTGAAGTGTGCATTCATTGCTTGTCAGAAGCACAATTGTTGATGATGTATGTGTGTTTTCCAGCTTGGCCTTGGGCACTCCAACCCAGTGAAAGAGCCTACGCTCGTAGCGACCCTCCAGGGGAAAAACATAAGACAGATCTCAGCTGGCCGCTGCCACAGTTCAGCATGGACCACCCCCTCTACCTCATTGAAAAACTCAGGTACACACTCAACGTACAAATACTCTTTGTCGCTATAATCCATGAAAGGCAATACACTCAAGACTCCATTTGTCACCTTCATCTCCAGGTGGCTCTGGAAGCTTCCAGCTAGGCCTTCCCCAGTTAGTTCCTCCCCAGTACAACACTCTGAAAGACTGCAGCCCTGATGTCCTCAGCATGCGCCTCCGGGTACTCTACCACTTTTCTGATCTCATGTACAAGTCCTGGAGGCTGCTCAACCTGGACGCCAAGAATCCGGTAATCTTTGATCTCATTTTCTGCCCTTGCTAATAATTATTCACTTACTGCTTGTTAGCCTTCTCTGTGCCTCGCTGTCATGTTTTCATTGTAATGCCTCGTTCACCTATTTCATTCCCTGTCCTGCACTCTATCCAGGTGTTCACGTCACGCTATAGTTCAGGGACGACAGCCATCATCCGGGGTGATCTCAGAGGTCTTCTTTCACCCAAGGTCAACACTCTGCCTCTAGTGCGCTCCATTGGCAGGACAATGACCCAGGGCAAAACGTATGGGCCACAGATCACTGTGAAACGGATTTCCACAAGGTAAGGACGACCATGATATTCAGTCTTCAGGGGTCAGCTGGTGGAGAGACAGGAGGTAATCAAAATAACTGGCTGCGTTTTCAACTGGTCAACAGGACTCATTTGCATTTCAAGACTTCCATCTGTTCTTTATATTGCAATTTTCTTCTTTCTTCTTTTTTAATCAAAACTCCACAGAGGGCGTTCGAGCAAGCCCATCTTTGTGCAGATCGCCAAGCAAGTGGTCAGCCTGAATCCTCTGGAGCTGCGGCTTCCATCGCGGGCCTGGAAGGTCAAGCTCGTTGGCGAGGGAGCTGACGATGCCGGAGGGGTGTTTGATGACACCATAACTGAGATGTGCCAGGTAGGATGGAAACCACGCAGAGAAGGTCGAAGAGCAACAGAGACCGCTAAAATGCAGCCTGGAATATTCTCTGCTGCTTGTAAATTTACCAAATAAAATGTGTTTTCACCAGGAGCTGCAGTCTGGTGTGGTGGATCTTCTGATTCATACTCCCAACAGCTTTGCCGATGTGGGCAGTAACACTGACAGGTGCACATTTTGTACTTATCTTTCGTTCGTCACCAGCAGAATCAGTACATTTTTAAAGCGTAACAAAACATCAAATAAAAACAAAATCCTCTTTAACTCTGGCATTGGCTGTGTACCCTGAAAGGTTCCTGTTGAACCCAGCGGCACTCTCAGAGGATCACATGGTCCAGCTTCGCTTCCTGGGTATACTCATGGCTGTGGCTATCCGCACCAAGAAACCTCTGGACTTGCATCTGGCTCCTTGGGTGTGGAAACAGCTCTGCTCGATGCCACTGGGAGAGCCAGACCTGGAGGAGGTGGACCTGCTCACCTACCGCACCCTCCAAGGCATTCTTCGCCTGGACAACAGTGGAATCACAGAGGATAATTTCCATGTGGTGAGATACTATGCACGTTCACCTACTACCTTTTCATTCTCTGTTTCCCAATGACTCACTTTGTTTTTCTATACTATTCTCTTTTTTTCCACTCCTGCCATATTTCCCGATGAAGATGATCCCGCTGGACTCGTTTATGGCCAACAGTGCAGATGGAAGGCTGGTACCTGTAGTTCCTGGAGGTCATAACATCTCCCTGACCTTCACCAACCGGACTGAATATGTTGAGAGAGCTCTGGACTACAGGCTCCATGAAATGGATTCACAGGTTTGAAATATTGGAGATTGATTTTGGTGAATTCAGCAGATCTGTTCAAACGTATCCACATGCATGCATGCAAACTGTTGCATATTATTTCTTTTAAAATATATCAGAGTGGCTGGTTTACGAAAATATGATATTTCCACCATCTAAATTCACCAAACAGACCTGACCTACATAGACCGTTTAACTGTACAATAAAATGGAGTGTGTATTTCTCCCTACTGTATCGGAAACTCATCCATTTTAAACACCAGTCTGCCCACCAGTTTCCATTAGTGATCACTAGACAGACTGTTCGTTGTGCAGTTGTTGGTGTTCCCTTTATCTCGTCCTCAGAAGTATCAAAGCGGACCTTGTTCTGTTGTGTCCAGGTGGCAGCAGTCAGAGAGGGCATGTCCACCATCATCCCTGTGCCCCTCCTCTCTCTGCTGACAGCACAGCAGCTGGAGCAGCTGGTCTGTGGCCTGCCAGAGGTCTCTGTTGAGATGTTGAAGAAGCTGGTGCGCTACCGTGACATCACCGAGAGCCACCAGCTTATTGGCTGGTTTTGGCAAAGCTTGGAGGAGTTCACCAATGAGGAGAGAGTGCTTTTCCTCCGTTTCGTCTCTGGCCGGTCCAGGTTGCCTTCCAACCCAGCTGATATCACACAGAAGTTCCAAATCATCAAGGTTGATAGGGTGAGGTCATCGCTAATGAAATAACAAGCCTGTTCACATGGGCAAACATATCAATAGTACAAACAATCAACTTTTTTTTATCCTCCCTATCCTTTCCTTCAGCCCATCAACGGCCTCCCTACTGCACAGACCTGCTTCTTCCTGTTTCGCCTGCCCCCTTACACGAGCCAGGCCATCCTCGCTGAGCGTCTGCGCTACTCCATCCACAACTGCCCCTCTATCGACATGGACAACTACATGCTGACCCACAACACCGAGCCAGCGGACAGCTCCGACACAGAGGACTGAAGCGGCCAGCTGTGGTCAACCTGGTGATGAATGTATCTTCTCCCATGCCATGCACATTATGCACTGAACACTGATTTTTATTCGCCAAACCTGTAAGGTAGTGTACTGTACTGTTTATATGTTGGTTTAAATTAAAGATATGTGAAGTTTTGGTTTTCCAAATGTGCAAGGTGTTGTAATTAATGCAGTGCTTACTCTGAATCAGCACTACAGGGATAGAGAATACGGTTTTTAAAATATATAGGTGAATAAGCCACAAAAAGAGTTAATGTGCCTGTTTGTTTGAAAATATGTAATAACTGAATTACCTGTCCCACACAGACGGTATTATTGTAAAATAAAAGAGTGTTTAAATAAGTATTTTTGGTGTCGACCTATTGATTTTGATTTCTGCATCCAAATGAGAATTTTATTGAATTTCTTTCGGAAACATATACGTCATTGTTAATAGAGTTAAAAAGCCCCACCTGCTGGCAGAAATAAAAAACGTGGTTTTCACAGATTACTGTACAATTCTGCATTATTCAATGACGTAAAATATCCTTAGTTGCTGCTGTTATTTATCAATAATCTACTAAATAAGTGGCTGAATAGAGCAGCTATAAGCGGATAGCCTGTCGTAGCCTCACGCGCAATGTCAAGTGGCCGGAACGCGTGAAAACAACAATGCGCACGCCCAAACCCGGACGCTGCCTTCTGATTGGCTATTTGCTCGTTGTCAGAAGTTGGTTGCCTTTTTTCGAGAAGATAGTAGCTGTGGGCGTCGTGCAGTATCTTCTACAACACACCTTTGGAAAATGTCCTTTGAAGAACAAATTTAAACCTCGGTTCCCATCACAAACGGCATATTGTTATAAACCAAACCGCTGAAGAAAGTAACCTCATTTAACGTGGAGTGGTGATGGAAAATGGGTAACTGGCTGCTATATCAGAAAAGACGCTTTCTTTGTGTGTTGTTCGGAGATATACTTTGTTATGCCTTAAGGGGCTCGGTAGGAGAAGAACAGACTTAGCATCCCACATGTCCTTCTGACAGGATGAGCAGGATAAAATGCTCTTTTGTTCAGGTAATAATGCTAGGAAATATTACATGTTATGCGTACTTAAATATTCTGAATATGTCCTGGGGCATAGCAGGAAAGTCAGTCGACCACATTGTCCTGGAAGCAATGTGTGTCTGTATACAATGAGGTGCCAATCCATTAAGTATGTATCGCTAAATAAGTGTGAATTTTGACCTGGTTATGCTGTCAATTTTTCTAAAATATCACTTCTCAGCTGTTAAGCTGTTGAAACATTGGCAGAATATAGTTTGTTTTTGTAGAAAAGAATTTAGAATTTACTGACCGCCTCTAAATGAAAGGCACATAACACACAAATCAACAACTTCCCCTGTTACAAAATGAGATCTTAATTCGATTCCCCTGAGTCTAATGTTGTCCTGAGTCAGCACAGCTGGTGCGTCTGCAATTTGTCTGCTAGTGAGAGGTACGTCTGCTGTGACCTTATTACCCATCTGCTTCCCCGTGAGCGCTGTGGCCAGAATTCAACCTGCAGTCAGCAGCCCTGCAGCTGAGAGAGTGGGGGCTTTTTCATAAGAGCCCTCGCCATGTATATAAATATAATATCCAACAACTTAACAGGTACATGTATTTATAAATAATAGGCCAAGGCAGAAAAAATTGTGTCAAGAATTTGTTTCAAATATTTTGTACGGCTGTAGTAAACTGAAGTTTTCATGATAGTGCGGTAAAATAGATATCCAGCCACACACATGCAGCCACAAACAAAACTGGCTTGAATTATATGTTCGAAAAAACTGCAGATTCCTTCGAAAATTAACAAAATGAATCCTCTCCTGACAAATAATTCTCTGCCAATAATTTCTAAATTACAGGACTTTTTATTTCTCATTCATATTTACTTAACAAAAGCACTGACATGGATTGGGAACATCTCGTAAGCAAGTGACACACTTATGTGACATCACATAAGCCATGGCCCTACATTTCATATTTTCCATAGACATATTGAATATTTAGGTTATGATTATGCAATACATCATTTTGCCACAGGAGGTCAGTCTGGTTGTTGCACTTAGATGTGCTGCTGCACAAAGAACATTGAGAATATGCAGACCACACACACAGGTCCTGTATTGCTGATGATGCACATCACTGTCAGCTAAACTCTGTCACCCTGTTTCTCCCAATCAGCTAATTTGATCTGCACGAATGGATGTCAACATACTACAAAACAGCACAGTATACTGTATGTATTCATTATACTCCAATATTACATTTCTTAAAACCTGAGTGCATTGACATGTGCATCTCTCTGGATTGAGATGTTCTAGTTATGGCCAAATATGTGCAGCTGGCTTTAGTTTGCAACATGAACTTTAGAAAAAAAATAAGCAAGAATTGCTCGCGTGGCACCACTTTAACTAGGCCACCTAGGTTTGTTTCAACCCAGGTGCAATTCACAAAAAAAAAAATGTGTTCGCGCAGTTTCAAAGAGGCACATGGGCATCTCCTAATTTATCCGGCTTTTTTTCTCCTTCATACATTTAAAACCGCAGAAACTCGGATTGGTGAAGCCAAGACTGCGGGATGATCCATGACCTGCATCACAGGGAGCAATCCTTTAGGATGGCATGTTTGTTATGAAGTGGGCTGCATGAATTAAGGCAGCACTGTGGAAAGAGAGAGGGGAGGGTTGACATAATAATTGAGCGTGCTGCGAGGAAGCAATTCAGCACACGGACTCAGTGAACGTGACTACGAGCTCTGCTGTGACACGAGCATATGTGAAAATGTATTTTTATGCAATTCACAATCTTCCTTCATTCGCCATGCAGATATTCCTAAACCTGCATACTTCTAGCGTACATCTACCACAATGTTATCACTCGGCATACAGCATGATGCTATGGTGTTTCCATGTTAAAGGGTTAGTTTGACCTTTTAAGTAAATGCATGTATTCGCTTCTTTGCCAAAATTTTTATCAGAAGATTATTTCGACTCATATTTATATGTGAAGCCACAGCCATGAGGTGATTAGTTTAGCTTATAGCATCAAGACGGGAAACAGGGGGACATGGCCAGCTTGCTTTTGTCCAAAGGTAACAAAATCTGACTTCCAGCACAGCTAAGGGTCACAAATTATCACACTTTATCTACATTTGTTAAATCTGTACAATCACCCAATTGTAAGAATGCAAAGTTGTGGTTTTAAATGGGGCTCTCTGTTGCACTATTTCTGGGCCGGGGGCAGCAACTTCCTGGAATCTCTGCTCGCTTCTTGTAAACCTCGAAGGGAAAACAAGACTCCAGAGAGTAAGGTAGAACCTCAAATTGCTATTTTGTCACTTTAGTTTTGTAAAAAGGGAACAAAAATATATATATAATGTGATAATAAGTGAGCTTTTGAGGTGCTGGTAGGCCGATTTCCTTCAACCTTTGGACAGAACGAGGCAAGCTGTTTTCCGCCACTTTTAATCTTTATGCTAAACTAACCGGCTGTAGCTTCACATTTAAAATAATGTGAGTGGTATCAATAATCTGAATGAAATAAGATTATTTCCCAAAAATACTGAACTATTCTTTCAAATGGCATCAGCAGGGGCTATGCTATAAAATCTGGTTCAGCTCACTCAGGTCCGTGACACAGTAAATGTCCTTAATCCCTGTCATGTTCCAGGGCCCCTGTCCAGCTGAATAATTTAGACTTCTTCAATACATGGAACTGTGGCTTAATCAACTGAGTATTTGCTCACTGTGTCAGCTACTTCCATCTCACAAAAATACTGTCGCACACGGCAAGAAATTGCACTAATTGAATCCAGCCCACATTGTGCATTTTATTATGATGTGACTGTACTCGTAACATTTTAAACATTAACTTGTTTTACGATCTTTCTGCATGTGGATACTTGTAATCGGTGTAATAATCCAAATCAAATTGGAATTGATTTTTCATTTAACAGTTTCCTCTCTTTGTCCTGTGTTTTAGTTGTCTGATGAACACATTCCTGCATTAACACAGGAGAATATCACATCTTCACAGTTACCATCTTCTATTTCGTAAACATCAAAAATCTGTGTGTGTTTGCTCTAAAAAATAGCCCCAGGCTTAAAAAACTGAATTGAGCTTGCTTCACTGAGCCTGCTATTATCTTTTAGATGTCCAGATGAAATTACGCTATCACCAAAGGAAATGCATCCGAATAACATATTTCTGTCTCTCTTTTCTCCCCCCACCCTCTACTGTTCTTCTTCAGCTTCAGGGAGACGGATCATTCCTTTTCTTTCTATAGACATGATTGTCAATTTGAAAACGACAAAAAAGCAACAGTTGTATTATAAAATGAAGGTTAAACAGTCATTTTGTAATAATGTGGAAGCTGAAGAGGAAAACAAGTAGAACATATAATGCTGGTACAAGGAATGATTGTTATGGAGAACCTTAAAAGGTAACTTTGATTTTCTAAACTGAGCTCCACAGTTTGACAAATGTGGTCACCTGTTCTTTTTAGTTTAGATTGGACTGTACTAAACAAAAAATATCCAACGATATAGTGACAAATGCCTTCGTGGGGAAAGAAGCAGGTCTCTCCATCCTGAACTTTTAATTAGTCAAAGAGGGTATGACCTATAGTCTCACTGAGGCAACAGGAATGTGACTGGTCACCTGATCTCAACCTCCAAAATCAGAGGAGCTCATTTCATCGAGGCGATGAATGGATGAGGGTTGCCGTGAAAACATGAGTACTTGGGCGCGGGTCAGTGGATTGCTGAGGTAACGCAGTGATGTGATGGGTGTCTGCGCGGCTAAAGGCGTGTTTGAGTGTCTGGGTGCCAAAGTCTCGTCTCTCATTACAGGACAGGACGGGCCGTGTGTGACCCATTACCCCGGAGACACCTCAGACTCTGGTACAGTTTCAGTCGGTGATTGTGATACGGTCGTGTTTGTCTGCCTGCCAGCAGACGTTCAGGCGGTTTGCAATGTGCCAGATAGACGTCAGGAAGGAGCTGAGGAAGGCGTCAAGTCTCATGTAGCGTTTGCTCAATGTGAGTTCTTGGAGGTACGAGGATTTACAGCAACATCCTGCACAGTTTATAAGAAGACATTTCCAGAATAGCATGCCATTTGGGGAAATATTGGCTACTTGGCGAGAGTTCCATTACCTATTGATAGGTTTGTTCACGCAGGAAGCATCATTCATATGAATATGACAGCTGGACCTTCTGTGTGTATTCACCCTAAGCATCCCATGTGACAACTATACAGCCTTTAGCCACTAGTTAGCTGGCAGCCAATGCTGCGACCACGTCTGTGGAAGCCTGTTTGTCTTCAACTCCACTTTCTGTTAATGTACATCCGGTCTCTCTCCTTCTTCCTCTCATCTCAGTACGCCATGGAAGCCGGTAAAAAAAAAATGTGTTGCTCCATTTGAAACATTTCTAACTCCCTCCACTAAACATTTGCATCAGTTCGCAACTCAGGCGATTTTGCGTCTAATCGCCTCAAAAATTTGCTTCATGTTCTGTCAGAGCAGACGACTAAAATTCAGCCACGCTAGCAGCTCGGTGTCTTTCAACATATGTTTTAATAATACATCTTGATTTATCTATGTTTTTTTTTTTTATTTATCATTTTGTTGGTTTATCAAATGATGTGTTACTTTACATATATTTTCAACCTGGAGGGGAATCTTTTCATAAGTCCAAATAAATAGCCTAAAATGACTGTTTTAGTGTGACTGAGTAGATGTTGCTGCTCCTTAGTTGTAGTTCCCTCCGATGGCCTGTGGAGTAAAAAGCTGAAGTGTGTCACAGGACTTAACCTGCTTAATAATGCAACAGTGTCTGAAGAGGCAACACAATCTCCTCATACAACTGGACCTTTCTGGAATTACTTAAAAGAGGACCCTAAAGCACCTGTAATAGGTCCACCTTCTTTAATTTAGTGGGTCAGGTTTTTTAGGCCTTTGGTCCTGACTCACCTCAGCAACTATTGGGTTGCTATGAAATTTAAAGCTGACATTTGTGGCCTCATAAACTTAAACTGTAATGACTTCAGTGATCATCTGAGATTTCCTCCAGCACCAAAAGATATACTTTGAAGTTTTCACTAATTCAGTGAAATATCAGCATCTGCTACAATGTATGACACACAATTTAGTTGATTTCCAGACAATGCATCATAATAACTTCTCCTCTAGTCCCACAAGCAAGTTACCATTTAAAGTGTTATTGAAACATTTCAACAACCATTGAATAGATTGCTGTGGAATTCGGTACATATGTTCATGTTCTCCATTGGATGAATTTACTTGTCTGACCTTTTATCTAGTGGCATCATCGGGTCAACATTTCAATACGTTGGATTTTGAGTATATGCTTGCAAACTACCTCGGCTGAACTTTGTGTTGAGCCCTCTCACTCTTTTCCAGTATTTTCTGAAATAAACTTGAATGCATCATCTCTTACGTTGCAACATTTACAGTACATTATATTTATATGTGTCTTTTCCCGCTCAGTGCCTTTACTACAATCTAATTTTCCCATGTGGGTCATCAGACTAATCTCATCTAAAGAGTTATGTTGCTCTGCCTCACTACGTTGGCTCTACACTGGATGTCCATTCAAAGGGTTAAACTGATCTTTAGTCTTGACAGACAAAATCTAATTTTATTGAGATTTACATTGTGGATGCAGCATAAATCTGTAAACAGTGTCTTCTGTTGTCTTTAAAAAAATGTTTTTAAAGGTGGTGAATTCTAGCATTAATATGCTCTCAATTTAGTATATATTTGTAATTATAATGTAAAGATATAGTGGCCTCGTGAGCAGAGAATGAACTCAATCTGATGTTTGTTGTAATCCGGGCTTCTCCGTGCTTTGCCTATGATGCATCATCAGCTAAATGTGTATGATGCTGAAGCTATAGTTGTTTAATATCTCAGGGCTTACAAATGTTGCACAGCAGAGTGTCCTTCCGTCCTCCGGCTTACAGACAGTTCATCATCAATGGCTGCGGCTTTACCTCCGAGGCTGGCAATGGGCATCGGCTCAGCTTCATACAGCCAAAGCTGGCCGGCTGCTCCCAGAGGTTGGAAGCCAATGCTAAACAACAGAGCTTTCATTTTCAATGAGCTATTACGCAACAACATCTGGGCAAGGGACCTTGCGAGACCAGCCCATCTAAATCAGTGGTGATTACAGCAGTGCCCCCCTCGTTCGGGATCAAAACACGAAGGGTATTCCTGTTTGTTTTGTTGATTTCATAAAAGGGATTTTTCTCTCTCTCCCTACCCCCCCTCAAATTTCTCTCTCACATTTTTTTATTTGCTAATGATGTTGAAATCGGGAATCATTTTGTATTCTCAGTAATCATGAACATCTGGTGTATGCCATCTGGCCATGTTGTTGTCTGATGAGCTTGACCATGATTATTACTCACCAAAAAAAAAAAGAGACATATAAATGTGCAAGCTGGTTTAGCCTGAGCTATTTTTGAAAGATTAGCGATGTACAAATATGTCCACGCACAGGAGGTGGCGTGTTATATGAATGAATACATTTTGTACTTTTGTTTGGTGGTTTGGACATTTGAAAAAGTTTTGTTTGGCAGCAGAAACAAATGTTTTTGATGTGTCTGAATATTACCTGGTGTGGGTTTAAAGACCCTTAGAGATACATATTCTTGGACAACACAAGCCCACACATCTCCGTCATTACACATGCAACACGTAGCTCACACACTGTAGGCTGGGACAGAGAGATGATGACACAGGAGAAAGGGAAGGGCCAGATGTTGGTGGGGCACCTAGTTAGACTCTGTGAGTTTAAAATACCAAAACAAGGTAGGGCTGTTTCACACAGGACTGACCTGACTCCATGGGGTTATGCACATACAGCACAGACCCAACAGTATACTACAAACTAACATGCGAACATCCTCAAACATACAGGGCAATCAACTGTCGAGCAGTCTACACCCTGCTGTCAGACTGTGTCTGCACGCCAATCACGCAGACCAAAATAGCTTCGGCAACCTTTCTCATCATTTATTTTCCTTTACAGTCCATACCACTCACTTCTCTGTCAGGTTTATTACCTCAAAGACACCTTTCCTCTTCTGTCTCTGCGAGCACACTACTTGCTCCGTAAATTTGAATTCCTCGTGAACAGAGACTAGCAAACGCGGGAAAAGAGTGAAAAATCGAAAGGAAAAACAAAAGTCTTATCACAAATGCCTTTCATGAAGTGAATATCAAAGGCGTTGTCGGGGAGGAGACAGCCGAGTGCTGCAATGCAGCCTATGTATGTGCACACATGCAGTACCTGTACAGTACAGAACAGAATGCTGCATGAAAACATCCATCACCGCAGGTGAAAGACAGCCTCCTCTGTGCTGTGAAAATACCCCCGGCTCTCAGAATGAGGACCTACAGCACCTTTATGCAGTAAACTGTTGACTCAAATACAATGTAATCTTAATGTAACCAGAATACACTTAGATGTTCGCAGCGGTGATGGTCTGTGTATTTGAATGTTGTCACACGTTGTTTGAGAAATATATTTGGCTCATGGTTTAATAAAAAAGGCTGAGATGTCCATATCTCATGCACACAGAGCGTCTCAGGCGGATGAATGGGTCTTCACTGAGTATTGGTGCAGAACACACAAGTGGCTGCTGCATTGGGCCATTAGCCTGAAGTGCAGGAAAGAGCAGTGATTGTGGAGAGGGCTCGACATGGGCTGTATATTCACTTGCATGTGCACCAAGCAAATATTACCAACACAACTGCATGTGTGTGTGCATATAACGAGCAGTAACTGTGGTTGGAGCAAGGTGTAATACATGTGATGGCAGCTCTACTTAATGCCAAGTCACACTCCACTTCAACACATAACAAAGCGTAGTCAGTACATAGTCTGGAGATCTCATTGGGGTTTCCAGATGAAGGATCTTGGTGTGTGTGTGTGTGTGTGTGTGTGTGTGTGTCCCTGTCAACCGGGCATGTAGAGTGGAAACCACAGACTTCAAGACAGCAATTTGTGTAGCGTGAACAGCGATTTTTCTACTTTTTGAAAGGTGTTATTCTGTGAACTTGGCTTAAAAAGTAACTACTTGAAGGTGCAATTGATAACATTCAGCCACTAGATGGTCCCCTCTCCCTCCCCCGATCCCGCGCCCCCTGCATTGGCTTTACACAACTTGCATATTGCATGGTCAAGTGGAGTAATGAAGTCATTATGTGGCAATGCATTAGCTGTAGATTCAGGTTACTTTGTGCGTTTAAAAAAAAAAGAAGATTTATGTAACTGCTCCTCAGATTATTTAGGTAATCTGAGGATATGGCGAGCTAGCTTTAGGTAACGTTTAGCTCGTCCCTGAAAGCAGTGGCGTAATGCAGGGAGGGTATCAACAGATAAACCTACTTATGTGTCCGTCGGTAAATGCTACACTGTAAATCCTCTGATGTGCATCTTCTTTATTCATTGTTTGAGGGAGCTATAATGAGAGGTAACTGGACACAGCCGTCATTAATGCGTAGAGTAGTTCGTTATTTTTGTCATTTTGGCGATCTAATTTATCAACACATCAGTTGAGGCTGCAGGGGGCTGTTAAGATAAGATGTTCATTTTTGATTAGTTTGGCACCCATCAGACATTTTTTAATAATTCATTCACAATCAACATCATTTTTTTATTTGAGGAAAGGTGATCATTTTTGGCACTTTTCTTTCTAAAAGCTCAATAGATGTATTATTTCTTTTTTAAGTAATCATCAACAAAACATGTTATCAAAAAGACATTTGAAGATTTTTCTCCACCTTTTTAAATGCTGCAGTGTTTTCTCTTTTGGAGAAAGTAGACCAAACACAGACTGATGTATTGCTGACCCCTGAACTACCTACAGTGCAAAGGTACAAACCCCGGCTGATATATTGGGTTTAGGTTATTTTGTGAAAGTATCCCGCTGAAGAATTCCACGTTATTACTCCAGATCTGATCTTATATTGCATGTTAGATATCCATGAAAATACAATCTGTTAACCTGACCTACATAAACGTCCTTGTATACAGTTGCGCAAACATCAAAGCCTTGAAGATTATATTTTAAGAAGCGCCTGTGATTTATCATCAGCTTCTTGGTTAAATGCAATATTAATCATACAGCGAACTGTGCCTCGTGTATAATCTAAAACCGGCAAATGTAACCAACTCTCCCCACGCCTGTGACGTTCTTGTTTTTGTTCAGCAAGATAAAAGAAAAAATTACAGTGAAGAATTCTCACACTTCATTCACAGCCGACGTTACGGGTACAGTTTTGAAGCATTTGGCCCCTTTGGCACTTCTTGGCACAGGCATTTAGTCTCGGATGGATTGTCCTTTCTTTGCACTTGGGTTGTCTGTGATCAAATCTTATCCTGCAGTGCTGGTGTGAGTGTTGTGGGCACGGTTCTAGTGTTACACACAAAGTGTCAGGTGCCCACGGTTGCACTTGTAAACACATCCCTGTTCGCGGACAAAGAGAAGTGGCGGTGTGAAACTCTAGAGCTTGTTCTGCCCACCTTCCCAGAAGAGTCGCGCACGATGGTAGCTCACAGAGTTAAAGAGTACGGGACTTTTACACATAAACGAGTGTCCTTTACATTCAGGCCCTAAAGGAGAGCATGCAATGCTGATTATGCCTATCGCTGCATGCGCCCTCTGTCTTTCTTACGTAAACTACAGACGCAGCGTCACCCGGAGGCCCAGCGGGGACACAACACCATCCGGTCCCCGGAGTAAAAGGCCTGTGTTTGTTTGACTCGACCACCATCGCTCCTTTCCGCCCTTTGAGGGCGTGTCACTCTCAGTATTTCATCCGTTGCTATTAGCGTCTAATAACGCTGCCGATGGGTTTACGTTGGGGTTAGTGTAAAGACCGGGTGCGTCTCATACAGACGCTAAAGGGTGACTTGTGTGTCGGTATCAAGACGCCACCCCCGATCCCCCTGAAGTCGGGGGAGATGCGGCTAGTTTACCTGCAGGCGTACGTCATAAGCAGAGTTTTTGTGTAAATGTAAAACAAAAGTTCACCACTCCAGCTTTAAGCTTGCACACAAATGTCTCCAAGTTTACTAATGAAATCTCAGACAGACATTAACATTACCGCATCATGTAAAATGTGTAGTTATATACTTTTAGAGCCGAGATGTCACACAAAGGTCCAGCATGGAGACAGGAAATAGCTAGAAAATCCTTTTGCTCCTTATCTCCCTCATTCATTATTAAAAAGGGATTTTACTGTGCTGTAACTATCGCTTTTTTATATGTCATGTCTTTACTGTCATGAGGTGCAGTATAACTGAAACTGTAAATTAAAATGGACACATGCTTAATATGTGCACATGGAACATATTCCTCCATCCATATTGAAATTCAGATTGACTCATTTATAGCTTTTGTAGTGAGGATAATATTTGCACCTGCGCTCGGAGACATCTTTATTCTGCCTTATGACATGTATTCTGAGCGGCAGCTGTGGCTCAGAGGTGGAGTGGGTTGTCCAGCATTCAGAAGATTAGCAGTTCAGCTCCTCCAGTCCCCCACGGTGAAGTCTCTTTGGGCAAAATATCAAACCCCAAATTGTTTTCAAAGGCCGTGTCACTGGTGTGTGAGTGATTCATATTTAGTGTGATGGACTTTAAAGTGGCCTCTGATCCATATTTTTTTGTTTTATATTGCCAATGAAATGAAAATAATGTGACAAGAATGATAATGTGGCCTCCAAGTGGTTAAAAAGCCATACATCATACATAAATCTCTCTGATCCGGAGCTGTAACCTGTATCGTGTATACACATTAGCCTGAAGCTGAACTGGTGTGTGTGTTTTAAAATGAAGATACACTATATGACCTTACCTTATTATGATGATTCAGTTTCTATATCTACTTTATGTGAGACTATATAATGTTCAGATGAATACATTTCATGCAGTCCCTATTTAAAAAAAAGAAGATAATACATCGTGGCATCGTATTAAATACACATAACTGACTCACCCTTTTGTCGAGAACTGTGTTCCATGTTAGATTAGAAGGAATTATATTTTATATCGTTATTGGAAAAACCCGGAATCACCGCCAAAGCATATTTATATAAAGAATTGCATAATGAGATGAAACCAGAGGAATGGTACACAGCTGACCTCCCGCAGTACGGATGCTGGCAGAGGGAAGGGGGGTGGGAAGTGGCTGCGTTGGGACTGGTAGCTGGACCAGCTGTCCACCACGTGTTACACTGCCTACGTTATTAGTATGATGAGGAAGCCAGATCATTTAGACAGGCTTTTTGTTGCATAAGTGATATATTTTGTTGCATAAGCCACGAAGGGAAGGAAAGCTGTAGAAAGGCAGACAGCAGCCGAACAATGAATGAAGTGTGTGCGTTGCGTATGACGTTCATTCATGCATAAAAGTACGTACAAACGTGTGTTTGTTTGTTTTCGAGCTGATATGCCTTGCTGGCACATTGTGTTCATTTAAGCCATTGTTTGGGCTTTTCAATCATGATATAGCTCATTCCCCGTGTGGCGGCCGCTCAGTCACATGCATCCAACAGCTGCTATTTCCTTTTAGCTGCTGCTCCGCAGAACATCATGTTGGGCGAGTTTATATCCTCACTTTGGAACGCAGCGTTTTGCCTTGGGAAACCAAATGTTCGGCTGTACTTGCACATCTCTGGAGACACTTGGGCCCAGGCGACCACAGCACGGGACACGTGCCACTCTTGATTAATGCGGCTTCAGACTGACCTTCCGTGGGACCATCTCCTGCATTGCGTGACAAGGACAAGGAAGAGGAAGGAACCCTCTGCCCTGATGTCTATAAAGGTGGAAAGTTGAGAGCAATCCATCAGTGCCTATGCTGTGAAACCTCATTATCTTGAAAGCCTCCTCATGGTTATAACATAAGTTAACTGTGGGACGCTGCCAGCTTCCCGCAACCGCCGTCGCTGAAATACAGTGACAGTTTGTATCCACTCAGCTGCAGCCTTTCTGTATTTCTTGATAGCTTTCTGTCAATGGGGTTACAGCTGCAGAACCAAAGGTTTTTTTCTTCTTCACATGTGATGCATGGCTGTGTGATGTACTGCACTGACTGAGTCATCCATAGTCTGTCTCGCCAAAGCAGATTTATTGCACAATTGGGAGAGAAAGCAATAGATAATGGAAAAAAAGAGCATCCACTGTCCTTAATAAACTGCTATATTATTAATTATTAACGCAACACTTTGGCTGATTTACAGGAATCACAGTGGTGAAACTGAAAGCTGGTTGACTTACCCTAAAATTAAATGTTCTGTTTTATTACTTCCAGGAGTTCAAGGACATCAATTGAGCTCAATTCATTTGAGCAGAATTGTATTTTTTTTTTTCAAGATTTTATACTGAGGGCCAACAGTTCTCAATACGTCTGCACATATTTAGATGGCAGAATATCTTGATTATAGAATAGCTTCATACACTGAATCGGCGAGAACGTTCACAATTTCAGTGCCGTACAGAGCAGGTAGAGAATATCAGAATCAGATCAGAAACTGTTTATTAGCCAGGGATGTTTTCACAAACGAGGAATTTTTTGAGGCGGAAGGTGCATACATTGGACATGGACATGGGACGTTAGACGAGACAAACAACAATCAACAATCAACGATAACAACAGTGAGTGCAATGGGTATTAAAATAAGTGTAAGATAAGAAAGTGCTCAGACAACAGCTATATAGTAGATGATGAAATACAATCTGTTTTCTGCAAATAAAAGAGAAGCACAGAGGAGGTGGAAGTATTAGAAAGAACGATTAACACGGTCTGGAATGATTTAAATACGGCAGCAGAAAGAAATGAGCATTGCATTGGAATCCTCTTTCTCGCTATCTGAATGTTAACTCAACATTTACTCTGGTTTTGTCTGCCAACTCCTGGGAGTCTTTTGCCAGGCGTGTTATTCAACTATCTTCACCAGCCACTTGTTTATCTTGGCGCTCGGCCATTTTGTGCTGTCCAGGTAGTGTATAATCAGCTTGAATGAGCTTGAGGGCTGAGAGTCGCTGCCGACAGCTTCATGAACATTGTTTTGGTTTAATATATTTAACTAATATTTACACTGTAACCTCTCATTTAGGGATGTTGGCAACAACGTCGCTTGAAGTAGCCTGTCACTTCTCTGAGTGCTGCATTAATTCTACAATTAATTTGGTCAGATATTTTTCCTGCGTGCCAGTGATTAATCCCTCACATTATGTGTAGATTCATTGTGGGTGATACAATCTGCACCACTAACATGGGAAGAGATAATCAGGATGAACGTTACTCACACTTTGCGGGCCATCACATGACCTTAGTAGTCCGAACGCAGGAAGTAGCTCATTTTAAACTTGTAAGTCAACAAATTTTGCGCCAATACCCGACCACTATTTAATCTTGTCTCCAAATAAGTAGTTTCTCTCTGCTTCTTATTGCTGTGCTCATCTATAGGCTGAACTGACCTGGACCACCTCTCATCCTGCCATCCGGCTCATTAATCTGCTTATAACCAGCTAAGGATATTAATAGCTGTCAGAGGGCAATGACAACAGTCTAAGGTGTTGAGCCTTTTTCAGCAATGATAGCTGCACAGCTCTGGATGTTTATATCGCTCTGTTGCTCGGTCCACCACTTTGGGACTCGACTGAAATATTTAGCTAGCGGAGGGATCACCGTGGTATTTGGTGCAGACATTCATGTTCCCCTCAGGATGAATAGCAGTAAATTACTTTGGTGAGCCTTTTCCTGAGCACCATCTTCCGATGAATATTTGTGTTTGTCCAGAACTTTGGAAAATACCTGCGAAGCTCACAATATCCCCGTCAGCCTGAACTGGACATGTTGCTTGGTGCTAATGATTAACTGTTAGCATGCTAACAAGCTGATTTAAGATGATAAACTTCATACCTGCTCAACATCAACACATTAGCATTGCCATGAGGAGAATGCTGCCGTGGTAGCATTAGCATTTAGCTCAAAGCATCTGAGAATTAATGACATTGCTTCTGCCATTAACTCTGTGGAGAAAACGTAGGGCAGTTTCAATTTTTTACATAATTAAATTTGTAATCCTGTATAAAGACTGATTTGGCTGCTTCTTTGACTTCCCACCAGCCGAGATGTCCAAATCCAAAGAAAAAGTTCGTCAAAAACAGAAAAACATGACAGACAGAAAAACAAATAAAAACAGAGCCAGCATTAGGCAACAGCAAATTACACTTGACTAATAATGACACAAGTAACAGACGAGATAAATCCACCCAGAGAGAACAGGGATTAAAAAGCAGTACAAACAAGCTTAGGTCAGTCAATCTAACCTCCAGCCTGTTAAAGTCGCAATTTTTTTTTTGGGAGAATGCGACAGGAACTGTTCTTCCTCTGGGGAAATAAGAGTTTCTGGAGATGAGACCAAAGAGCAGCTTTGACACCTCAGCTAACACTTCAAGCTAACAGAGTCTGAAAGTGTTGTTGGTTTAATGTTGCGTCTATGTTGAGACCGATGAGCTAAGTGAGTCATTAGTGATAGATTCATTAGCTTGAGATCGAACTGGGGCACCTTGCCATTGTGGTGCTTCTTAATTATTTATAAGGGTCAGCTCAAAGGACTTCAACCTGGATTTAAAGCTTTGTCTTGAGACTCTTTTGGTTCATATGAATGGTGAAAAGATAGAGAAACAATGTAAAGGAGCATATTGTTCGTCTAGCGGATGAAAACAGCAACCATGTGGTCACAAGTTCACCTCTCTAACCTTCACTGTGGCCACATGAGATAAATATTTTTATCATCACTATTAAGTGAATAACAAATCAGATAAAGCATTCGCAAGGAAATGATATGTTTAATCTGGAGTGAACTTGATTCCGAATGGTCAATTAAACATTAAGGGATCCTGACAGATCGGCTGTGACCAGTCGGTTCCTATCACACTTTCTGATCCTGGCAAACGGAGAACACAATAAATATTGTATTGGTTTAGACTGCTAATAACACAGCTCGACAGCAATCCAAACCAATTCAATGAGTCAGAAACAGATTTTGTATCACGGTAAAAAGCTAAATAAATGGAGTAATCTGTATTATGCTAAAGGTTATTTACAGCTAGCAGAATGCAACTTCTCTTCTGTATTAAGCCCCTGATTGCACACAGCGTTTCTCTTTTCACATCCTGGGACATGAGAGAAATTAAACCAAATAAATTCAAGTCCTGTTTCAATGTGGCAGCAGCATGTGTGTCACGTACAGCATTGTGGTTACTCTGCTCCTTATGCAGCTCATCATCAATTCAAGGCATGCAAAGACACATTTCCCATTCAGGTCTGCTATACAGTTTTCCATAAAAAAAAGCCTCATGTGTAGAACATTTACTACACACACTGTGAAACTTGTAAATGTAACTTTGATAGACCGCATTTAGGCCTGTATTTGTGAATTATTATTATTATTATTTTGGCATTGCTATGGAGGCTGACTAGTGAATGTAAAACAGGAACAGTGAAGGTGGGGTGTCACTCGTTAATAGAACATCTCAATGAGGCTGGACCAATATCGTTAATTTAAAATGAACCAGGAGACAGATAGTCCCTGATAGTCCCCACCTCGTGACATTATTGTCACTAATTGAGCGTTCGATACCACCCTTTGCCTGCTCACAAATCCTGGCATCTTCACGAGTCTTTACAGTAAACGCAACCATTTGATTGGTGGTGCTCGTTGAGGGGCAGTTTGGGATAAACAAAACTGGATTCAGGGCAAGAAAGCTCACGGATTAAGAGATGACGTCACTGTGAAATGACCTTGGCTCCTCCTTGACCACCACTGAGCTGAACACCTTCACCCTTATCACACCCCGCTGATCTGCTGCAGTGCATTTATGTGCTCTGTGCACTCGTGAGACACCTTCTGATTTAATCTCAACTAGCGACATTGATTTTATATCGAGGACCTTTGCCACAGTGCATGTATTATTTTTTGCAATCTCGATTGTGTGTGAAATATATAAATTAAAGCCTGAAAACTGTCAGTTTCCCAAGGCGACAGCCCCCATATGTGGATAAATAGTGCATAACCCAGGGACCTCTTTCCTTTTTTGGGGGGAGATTTAACCTTGCTGTGCTGCTGAGGCAGCAGACCAAAACAACGGGAAGCCTCACCGCCATGACGGAACGCGTAAAAAATTATAGAGAGCTGAGTGAAGGGTCGGGTTTTTAGGAAGGACAGATGACGAGGTAAGAGGTAATACTAAGATAAAGCAGGTGGGAACGGGGGAGAGTGTCACGACTGAATAAATGGGCTGGGAGGAGCAGTCGACTGGGAGGCTCAGTGTTTGGACAGGAAAAAGGGGGATAAGGCAGAGGATGGATGAAGGAAGAGGTGACGTCACCGGTTACGTATGTGCGCGAGTACCCTTCACTTCATTTCCCCAGCCTTGGACTGGGAACACATCGTATCCTCTTACCCTAAAACGTTCTGTATTCATCTAAAGTAATTCCCTCCTCTAGTTCCCTGCCCCAAATGCAGACAGACACACATGCAAGCATGCCCACACACAGACGGACACTTGTCTGTCTGCAGCTGGCTGTGGTCTGCGCGGTCTGGGAGCTAGAGTACTTCAGATCACCCTGGATTACTGTGGGATTTTCCCAACAGCCTCTCAAATCTCTGGCTTTCAACGTTTAGGCGATTTTACTTTTTGGAGCCATAATTAACATTTAGATTCCTCTCATACTCAGCCAGCCATGACGTAGCTATTGTTTTACTCCGGGGTTTCAACTTGCTCATAGCATGGAAGACATGTATACGCAACATTTCAGACATGATAAGTTTGAAAAGCTGAACCACATATATTTTATGTATCCTAAAAACAGAAAAGTCACACTCTTAGGATAAAGTTGTCCAGTTATCTTAGTGCTTACATATTAAAGTGTCATTTATATCAGAAAATCCTGAAATGATCACATAAAAATAAATAAAAGGGAGAAACATTATAAGATTTCAATTATAATTTTCCCCAGAAGGGACTGCACTGTGAGGTCAAATCACTGCATGTGCCTGGTGCCTCAGAGAGAAACGACACAGCAGATATCGAAAGTAATAATGCAAACTGACAGAAAGTTCCCAGAAGTTTCTTCTTTTATTCATATTTTTTAAAGTAGAATACTTTTTCAGTAATAGAAAACATTAAGCTAGGCTTGGTCTTATAATAGTGAGAACAGAAAAGCTTTTTTTTCTTGTTACGTCTCTGTAATTGCTCTACAAAATTGTTTCCAAAGATTTCCATTGAGGTGGAAAAACACCGATTTCATCTTGATTTTCTCGGCAGAAACACAAAAGGGTGATGGTGCGAGCCCAAGCTATTACTGATGCATTAGCACGTTGAAGACAGATCTGTCTTGAAATAGGCACATGGACGTCAGCGTGTTTAAAAAAATAAAAAAGGCTTTTGAAATATTTGAATGGTGGACTATCTTGTAATATCTGTAAAAGTCAAATGAGAGTTTTTTTTTCCCTTTTCAAATTGGGAGCAAGTTGATCAACCTTTTGAAAAACACAGCAGGAAAGCAAACTTAGAAGAGGAAAACGACTGTCAAACAAACCAACATTGCTGAGCACACAATTGAAGAACCTATGGTCAGTGGGAGGAGGTCATCATCAGATTATCTTTTGTTTTTCATTATGAGTGTCAGATAACGGCAGACCGAAACATGGCAACCTTCTTAACTTGAATGGAACAAAACCTGATTGCATTTCTCCACTGGGTTTACTCTATTATTTAAGCACTGTGTCTGGGCCTGCAAGACACACACACACACACACACACACACATACACACACACACACACACACACACACACACACACACACACACACACACACACACACACACACACACACACACACACACACACACACACACACACGTGCATACCGGTAAATATATGCTCAGCCAGGCTGGGTTGGTCCATGACCGTTCTGAAAGACGGCACCCATCAAGGGATCAACGGACGTCATTACTAAAAATACTTGCCAATCCTTTGGGATTACTACGCGTAGCTAGTGGACACTGTGTATGCCATGACTCAGGCAGTGGAATTAGGCAGTGAAAGGCTGTCAATGGGGCAACCAACACCTGATTCACTGTCTAGGCATGTGTGCCCTCAGGTTGAAAGTGCCTGTAACTGAATCACTTTAAGTGACCTGCAACATATGTTGCACCGGACTTTGTCAACTTTCTTAAAAAAGGTTAAAAAACACTTTTACATTTTGAGTTTAGGGAGAACATATTTGCTTAAAAGCTTTAAGCATTATGTGCCACTACTAGAAATGTGATTAGAGTTGAGCAAGCTAGATATGCATGAAGAGTAGACTCCATTAAAAAAGGCAATGCGCACATACAGTATACTGTTATTTGAAATTCAATAGGCAACATTATGTGCAGTGTTTTGTCAGAGGACTCTTTCTAATTGGGCTACATCTTCATGATGAGATGGGGTCCAGGTTTATTGCCTCTGAGCTCTAAAAGGATTCACTTATAATAGCCAACACTTATTAGTCCTCTAAGGTAATAAGGATCAGGTGTTTGGCCACTCTATTGTGAAAGCTGTGTCTCATCCAGGTTTAGCAGGCAACCCACTATGGTATTAGGAACTAACTCCTATTGTGTCTCAATTCCATACCACATGGTATTAATAGTATACGATACTTTACTCATTTTCTGACAAGAAATAAATGTGGAAAAAAACTGAAAGTGATTGTGTATAAAACACTCCCCAATGGATATCAATTAACCTGCGCCCTTCAAGGCGATCCAATTGCACATACATAAATGAAACTTGATTATCCAATTAGTTAAATTCAATTCATCCTATTTATTCAGATTTTTTTTCTTTCTGGAGCTGTTCCATCATCATGAACACATCATTATTGTGAGGAGCTCTCCCATTTTCTTCATTCATTCTTCACTGTTGAATAATAAAGTCCATATTCATACAGACTTTTTTTTTCTCAGTATAATTAGGTTTTTCGCTTTTGTGAAGACGCTACATGCCTGCTTAGAATTTGAATGTAGTGTGGAATTAGGGCACAAAGCACAACCGCGCACACCACACCGTCAGTCCACGACAACCGGTGCGAATCCACCAGTGTTTACAGTCCAATGAAAGTGTATAAAAGTCAAACGTTGTGGGAAACATCTAGTGAATAACTTAATGTGCGTCTCAGGCACCAGTTGACTTTTAAGATACCCCCCCAAGGCAAGAAAATGGTATAGCTACCAACTTGGCTACGGAGGGAATGATGTAATAAATCACATTGCTGTCTATACTCCGACTAGGCTAAAACATGGCTAAATTAGGGCTGTGTGAGTGAAAGTCTAATCGACGTCTCAAGTGTAGCCTATTCATCAATTAGACTGTTGCCGAACAACTGCATATAAGTCTAATATGCCCCAAATAATGGCTTCACTTTTTACTGAAGTTGAACTGGGTCTGGTAACAAATGATAGCCACCAACTTACAGTTGTACAATGTTGCATCGAAAAGACATCTAATGGCCGTCTGTACGTAGACCTAACGTCCAGGCTAAAATTCTGATATATTTTGGGCTGTCAGGGAAAGTTAAGTCGATGTCTAACCATTGCCCAAGTATTGCCTAGCCATCAAATAGACAGCTGTTGAACGACTACGTCCAATGGACACCAAAATAAAGGCTATAGGAAACACATTTTACTCAATTTAAACAGTGAGGATTTTTTGCACTAAACAATTCATTCAAAATATAAGGGACAGTTAAGCCAATAATAGAACAAATTATAATTACATCCATGTTGTCTCTCTCACTTAATTTCTCACTATATTTCACAATTTTTTTTACTCCAATTTTACTTGGTCTGGTAACAAATAGCATAGCTACAAACTGAGCAACAGAGGGAATGGTTTAATATAACAATTTTGCATTTAAAAGAAGTCGTATGGCCATCTCTATGCAGACCTGACCCCGTCCTTGATGGGCCTGTACTTTGCAACTTCAGCCACTGACAATGTGGCAATACCTCATTAGCTTTGAGGAACACAAACTCACTTATGCAAGTGTTGATAAGCATTAAATGACCATTAATTCATGATACAAGCTTAAAGGTTAAGTACAGCTGTAGCCTCGTGCCTGCATAATCTAGAGAGGTTAAACACAAGCTCAGCTGTATGGATCTAATTATGATATGGCAATGCCAACTGTCACATTAACCCCACTGGTTTACTAATGTGATTGATGCATTAAGTCTCTTCCCCACTGTTATGTTGTAACTGACATCAAGTTAAAGGACAGGGGTTGCTATGTAAATGTTTCATTCTAACTTTAGATGTTTGATGAAATATTGCAAAGTGGTTTTATATCTTAATGGTAGCACTAGTTGACATATTGGTTTGAAGTTGCACTGGATTATTGTGGAAGAGTTAATAAATGGGTACAATTGCTCACTGGTGAGGAAAAGCCACAATGGGACGTTGTGTTTTTGTACACTCCTTTAATTAGGTTGCTTGTTTTGATGTTTTATTAAATGTTTTTTATCATAATCATTGTTGACTAAGCTTGGTAATGCTCTCATTTTTTTTTTATACCAGTCAGTTTGCTGATTAAGTCAACCTTGGCCTCAGCTGGTTCCCATCCAATGCCTCAGCCTCATCCCTGAGGTCCATGATACCCTGATAGTCTCAGCTGGAGACGGACCAAAGCTTGCAATCCTATTACAACACTACCATCTTCCCAGCCCCAATCACGGTTTAATTAAAGCAGTCAGTCATGGGACAAGAGTCCAAAGAGGACAAGTGAATTAGTAGTCGTGTCTGGCCCAGGAGGTGGAAGATTTGTATTTCTAATTTGTGTCAGTTATTGAGCTTGGTCTCTCGGATATTTCACTGACACTGGAGGTGATTTACAACTTTTACCTCCAAAATGTACTCTGCGATGCATAAGACTTATTAAACATCAGACACTACCGATGATGTAATCCAGTATACTTATTATGGTATGATAACACACATTTATTTTTTGTAAACAATAATCTCAATGTTGCATCACAATATTGTGAAAAGAAACAAAGCCTCTCTGAAGGATAAACTCACTATACATTGAATGACTTGCAGAAAATTAAAAGGGGCCATGGGGGGCATTGTAACACAATGCTGCCATCCTGGCTGATGCTATTTGTGGCATAAGCAGTGGCTGGCAGAGCGGGGATATGTAATGTTTCATGTCCAGATGAGGTATTGACTGTAAGCAGAGATGACTGCATGTGATCTTAGAGACACAATGCAATTTCAGCAGAGCCAATGAGACCATCACAAGGAATCAGGAACATATTTTATCATGCAGGAAGCAGAATATTTGGATCATTTTCTGGATATGCTGAAATATTACATTAAACAGGATTAAATCCCACTGGGAACAGCTTAACCATGATACAACATACAGTATATTCCACTGTGTATTGTACGTTTCCAAACTGACAATTCAATATGTTTTATTTTGATGCAAACATGTCAAAATGAAATCCCATGTCACACCTTGCACTTTAGTGATGATAATTGACCAAACCTAAAATAAAAGTTTCTGTCTGACGCATGTTCCCCTTCCGGTAAATGTATTCTTGTTGTATTTATTCCCTGACATGTGAATGGGACATCTGGAGCTTGCACTTTGTTCAATATCAGTATTACTTTAAGCCATACATCTTATGCAACATATTTCCCCGCCCCATTAACTGTGTAGCTGAAGTTACACAAGCGTTGTGTAGGGGACATTGTTGGCCTGCCAACTAATCCAACACAAACCTAACTGAGAGGGGAAAAAACACACACACACACACACACACACACACACACACACACACACACACACACACACACACACACACACACACACACACACAAAAATATCACGGGAGTCTGTTTCCATTACGATAACATTCTGATCATTTCATAATAATCCACGGCCACGCATGTACAATATCTGAGCTAATGTCCTCTCTCGTGACCGTCGCCATGAACAGACTGAACATGGGATCAGTGTGGTAATGCTGCTCTCTGACAGTTCTAGTGTTTCTATTATTGTTTGTCACGAGGATTTGATAAAAGCAGTTTCTAAATGGTTTGATATGCAGATATTTAAAAAAGTTGGTATGTTAAGGAAATACAAATATACACCGATGAGGTAAAAGTATCTGTGTGTACCCTCCAATGGTTGAATTATACCAATGGAAAAAATACTCCATTCCAAGTGCTCCAGTCAAAATAGTTCTCAATTACAGAAGTAATTAGCTTAAATTGTAAATACCCGTGCATTTCTCCCATGCCATCACATTACTTGTGTTAACGGAAAACAACATTCTTTTTTCAAGGATAAAGCTGAAGAAATGCAGCTATTAGGAATGTTTGGCATTTTCCTTAAGAAATTACTGAAGTAAACTAATCAATTATCCAAATAGTTGCTGATTATTTTCCCATTGACTTACCAATAAGGAAATATTGCCACATTTGTTTGACAGCATACGTTACTTTACTTTTGAATTTGTCTATGTAAAACAAATCAATTGCTTACAAAATATGATGCTTTGTCATAAATAAAACTACCCGATAAGTAGAGGTGAAACGATAGTTGATTGATCAATTAGACAACTGATTGATAAATAAGTAAATTGGTAACTTTTTTGAACATCTGACTTTTCATTCAAAATGACACACTTTGAAAAGTTCCAGCTCCTGCAATGTAATTTATTTTTATTAACATTGAAGTTTGGACTGTTAATAATCAAGCATATAGTGAAAGTGTCAAACTGGGCTCTGAGTATTTGTGATGAGGATTTCTCTTTTGTTGAAGTTTAACAAAGAACCAGAATGAACTGAGCAAATAATCAGGGGACGAGTTCCAACTGAGCTTGTTGACTTTAATGCATGAGTGATAATAATATAATGATGATATTATATAGTAACATTCAATAGGGAAATTGTTCTGCAGTGAGTACTTTACTTTTAAGTACATTATTGTTTATTTTTACCTAGGTCGCATTTTGACTGCAGGTCATTAACTTGGAATGGCGAAGTTTTACAGTGTGGTTTTAGCACTTATATATTTTTATCACGTCAATTCCTCCTTGCTGCCCCTAGAGGTGGCTGGGTTGTCTGCACGACAATGAGCCCTATAATTCTTTTTTTTTTTGTGAGCTTTACCAAAGTTTTACGACGTTTTATGAGACGTAGATGAGTAGTGTGTCATCCCTAACTGTATGCAAGCATTACTAACTGCTTTAATGTAAATGCACCATGATGATTTTATTTAGAGCATATCTCCTTGCGATGCATAATGAAGCATATAGGTTTACATCGAAACAAAGTGCTTATATATATATTGCAACTTTATAGACGGTGCAATGCATTCAGTGTATCCACACTCCTAAACGTTGGATCATATCTGCAACACCTTGCAAGGTGTGATTTCCTCAAGATGTTCAACTAGTTTTCTCATATCACCAGAGGCTCAAACTATATGACCACAATCTGTTTCACCGTGTTGTCTTCTATTATCACTCCTCAGTAGGAAACCAACCTGCCGCCAGCCGAGCCACAGGAGGCACACATGCCCTGTCAAATGATGGAGAGAAAAAAAAAAATAAAAATATATATATATATATATATATATATATATATATATATATATATATATATATATACACACACAACGTCTTTATTAATAACTTCATATACGCTCTGCTCCCATGATACCGGGTTCCTCCCGCCATGCCTGATCGTGGTGACAGGGGAGGGACGAGGTATCATGAGCCACATTATGTAAATAAGGTGCAGGGGCATGTGCCAGTTAAACCGCAGTGCCGTGCGAAGTGAGACAGAAGCAGAGAGAGGCTTTGGACGGTAGAAGCCGGGGCCGTCGGTAGATGGCGGTAACCCAAGAAACCTGATCCACAGGGTTGTCGGGGACTCTGTCTCAGTTTGCAGCACTCCCACCGAAGGCAGAGGAGCTGAACAGTTTGAAGGACATAATTAAGAGAAACAACCCAAAAAAAAAAAAAACGAGGAGAGCTCACAGCGGGTCGTCTCGAGTTCTGCGCGCATCCCTCCCGAGAGCCGGAGACGGAACGCTTTGCCACAAAGGGGACAACTACAACAAAAAAAAATCACCATGGAAGACAAATCGAATTCCTTCTCCAGCAACAAGGAGGAGAAGGCAGATGGGAATAACGTTTTTCAGAGGCAAGACTCGATACAGAAAAACAACACGGGGAGCCAGAAGGAGCACGGCAACTCAGTGGGCTTCAAGGGGGAGCGGGAAGAGGCCATGGTTGGTTTTGACGATCTGGACGCGGAGGACAGGAGTCATGGTTTTATGCAGAGACAATTTGGGGCCATGATGCAGCCCGGAGTCAATAAGTTCTCCTTGCGTATGTTCGGCAGTCAGAAAGCCGTGGAGAAAGAGCAAGAGAGGGTTCAAACGGCCGGATACTGGATCATTCATCCATATAGCGATTTTAGGTAAGGGCTGGAAAAGACACCTGCTCACCCCACCCCACTCTCTCTCTCTCTCTCTCTCTTTTTTATCCACCCCTCCCGTCACCCGAGGGGTCTGCAAGCTATACACTTTCACACATAACGCTCTGTCATCGGCACGCGCGCACAGCCTGCCCCGCAGCGCATTTACGCTAATCTACCTCTGTATTTAGGCAGCTTCCGCCGGCTTCTCTGGCTTAATGTGCCCATGTGAGTGTGTGTGTGTGTGTGTTTCATTGCGGCATTTTGCATTATAATACAGAGGGACGCGTTTCGGCTACAAAGGTGTATCAGTGAGATGTCCTTGGAAAAAGGACGCTGAATGTCAATTTCAAAACACAGACACACAGACACAGACACGCGCACCTTTTTCTGCTTGTTTCGCAATAACTGCACAGTAGCGGGTCCCTTCATCATTGCGACATGTTCCCGTGTGCTGTAAGGGGCGACGGTACCTGGACACAACGTGACAATGCCATTGCACCATCACGGTTGTAAACATTGTAGGCGGCGGTTACAAGACGGCGGGGGCCTGTGCGCGCACACACACACACACACACACACACACACACACACACACACACCAAAAATGTACAGAATGCGGTAAAATCGTGCAGCGAAACGATTTAGGAGAAAATGGCCGTGTTTTGAATCAATCAGTCTTGCAAACCTTTTGACAGCACTGATGAATGAGTGGCGTGTCCGGGAGGGAGCAAATGTGATGGAATGTGTTTGTTTCGAAGCAGCTGATCACACCACGCTTCCTTCCTCGTTATTCCCTAAATGCCACAGTGACACGATTATTAATAATGTCTTTGGCATGTCATTGTGCCACCTGAAGAAGCAGATATCCTATTGTCTTAAAGAGTGAGGCTGCGAGTGAAAACTCCATTAAAAAAAAAAAAAACTGCCCGGTGATAGATGCATCCCCCACATGATCGCACGTTTGTGACAAGTAGAGTGCAAATTAGTTGAGACACACACTGCTTCCAATTTGCTTTCATTTGTGTGACGTTTCTGTGACACGGTGCGTGCAGATGGTAAACAAATGAGATCAGGTACAGTTAGGACCGGTTCTCAACAAGCTGCATGTTTACAGTTCACCACTCAACCAATTAAGCATGTCATGATCTGGCCCCTGTCGCTGCACCGGTGTCCCTTGGCACAGCTTGGTGGTGACAATCATCCCCCGTTTTTCCACTGAAGCCGTATGTGACGTGCCAGGACACGTTGGTCGCTCCACTTTAACACGGAGCTGTCCGTGGTCCTGAACTCGGAGCAGGCCTGAGTATGCAGCACTGTGCTCCGCTCTGCAGCTTTTATGCTGCTGCTCATTCAGAGTCTGCAAGCTGAATTCTAACCCAAAGAAAACTGAAAGCTGCAATTGCACTTATTATAATTGCGAAGCTTTTCCTTTTTATTCTATTGGTATACATTACAATGAGATTGAAATACATGATGATAGCTATAAACTGCACTGACCATACAATTGCACATACAGAATAATGTTAACTAGCCTGCCCTCACCCACACAAAGACACGGCCACATGCACATGCGCTCACACAGATGTACAATGATGGTGGCTTAGTAGCACAACACAACAGTCAATGAGTTTAGCAATCCCCCCCCCCCCCCCCCCGCCTCAAGATGGCCAAAGGGTGAGACTTGAACAACACAGTGATATGCATACCCACCTTTTCACAGTTGGCAATTGCTTAGTTGTCTTCGCCTGTATTTGTAATCTACTTTATGCTAAACCTTTTTGTAAGAGATGGAAAATGTAGGGACAAAGCTCCATAATGGAAAATAATTGATTTTGTCACTGTAGAAGGCATACAGTATGTATGGCATGTTCCTAATACGAGACATATTCAGCATTGGGGGATTTTTGCTATTTAACCTCTGCTCAAGGAGATTGGCCCTTATATTTATCTAACTCCGGCTGCTGAAGGTTCCCTAAGGTTCCCGTCCTCATGACATTTTCCAAAGGGCGTCTTTTCATTGGAAGTGCTCGTCCTCTAGCCAGTTTAACGACACGATCCCTTTATGCCAGTGAGATTGCCTTGTGGCTTGTTCTGTGAAGTTATATATCCCAGCGCTTCAAGCTACCTATCATGCTGGTGCATAAATGATGGGGGTGCAAGGGTACACTTTGTTTGGCAGGTCCCCCTTGTACTGTAGCTTAAATGGTAATCTAGTTCTCCACTGTGGGGCTCAACTTAACCTCTTAATTATGACAAGCAGCGACAGCGTGCAGCTGGTTTTGTTTTCACCTTGAGAGTTTGTGTGTGTGTGTGTGTGTGTGTGTGTGTGTGTGTGTGTGTGTGTGTGTGTGTGTGTGTGTGTGTGTGTGTGTGTGTGTGTGAAATCATGGCAAAATGATGTTCCTGTAGCAGGAACTACCACAGAGGTTTACAGTACTTTGCCATGTGTTTATTTGGCGGATTCTGTCACCCTAATAGCTACATGGGTGTAGTCTGAGCATCTGGAGATGATCTCTAGTTTAAGTTTGTTCAAAGTTGTTTTATTTATAATTATATTATATTGCTACAATGGGGCATAACTTTGTATGACCAAAAAGCAAACCCTGCATGGTCTTTTAATGAAACTCTTATGTAAGTTGAGTCCATGAATGGCACCACCATGCACGCAGGCTGTACATCGCTTCTTTGTGGGAGTGTTTGAAACTCAATATCCAAGATATTCTTTGTACACAGTGGCTGCTTAAAGATTAATGGCAGGTTAGTAATATTCATTATTTATAGATTTTCAGAGAGGCCTCATGCATGGCCTCATACAACTCAGGTTATGCTAAGGAGAGACCTTTGTCGTAGTTTAAAAGGCTCTCAGTGATGTTTTCTTTCAGAGTCTGTTCTAAAGAGGGTGTCTGATTGGCCCAGGCAGATGAGTGTTTTAGCCAAAGTATCTATGTTAAAATAGTTATGCTACCTAGAATGTATCATGCAGAGAATTTTTTTTGGCAACCTTTCCAGGTCATTTTAAATTACATGTTTTTCCTCAATTTGAGCATCCAGTGTAGCCGATTCAAACAAACACATTGGCCTCCAAGAGACGGATCTATAGAGAATGATGTTTGGTCGATGATCTGTACTCATGTGCTATGTTATAATAACCTCATTGTCAGTCATATATGACTTTGACCTCCATATATTTCATCTGACCTCCAAATCCCCTGTTTTAGGGAGGACCACTAGGCTATAATAGCCGAGTATCAACCTTTAAATATATGGCCAATAACTTGGCTTTATGGTTGGTTTGGTTGTCTTACAGTTTTCTTTCTGTGATATATCAGGAAACACTTTTTTATTGGTTATTCATCTGGCTTAATGGACCAATACTGTGTTTGCAGTGTCACTGCAGAGCCACTTTAATCAATCAGAACAGCAGTTTGTTGGTGTGTTCAAGAGCGGCTTGAAAAATCAAAGAAGAATTCGGCACAGGAAATGACTAGCAGCGGTGCAGGGTTCCTCTGGACGTTAATGCATTATGGCTGTGAGAAAGCGAGAGCTCCGGGTGAATGTGGATGCAAAAGAGGCGCACCAGAGGAGCTACCAAACCTGAAGCAGGAGTTTGACTGGTGACTCTAGTGCACTTCTGGAGTAGGAGTTTCATTTACAGCTGGATGCACATGCTCTCAGCTACTGGTTTAACAGGGCCTGCGTGCATTCAGAGTTGAAGCATTGAAGCAAGAGCTTAATACATTGATGTAGCAGGAGCTGGATGCAGTCTTTGAGCTGCCGTTGGAGCCGAGTGCCTCGGCACACTTTGCAACTGGCTCTTTAAAATGAATGTGGGGGCAACTCACTTAGTATTCAAACGTCTGAAATGTTCTGTTTTTCTGGCATTCTTTAACTCTGTGAACAACTTCTCTCTATCTTGCCGTTTCCTGTTTTATAGTTTCTATTTCAAGAATTGAATCACAATGTTTTATTCATTAGATAAGTGGGTGTCTTGGAGGTCATGTACAGTTTAAATGCCACCTACACAAGTTCCGAGAGAAACAGGACGGTGTGGGTTTTTGACTATATTATTATGAGTGGAAAGAAATCACACATTTCCATTATTTGAAAAATAGCAATTTAACAGATGCTAATATTGAATTCTTGAGTGCTATCGGGATATTTCAGATTTTTCCTTTTTGAACACTCTTTTAACAATTAATTTGATGCTGTTTTGTTAAAACCTATTTTTAATATGAAAAGAAAAAAACAGTTTTGATCAAAGTAGTCAATTTTTTAACCACAGACTAATTAAGATATCTAGCAATAGACTGAAAGGTTGACAATAGCGTGTGTGTGTGTGTGTGTGTGTGTGTGTGTGTGTGTGTGTGTGTGTGTGTGTGTGTGTGTGTGTGTGTGTGTGTGTGTGTGTGTGTGTGTGTTGTAAATAGTATGAATCTGTGTGTTTGGTATAAGCTAAGGTGAACACAAATCTCATGCCCATTGTCATTGTTGCATAAGTATGTGTCTACCAATAAAAAAGAAAAGAAATGAATAGCATAAATTAATCCAAAGTGCATCATGCTCTGTGCTTTGATGTCCCACTCGAGGTGTTAAGTCAAGGCTCTCCATATATGAAGAGTCCACTCCATAGGTAGTTTAACGCCTGCTAGTTTAAAAATAGCTCTGGTGACCACCTAGATGACCGCTGTTTAGTTGAAGTAAAGACTATTATCAGGCACATGATCTTTGGATATTTTAAGGCCAAGGCCCAGTCTTAATTCATTCAAACAGATCCATTACTGGGTTCCCAGCCAGCCAGACGGGCAGCCTGCCAACCAGCCAGCCAGTCCATTTCCATCTTCAACAGCAGCAATGGATAGGCAGCCAGGCAGAGCAGAGGCAGGCAGGGATGGCGTCAGTGGAGAGTTTTTAGCACGAGAGATAGGATTCCTGAAAGCATCTATTTTCATTCACGGTTGCTCGGCCTTTATCGAGGCCCAGGACACTTCGTGAAAAGAGCAGGGTGCTGATGAATCACTTCTGGCTCTGTTCGTCACAAGACAGAGGGCAGGGACATTAACACAGCCAGGGAGGATGAGAGGGTCTCCTTCTAACAGGGCCCTGAATACATATAGCAAGTGTCAGCAGCACATGTCTTTGATGTCCTTGAATCATCGTTAAATCTTTGGCCTGACAAAATATTAGAGGATATATTACATGAAAGATTTGGGTGACAACACAAGCACATGTAGTGGTTGAAGCATGTGAGACCCTCTGCGCATCTACAGATGTCAGTCTTTTATTGTTAGTTGTTTAAACATATTGGCAACATGTAACATGATACATGCAGAATGTGGAACTTCTATAGCAGGTAATAAGTCAGAGTATAGTAATCTCCATAACATTGTTGTTTCGTTGTTTAGCTGCATTGCTGTACGACTGGTGGTTGGTTGGTTGGTCCACCGCTTTGGTCCAGACCAGGCGCCAACCTCTGGTTCTGAAAAGTGAAGCCAGTCTTTCTAATAGCCATCAGGGGCCGACTCCTCTGGTTGTAAAAATAAGTCAATTTGTAAAGAAATGTATGAGAAATTGAGCAGGCTAACACACCACAATTAGATGGTAATAATCACTCTTATTCTTAAAGTTAATGGAGGATTTAATGGACAGATTGGACAGGTTTATGCTGTCAGACAGAGGGAAAATACCAACACAAACATATATGTGAATACACTGTCTGCATTAACTGTCTGCAACATGTTGTCTACCATGCATTACTGATTCACGTGTGTCGCTTTGCAGGTTCTACTGGGACTTGATAATGCTCATCATGATGATGGGGAATCTAATCATCATTCCTGTGGGAATAACCTTCTTCTCAGAGCAGACTACCACCACCTGGCTGGTCTTCAACGTGGCCTCGGACACCATCTTCCTGGTGGACCTGGTCATGAACTTCAGAACGGGGATCGTGAACGAGGAAAGCTCAGAGATCATCCTCGACCCCAAGGTCATCAAGATGAATTACCTGAAGAGCTGGTTCGTAGTGGACTTCCTCTCATCCATTCCAGTGGATTATATCTTTTTAATAGTGGAGAAAGGCTTTGACTCGGAGGTATATAAAACAGCTCGTGCCCTGCGAATTGTCCGTTTCACCAAGATCCTCAGTCTTCTGCGTCTGTTGAGACTGTCCCGACTCATCAGATACATACATCAGTGGGAGGAGGTGCGTATCTGGATGTTTGTCTGTGCACATCAGTCATTGTGGTTGTTTGTATTTCTGTGCTGCATGGTGATTCTCTAGCAGGGTTCTTTACCCAGCAGCACGGCAACAACCTTGAAAGGTTAACGCACAGATTTAATTGTGCACGTTCAACACTAATAGGTGCTGTCAATCACCACTGGTCAGTAGGCTCCTCCGTGGGAAACAAGTGTCAGTTTCAGCTTATTGATAGGGTTAATTAATTTCAAATCAGAAATCAAAAGTAATTGCCTCCATTCTTGGAAAAAAAATATGACTCAGGGCAGAATATAACATCGGCAACTGTTTTAGAGTATAACAATCTAAAGGTTAAGTATATTAGAGGGTCAATTAACTTCTCTCTTCATGTTTGGTTGGTGTAGGTTTACTAGGTGACTCAGGTGCATTTTGTGTGAACAATCACAAGGTCAGACCCCACAGGACATAACAGAGAGTGACACATTATTACCCCTCATCGCGTCATTGCACTCCCTGACTCACACTGTTTAAAACGAGCTCTCCTCCTCTCCTTCCTCTGGTAATCATTCCATTACACACTGAAAGATTGTGATGCTCCATATCATGACTGAGCCAGTCCAGCAGATGGATACATGTTAGACATCAGGACCAAAAGCACCGACATTACGTTTGATTTGAAACGTGGTTTAGATATGAAGTAAGGCACTGACCATAACACCTTCATTTTTTATAATGAGCCAGCCGCTTCTGTCTCACCTCGTCCTCAACGTCCTTGCCCCACAGCGCCCCGCCCCTCCCTTATTGTCTGACTCCCCTGTTGTTGTCGCTGCCGTTTTCCATGCTGCTTGTTACACTGGTTCAAGCAAATTGCGTTGTTGTCAGGGCTCAACCTGAGCTTGCATTCACAGTGCACACACACACACACACACACACACACACACACACACACACACACACACACACACACACACACACACACACACACACACACACACACACTGTATAGTTCAATGACATATCAGTAACAATGGCAGTAAGGCAATCTATTATTTACTCAATGCATTTGGCAAACATAGGCTTTCACAAGCATACTATCGGCTATATCCATGAACAGTATCTGGCCAGACCTTAGCGTAAATAGTACAGCCGATTCCCAGCCCCCATGCTATGGATCAGTGAACATTTATGGAGCAGGGAAAGCTCATCCTTGTGGTTGTGTACCAATGAGGGAGGAGACTTTTACAGTGTTTATGGGAGCTTATATTTTTCTATCGGTGAATGTTTTAAACTCTGTCATATTACCCTCACTGCATAATGTGGCACTTGACAAAAAAAACATTATGCATTATTCATGCTTCAGCAAAGTATTATTCTAGCAACAAATGTGGATTTAATCTAAAATACACGCACAATCACAAACCATATTCTGAAAGTGAGCACCATATGGATGGGGTTATCTTGGCATGCACACTATGTGGGAAGTCGATTATGAACTTTTCCGATATGATACCGTTGTTTAGTTTGCAGAGCTGTATGCAGTGGGAGGATGAGATGGCACGGACCAGGTTAGAAGCACATATAGACGGTGCCGCAAGGTTAATGAAAATCTGCAGTGAGCATGAAGGGAGGCAGGCAGTGCAGTATATAAGGATGTGTCATAATGCCTGGATACAACAGCAGAGCTCACAGCCTCAGAGAGCTCACTCAGTCAGTCCTCTTTTGTCTCAAATCGTCTTTCTGCTTACCAAACTCTGCCTGCCTGTTTCTTCCTCTCTGGTTCTCCCCTCGCACGCCTTTCCTCACTCTTTCACTGTGCGTCGTCTTCCTTTAGCAACCCGTGTCCAAACCTTTTGTTACGTGTTGTATGCCTAAAAATACAGTATAGAAATGAAATACAGTTATTTTGGTGTAACCACAGTAAAAAGACACACTGATTAATAATACAACAGTGAATCAGACACATCCACAACAGACTTGAGAGGAGAGAAAAGGCACTCGGTGGAAATATTCCAAGCTGTCGTAACATGTTAGGTTTAGGATGCAGGATTAGCGCTTTAATGTAGGGACAAATGCAGTCTCCTGCCTTCTTAATGGGTTTCAAGCAGTGAACCATCATTATATCAGCCTTGAGATAGACTCAGTTAGTTATTCAGACAGTGAGTTTTGACAATAAATCATCTTCCAGCCTGTATGTCCGTCATTCCTTCATCTGTCGTGTGCTCCCTGCCCCCCTCTTTTCACTTTGTCACCATCTCTTCCCTCCATCTGCGAAGTAAAGAGGGCCGTTATTTCATCAGTGCAGGCTGGCCCGTCAGAACTGGGCTAAGTCAGATTTGTTGTTTCGCCAACACTATCTCTCGGTCTCATCCTGTGGTGTCTTCTTCTTCATTCCTCATGCTCCTTTTAGCTTTTTTTCTTCCTCACAGGAGCAGAATATTCCTGCTTGGTGTGATAGATACCGGAGATGTACTTGTTGTACAATATTCCAAAGAGTTCTCTTAATGTGCTGTTAAATGTCTCACTTTACTTACTTCCCCTAAAAGTGCTCGTGTCAAAACAGGAACCTCTTACGGACAGCAGTGCTGGGTATTATGGTCCAAGTGTCAACAGTATTAGTACCCACAAAGGAACTGATGCATCTTATTTAAGCAACTCACTCCGATTGTCACTCATTAGAGAGGAGTAGTGGATGACTCCATCTGGCCGCGCCAATTAGTCAGAGAAATAATGATGGCAAAAAAGCCTATATTAGACGCAGTAGTTTGAATAAGCATTAGTAGTATCTCAGATGGAATTTGATATTCTTTTGTTATACAAGCTCTGACCTCAGCCTACTTGTTGCTATTAGACTGAACAAACACGCAGAGAAACATGCATACAAATATAAATAGCACAGTCTTGTATTCATTTGTTTGCTCAACACATAATTATTGCAATGCACGATGCTTTTGGGAAATTGCAGCGTACAGTGGGAAGGTCACGCAGAGCAGTAAATATGCCTCGTACTCAAACACCACAGTTGCAACGAGCAACCACCAAACGGAGGCTGGTGCACTGTCGACACATCTGGAAGTAACTCAGTGGTTTTTCTTTCATCCTTGTGAGTATGTAATCACTTGAACTAAACATGTTAAGTGATTCTGAGTGGCATCGGCATGTTTTCACTGTATAATGTGTGTACTTTGACTCAAAAGACATGCAAGACCTTCACGCTACACAGAAAGTGTTTTAGGCCCTTTTTATATGCGCGACAAAAAGAAATACGAAGTGTAGACTCAGTCACATCATCTACCGAGGGAAATGCTTTTTCAAGGGCATGTTGTTTTGCCTCTTTGATTTGAAGCATTTTGGTCATTTGAACTACTAATTTAAAAAATGTATAAAATTGTTGTTTTCTTTCAACCTGCGCACAATCTAACTTTTCTTCTTAACAAATGGTCAAATGTATTGTGAAAAGTGTTGCTTGTAGTGATGAACTCCACTTGACTCTGCAGTTTCCCTTACCTTCACTCTTACCTGCATCTTTCATCCTTTTGTTTTTACAGCCACAACTTTACCGTTTTGATTCTCTGTGATCAGCACATATAATCTGATATTCTGACTGTCCACTACCCACCTAGCTCCAAAGATAGCAACTAACAGGTGCAGCATTTAACAGCTAAAGATATACAGATATTACCCTCAGGAGTTGGTGGAGACCGAAACTTCAAATAAAACATGTGTGTCTGTACGTGTACCCCCTCGTTTTAGGTTCCTGCAAATCACCTATAGTGGCAGATAGGATAATTATATTTAATTGCTGCCTATTTAATAATTCAATGAAATAATGGGACCAGTTATCAGTGGGATGTTTTGCCCTTTCATCTGTAATTTCACAGGAGATCTTTCAATGGCATTGTTGCCCCCTGCATCCTTAACCCTGTTTCCTGATGTTTTTTCTTATTCTTTCATGTCCTCTCAGATACAGAGGTAATTATCACAATGACCTTACAGTTGTTTTTTTCTCCAACCTCTGCTGTTATGTTTGGATATGTGCTACTGCTAGAGAGAACAACCACCTCGTCCAGTGCTGATTTACTTTCATTGTGTTTAATACAAACGTGCAAAAGCAGACTATGGGAATAGCGAATCCCCACAGCTCCCACTGCCACATCTGGCTCATCACAGCCACCAGGCCTCCTGCCAGATCCCAGCTCCAGCAACAGGGCTCAGGTTGGGCTTGTGGCAGCATACCAGTCCCACAGGGAGGATTGTACCCTTTTCTGAGGCCCCAGGCAGAATATGTCTGTTTACTCTACGATGGTTTAACACTTAACAGGAATTGTATCACTTGACTTTTGTTACGTCTCATAGTAAATATTAGCACATTTGATAATGTAGTATTATCTAGTACTTTGTCAATGCTCAGTGCAAAGTATATTGACTATAACTGAGAATTAAGCATCATCAACAAACCTGTACGTGCTAAAAAAGAGGAACATCTCGTGACATCTTTAGACAAAGAAAACTGCCACTATTTCTGTTACTGTGCTATGGTCTATTTAAGGTGCACTATATTCCAATTAAGTCTAAACATTCTCAGTTTAGCTATTTCAAACTGATAAAAATACAAACATCGATTTTAATTCTACTTCACCATTTATTGTGTTAGATCAAGTCTTCGTCCGCAGATGCCTCATCACTAATTGCTTTACAAGACTTCTGTTGGGACCTAATTATTGTCTCTCTCTCTGTGATGCTGCATTGGAGTGATGCCAATGATTCTCACACCGGTATAACATTTTACAAGCTAATTTAGCAAACTGAACAGCGAACATTAGTCTAAGCTTGTATAATCCCTACTAGTCTGTTTGTTTGGATAAATAATTGATATTTTGTAATATATTACAATATATTATTTTATCAATTATTTATACCTGTTAAATCATGATGTATTTTCTTATGAGAGATATTTGTGCAATTGACATTTAACGGTGGAACTGTTCTGCTTTGTGGCTGCTGTGGTGTTGCATTTTAATGATGTGTGTTTTTGTGTGTTTGTTTGTGTGTTTGTGTATGTGTGTGTGTGTGTGTGTGTGTGTGTGTGTGTGTGTGTGTGTGTGTGTGTGTGTGTGTGTGTGTGTGTGTGTGTGTGAGTGTGTGTGTGTGTGTTACACCAACCCCACTGTAATACACACTGTAACCTTACTTACCATAACTATGAAATACCGACTCATAATACAGTGAATAGCATAGGGTAGATGCATGTTAACACGTTGCTTTCTTCTTTATTTAAACAGATATCGTGGTGTACCACAACACATGTTGTCTGGTCAGGTTGCAGAGTCAACTGTAGTTTGATACTGTTGTAGCACACTGTCACACATGGTGAGTTACACAATGATCGCCACCCCCTGTAGTCAGTCAGCATAAACATACTAGAGTAGCAGGAAGTAGGGCAACGTCACCAGGTTCACCTCCTGCTGTATTTACGATTATTCCTACCCAAAAGTGCCGAGCCACTACATTGATAAAACGTACAGTGTAGTTCCTGAGTGGTGCACGTCTTCTGTTCTGAAAGCAGGTTCGTGGTGATGAAACTGTGTCATCATCTCATGTGCCATCATGTCATCACCAGAGACTAGGAAGGTTTGTGACATAAATGTGCCCCGAAGCATCATTTCAGAGAGGCTTCCCTGAATCAATGTTGTTTGTTTATTTCATAAACTCTGCCATGCATTTCTTTCTTTTTTTTTATGAGAAAATGAACTGATTGTGCGTGAGGCACATTGCAACTGCCTGTAGCAAGTGCTAGCCCCCTATGTGCAGCTCCACTTTGTCAACATCATAATAACCAAGGGGCTGTCGTGCATAAGCAGAGACTGAATCCCTGCTCAAGATCCGGTTGTTCCGTTAATGCCACACTAATGCCTGGAAAAGATACTAGTTCATTATATACTGTATATTTTAAGCGGTTTGATAAAAAAAAAAAAAATCTGTTTAATAGTGTCTGAAGGTATACGTTGGCTCACGGTTGATTCTCAGCTCAGGTGGTAAATTGATCTGAAAGGAGGGAAAATGTGAGCCAAATGATCTGGGTATCTAGTTCACCGTGTAGGAGCAGCAGAGGAGACTTAAACTACATTACGCTGGCTAAATTTGGTCCCCACTGAAATAACCCACACTATTGTGTGACGGTCTGACAGCTCTTCCATCTTCAGACACAGTATGTCAACACACTGACAGCGGAGGTGTGAATGTTTGTCTGCACCTTTTCACAGCGTCTTTTTTGTTATTTAATCGCTGTTAATTAGAGCCAAGATTTAACTTCAGAAGTGTTATATAATAATAAAGATAGCTTCTCTTTACCTGTTGCATACAGGACATTATATATATATATATATATATATATATATATATATATATATATATATATATATATATACATATACAGCACTTGCCATCAAGGTGCACCACGGGATGGTTGATAATAGTAAGGATTACTTTCTTTGTGTATTGATTTGCTCTTTGGCAAATAGCCATGCGATGCCTTTAAATTGTAACCAACAGTCCAAAAGTCAAAGATTAGCAGTTATTTTAAATAGAAAACTAAAAAAAGCACAGGCATCTAAGGAGATCATGACTAAGCCACTGTGCACTGTAATTTGCCGCCTCAGAAACCGATAGTGTGATGTAAAAGGAGATCAGGCGGCTTTGGTTTATAGACTCCTGTGGATTTGATTCACCTGTCTCTGAACGGGATACGCCAAGTCCTGGGGGCCTTCAGGCCTCCGCCCTAGTCCCATGCAGGGACACAGGTGCACAGGCCCACACACACACACACACACACATACACACACTGAATCTTGATGTGCAGAATCATGCGTCAGGTTGAAAGGGAGTGCAGGAAAGACAGATGGAAATAGACAGAAAGAGAAGAAACAAACGGAGGAGGGCAGTGTGTGTTACATCTGATCGCTGTGTGTATCACACAGCAGCAACAGTGATTCCTGTACTACGTTGCCCTGATTGATTTTCTACTGTGTTGAGCCTCGTATTTCTCTGTAATTACAGCTTGTTATTGAAACGAGGACAACGTTTTTTTTAAGTGTGACCCGGCAGTGTTTTTCTGTCCGTTTGCGTGCAGTCGGCCTCAGTTCTGTTCGGGCTGCTCCCGCAGGCGATTCCTCACAGCGACTGCAGCGCTACCTGACACAAAGATAACGTGAACCTGTAAGTCTGTGATGCGTTCATCACGGGCGACATTTATAGGAGGATAACTAAAAGGAGCCTGGCCTCATTACCGTGTTCTCTCAAATGGCATTTAGTTGTCGGACACATACAGTGGTGGAGGATGAGACCGGCTGCAGGACTCTTCTCTGTGTTGGAGCAGAGCTGTTGGCTGACAACTGTTTCCTGTGATGTGATTTGATGTGAAGTAATGTGATGTGATCGGGTGTGATGTGATGTGCGAGGCTGGGGATTGTTGAGGGAATGTGTCATGTCTATATGTCCATGTGTGTGTGTGTGTGTACATCTAGATATTTCATACCCTCTAGCCTAGAGGTGACATATAGCAGCTTGATAGCAAAACCGATCTTTTCCCCTTCCTGACATTACTGAAAATATCAATCATCCAAGACAATGTGGGTGGGTTCATTGCAGCAAAGACTAAAACAAACGAGAATAATGAGCCAAAATGAGTGTTTGAACTCTTACACTTAATGCAGAAATGAATCAGATTATCTTCTAAGTGCAGTTTTAACACTCTTTGAAAGAAAATACACCACACACTGCCTTACAGTAACTCTGCTGGGAAAGTTGAACAACCCAGAACACGTCGCAACTTCGGAGCAGGTGTTGGTTAGCCCAGATTCTGTGTTGCTGCTGCACAAGACTCACCAAGGCTGCACAGCTGGTTGGATATATAATTAATGTCCCCAACAGGGCGAACCTGGGACATTCAACGTTGTTTTGCAAAGCACACAAAGGTCTGGTTTCACTCGGGGGTATGTTGAGGACAACTTTTCTGTGCCTGCAGACGTACATGTCATTTATCAAGCAGCAGGCAGCAGGCAGCAGCCTGTGCGTCATGGGTGGAGTTTACATTTCGTTTTGTGTGCATATTCATTAAAGAAGGAAGGACGGAAGGAAGGACAGAAGGAAGGAAGGAAGGAAGGAAGGAGCAAGCTCTATGAATACGCAGGTTTAAGCCGATTTGCTCCGCTTTTACTGAGAAGGTGCTGCTATAAACTTAATATTTAATTCACTGTGATATTTTGATGAGGCATTTCTAGGGTGCATTAGGATACCTTTACGCAGGAGTCTAGGGAGACATGAATCATATCAGCTCCACCTACGTCCTCCATGCAGCTGTGATCTGAGCGTCTAAAGTGCCTGTCTGGGTCACCTGCCTCTGCTTTTGTGATTCTCCAACGTTTGAAGCGTCTTTTTACAGGGTTGTTTTGCTCAATATTTCAGATGATGTCCCTCCATCGTAAAAGAAGATAGATTCTACAAATCAATTCATAAATACAGATTATTCTGATTTTATTGGGAATGGATGACACATGTTTTTGCAGGTGAATTGAGGATTTGTTTAAGGCTCAACACTATAAATATTTATCAATGGACAAATTCAACCACTGGTCTGCTGACCTTTTGTAAATGAAATTATTATTAAATAAAAGGTGCAGTGCATATTTGTCCTGTGCTTATATGTACATCAATATCACCAGAAACACCTGACAAAAAGAACATAATCCAAAGAAATTAAGATATACTATAAAATGATTGAGCTTTAGTTGGTTGAACTGCACTAGCATCCATGATTGGATAAACACATAAGCAATTGTCTACGGAACAGTGAATTCACTGTTTCCTCTTCTTCACTCTTGAATTTTTCATCAGCCTTCCAGCTCCATAGTGGTGTTTGTGTTTGTGAATGCTTTATCCAATTTTGGATGAGCAAGTCTCAAAACAGCAGCTCCCTTTTAAAGGGAAAAGCTAACAAATTAGCATTTTCATGTTAAACAGTTTTTCACATGAAAATGTCCCCATAATGGGGATAACAATTGAGCGGGAAAAAACGCTTCAGACGTCGGCCTAAATATGGGCTGTAATGTATTCACTCTCAATATCTGCCCACTATAAGTGCTTGTTTATGCCTCAGATTGTGTCTGATAGCATTATGGAAAAGGACCCCACAGAGAAATAAAATGTTTTTCTTATCGCTCGATCCGGACTGCTCGATTCGTGTGTCAAGAGTGGGATTCCCAATCCCACTCTTGACACACGAATCGAGCAGTCGGGATCTTGTGTGTCTCGCAAGAAAAGTCATGAAATCTTTTGCCACATCCACATGGTCGAAATCAGTCAAATTCTGCTGCGACACTGAAAATCTTTTAAACAACACTCATCTACGCGTTCTGTATCCCTCGCTGCAACTCTCACTCATGTTTTCACATAATCACATAACACAAAAACACAATAACAAACAGAAAGTGTAAGATTAGATATAATAAAACATTTGATTTCTCTAAAGGGTGCTTTCCCTAATGTCAGCCATTTGAAATAACAATCTAAGTCTATCAATGGCGAAAACAAGTTCTTGAAACAGAAGTAAATTGACGGTGAAGAGTTGTCCAGAGGGATTACATTGCGGCCCGTTCTCCCTCAATACTGAACCAATTAAAAAAATAGTTGACCCCATTTGTCACTGAGACGAAAAAAAACATGGGAAAATAGGGTCTAGGTTGAAAAAATACCCAAGTGGCCCTTTAACATTGAGCATGTTTTTATATTCTTTTATTCAGGTTTGGCTTTCTGACAAAAATATTGTATTCAGCTTTGAATAGGATGTGTTTTCTGCAGTTTTGAGGACAAATGGTATTGTAGCGTACAGGTTTGGGACCCCCCCCCCCCCCCCTGTGTGTACTGCAGAGCATGACCGGGCATGCTGTTGGAGGCGAGTGTGGGAGCCGCAGCCGGCGGGGGGCCAAAGAGCTCTGTCACGTGTCTTTATGTGTGACAATCTGCCTGTCGCTGATTTGACATGTTGTGAGGACCTTCCGCTGTGAATTAGGCCCCCACAGTGTCACAGCACCAGCATCACTGGTAAACACACTGGACGAAAGTCTGTTATTTTGTCAACGTGATTTGTATAAGATAACATACTAAAGATTTAGAAAATGTGCTTTTTGACCGTATATTATCATTTCTGTTACCTTACTGTAGTTGTAGACTGGATTTATTTGAGCTCTAGATTGTGCGTTATCTTTCTCCCCCATAGATATTAATTTAGCGCTAACTTCAGATAACAGACACATTTGTTGAGGGTGCAGTTCTTTCTTTTAGTGCAGCAGTTGGGCCTAATGATTCATCTTTTCCAGAGACGAGCATTAACTCTCCTCCTCCCTGGCTGTGGTTACTTTTCTTTATTCACCGCAACTTGTGCTACTGGACGCCTTAACTGTCAAGTCTGTACGCTCCAAGCTGGGATCTTGTCCACATTGGGTTTCAATCAGCCGAACCGCACGCCTCGGTGGCCTGGCTCGTATTGAGTGTGGACTTAGCGGAGCTGTGTTAGCGGCTATTCTTCTATGAAATCAACTCTACAAATACTGCAATGGAGAAGAGCAAGCAGCAAAAATATGTGCTTTATCCGCCGTTTTACAGCCACTAAATATACCACGAAATATATATCCAATCACGATCCGGTCAGGCAGGACGCATTGAAGTGTCCAGTGTGGACATTTGCAGACACAGCTGAGTTCCGATCTGGTACATCTAATCACAAAGTCGCATTGAAAAGACAAGTGAAACCCACGGCCTCCGTCTATTGCTATCTTTTCACCCTGTCGCACACACACGCACGCACACACACACACACACACACACACACACACACACACACACACACACACACACACACACACACACACACACACACACACACACACACACACACCTAGACACAAACAAGCAAGACACACACATCAGCCTAATGGACTCCTCCAGTCCAATTTTGTCTCGCAGACAAAAATGAGAGACAATGCTTTTCCCCCTCTCATGCTGTCTGCGTTGTTGTCGTCTCCGTTTTAAGACACGGCTCTCTGACGATGAACATAATGTGCCTCGAATCATGTTCTTGCTCAGCTCTCTGAGGGAAGCTCGCTCTTGGCCCACGGGGTGGAAAATCCCAGACTCCACCACCTGGAAGAAAGAGTCCTCCTCGTTCCCTGTAGATTTAACCCATTTTCCCTTGCCAAGTCACTCAGTGCTCCTTCTGTTTGCTCGTTGGTCTTGTTAACTGCAATGGAGAGTGATAATTGCCTGACCATATGTTTTACACTACAGAGTTAATTGTCAGATCCATGGTGTTAAAGTAGCGAGAAAAGTAGTAGCTTTAAATACCCTGATTGTACTGACACAGCTACGCTTTATTTCTGTTTTTGTTGAATCAGAGACTGGAAGTTGTTTTACACACGCTAAAAATAAAAGGTGATTATAAGCCAATGCTGTCAACAGTCAGGCCTGCACAGCAGCTCCGGTCCACCATTTCATTAGAACGTATAGGTTAACATATGCAGGCGCTGCTCTTGATCTATAAAATAGTGGATACACCACACAGTCACTCAAAAAAGCAAAGTGTGTCTCGTAGAAGCCCTCGTGAAGAGATCAAACAGGATGAGGGAGAGGGAGGCGAGCAAGCATATAAATGAGGGGAAATATAGGTTAAAAATAGGCGAGATCGTCAGAACCTATACGTTTCAAGCGTAAAATAAATATATAAATCACTTTGATGTTTCCATGTTGGGTAATTTTGTTGAAGGAGCCATTAAAACTCCGTTTTTTTCTCATATGTCTTAAAAAAAACAACTACTGATAAAAAAAAAAATATTCATTTTCCCAAAGCTGATTACTTCATCAAAACAGTTGACATTTCTGGAGTTGTATGGTTTGGACAGCAACACATTTAGATTAACCAAATCATGTCTCCCTTAATATGAATCCTTTTTTTGTTTTGTTTACCAGCCAAACATATTTTTAATCTGCTGATGTTTGATGAGACATACATAACTAATATACTAGATCGAACTTGACGCATGCTGTTAATGAAAAATATGTCTTTTTGCCTATGTGCTAAATTCTGCTGTAGTAGCTTCAATTATAAAACTGAGGCCTAGGAGACATGCAGCGAGTGCACTATGTCTGTCCCATCTGCTGAGGCAGTTAAGTAAATTAATATATCCATTTAATTAAATAAAAAAGATAACTTTGTATCATACTGTCACTGTAAGCTGATGCATGACATTTAAGATGTAGTAAATTCCTCCACTGGGAGTACCTCTTTATATCTCTGTCTCTGTCCTCTCATCTCTTACTGTCACTGTCAGTCTGTCTCTCAGTGCGGCTCGTTATTTGACACAAGATATAAACAGACATGTCCGCAGTAACAACAGAGAGACAGACGTGCAGTGACACCGAGAGGTGGACTGAGAAGAAAGAACAAATAGTTTGTCCAGACAAGAGGACAAATCTTATGCAATACGAAAATAAAAAGCTTTTTCAATCGTCTAAATAAAAGGGTCAATGAAACCAGGTCTAATGCCACACAAATGACTGAATCAGAGTCGTAGGCGACGTGTGCACTGCCGTTATTGAGCCAGAGGTGTAACTGTTCCAGCAGTCAAACTGGAATCAACATCTGCTGCTTCTTTTTAACATGATTTTGTTTTTCAAATTTTATTATTTTGATATTCAGGATTTGTATTAACCTTCTCCAGAGAGTGCTGTGTACAGTTTTTTTTTTTTTTAAACAGTAAGCGAAAGAAAGCGGCTCGATGATCCGTCCACCCCACTCGGGATATCCCCCTGTGAACACTAGTTTCCTTCTGCATGGTGTGCACCGTACAGTAAGCAGACAGATGACAGATATAGTCTTGGGAGGGGGCTCAAGTGATAAGTGTGGCGATTAGGCTAATCTCTGGTTATTTCTGTTCGCTGGGCTGTTGGTGGTGGTTGCTGTGTGTGTGTGTGAGAGGTATGCTGGGAGGCTCACACTGAAGAACAGCGACACATTGGTGGTCCCTGGGAGTTCGCTGAGAAAAGCTCTTCTGCTCTCTGTACTACAGGACTCTCCACACTCGACTGACTCTCCATGAGGCACATAATGATCCCCTGGTTATTTACAGGGGAGCATCATGGCAGGCGCTTCCTGTAATGATGTCTTGTGCAAAAATAATTAATTTGTAACCAGCGAAGCATTTAGGCGTCGTCTACTCTCACTTCCCAAGAGTTAATGTTGTAGCGGATGGATTTACCGAAGCACCCTTCATCCATCTGCCGTAACGGCAGCTGTGCTCATCTATGGAAGTCTAGCTGTTAATATGAACAATTTGTATTGTCTCCTATATAGCAATGAGCTATCATTACATCATAATGAAGTGTTATTAAGGATGTCCATTTGTGACAACAGCACAGATTAGATGTAGCATATCAAGTGTGGCTACTCATGATGCTACAGCCAACACAGTCAGAGGTATGTGAGAGCAGATAATGTGTTGTATCTCCACTCTGGGTTACATGACTGCTTATAATATCCTACAGGCCCCATATGGCTGTGTATTGCATTGCTATAGTTATATAGCACTTAATGTTTTGCCGATTGTACTACAGTATGGATTTTTTTTCTCCACATTATGCGAAGAAGAAACATAGCTTCTATCGGAGCCAGCATAAATTGTGTTTGCACTCCACAGGCCACATAAAACAGAAAGGATCAATTGCATTAATATATGAATAAAGTCTAAAATCCTACTACGAGGCCATCGCCATATTTTCGGGTGTGCCCTCTCTGTAAAATGTGGTCGGAAGGTCCATCTTGTCGATGTTTGCTTGGACACAGCAGGTCACCCTGTGCAATCCAGTCAAATCCCTCCTGCTCTCACATGGGCGCTAATCTTCCCTGACGGCCTTCTTAGCACAACCACAACTCCGGCTGCAACACTCGCCCTACCTCCTTTCACGGCTCTCACGTGTCTTCTTTCTTTCTCTCTTGCTTGCCTTCCTGCAGTAAATGTTTTGTGTTTGTGAAATAAAAAAAATGTATATATCTCGTTACGTGTATGTGTTACGTATAGAGCAAGAGCCGGGAGTCAATTAGCTCAGCTTAGCATAATGTAAAAGGTGTAACTCATAGTGATGAACCCACAGAGACTTATCCCCTGAACATGGAGCTCCCCCTCATCCTAACAGTGTTATAGTGAGTTTCAGCTCATTGTTTAGCCGTCTGGTAACTACTACTTATTTTGGTTCAGTGTCACCGCTCATTGCGTGACTAGCCGGTGAACAAAGTGGAGCATTTATCTGCTAAAGAGCCATCAGGTGACTAGAAACAAAGCTCCAAAGGAAAGATGAAGTTTCTCCATTACTACTTGATCGACTCAAAGTGGGGGATGATCTGTCGGTGTTGTGTTCCCTCATGGCGGCTTCTCAGGTGGTTCTGTGTAACAAACTGGAAGGTCAGGTTGACTGAGTTCAACCACGTTGTTATCGTGTATCTTTCTGAATATTTCACAGAGTTAATCAGTTTCTGTTTGAGGATCGCAGACAGCAGCGCCTTGGATCGATGTAGCATGCCTCTCTGTTACCTCCGCTCCTAGTCTCTTTCCTTCTTCCCTCATCATAGACAGACATCTGACAGCATCATTCCAGGAATCAAATCAGTGTTCAAACTGTCCTGCTGAGACAGACTTGCATAACCAGACAGTTGGGGAGAAAATGGGTCATGTTTGAAAACAGTTGTTCAGCCTACTGGCAAGTTTTTTGCCCCAATGTGTCCCAACATATTCACTAGTTTTCTCCGAAATGTTCTCGTTGGAATGATGGCTTATCAATGCATCGGTGCTTGTGTTTGTTTGAGTTATTAGCCATGTGAACATGTTTCTTTTAGAGCTGAGCTGATGTTGTTTTGTTACCGCTGCTCAGGTTACAGGTACAAATCAATAGAACATTCAAACTCCTCCTCATCCATAAATACATTTGCTAGTTCCCTGCGACGCACACTGAGCTTTCCCCCCGCACAGAGCACACTTTCATACGCATTTAAAGACATTTCTAAAAGAATGTGCAGAAATTAACCACGTACATTATTTCGATTAGCAGACTTCGTGGGTCACAACATATAAATACTGAAAGAGGAGACACAGTATCCTCACACAATCCACCAATGAAGTCCATGCAGAAAACCACATAAATGTGACCCCTGTAGCTGTGTGAGCTTCTGCCCCAGAGCATGCTGCCTCTGCCAATGCAGCTCTGAATGGTTGAGCGCAGATTAAGGCAGAACAGTGCTGTTGAGGTTATCACGCTCACACGACCAAAATAGACGCAGAGCGGGTGAGACAGCGGGCAAGGCAGCTACGCTCGCAGTACAGTGTGATGTGATTAGTGGAAGAACCGGAGAATACTGCTGACGGACCCACAAACGGTGGAAAACAGAGCGGCTGAACTCCCACAAGGACGAGCTATGTGGCGGAAGGAGTCTTTATTTGAACTTATGATCGACACATTGCTACGGGCCGGCTTTCCCACTTAAATGAACACATTGATTGATGGGTGGTATGGGCCAAACCTCACCTGCATTCTATTTTTATCCTACACGTTCTCATTAAGTTGGGATTTTTGAGTCCTTGGTTAGCAGTGTTGGATGAAGTCACAATGCTACATCCACACATGTGTGTAGATCAGATGTGAAACTAAATAAAACAAAATAAGAGCAGCATACAAAAAAATTACAAACCTTTGACAGACCTTTAACGAAAGCCAAATGCGGGCGACACTTCAATGTGCTATTAGCAGTTAGATTTCGCTGTAATGTGGGGTTATCGCTTCAGCGCTGTTCTTTGAGGCTCATTAGTGCAGCGATGCAAATGTTTTATGGTCTTTGCAAGAAATACTCAAATAAATTTGAGTGCCTTTCAAATGTTGGTAAGCTGCTGAAATGTTGAACAAACAGGTTGCAACAACTTTAAATGGATCCAAATGAACAAGACCAATAAGTTGAACAGACGACGACAGGGACCTGCGTGAAAAACGGCACGTTTAAGAAATGTTTTGTCCTTATGTCAACTAAATGACTATGAGGACGAACAAAGAACAACGTTTTTTATTTAATTGAGTGAAGAACATTTACTCAAGTGCTGTACTAATTGTATGAGTACAATTTTGAGGTATTTATACTTTGCTTATGCATGTGCATTATATGCTAATTTATACTTCTAATCCACTACATTTTAGAGGGAAATATTGTAACTTTGTTGTCCTATCTTACCACAGACTAGTCAGTATGTAAAGTAGTTATTGATAATATCATAATAGTACACTCTGAAAGCGGCCTGCTTACTTCTTATTACTTCTTTCCCTTACTACTACTACATCATGCTTCACTGTGCGTGTCCGGCAGATGCAGTAAAGAAATAATGACCAGTCCCTTGTTACCTTAATAGTACTTGTATTCTGCCTTTGTACAACTCCCATTGATCACCACCTGCCTTTTAATTAAGTCTCTGGCTACAAATGACTGTTGGGCCTCATTACCTAAATGATCCAGAGCTTTTTCTGCAGAGAAACAACAGTTTTCACACAGCAGTATCGTGGCTCGAGGAGTTTCATGTATAAAGTTGCTGGAAATATTTTCCATCTTCTCTGCTCTGCTTCTGTAGTCTGGTCTATTCTAGTCTGCATTGTAGACAGATTTACAGACTGATTAGCTTCTCGGAGTGTACAGCATGCAGCCTGAGGCAATGAAATAATGTCAACTCTATTTATGGTTATATATTGCTGAGCTATACATACATCAACATGATTGTGCATAGGGCATTACAGGCATGTAAATTGTAATTATTTCCAGCAAGCTGCTTTTCTTAAGGGGAAAAACGGCACTGGATGTCTTTTTTTCGAGTGTGTACAACATTTTCCATATCCAGCTTTATCTGCTAGGACTTTGTCTTCAGGAGTTTTTTGTTGTTGTTTTTTTTAGAAGTTAACTTTTTAATGGCAACAGCTTTTCTGTTATATAGAAGAAGAAGGAGGAAAACGTGACATTTGCTAAATCCCACTGAATTCCCATTACATGATGATATGATTTTTCAAATCCAAGTTCCACTGTAATTTTGTGATTAAGCAACACCAAGAGCGATCCAAAAGGAGATTTACAAGACGATGTTAAGCAGGAGAATTCCAGATTTGCCTGGAAGCAGTTTTGTCATCCCTCAATGTAATAGCCAGTGGTGGCTTTAATCCCCTCAAATTAGTCCCTCGCTAATCCTCACTAACCTCAAACAGAGGTCACTCATGTCCAATTTGAAGATGCATAAAGAACACTTTCTAGTTGCGTGTTCAAGGCCCACAGCTTGATGACGAGTACTTCTCCTGCATGCTCTTTTCACTGCATATCAGATCCAGAAGTACATGCGTGCCTCATCATACAGTACATACATGAACCTGACCGACTGACGTGGAGTAAATCCCGTAAAAGTCGGATCACGTCTGGGATTTTCATTCACAGACTGTAACACACAGACTAAGTTTTTGGTTTCCACGTTATTATAAAGTCTGTTTTTTAGAAGTGTATTGGGGTATGTAAACACACCTCACAGGTTGACATCACACTCCTCGTCTACTCTACCGTGCTGTACCGATGAAAGGATGGACACGTGCCAAATGTGAATGAGCGCCGTGCTGGCTGACCAGCGTGTAACCTTCTGCAGCTATCACATCACATCTTGGCTGTTCGTCTCCTCTGTATTAGAGGATTATGCTGACCTATGCCCCTGGTCAAATTTAATCTTAATGCACTTAATTCTAAGCCTATACTTTGCCGATGCCAACCGAGCGTAATGACGATGCTTTTGGCTCTCGGTCAGTGCTACCTATTTCCTCTTGTCGTGCGGTTAACGAGAGCTTATCGTGGCTGTGAAGACACACGGCTTGGTCTCTCCTTTGTGTAATTGTAACGTGAGCAGGTGGTTCAAGATTTCACAAGACCCGTCTCAACATGTGCTACATGGGAACAATCATGCAAATTCACAAACACTGCACCGAGGAAATAGAGATGTTGTTTTATACACGCCAGGCTGGGCTTTGAAACTAAGTGGATCAATACAACAAGAGAGTGACAGTCACAACATCAAATCAATAAATTGATGAAGGAACAGCCCGACATTGGACCACGGCCCGAACATTGGACCACAGAACTTCGAAGGGAATCAGGGTCCAGTGTGACAGAACACAGTGTAAACTTGTACTAATGCTTTGCAAAATACTTTGCTCACAACTTGTCTCTCTGTGTGTCAAAAACACACAGAGAGACAACCACACTCAGAGTATGACAGGCGGGTTCTGTAACCAATCAGAAGCCACGAAACCTACTATTTACATGTCAGTTGGCGAGCTCTCCTTGTTATGCTGCGCCACAAGCTTAAGATATTAGGCGATTCATTGATTAGTCGATCAACAGAAAGGGAATCAGCAAATATATAATAATAATTTGTCATGCTTAAAGAAAAAATATTAAATAATCTGTTCTCATCATTGGAAATTCCATGTATTTGAATGTTGGACAGTTGGTCATACAAAACAAGATGACACCTCGGAATGAATCTATCAAGAAAAATAATTACTGAATTAATAATGACAATAGGTTTAGGTTGCAGTGTATTTCCTGGGCCAGAGTTCACAAGTTGACTTCATTCAAGCTATTAGTTTAGAAGTAGTTAGTTAGTTTAAGTCACGCTTTCAAGCGTTTCTTGTACTCAGATATCGTCAGAGCTGTGGTGCTTTTGTATTGAACAAAACGGTGGCCAGAAAATCCTCTCTTGTGTTCCACACAGAAAGTCTCAGTCAGCGCAACTAATAAACACTCCGTCACAGAAAGTTGCTCATCAAATATGTGCACGTTTGAAAGTTGTTGAGACTGAGGACTGCCCCTCTCCCCCGCTTTCCACTACAGGAACATGGATCCTCTAAAACCTCGCTCCTCAACACCCTGTCTAACTTTCTTGTTTCTTTCCTCACTGCGCGATTGATTAGCATATGAAAGACGTTGGAGAGAAAGTTTTGTCCTAATTGAGTGTTGGTTGGTAACAACTGCAGCACATCACAGCTCCAAAAAGTTAAAATGCATCCCCATGAATCAACCCTTCATCAGAAAGAAGGTTATCCTGTATAATCCTGTGACCTGACCAGTGATCTACACCGGGTGCCTCTATTATTAAGAACTCTATTAATAGACTAATACCTTGTGTCTACCTGCTGCCACTAGCAGACTTTTCAAGCCAGGTGCCCATGAAATACAAACCCAAACAAATCCCACATTGCGTTAATGAGTTTCTACATGTTTCCCCTCTGTCCTCTGTGACTCAGCGTGACCCAGAGGTCACAGAGGCTCCCCAGCAAAGTGAAATGCTCCCTGGGAATTTGTAAAACCTCCCTGCAACCTTCACACACGTCACCTTATCACCCCCCCCACCTCTCTCTTTTGTTGTGTTTTTTTGATTATGCATTAGTTGCGAGAGCAAAGTGCACACAATCAGTCGGCCCTTTTCTATTTCTGCCTGGTGTGAATCATTTGCAATTCAAAGAAGGACCAAAGAGCTACATCCTGTTTACCAGTCTCCTCCAAGAACATGTACCTTTATTAGTCACCTTTCTGTCTTTGTTTTTCTCTCCCCTGTGCTCTCTTTGTCTTGCCCTGTGCCTGTTCTTTCCTATTATGTCCCCAAACTATAATGACTGTGAAGACGCACACACACGCATACCCAACAGAGGGAGAGAGAGAGTTCTGCTATATTAAGAATAAAGATGTAGGCAGCAGAAGAGATACCGGGTGCATTGAGACAGCCGTCCTGTAAGCTAGTGGCTAATTTTAGCCTGTGAGGGCAGTGCACTGTATCTCCCTGTGGATGAGTTGAACCATAGAGGGATCTGAGCATCAGCTCAGTCTCTTGTTCTCTCATCTGTTCTGTGTGCGGACGCTGTCCTTTGTGCAGAAAAGGTTAGAGGACAGACACAATAGATCGGCGTGGAGAGATATGGATTCAAAGAGCTTTCAAACCACCTGGGTTTGCAGGGGTTACAATTATGCCAGATTACATGTCAGCAAAACATGCAGTTCATGTTCAGGCTCTCTTTCTTTTCTGGAGTGATTGCACTCCCATGAGAGGGGGAAGTAAGTAGCCCTCGCAATTTGGTCAAAAGCGGACTGTATTTTTACGAAATTCTGAAGTATGTAAGCCAGGAATAGAACTGAGGAGCAACATAAAAGGCAGGTAAGGCCAAAATAAAGATTGGAGCTGCAGTTAGATATAGAGCAAAAGATGCTTTATTAGACAATATAACTGTTCTATGTAACATGGTATTGCTCGTATGTGTGAGCTTCTTTACCTCTCTATTACAGTCCGGCATCATTTTATCACTTCCATAACTAGATTTTTTTTCTTCTTTCATTTACAACTTTGGAACTCTTGAAACTTTGTATCACTAGTGTAGGAAAACATACCCTGAGGCCCAATTAAATTGCCATTACTGAATGAGCAGTTTACAGAGAATGGAGAGCCATAAACTTAAAAATAGATACTAATTATTGAAGTCTTCCATTCAACAAATTGGCAAATTGCGCAGGTTTATTATGCAAAACCCGCCAACCAGAAATCAGCAATCTCTTTTTTCCATATTTAACTTTTTTTAAAGGAGAAATTGAGCTTCAGTGTCAGAGTGATTATGGAATAGCTAACCTGGAAAGAAGTAATGGGTTTCTCAGGCTAATGAGGAATTAGTGCTGCAGCCAACCGGCCGTGAGTCAATTCTCTTCGCCCAGATCGAACACGAATGAAGCCGCTCACATTGCACATATGCTTACTCACCCTGCTGATGGCTTTCTATTCTGAGATGTCCGGCTCTGATGGAATAACCACGCCGGCCGTCGTGGCATTTAAACGCATGCACCGGCTGATTATTCCAGGTGTATGCACTCCCTTTATCAATCAGTATTTCATTCCTTTCACTTGCTATGCATTACCTTCTATGTGCTCTATGTGCGTAATTCCTTCATTGCTCAGTTTGTTTTGGACAGCAGCCATATTGAATAATGAAGCTTTGTGAGATGCACACACACACACACACACACACACACACACACACACACACACACTGGTGGCGACCAAATTCTCTGTTGACCAAGCAGCCCCACTATGCCATCCACTTCAAAGGCGACTTTGTACTTTTGTGAACGTTTTAAGTATCTTTTAAAAAGAAAACAAATCCGTTTGTGTCTCTGAAATACCAACACATGTGATGTTTCACTAACAGATCTAAATCTGAACCACTGTCTGTCTGCGTTGCCTGCTTCGTGTTTATGTACTTTGCATTATGATATCATTTGAATTTACATTTTCAGCCAAAGGGAACACTAAACATGTCTGACTGAGATCTCTCTCCTTTCTTTCTCTCTCTTTGGCAGATTTTCCATATGACCTATGACCTGGCTAGTGCAGTGGTAAGAATATTTAATTTGATAGGGATGATGCTGCTTCTGTGTCACTGGGATGGCTGCCTCCAGTATCTGGTGCCTCTCCTCCAAGACTTCCCCCCTGACTGCTGGGTGTCCCTAAACGGTATGGTTGTAAGTATTACACACTCTTCTCTTTTGTTTGTTATTTTTGGGCATTTGGTGTCAATAAAAGGGCTTTTGCGTTGCATGGAAATTTTGCATTTACATACATGTTAATGTATTAAAAACATGTAAATAAAAGGCGTGGTACTTGTTTTGCAGTGTATGACGATAGTCCGTCATAGTATTACAGCACAGTATGAGGAGAGAAATGTAAGAGCAGGCAGTTTTTTTAATTCTAAGGTAAGAAGAAGAAGACTAACAGGAATGTTTGCTCAGGAGCATTTACATTTACACAATTACAAAGAAACATATCTTAAAGAGGCAGGTAGACTACTTATAATTATACTGTAGAGTGTGTGAATGTCAATGGTACTGTTACAACAATGTGCTGCCTTTTTTGCTTCTTCAAATTTCTGGCCTCCCCATATCCCATGTGGATGCCGAAACGCAAAATTGCCTTGTTTGAGATCTCTGGGGTTTGTCTCCCGTCTCTGGGCTTTTTCTGTAACTGTGTTTTCAGCTTTTTCCACCTCTCTCGCTCTCTCTCTGAGTTGGGGTCAAACGGACTGTGGTTGCTCATCTCCGAGCAATGTGATAGTGTAGGAGTGTGTGCAGGCCTCCTGAGTAATGCTGATTGTAAATGCTCGCCCGGGGAACTCTACTGCCCTCTCATCTCCCTCTCTCTGACAAAACATGTGTGCACTCCACATGCACACTGACTGCTCGAAGGCATCGGGCTGGAGGTGCAAATGCCAGCTTTCCTCAACATCACTACCCTGTATCCAGCTCTTATTTATACTTTAAGGCAATGAGATGCCCAACTGAGCCTAATGCCCCACCAACATGATTTATTAATCCCAAACAGACATTACCCATCTGTGTTTGAACCAAAATCAATTTGCAGTGATATAATTTCCCATATCACTGTCACAATTCCTCCTCGCTAACAGTTATGTACACAAACATGGTCAAACTGCTCCTTTATGTACTGCAGCACCACAGATGTTTTTCAGACTTTCCATTGATCCACATTACATATTAACGTGTGATCACTGAGCTTAGTCATAAACATCTCTTTGCACTTGTGCTGTGTGTTGGCCCTCTCGCTCAGAATGAATCAGATGTATTCCCAGTCTTGTATGCAAATCGATACAAAATGAGGATCACGTAGAAGGCTAATTGGCTGCCCCCTGTGTGGCAGGGTCATTTGCACTGTCAAAATCTATAGCCATAGCTGGGGATTTGCAAAAGGGCCTCCGAAAAAAAAAGAGCTGGTATACTGTAGGATACCTGTTTGCTGGATGCTTATAGGTGACTAAAAACAGCTGTGTAAAATGACTGGTAAAATGAAACCAAAATTTGTATGCAGTGTGTTGAAACAGCATTACAAAGATGTCTCTAGCTCCTCGCAGATATAAAGTTTCTAGTGACATGTTCAGACTGCAGCTGAGACTAGCAGACCTATATATAGAACCTCACAGAGTGTGTCTGTTCTGAAGGGACAATAATGCTTTCAAATCTCAGCAGTTTCACAACTTCTTGGATTAGGATTACCATATATTTCATGAATCTAGTCAAATTTTGCTTCAGGTGTTTACTTTTAAAAGCTTTTTGTACAACTTCCTGTGCATATAAATGTCAAGGAAAAAAAAGTCTCCCACCTCACACAAAGTACATCCAATCCAAGTTCAACAGTCTGAAAAGATCTGCTAAAAAAAATAAAAGAAACAATACGGAAAGCAATCAGGAATTTAATTTGGATACATATTCATTTCCAGCTTTTCTTCAGTTTTGATTTCTCTTCTGTTGTTGTGATGACTGACTACACACCTAAGTGTGTGAAACACAAATAATAATCCCAAAAGTAATGATGAATTCAAGTGTTTGTTGCCTAAATGAGACATATTGGAGGCAAAACTTTGTCCTGTGGGATGTCAGCAGCTAACATAGTGTCACTGACTGTGATGTGGTAGAATGAGCAATTTGTGGAATCTCATCCCTGTGGATGCAGAAGTAAAGGCCTGTGTGCTGACTGCGCTCTGGCAAATCCAAAGTGAAAAGCCCTGCCCACATGTGGGATTCCTCTTCTCACACCATCGCGATGCATTAGTGTTTATAAACTCAAAATCGTGATACTATATATTTCCTGTTTTGTTTAAATATATATATATATGATTCTCCGGCCTGCCAGGTGAATGTTGCCTTCAACGGCCGTGTCTTTCAGCTGCTAAAGAATGACTGCTTTAAATTCAGATTGCGTCACGTTTAGTTTCGGTCGTTGGATCGGTACTTTCCGTCTCCAGCTGTGAGAGGAAGAGTGGGGCCAACGAGGACTGCAGATACAGCTGAGTGGTGCAGCACCGGGTGTAGGACTGTTATCTTCTTGACTAATGGCCTGAGAGTAGCTTCTTACTCTTTAGAGGCTGCATTTACTTAATCACCAGACAAGATAATGCTGCCGAGAGGGTGATGGGATGTTACTTTTGTCTGCATGTTCAGGGTAAAGATATGTGTTTAGGAGCACGGAGGACCATGTGTGTTTTGTGAGTGCTCACTGTTCCTGTCCAGGTCTCGTATTAAACAGACAGGCAGCTGAGCAGCAGCCTGCTGAGGGTTGAAGTCTCTTTGAGAGATTTTGCCGGCTGACAGATAGACAGATACCGGGAGACAGACGAAAGCAAAACAGAAAGGCCTGACTTAACCATGCATAACTACCCTTCAGCTTCTGGACCACCCACTACTTTTCCATCTCTTTCTTTCCCGACCTCTGGATGAGTCACTCAATCCAGATTTCAAGAATTAATCAAACTTATTTCATACCTCTCTTCTTTCATGGCTTTTTCCTCAACACGACAACACATTGGTTCCATCTGAGTAGGCTGCTTTTGCCCGGATGCGAATAGCTGTGGCTCCCCTGGTGAATTATTTGGTACATTTGGTTGGTTGACATTGTTGGGTGTGTTGTTTTTTGCTGATATTACAGTAGGGGATTTCAATCACTCGTCTGGGAGTCTTTCCACCTCAATTGTCAAAATGTCAAGCATGGTTGTTAAGGACAGCACTCAATAACAGTGGTGTACAGTTTTACATTTGACAAGATCCCTTTTGTTATATGTAAAGGCAATAATCATCTGGAGAGTGCAGGCGGTTTCTCAATACAAGACGTACCTTATTTAATTGAACCTTTCTGATTTAGGATGTGCTCAGTGGGCGTGGCCGCTGCATACTTGTTTGCCCATGATCAGACACCAAAAGGAAACGGATAAATCCCCTCACTCCTCAGAATGTCACTTTTGTTGTTGTATGTATTCATTACCCCTGAGATAAATTAGGGCTTTAACCAAGGTGACACAGTTTAGTTATTTATTCTGCAAAACAATAATTATATTAGACTGTCGGTCGGGCAAAATAAAACATTCTTTGAGAAATTCTATTGGTCATTTTTCACTATTTTCTGACATTTTACATAAGAAACGATCAATCAAGAAAATAACTGGCAGAATAATTGACAATGGAAATATTCATTAGTTGCCACACCATTAACAACCCAAACTTACAACCCTCAGGAAAGCATAGGAGGCCAGGGAAAAAAAAACAACAACAGAAAAACACTGTAGGAAGCTTAATTCATCAAAACGGCTGAAAACATACGAGACAAAAAGAAGCACAACCTTCACACTGAGATGCGAGTACTTCTCTTGCCAACTTACAGTTTGCTGCTCATGCAGGCCAGCAGACCCTTGCACTTCCTCTTATGTGTTCAAAGACTGTTATGCCTTCTGTGCACTCCCAGGGAGAACAGCTTGTAGTTGGATTACGTAATTTAAAATGAACATTGTGCATCACATTTTTTTCCCCCATGCGTGGAACAGCTTGCCGGGTTTTAGAGAGTTATATGATTGAGTAATTAAAACCAGTTAATGCGGATGTTTCTGCTTAAAGGGCAGCGTTTACCTGGAATTTAACAAGAATTTAACAGAAGAATATTATGAAATGTGTCATCAAAACGTACACATGCACACACATTCCAAAGATTAAAATGTTCACAACAATATGAAAGGTAATGCATTTTCCTGGGCTTTTGCTAATTCACCAGTGCTGATATTTGTCGAGGGGTCAAAACCAGTTGTTTACATCTGTGCATTATGTCCTGTTAGTCTCATAATTACTCGTTGGTAGCGACAACAACCAGCACCTCTGGGTCACACTCAACACTGGTGGTGAAGCATTGAATGCCTTCCCGCTGTCTAACAACATAATTGATAGAAACATTTAAGTGATATTTGAGATTAGTTGTAATGCATATGATGATAAAGTCTGTGAATTCACTTTACTCATGTGTACTCTTAAACAAAAGGCAGAGCTACTGAGAGACGAATATGCAGGAGCTGATGTCACTTGTTTTGCTGCTGAATACATCCACTGTGTTAGCCGCATTCATTAAAATCAAGGGGATTGAAGAGAACAGAAAAAAAAGTAGAAGCTGCATTTTCTGGTGGTAATACTGCAATGACTCACTATTCCCAAAGAACATGGCAAGAAAGTAATAAAATAAATAATTATGTCACTCTGCGGGAAAATACACATGTATGTCTGTTCTTTGATTTCACTTTAAACAGACAAAATCTAACCAGTGATGATGCTTTCAATCAAGTCCACCAAAAGGTCTAATGTGACTCCAGTTTTCTTTATACTGGCTTCCCATCAAATTTCTTGTGATGGCGTTTCGAGCCTTGCTGGTCAGGAGCCTTCCTACATTTCAGCCTTCATCAGCAGCAGCTCTCTGAGGTCATCATTGGTTGTTGGTTGTTCCTCGCTCTGGGCTCAAGTCGAAAGGAAACTGTACTTTTGAGGTTGTTGTAGCTGCTACACTTTGAACCTCTCTCCCATTGGACTTAAGATATATGGACACTGTAGACAAAGCAGCTCGAGATCCATTTCTTTGGCTTTTGTTGATCCTGTTTGGTCTTTAATATTTATTTATTTTTTGCCTGATATCTACATTTCATGTTTTTTACTTGCTATTTTGTCTTTTGTTGTGAAGCACTTTGTGACGTCTGCTATTGAAAGGTGATATGTAGATAAACGTATCATTATCATAATGAATGCAGACCTTTGCCCCAACACTCTTTGTGAACAATCATCATTCTCTCACTGTCTCTGTCCGATAGCACCGTCTGTCAAAGTGTCGGACATTTCACACCGGCTCACACATCTGAGATGTAAAATCACAGACAGGAGGTCAGTTAGTTTGTCTGTCTTTCTATCCATTTTTGATCCATTTTAGCTCTCGCGCCTCCAGTGGCAGACCATGCAGCAAACACTGGTTATCAAATGTCATAAAGACACTACAACACTGACACATTCACAACTACTGACACCAACAGTCCAACACATTCCTTTGTTCCTGTTATGAATTATGTCCATGATGTTTGGCTACTTTAGGTGGGCAAGCTCCTGCGGCGGATGAAAACATCCTCAACATTTGCCTGAGGATTTTACCTGCTCCTTTTAGATCTTCATTTAAAAATATGTGCCCCAAAATAGCACCTGCTTCATAAGCTCCATATATGAGCAAACATCAGAAATATGACATACAGTTCAATGAGATGTGGGATCAAATCCCCAGCCCTATAACTTGTACTAGAATAGGATTAGATGGCACCCTCATACAGTCTGTTTATCTGCACCAGACGCATACAAGGACAAATAGCAAAAGGTGCGGTGAGTCACCGCGGCGTATCTTTTTTCATCCGGCAAAACTACAAGTCTCTGCTTTTCCATGCAAACACAAACATTCTGCCCACCATTTCAACCACATGCTAAATGTACACATGTGAAATGACACCTCGGGCTCATGACCTCGCAAATGGTATTTGTGCCAGATGAGTGGTTGGGTGGGAGTGTTCTCTGTGTGTGTGTGTGTGTGTGTGTGTGTGTGTGTGTGTGTGTGTGTGTGTGTGTGTGTGTGTGTGTGTGTGTGTGTGTGTGTGTGTGTGTGTAAATAGATTACAATGTGTATAACGATAAAAAATAATAATCATAATAGATAAACTCTATTTATATAGCACCTTTCAACACTTTGCAATAGCTTTACAATAAAAACAGAACGCATTTATAACATTTAAACACAAGCAGATGAAATTGACTAAATGCAAAAAAAATGAGAGTGAAGTCAAATTAAATCACAGGAAAGCAAGTATATAAAAGTGTGGTTTTAAATGTGATTTGAAAGATGAGACTGAGTTTGCAGCCCTGGTCTCCTCACCTTGGAATAACAATGAAGGATGCATCCAAGGACCTCAGGGTGGAGGAAGGGCAATACGAGATCTGATGGATAACTGGGAATCAAGAGCAACAGGTAGCCAGTGTAAGGAAGCAGGACTGGATAAATATTGCCATTCTTCCTCGACATAGACAATCTGTATGTGTTGTGTGCTACCGTAAAATACTACAAAAATGCTACATATTTCTGCTGCAAATATTCCTTTACAGTGTATATTGTGGAACAAGCAGTGGTTATTTGTATGGAGACAGTTTGGGGAAGAAACAAACAAGTGTTAATAAAGCTGGCAAGTGTAATTACCACACAATTTCTAATCAATCTGTGAAAGAATAACCTAATCAGCATGGAGATGTGAATTGGTGAGTCATCCAGGGCACATGATTAGCTGGAGTCGAGCAGAATGGAGAATGGCGTGGCAAAAGGAGGCATCAGCATGTGAACTTGATGGGATGCGATATTTTACAGTGTGGCATGTCAGCCAGGGGGAAAACAAATACTTTAAAGAGATTAAATATATTTTCTGGAGGTTTCGTATTTCTTTCATTAGCTATTCTGTTTTGGTGAGATAGATATTCTTTATGGAGCGCTTTCTCAGACTTTCTCGCTCACAGGAGGTGAAGCTATTGGAGGAGTCGGCAACTTGGTCGTGGCTACGAGGCCTGTGGCGGAAAGCTGTCGCATTTGTCTCCAGATAGGAACTTACTGGCTTTCACAAATGTAGCCTCGATGGGCCAGTTTGAGTTCGCTCACGAGATTTTGCGTGTCTCCGGGCAAAAACGCACACATTTGACATGTACTGTAATAACGAGGTGTCAAAATACAGAAGACATGACTTCTCCTGGGGCTGACATCAGGAAAACGTGTGGATGAAAGAAATATGGAATGCAACTGTGAAGGTAGTACATTTTCAGGTCTTCTATAGTGATACTCTCTGATGTGGATTGTAAAGTTGGTGTAGGGCCAGTTGCCCCAGGGGTCCTACCTCAGAGCCTTTGAAGGCCAGCATGTGCTGGAAACAAACCAGTTTGTACGACACATAATAGCGAAAGCTGCTCTGATCTGCTCACACGTTCACACGTTTGTGTGCTTGAAAAGTGACAGAAGTCCTATAAAAGAATAGAATCTAAAAGAGGGGTTTCAGACGCTGTTCGATGACCTGACAAGTTGAAGCGTATTCCCTCACCACTTATGAACGATACAATAACACAATATGGGCCCTCTAAATCTGTTGAAAGAAATCCTAAAACTCTACAACTGTGTGGGTCACTTGACCACCAAAGATTGTGGGGAAGGCCTTCAAGGTACAAGACAAATTCACTTTGTGAGGAGAAAGCACGGCGTGAACCATAAAAGGAATGACTCCCACCCAGCGCAAATGACTTCCCTTTGTTTGTAACAAAGAGCGAGAGCTCAAGAGAGTCCTTCATGACTGGCTCCCTACATTTTCCACCAGGAAGACCCCTATACACTCAAGCTGATAATATGTTACATGACTGTTGGCCGCATGTGTGTGTGGACACTGCATCTCTACATTTCTGTTCCCCTGCCCTCCAACACACTGAATCCCATTGCAACACAAATCAAACCTGAGAGAGGAAGGGCCCAGGGCTTTCAGTAAAAACAATTCATCTCGTTTGAGATTTTTTTTCACTACTTGAGCCGTGTTGCTCCTGTTGGCAAATGGGAAAAGGAATAAAAAGCAGGTAGGTCCAAGCAGAGAGGGTGTTGAAAGTGTTAAAATACAGAGTGAACGAGTGGAAAGAAAAAGAGTCAGGTAGAAAGTTCGGCCCCTCAGTGAGGGCATTAGGCTGTGAGGCATGAAGATTATGTTGGCAGATTATTTGGTAGAGATTCAGTGATCCATCAACCCAAAGCCTGTCTTCATATTCCGCCTGCTGGAGAGCCTTCCCACCCTGTCTTGCCTTGCAGTAACTCCCCCCTCCCCTCTCTCTCTCTCTCTCTCTCTCTCTCTTTCTCTCTCTTTCCCTCTCTCTCTTTGCCCCTGCAGAATGTTTCCTGGGGTAAGCAGTACTCGTATGCCCTCTTCAAAGCCATGAGCCACATGCTGTGCATCGGGTATGGTGCCCGGGCGCCCGTCAGCATGTCTGACCTGTGGATCACCATGCTGAGTATGATTGTAGGAGCCACGTGCTACGCCATGTTTGTGGGCCACGCCACAGCTCTAATTCAATCTCTGGATTCCTCACGCAGGCAATACCAAGAGAAGGTAAGCACCAAACAGTGACATTATAATAGGAACCACCTATGGAGAAGATTAGGTTTACGTGATTTCAATAATGTTATATTAACTGCTTGGTATGAAGTACAAATCTTTCATGCTTTGTTGGTTCAAGGTAAGTAATGCTAATAAGTGGGATGGTCTTAAATATTAATCTCCGGGTTTTGCTCTTTCTGACTGAATAAAATCCTGCTCATTGGAGCTAGGCTTAACTAAATTAGGCCTTCCTCTCAGTGGCTCCATGGACCAATGGGTTGAGCTCTCACAGATCACAATATTCGGGGCGATGACTAGGAAAGAGGATTTTATTTCCCCAAGCAGATCACACAAGGCCAACGGGGTGAGGAGGTCTGTGACATGACCAGCCACCTCTTTGTCTTTATGCTGCCAGTGAACACGTTTTATTCTTCCGTTTCATTTCAGTCCCTCTTACATCAGTCTTTAGTCCGATTCTTTTCCTCTCTTTTTTTTTGCGTGGAGGGTGATTATCCAGCAGTTCAGCCGAGCCACCATCTGTGATCCCGCTGAGGGGCCTGGGCAATTCCCAGACCACATGGCCATGACTGCGATCCGTGCTCGCACGCAAGGTCCTGACTTTAACTCCCAAACTTGGGAGTTGTCTATGCTTGCAGAATTTCATGTACATACTTACAATATATTAGTGCAGGGGATTAAAGTCCTCTTTTGTACGCCTTGATCCACTTACGTTATGATTATAATGAAGAGTTACTACTTAACTTATGTGGTAACATAGATGATGTAATCACAGACAGACTGATTCATCCAACATGTATGTAGTCATTTTTCAATATAGATGATTTGTCAACTGAAACCGTATTTAATTTAAGTGAAAGAGCAATAGATACAAATAGTTAATGATCTGGTGTTGTAGCAAAAATAATTACATTTCCACAGATTCTTGTTATCTTCAGGATCTGTCTTTGGTTTTTCTATCTTGTGTGGTCGTTGGTTTTTGGACTGTTGGTTGAACAAAAAGATTTGATGAAATAAACTTGGAAAATTGTGTTGGGAACATTTCACAATTATATACCAGTGATTCATTGAGAATATAATCAGCAAATTAGGGCTGCAACTGACAATTATTTTACTTATAGATTAATCTACTAATTGTCATATGTGACAAAGAAAAGCAGCAAATCCTCACATTTGAGTTAATGCTAAATGATTTTGTTTGAAAAATATGAAACGATTTCCAATCAACTAATCGGTGAATTGACTAACTGTTTCAGCTCTAGGAGTTTGACCCCAGTGAACTTTTTTTTTTTAAAGGCTCAACACCAACAAATATGGATTTAAACAGAATATTTCATTAAATAAAAACATTTTGACTTTTGAATGTGCTGCAGCACTTGCTGTATGTGTGTTTGAGAGACAGAGAGAGGGGAAGAGAAGCTAAAAGATGGACTATTGCATGCAATGTTTCTTGAAGTTATTAAACTCTAATTTGCATTTCAATGTTATGAATAAAGCGTTACATTAGATATCTTTTCAGTGCTGTATCAAACAATTGTGTCACAATCTCTGACGTGCACCTTGCCCTCCCGAATGTTCAGCACAGTCCAAAAACTGTCATGTGCCATTACCATATATATTAAATGGACATTGTATGACATTCTCCTCATTAGTGAGAAGCAGGAGTTAGTCAGTGACACATTTGTCAGTCCCAATCAGGTTTGGACAGAGAATCGAAGCAGCCCGCCTGTATTTATGTGAGCATATTCACAGACACACACTTAGGCAGGACTGGACTGATACACAAAGTACACTTCAATTATCCAGCTGTAGGTTGTTGCCATGATTCTTATCAGAGCGTCGACTCGGCAGAGTCACCTTGGCTCTGACTGTACCAAGACATGCTAAAATACCAGTTCATTAATTTACACCTTGCGCATAAAAGCATTTAGCTGTTATCAATTCATTCTTAAACCGCTGTCCTGACCTTGCCAGCTGCTTCCATGATCAACGTGAATCTGGAGAAACAACCCCTCTGTTGTTGGTCTGTGGTTTTTGGTGCAGTGTTGCAGTGTTGTTATACATGGCACTTAAAATTCATCATTAGGACTACAAGCTTTTCTGCCTATATTTAAAATACAATACTAATTGCAGCAGTATCATTATAGTACAAAGCCACCCAAGCCTCATATTTAGAAAAAAAATAATTTGTGGAAAAGAGGCCAAATCTAGTTTAAATCATTCTCAAGAAGTTAACCTCATTGGGGTTATGGATGCTAAGTAGTACGTTTCATCTTCCTCTAATAGATTGAGAAAAAGAAAGATCCATTGTCAAAATCATAATCGCCAGGTCCTGCCATTAATTCAGGTTTTGATTGACAACAGAACTGATAACAGATCCAAACTAGAAATATAGGCAATTGGCTCCAAGGTCACACGTCATATAATCTTGCCAAAAACTAAATTAAGTCACTAAACTGTCTGCCAGAGTAGCAGCTGTTGAGTTGCGGAGAGCTACGACCATGTGTGTATTGGTAGTTCCTTACGCTGTTAGCGCTTAGTAGTAAGCGGTTAGCCAAACACACCATCTTAAACTATAAAAGTGAAGTGATACAGCAGTGTGTGTACTGGTAGCTCCGTTAGCAGTTAGCCAACCACTGTACAAAGCAATAAAAGTGAGCCAACTGACAACCAGTGATGTACGCAACCAATGAGAGTAGTGAGGAGTGAGTGAGGAGTCAGCAGGCAGGCAATGGCCATATAAAACAGGCAATAAAAGGTGCTTTGAGAAAGTAAAAGTCACCGCAACGATCCAAAGTCCTTGAGCATGCAGCCATAACTAGGCACTCACAATATTATGCAGTTTGGTGTCGCCGAATGCTGGAGTAGCCGTGGACGGACACAGAGGTGCACACTCACTTACTCACTCGCATGATCCTCCTGGCAGAGATAATACTAAGTAAAAAATTTAACCGGTCAGTAAAATGGGTATTTCATTTACAGCATGGAGCTATTTGTTTACACAAGCTTGAATTTATAATTATAAATGAAAAGAAATAAACATAAAAACATAATTATATTATTGATCATGGCCAGATACGCAGATGTCACAGCAGACAGCAGACAACAGAGGGTCGCCCTCAGCAAACAAGTCAGCCATTTGCAGTCACTGTTTGAATTAGTGACATGTGTCTTGCTCAGTATATGGTGTACATCTGCTTCACAGCAAATCTGCTTAATCTACATTCCACTTTAGCCTTTCGACATCCCTCCGGGCATCGAACTGACAACTGTAAGGCTGTAAATGCCATGTTTGTGGTAACAGAGCCCCAGTGTGCAGCCAGATTCAGCTATAGCAGATTTGCTGCATGGCTGTGCATATCAATGGCGCAGGCTGAGGAGCAGCAGGGATGGGTTCAGGGTGCTCAGCCTGTTGTCATTACATCTATCAACTGTCACAGCCTTGGGGTTAGAAACATGGAGAGAAGGATGTTGTTGTGGGGTTAGACGTTGGCTAAGGACAGAGGATGTTTATGAGAAGATGAGGAGGGAAGAGAAAAAAAAGATGCAAGTAATCATTCTTGAAAATGGGTTTCACTTAAATTACAAAAAGGCTTGTTCATGCTCTCAAGACCAAGGCCATCAATTGGAGAGATGGAAGGGAACAGATTAAGAAAAAAGATATAGAGGAAGAGAGCAGGAGGGGCTGAAAGGAAATGACGGTGTGAAACATGCATGGTCTCAAGACGTGCCTGCTGATATGACCTGCTGCTGACACTGTAAGCCAAGCACACAGCTGTGTGTCATCCCGCAGCTCTGCTTTAAGACGTACATAATCTGTGCTTCATTCATACACTGGGTTTAGAGTGTGACGTAAACATACCTTAACTGCGTGGGTGCCATAAATAATAATTACAAAAATACATTGAAATCTGGATGCATCTAAGTATGAACATTGTAGATACTTTTTGTTACATTTACATAATATAAGGAATGGTTCAAGATGTTGGGGACATTTATTTTGTTCACTGTCTTGCAGAGTTAGATGAAAAAAAGATTGATATCACTCATGTCTGTGCTTTAAATATGAAACTACAGCAGGGGATGTTAGCTTAGCGTAGCATTAAGACAGGAAACAGGGGGAAAGAGGCAGCCTGGCTCTGTCTAAAGGAAACAACATCCACCCATCGGCACCTTTTAAAGCACACGAATTAACACTGTATAGCTTGTTTATATAATCTGTATATACCCTCAAAGAGAGAGGGAAATACATGTGATTGTTTCCACCTCTAAGTGACACACAAATAGGTATCAAATCCATTTGTGAACGATCCATTTGAGCACATGCAAACAGCAGAAACCTTTCCGTCTTAAAACACATTCACCAGCAGCAGATTCTTTTTTTGCAAGCAAGTTATATATATAATCGGGATTTATCACATTTTACAGAAATCAACAGGCAAGAACCGAAGTGGGTTAATTTTGTTCCAAAGGGTTCATCCCCATGTGAGCGTAGGAGTGACTATCTTTAGAGAGAGAAAGAGAGACACGAATGAGGAGGAATGTAGTCAGCATTATCTAAATTGCTCCATGAGAAAGTATAACTGGATAATTAACCAGTTACATGACACATTACGTCATCATTATGACAACAAGGCCTACAGCTGGAGTCCACATATCACACCTGAAGTATCGGGGACGTCATGTCACGCTCAGTGCCTGGATAGGTGCCACACTCTCCAGCTTCGACCGTAAACTCAATCACAATATCAGTGTCAGTATCATCTTTCTGCTGCAGCAAGAGGAGTTAATGAAGGAGGCTTTGTGTTCTTCTCTCTCACTGACAAATCTCATTTTGTGGGCCATGCTTGCATCATTAGAGCCTGCCCCTGGACTAGACTCCCAACCACACAGCTACTTTTGGCTGTCACACACTGTTCTATTGCGATTCCCAAAGGCAGTGTGGGAGACGGTGTTTATTTTCAGGTGTCAGGGCCTTGGACTGTCTGGGAAGATTGTTTTCACGACCCTGGCCCCTGTCTGCGGAAAGCCTGTCTGAGCAAAGCGACTGATCAAAATAGATTAGCTCAAGAATTCTCTCTTTCCCCCTCTTCTTTGGGTCAATACATGCCTTCAGGTTAATGCAGATATAATGTGAACTCCCACTAGGATGGAGTGAATGACCACAAACAGGACAGTTCCCACAACTCATTACTGACAGTATTGCACACATGGGCCCTATTTTTCGTACCTGGCTAAACAAAGTCAGGCAAATGTCCTAATCTCCATCTTAAATTAGCGAGATGATTGACATCAGGCTATCTGGGTTTCTTCACGGCTGATCCGCGCTGAAACGGTCTCGTTAATTCTAGCCAGACGTCAATCCTCTGGATAAATGCGCGTGCCCGCTCCTCTTCAGAAGGGATAATAATCGAGCACTGACACCACGATGTTCTAACAGTACAATGGCAAATAAACACAGAGGAACCTCTTTTTATTTCTCCGATGAGAAGCAGGAGATGATCATGAAGACATATGAGGAAGTCATTACCTTAATCATTCACAGCAAACGCGTTGTGAATATTCCAACGTTTTTGTAACATTGTTGCCGTGAACGCAGCTTAACATCGCCCCCGCTGCGAGACATAAGCGCCGCAAATATATCAGACAAGTTAAATGTCAGTGTTGGGAAAATGTATCCGCAAATTTTAAGTGCTTCATCACCCAGATCAATCAGATTATATTTACGAATAAATATATACTTATGAGGATATATGTACTGTATGCGCGTATGAATCATGTACTATATGTATATACATGTATGTGTATATTTCTATATAACTAGGAGTTTGAATATATGTATGGGCGGATATATGTATTATTCATAATCAGAAATTCAATCAATTGAAGCAGTGAAAAGAAATTGTGTGTGATTCTCTGTATTCTTATCATGAGTCCACCTTAATCATGTTCTACAATAATGATATGTATGGTGTACTAATAACACTGTCATATAATTATGAGTGCTTTCAACACATCCATAAGTTTCTTAAGCGCTAAATAAACTTAAGAACAGCGCGGCATGCAGCGGGTGAGAGTCTGTGTCTGTGAGACGGGCGATCGGCTGCGCCGTGTGGTGATCAGTGTCCGCGGCTCGAGAAGCTCTCGTAAATAAATGATTCCTTGAAGGCAGAATCTATAGCGCCGCGTACAGGAAGTCATGAGGATGTGAGGACGGATCTTGGCGATCTCAAAGAACTCTCTCCCAATAAAACTAATATAACTAATACCGCTCCTTCATCAATGAGGAAGTGAGCTGCCTTTTTTGTCCGGTGGGAGTGGCCAGCTTATCCAGTGAATTTCAGTTAGCCTGCCCGGGAGCAGGTTTACATTTTTGGCTGTGTTGCTATGGTGATTTATCTAAGCTTGCTTCGAGAAACTGAATAAGCCTGACCTACGTCATCTTATCCTGACAATTAGCCCGCTAACTCAGTAAGCCAGGTACGAAAAATAGGGCCATGGAAAAGTCCTGCGTCCAGCCATGCATGTGCAGTAAGAAATAAAAGTGAGTCACAGGCCATCTGGCTTTCTGATAGTGAGGCCACTAAATGGTTTTATCCTTTCCATTTCATCCATCCTTGTCCCTCCATCCTTCAGTTTGACAGTAATACTAATAACAACAATGGTTTAAATAGCGTTATGTTTTCATTTCAAATCACCATCAACTCTCTGGGAGATATGTCCCTCTAAACTTAAATACATTGCACTTGGTACTAGTAACTATTTAACCACATATTTAACCAGTGATTTGATTTACAGTAACAATACCCTAAATTACATTTTAGTTGCAGTTGTATGTATTCAATAGTAGTAAAATCTGAAAAACTAAAACTGTTATTTTAGCACAATTCATACACAAACCATTTCAAAGTACTTTACATTACATTTTAACTTATACAGGAGCTACAACAGTATAACAGATGTCGTTACACAGACAAGAGAGAGAGAGAGAGAGAATCCCTTTGGCATCACCTTGGCAGACGCTAAAATCAAAACTGTACTCGGCACTGCTCATGCACTCGGAATGAAAGAAATCACAACGAAATATTCAAGAGAAATCATTCAAATAATTATCAGTCATGCATCCTGTGCCATCTGCTTTGTGGTCATGCGGCCTCTAAATCTCTCCAGGTTATCGGGTCTACCTTGCTAGTTCACATTAGATCATAGCTTGGTTGCCCATTCGGACTGGGCTTCCTGCATGGGTGAGATAATCGGAACTGCTACCTTGGTCTGACACGGCCGCGGGCCTGTACTACTTTCCTTTCACCACCTGCCTCCCTAGTTCTGTCTCTCCCTCCACACACACACAGAACCAGGACATGGCACTGTGACTATGTGAGAGCGTGGCTTGTCCTCAATACAGAGACACAAATACACACTCCGTGAACACCACACTTTTGAAGAGCATTGTGTGTTTATTCAAGGTGCCATTAGAATAGTTGGTGTGCATACACATGCGGCAACTGATGATCATCTGCTTTCTTTGTCTTCCCAGTACAAGCAAGTGGAGCAATACATGTCCTTCCACAAGCTTCCAGCAGACATGCGGCAGAAAATCCACGACTACTACGAGCATCGCTACCAAGGCAAAATCTTTGACGAGGACAACATCCTGAGTGAACTCAACGACCCTCTCAAGGAGGTGAGACAACTTCTTTCTTAAGACCCTAAACTGAATCGAAGCGCTGGTTCTTTCACTTAGCAACATTTAGAAATCTTTTTGAGAGGGTTCATTTGAAGGTTTATTTTTGGAACAGGTAAGAAAGAAAGAAACGCTCCTCAAATCTAGAAAAAAAAGAAGAAGAAAAAAGTTCTTGACAGGTAAACTGTCACATAGTGGTTTTAGTTTGGGAACATGAATGAGTTTATCCCTCAAGATGAAGAGTGAATCTTCATTTGGCACCTTCAAGTGTGCAGCACCTGAAACTGAAATACCAACACTTGTCATCTCATCTTATCATGTCAAAGGAGAAAAACGGCACAGCGGATTCTCCTCAGCATCCTGGGTGAACCCGGACTGAGCAACCATCAGAGATATGACAATAATTTGCACAGAAACATTACCTGAGCCTCAATTTCAGTAAACAACCTGAGCTCCAGAGCTGTTTGTTTTATAATACAATATTTACAAGTCATCAGTGTACCACAGATACACAGCCACACAGCCGGGTGATCAAGTGTACTATATATTATTCACAAAGAGAGGACGCGAGGAGGAATATTGAAGATTAGTCGGTGAACAGTTTCCTGGCTGACCCTCCTCATAGCAGCAGATTACATGGGTAATTAAGCAAAGGTGGATGGGAGAGGAGAGCACTAAAAAGCAAAGCAAGCGCAGGAATCGTGACCATCTTTCATGTAGCCCCATTAAGTCACCATGCTGGGGTGTGGGGAGCTGCTGCACGATCCCAGACACTCGCGGGAAGGTATGACTTACTACACAGAAAATCCCCCAGGCTTATTAGTCCGCCGTGCAAAGCAAGTAAAGTAAAAATCTGCACAGAGACAGCTTCGCACAATGCAAGCTATGCCCATGGGACAGACGGGTAAAAACAAGCGGCGGAGCAAAACTGGGCACATATCCGTGGTTACTTTGCCATTTCAGTGAACAACTGTTCCTAAAGTGTTACGGATTATTTCAACTCATTCAGAAAAAAGTCTTCAAAGTGTTTTCTGTGTGGCTTAGTTTCTCCATTCACATTATTATTTTCCAATAAGAGAGCCCTCTCTTCTGTATGAAAAGTCATTTCCAGGTGAAAGTAAAGATCTGATTCGTCTTCTGTTGTGTTTCTGATAGTTTTACTACCTTTCCTATATGTTTTCTAGCTCCAGTCCACTTGACTTACTTTATTCGCTCAGTCTTTTTGGCCAAACTAATATAAAACAAGTGTGTACTCTTGTTTGAATCTTTTTATTCCTGCTGCTATTGTACTACTAACTCTATGGAGTGCAATGGATTGCTTTCCCCCTCATGAAAGACATGCGGCCTGTTTATTGATGATCTCTAGATATACAAAATGTGTCTGATCATCCATCAGATAAGTAGGTCACTTGAAGTTTGATTGAGTAATATGTCCACTATTACTGTGGTAGGAGCATGTGGTATTGTCTACTTTCGTTATATTTGTGTATCATCAAATACTGCCAGATTCTACCTTGATCATTTAGTATGTAGTTACCCACCTGCGTCCCACCCCTCACCTCTTCCGCTCTTTGACTATCCTATTAAAAAGCTAGATGAGTAATGCCGCCCTTCATGTGAGTGTCCATGCCACTTTCCTAAATGAGCTTACTTTTGCCAAATCCTGTCTGAATCATATCAGACTAAGAGCAGCTGTACACATTTCCAGACAGTAATAAATTATAGCCTTCTCAGTTAGAGACAGCTTGTTTTGTCAGTTACAACTAACGGAGCCTTCTCTGCGAGCCTCGGCCTACTTGGCCTACTTGGCCTCTGCAATAAAGTTTTGTTTTGAGAGATAAAAGTAGGGAGCAGTGTGGTCGTTTTTTTAATCTCTGCATCCAGCGTCTGCACCATCCACAGTCCCTAACCATCGAGCAGCCAGGAATCAATCAATGCAGCTCCATGCCAGACTTTTTCCAGGGAGACTGACTCAGGCCGAGTCGGGCTGATTGCCACTGAGTGCCCAGCACCATTTTGGGGGTGTTGACTTATAGGTCAATTTGGGATCAGAATCAGCTCCACTTAGCAGCACTCAAACTCGCTTTGGGCCAAATGAGGGCCATGAAATCAGCCCAAGTGTACTCTAACTGATTCTGGCACATCATTTATCACAAGTCTTTCATGAGAATGCCAACCAGGTGTGCCAGATTGAGGCTGCTCAAGCAATTCTGACCACCTGGGATTCACATGACAACTCTTTTTCAGTGGATGAAATAGCTGTGTGGGTCAAAGGTAATGGTGCTTAAAGAAAAGCCTTCAGTTAATCTTCCTAGTGTGCAGCTATGAATAATGGTCAAATCTATTTCAAATGCATCTGCTGAGACGTTACATTAATGTTTTTTTAAATATCGTAGTTTTACTGTGTAGATAGAATCTTTCCAAGAAACCTTTACTAGTTCATATACGTCAAGTTCACTCAGTAAATCAACCTGCAGTGAATTCACACCTGTGTGACCTAGGTAATACAACACCTTGAACCGTTGGCTGCTGTACCGCAGCTTTGGGCAGAAACCACTTTAAACACTCTCCTTGGTGTTGCTTTCGGGGACATTCCAACATCCAATAGCTCATTGGTTGCTGCCACAAAGCATTTCATTGATCAGCTCTAGTATTTTAATCTGGTCAACAGAGACATACAACCAAACATGAAGAAAAGGAAAAGGAAAATTGCTTTGAATATTTTGCTATTTAGCAGCTGATGTCTCAGATTCCAGATGTCCATGAATGCACCAACAGATAATTGTGCAAACAAACTTTTGTTTAAATATAACCATGTGAAATATATGCAGTTTGTCATCTCTCTCTCTTCACCCCCACCCTGTTTCCTTTCCTCTGTCTCACACTCATCTCTTATTCTCCGCCATATGACAAATCTTTAAATAGGCATAGCCAAAGATTGTTTCCCCAAGAGGACTCCTGGCTGGGCATGAAAATTGCTTACTATCTAATTCATTAGTTCTGGTGCATGATTGAGGTCAGAGCCCCGTGGCATTAGCTGACACCGGCATCTGAGGCTGAGCTTACATCTCTTTGCGAGCGTCCCAGAAATTGGTTATCTCTCTGTCAATGTCCTGTTGTCACTGGAGAAGAGTTATCCCTCACAAGGCGGGGTCAACAACACAGCAAGGCAGATGCCAAGTGCCCCGGCTTTCCATCCGCACGGCAACAGAGATGTATGGGTAAACAGACAACAAGCTCCTAATCTCCTGCTGGGTCTGAGGGGACAGGATGAGACCAGAGAGATGGCCCGCGGCCGGCACCAGAGGGCAAACTCATCAGGGTCTGACTCGTGTGCCAAAAAGTTTCTTCTCAGGAGTGATGGGAAGCGCTTTAGAAGTATTAGGGATAAAGCATCCAAATCATTTATGCCGGCCGAGAAAAGCAGCAGAAATGAAGGATTTGTGGTGGTGTGTCAGACGACCCAACTGATGCTCATTTTTCAACTTGTAGGTGGAAATGATTTAATTACTAATGCCATGATCTCATTTGTTTGACCTATACTTTCTTTCTTTTTTTTTCTCCACCAGGAAATTGTCAACTTCAATTGCCGTAAGCTTGTGGCCACCATGCCTTTGTTTGCCAACGCGGACCCCAACTTCGTGACGGGGATGCTGAGCAAGTTGAAGTTTGAGGTCTTTCAACCCAATGACTACATTATCCGAGAGGGCACTGTCGGAAAGAAGATGTACTTTATTCAGCATGGTGTTGCAAGCGTCATCACCAAGTTCAGCAAGGAGATGAAGCTCACTGATGGATCCTACTTTGGAGGTTAGAACAAAAACGCGACAATCGGGAATCAATTTTGAAATACTTTCTTTTATAGATTCCCACATGGCGACACAAACATGAATTATATATGTGGGTACTGCCATGCAAGAACACCAGTCACGCATGTATTCCCACAGTATGTTCATGCGGTTATTTATTGAGACATGATTCTAGCCTGAGGTCTTGCTTTTGATGCTGTTATGAGTTAAGTTATTGTAGCTGTAGATACTCATTAACCAGTGTTGGACGTTAGTCAGCTTCTGTCGTTGCGTAACCACTCATCTGGTTGTTGGAGTAGGCCAAGGCGTGGATGAGGCTTCCCTCAGGACACACAGAGGGTCCTCCCCCACCCTCACCCTCGCATATACACATATGCATGAACTCTTCTACCCCTCCATAAGTTCCTGCTGCATATACTTGGCGCTAACAAGAGCAGCCAGTGTAAAATCAAGAGCTATTCCCTCGTTGTGTTCTCTGACTTCCTATCTCTTTCTCTTGGCACAAGTCTTATTCCCTCTCCAAAACATTACAGTTTTCATAAATTTTTTAAATGTCAAATGCAATTTCATTGCACGCTGTTTACTCAAACACGACAATATCTGCCTGCGGATTTTGTCAATGTGAAAGCAAAGTAAAGTTTCCTATTTTTGAGGATCTTGCATATTTTATCTTGTGAGTTCATCCCCACTATGGAAGGAGGCTGAGGAGTCTAAGAATACTTTCTCTTTGGTGTGTCTCGCTGCCTGCCGTTCATGTCTCACAGGCGAGCAAAGGAAGGCAGCGAATCAAAAACAGAAATGATTCCTCTTTTTCTCCTGCTTGTTCAAACCACAGGATTGCTGTCATGCCACTAAGTGTGCAAAGCTACTTGCTTCTCAGTATATATGGGATTGCGGGAGGAGAGGGCGCGTTTTAACTTCTGCAAAGAGTGGACATGTCATACGGTAAGATATGTGGCAGTTGCAGTGCAGTTCAAACAGTTAATCCTCTGGGGCTGCGGCTCAAGAGATATTCTGCTAAAGAATCATTGTGGCACAGAACAAGAAGATCTTGATTAAGGAACTAAGCTGAAATGTCAGGATAAAACCTTCAGCCAATAAGGCTCCTACTAATGGATGGTAATGGCAGTGAGCGGGAGGGCATTTATCAAACAATTTCAGATTAAAACAAAGAAACCGCAGCAGCTTAACTGGCCGCTGTTTCCAGTTAGAAGATGAAAAGTAATAAAGGTCGCTGTAAGTCGACTTAACAGTGGTGGGCAATGCTATACTTTGATGGCTGGACGCTCGCATGTCATCAGTTAAATTATAAAGATCTTTGCTCTGCAGAGCATAATGTCCTGGTGACACCCAGGAAGCTACAACTCTTGTGTGACTCGAAATTATAATACATTTACAGCAGCTACAATCTATATTTTTAAATCAAATGAGAATGTGAAAGGGGATGGCTCGTTGTGATTAATTATCACTTGAATCTGCAGCTCCCCTCAACAGCTTTACACTGAGTTTCATCTAGTTTTCCAGACACAACGTTTTAGTTCACTCTCACAGCTCTCATGCCGTCGTTTTTCAGCCAAAAAGCTCTCAGAACTCTCTGTAAGCTACCTGCTCAGCACCGAAATATATTATTCTATTATCGATTAATCTGCAGATTCTTTTCTCACTTAACTGATAAACAATTTTAGTCCATGACATGACAGATCCTGAAAAACACCCAAATGTGTTTTTTTTCTATGCAAGAGAAACTTTATTTACTTTAGTTTAACATAACAGCTTATAAATCAACGATTTATCAAACAGACTTTTTTGACTAATTGATTCGTTGAGTTATCATTTCGGCATGTACTTAAAAAAAAAGGAGACTGTTCACTAGAAGGAGTCTCAACAAACTGCTTCCCTGTAAATTGACCTCTGGAGACCAAATTTTTAAATACAGGAAATGTGTTGAGGCAGATTTTTTTTTGGATTATTTTACTCAAGCTGTCTAAAACCTTTTGAAGATTATTTTGCACCACAAAAGTATTTACACTAATTGTGTTGTGCTTGCTGTCTGGTGCGCTCTCTCTCTCTCTGTGCAGAGACTCACAAATAACAATCCAGATTGATTCAGCCGAATACAAAGGAGTTCGTACTTTAAGTGCAATGTGTAGTGCAATATGTAGTACACAGAGTGAAGGAGAATCTACAATCAGGTCAACGGAAAGAGAACAAATTCATACATACAGAGAACATACAATGTTCCCATCTAATTGTTTTATTAAAAGATATGTGTTGTATCTGTCATAATAATAAAGGGCGCGCTGTTCTTTTTGCTGTGTTCTATCCGTACCGGCCCACCTGCTGTTGCCTTCAGCCCAGCTGGTATTCTCACCCGTTTGCATGGCATTAGTAGATGAGCCCAGAGTTTTGGGAGCAGCTGGCTGTACCAGGCACCTCACTCTTCCCCCTTTTCCGCGGTGATTCACACTCCCCTTACAACCAGGCCAAACCGTGGCTGGAATGAGAAATCAGTGAGGGAGACAGACACAGAGGGAGGCAGAGCGAGTAACAAAACCGGGCCCGGCCGCAGGAAACTATTAGCATAGTAATGAGCAGGACATCCAGGAGGACAGCAGGTCACAAAGCACCTCCTGCCACGGTCGATGCCACGCCTGCGTGCTGCAAAGGTATCATAGTAATCACCCCTGGACCTCTGTGAATGGGATTACATATTGGAAGCACACAGCGCTGCAGTCACTCTGAGGCCGAGGGACGAGTAGAGTGAAACGTTCGTACTCATTGACAGACACAGCGCATGGATCTCCGTATCGGGCTTAAATGTCTTATGGGACTCCCTCTCTCCTCGGTCACATCTGTGTCAGGAGAAGGGTAAGAGGAGGCGGTTGCCATGGGAGTATGTGACACAAAAAAATCCACGAATGCTCTTGGGGTCAACTGTGATGTTTTGTTGCTAGGTGACAGATGAGAGTGTCAAACTGCATCATGTGAAGTGTTAACAGGGCCATGCCTTACACGCACACACACACACACACACACACACGCACACACACAAACACACGCACACACACACACAAACACACGCACAGACCTTGGAATACACATGTACACACACAAAGGTCTTTCAGGTGACATTGTGAATATTTCCCTGAGAAAGAGTTTTGAAATATTTGTCTATTCTAAAGTTGTGCTTAAAGGATGTTAATGTATTAGTAATTTATACATGGATCAAGTAAAAGTAGTCATCACAAGTAGTTGAGTAAGAGAGGCTAGTTGACTACTTTAGTAAATCATAAGCAAGCCCATGAATACGCACACAGGGATGTTTGTGTCTGGTTTTAGCTGCACATTTTGATGTATGATGAATTTATATACTAGTGGTGAAACAGTGAACATAAGCGCCGTCTAAAAATACAGACTCTTCCTGCGCTCTGTCAGCTGATTATCAACTCTCATGTTCTCAAACAGTCACTTTAACAACTAGAGTTCATTCCAGTCTGACAAAATTAATTTGTACAGTTTGAAAGCTCTAGAGAGGAACACTGGGAGAAAGAGCAAAATAGTTTTGTCTCCCACTGTTGCTTGCTTCATTATATAATTCAGTTGTGGGGAGGCGTGGCTACTCGACAACAAGATCAAAGCGGAGCTAGCTCGCACAATGTCCGTCTCACTGATGCGTCTGAGAATAAGCGGAACATGAACATTGCCCTGTGGTTCCATTCCCGATATTGTAATGCCTGGGAAATAAATAAATAAGAGACTTAACTAAATGTATCATATGTTTTGCCGACTTTACAACAAGGCACGAATAATGAAGACTTTGTCGCAGACAGTGTTACACCAAGTTTACATAGTTTCTCTTAAAATAACGGTGTGATTGTTAAGGGAGTCCGAAATAGTGGTCTTTTTTGTTAAATTTGATGTGTTTACCGTCAATAACACTTCTAGAAAACACGCTTATTCTCCTGTATGTAAGTCTGTATGCCGAATATGCAGCTAGAACTTGTTAGTTTAGCGTAAAGACTAGAAGCAGGAGGAAACAGGTAGCCGGGCTCTATCCAAACGTAAAAAAAAAAGCTTCCTACCAGCCCACTAATTATCACCTTACAGCACACTGTCAGGTGACTCTGGATGTAACCATGCAGGCTCATGGATCGTGTGTCTGCCTCTGTTTCTCCACTCTTTGTGAAATTACATTTAACAAGACACAGGTTCTCTCTCTCTCTCTCTCTCTCTCTCTCTCTCTCTCTCTCTCTCTCTCCGTCTCCATTTTTCTGTGTTTCTTCCTGTGTTAACAGAGGTACCACTTAAAGGGAGCCTTTTTCCACCATAACAGCACTAACACCTTATTTACACCCACAGCTTGAGAGTGTTGCTCTCACATCTTGTGCTCACTCTCTGTGCTCTATTTCCATGACAGCTCACGGCGTGGCCAAGTCATCACGACGAGTTAACATTTCACGATTTATTCAAGATGGAAGTTTCGCTGTAGGTTGGAAAAGAAGGGAAAGTGTGGGTGGAGGTTGAGCGGTGTTGGCGGTTGAATAGAAGCCAAGGGAAGTCGATGCTGAGAATTGACAGCTATTGTTTTACAAGCTCATAAAGAGAAAAGAAAATGTAGGCTGAAGGAATGGAGGGGTTGGATAGACTGTGAACTTGCGGCCTTGTGTCACTGATTCATGAAAACACTGAGGAGATAACGCGCTGTGAATGCACCTACAATAGCACACATATTGGTGTGTTTAATGCTAGTAAGGTGAGGAAGTTCAGATTGGTTTGCACGTCTTTATCAACACTGAGAGAACATTGATATCAGAAGTGAAACATATATTTTGGTCATTTTAATTATTAGCTCCCTTTGCATGCTATTTACCGTTAACACAAGTTCATGCAATCATCCAATTGCTCTCTAGTACTTGAGTGACTACGAGCAATAATAAGCATCCTACTAAGAGAAAGTGATTTCTAGTCAGATATCTAGATTTATTATCTACTGTACATTTACTCAAGCACTCTACTTAATTGAGATACCTTACTTATTAGTATTTCTACCTCATTCTACTATGTACCTCTGCTCTACTGCATTTCAGAAGGAAAATGTGTATTTTTTACTTCATACATCTGACAGTTATTATCACTAGTTGCTTTTATTGTGACCCATTAGAGGAAAGCAGATATCTAATTGGACCTCAGAGATGTCTCTGAGCTCTGAGGTGGTTTCATTTATTTATGAAAATATGTAATATTTCACACAAAAAAACTGCAGATTTCCAGCCCCATTAATCATCTCATGACCCTTTAGAAGGGCACAGCTCTGGGGTTGATTACCAAAGGGCTAAACGACCTCACTGTATATGAAGTCATTCAATTCTGAGTACTTCCTCCACCACTGATAATGACAACTACATCAGTAGAATACTTTCTGTTTTTTTTAATTGAGATCATTAATCATTCATCTCAATGTGTGTCCCCTTCCTATGTGTGTACAGGTGAATTGAGTGTGAATAGGTAAATATAGTTCAACATAAATAAGAAACGAGATGTATGCTGTGTTCTTAGCTGCAGGGTGAAGTGTTTTGATGTGTTTCTCCATTGATCTAAACATAACACAAAGCAGTGTGTGCTCTCTTCACACCTCTGCATGGGAGAAACGGGAATGCTGCCATCGTTTAGTTGTCCATTACGTTTGAGAACGGATGCAGTGCATTCATGCAGCGATGCCGTCTTTTTTATTTTTTGTAAAGCTGACTACTGTATGGTGTTATGGGACCATTAGCTCTCTGCAGAATGAGGAATTATCTCAGTAGAATGCAAGTGACAGCCCCGCTGATGGGCTTTTCATTTTATTTACATTCACATTCTGCGCCTCTACCCTTTTGTACTCCAAATTCATCTGTATGGTAATCTGTACTGCAATTGCTGGGATGATTTCCTTCATGTCCGTCTGCACTCTTATTCTCTGCTCTCACTCTTTGTCCTCCTCTGTCTCTCCGTGTTCCCGCCACACAGAGATCTGTCTGCTCACCAAGGGCAGACGAACGGCGAGCGTGCGTGCAGACACCTACTGTCGACTCTTCTCCCTCTCTGTCGATCATTTCAACGAGGTGCTGGAGGAGTACCCCATGATGCGGCGCGCTTTCGAAACGGTCGCCATCGACCGATTGGACCGCATCGGTAAGACCTGCCTACATCTGATTCCTGTCCTGTCTGATTGGTCGAATCTCCTGCCTGTCATCGTGCCTTGTTGTCTTGTCTTTATCCGTATTCGTTTGCCTTCTTTCTTCATCAAAGCATTGTGTCTGCCATCTTGTGCTGCATGACCTGTATGCTATCTTGTTTTTTTTTTGTGTTTTTTTTGTTGTTTTTGTTTTACTTCCGTCTCTTTCTTTGTCTTAAATAACACTAAAGAGAAGTTGTTGTAACCAGCATTAATCCTTCTAAAGAACCAAAGTAGAGTTTTGTGGTTGGATTAACTGGAAGGCAGTGCATGTCGCTGTCCGGGAGGGAGTCACTTCGCCCCCTCGTTGGTTTGGTGTTGACCCCTCCCCCCCCCACTGGATGTCAGCGAGTGGATGGAAGCATGTGTGTCTGGCCCTCTTTCCACTCATCTGCACTCCTGGGTATGAGCAGCACCCCGCCCCATATCAGAGTTGTCTAAATCAACCAGACCCTGTAAAAAAAAACAAAGAGCAAGGCCAGGTGACATCAGATTCACTCAGCTCCTCGTCAACAATGCTTCCTTATTCTCTTTGTTTGATTAGTAGAAGAACCTGGCCTTGACAGATTACAGTAGCAATAGAATAAGTGATAATGGTTCAGACACACATATACTTGTTTTAAAAAAGGGCACATGTATGGAACACAAACAGGGCAATAATTGGTTGCATTGACCTTTATGTCTTCCCACTCCTTATTCAGATGTGTTCAGTCTGCTCTAATACTTTGATTGGAACTAAGACACCGATAAATCCAACGCGTAGAAAGTGTTGTCTACAACGGAAGTAGAAAAACGTATGTCTTTGTCACCGCTTATGTTTTGCTGCATTAGAAATATGTATTTTCTGAAATATTATTTTTCTCCTATATTACTTTTGATATATGGATAAGTTGACAATAATAAAACGGCACATTTCGGTGTCACATTTCAGTGATAAGAAGGATTTAGAGAGTCAACTTTGAAGCTTATTTTCATCATGTGTCGATATCTCAGATGCTACTGCACATATTTTAAGATCTGGTACCCAACCCCTTGTTTATTTGAAACTATAATGGCAATACATGAATAGCACGTGTTTAATTCCTATGATGGTTTTCTTTGTAGTTGAGGCGTTACAGTAGAGTCTGTAGTTTAACGCTGCAATGTGTGTGGCAATCCTAATGTTGGTGTGCTATGAATATCTGACATTAGGGTACAACTTTGACGAGTGTATTTCCACCTGTTTCAACTAAATACCAAACCTAATATTTAAATTGCAGGTGGATGCTCGTTAAGTAAATGTATATTGGCTCGTAAGGCAACAGGTTACCGGTGGTGAATACAATTATGTTTTTCATGTTTTATACAATGCCCCGTTCCACCTTCCTCCTTTGGAACGCAAAAATATATTAAAAAAATGTATCATGGATTTTACGTCCTATATTATTTCTTATGCAGGAAGAAACGGAATTTGTGAAAATAAACCACTTTTGAAATGATATGATTGCTGCTATGCGGAGAACCCGAGCAGCTTCTCATCATAAATTATCAAACAAACAACGCACTGTTATGCCCGCCGCCATCGCTAGAGGCCATAATGTTTGGTGCTTTGTTTCTGCTATTACAATAACCAGAAAACAATAGCGCCTGAATACAAAACTAGAGTTGAATTTGCATAATGACAGTGTGCCAATGTTGTCTCATATCAGTGGTTAAAGCTTGCAGTCTGTATCTACTGCTCTATCTGTTAATGTTGTTTTTCTTTGTCATGGCTTTGTATTTGTGTATTATTTTGCCGGACACAGGCACGTCAATATTGAATTGCTTTGCAACCCTAGTGTTGACTCAACATTGAAATACTGTAGTGTCAGGCAAGTCAGCAACAAGCAATGAGCAACAGATTATGAACAAGACCGCTTAGAGCCGATCAGAAAACACTGTCACTGTTGAGACAACCTTTTCTCCTCAGAATTACGTTTACATATAATCTGTTTTTAGGGGGAAACATGATGGTGCCTGGATGACTGGATTATATCAAAATGTCTGACTAAACACATCTGTAGAATTACATTAACCTGCAAAAATGTGGATTATACAAATCTGCTAAATGTTCACCATCAGTATTTGTCCTGCAATAACTGATGCAAATAAAACTTTAGAGAAATAATGTTAAATTTTTTCAAACAACAACACTGATTTTTTGTTAAATACGGGACACAAACCTCCATCTTGAGTTTTGTGCTCTAATCCATCCAGAAGCCAACAGCCACACTTCCCCATGTGCTCCACGAATGTCCACCTATAACTCTTGCACTGTAACAATAACTCATTGTGAAGATGCTGCATTTGAACGTAATTCACAGGAGACAAGGTTGCATAATCCTTTGGGCTAGCTAGCATAAAATAAAATAAAAATCTGTATTTTCCCTGTTGTCCCTTCACAACATGCCGTTTGGCCTCAACAGTCCAAATCTACATTTGCCCTTTTTATGACCAGCTGAGTTAGCTTTACACCAAATGTTACAAAAATAAAAGCTGCCCACTCTGACTGACACTTCTCAGAGTGATATAGATTTGACCCGTCCTTTCAGACTAACCATGAAGGGGTTTTTGTCTCATACGAGGGAAGATACTCTGTCATGATCCGTGCTGGTTGTACCGTTTCTATATATGAACTGCATTTGGTTACATGCTTGTCTTGCTCTAAAAAGGAAAGAAGAAAAGTAACCAATAACGTGTTGCACATTTGACATTATCTTTTATCTATCTAAAAATTATTTGACCAGGAGTCCGTCTTGAGACGAGCACATCTCGTTTTCAAGAGTGTCCTGGCCGACGAGTAGGCATCAGGTAAACACTTTATTCCAATTCCAATATCCGAACAGGGGCAAATTGACCTATAAAGGCTTGCTAAATGGATCCGGTCTCAAATTCATCCTTCAAGGGTTTGACCTCTTCCTGGAGGTCACATTAACTGTTTAGTTCCTGCATCAGTGACACATAAGTCAAGTCACCCACACCAGTCCTGCAGATGTTTTGATGGACACATTCAAAATGTCAACAACTAAGACAATCAATGAAACAAAAGATACATCATTCAGTGTTACATGCCATGTTTATTTTGTCAGAGATTTTCACAGAATAATTAACTGGATTATGAGCACATGCTCAGCTCTATTGGTGTGACATTTGCATTTATTCTTTGAACCTTTCGTTCAAAGTCAATTCACAAACAAAACCATGTCTGCAGATTAGTAAAAACTTTACTAATGCATTGCCACACACACCTTTTGTTACATGCAGAAATCCCATCCCATTATTTATTCATGTTTTCACCAATAGAATACAACATTTTGTTTCTGATTGTCTGGCTTGAAATATGAATTATGTCTTTTGTGTAAATAATTTGGGGGGAAATTTAAACTTTTCTGACACTAAACAAAGGAAAGTTTAAAACTGTATTTGGACACAGCGACAGTAATGTCATGTTGACTACATGTGGAGGGCAAAGGTTTATTTATTCCATTAAATCACACACATTTACAACAACCATCCTCTCCAAAATAAGTTCTAGGAATAACCCTCAACAAAAAGAAACTGAAGACATTTCCTGCAGTGACTCATAAAAGAAAAGAACAATTTATCACAAATTATTTATCAAGTTGCATTAAGAGTCAGAATGAAAAATGTGTCTCTGTAAAGCCTTGAATGGATCTCAAAATGTGTGTATTTATTTATTTTTACAAATACAGCATTCATTGTTTATATGATGTTTGTGGACATTATACTGTGTGTGTGTTTTGCTTGTTTTTATGTTTGTTTGGCTTCTAGACAAGTTTACACAATTATGTTTTTGACATCAGATATGGGTTGATTACTGTATATTATATATTTTTTTAAGATCATATTGACAAGTGAAGTTTGAATATTGATCTAATCTCACTGGTTCCATTGAGCCAGAAAAGAAGAACTACTTACTAACACAATACTGTACTTGTATTGTTCTCAAATGGTAACTTGACCCATAGCTGATACATTTTCTGTTTCAATTCAAAGTTTTGTATGTAAAAAAGTGAAACGTTTCTTTACCCATGAGTGGTGTTAATATTTTGTTTATGTTTTTTGTTTTCATTTTGATTTCCAAAGATACCATTTTTTTTTTTTAAATCTTCTTATAGTGTTTCGAATAGCTCAGGTAACAGACATGCTCAGAAAGGAGTACTTTGCATTCACTGGGAAAGCTGTCCCAGCTATTTTGAAAATTAGAAAATATACAGTACATGTTTAAAGTGTCTGTTCGTTATGAGATCTATCCGTAGAAATTTGCACTGGAAAAACTACTAGACCAGTGTTTCTAAGAATGAGGTGTTTATTAGGTACAAATAAAACTCAGGTATTACTATAATAATATATAATATAGTATATGTCTGTGTGTATATATTCCATAAAGGGACTCTATGGAATATATACACACTAACATCTTTCCAGCCTGGCAGCTGGTTAGTTACTCAAGTTCTTCAGCTCTGGGCTGCTAAAAAATGAAATGTATTATAGTTTACTAAAACAAATTTTTAAATTACGTATAAACCTATTCTACCAAGACAACAATAGGCTTCCTCAGCCATTCAGATAATTATCTCTCTGTCGCTATAGCTGTAATGTAGAATAAAATAGATGTGAAATCAAATAATTTTCTTCTTAAAATAACTGCCTTAGCTCTAAACGTCTGTTATATTGTTTGATAAGTATCCATTTATCTTTTGCACACCTTTAACTGAAAGAGAAGAGGATAACATCTCAAGAGCGAAGATACTGATGCCTGTTGCCCTGAAACCCTAACAGTAGCCCTTTTGTCTAACTACCAGCAAACATTCAAATCTCCACAGGTTCTTTTTTGCAGGAATAATAAATACGTGTTGTCCTTGCAATCTACAGCGTTTAACCATGCCGCCCTTAAAAAAGCAATGATGGCAGCCTTGTAAGTGAACAGTAGTCTCTTAGTCAGTACGTGGTGCTAGTTTTATCCTTCAACCCGACCCATAGTGACTGTTAAATGGCTGCAGAACACAACATCAATCCTGTCTGATAGCCCAATGCATGGCTTGTTGGCAGCCTTGAGCGGAGAAAGCCGTCCAGAAAATGCTGCTCAACTGTAAACTCGGTGGAGAAATCTTCTGCCCTCAAGGACGGGGCTTAACGATTGATTGACTGTGGCTAAAGCCTTCAGCACGCTAAAAGTCAACTCTGTCTTCTTTACTGACAAATAACGCTTCGCAGCCAGTCGATACACAAGGTCAACAGTAATTACAGGAAACACATCCTTTAAATACATTTGGACACAGTCATTCAAAGTAAAGATGTTACATCTGTATTAGTATTATTGTCAAATGTGGCAATTCTTTCTACAAAAGACGAGTTTCAAGACATTTCCTTCATGCTTTACCATTTTACCACAGTTTTGCTCCCAAAGCCACAAAAGTGGTCTGTGTTTAAAGAAGCCATCTGTCAAGTTTTTATTATCTCGGCCCGTGACTTGTGACCGGCTGGGAAAGATTTCCAGGCCTGTGGGCTGAAAAAATGGCTTTTACAGATCAGAAAAAAGTACTTTTTACTGTATGAAAATGTTTTATTATGATTTAATTTTGCATACAAATTCATGCTAAAGTATAAAATAAACTGTGTATTTTGAATTTTTTATTCATGAACATTTTATCTTAATCTTCAGTCAATTCTATGCACATTTAATTTAAAGATAACATGGCATTCTGTGGTGAGATGAGTAAAGTTTAGTTGTCCATAAATGTATAAATATATTCACAATCTGTACCCACTGTGGTAGTGTGTTAGGAATAGATCTTTGTCGCTTTCTTTGCTTGTTTTTCTTGTCACCTTGTTTATACTTTCTTTTTTTTAAGATTATTCTAATTGTCCTTGTGGTGTGTTTTAGCAGAGCTGTTATTGTGATTTAAATAGAATGTTGCTTTAAATATTCTTAGTTTAGACTTTTTGTCTTTGCTTCAAGAAAATGCTGTCCAGTAACGTGACGTGTGGGTACAACTCATCGGTATTCTTCTGTGTTTCATCGTCAACATCAGCACCTTCACAGTCTACGCTATCATGTCACACTTTCAGTAATCTTTGTCTCCTTATGTGTCCTTCACTTTTCTAAAACTGTATATTTCCCATAGTCATTACCATTCAGTGTCCTTCACAATTTATATTTAATGCGAGAAAAGTTAGTGTACGTGAAAAGATGCAGCTTGTAAGATTGAAAGAGTTTAAATCAGTAGTGATTTCATACATGTATAGGATGAAGCTCCTTTTAATGGAGATGTGGTGACAAAAAATGCAAAAGCACCTTTTTTGCTAAAACATACAAGCTGCATCTGTGTTATTACTGCCCTGAATCCTGCCCTCTTCCTGTGGTTAAGGGCAACCAAAGTGTGCCACTACTGTATGTGCTCACCTCTCCTGACTGCACCCCCACAGGGAAGAAGAACTCCTTGCTGCTGCAGAAGTTTCAGAAGGATCTGAACGCCGGCGTTTTCAACACGCAGGAGAACGAGATATTGAAGCAGATCATTCGTCAGGACAGGGAGATGGTGATGATGGTGGACCGCAAGCAGTCAGTCACCGGGATGAACTCAACGCCAATGTCAGGAAACTCCATCATTAACTCACCAGCCCAGCCTCCCTTCCCCACTGCCTTCGGCATCAGTCAGCTCCAGCAGTCCTCTGTTCCCCTGACCTACAGTGCTTCAGCTATTGCCAATGCCTCTGCTGCCCGCATGCTGCCAGCTGCTGCCGCTGCTGCGGCGCAGGGGATGTACCCTGTTCCCAGTCATTCCCACAGCAGCCTGAATTCCTCCTCGATCAACGCACAGACCCCACTCCAGCAGCACGGAGCGATCATGTCGCCCTGCTCCTTCACGGCTGCTATGTGTAGTCCGCCCGTGCAGACCCCTCTGGCTAGCCGGAGCTTCCAGTACGGCTCGCGCACAGGCTCCCAGCTGTCACTCCTCCAGCAGCCCATCGGTCCGCCGTCCCTCTCCACACAGCAGCAGCTCGCCCAGCAGCCCGCCGCGTCGGCTGCAGCCGCGGCCTCCTCAACGCAGCAGCCGTCACCTCTGCAGCAGCAGGTCCCTTCACCTCAGCGGGGAGACATCCACAAGAGCACACAGGCTCTGCAGTCGGGCAGCTTGGGTCGAGATGTCAGACATTTATCGGCCTCCCAACCGTCTTTGCCACATGACACATCTCTGGTGCCCCGAGTGCACCCAGCCTCAGGAGACTCTCTGGCCTCCATCGTGCCACCGACGGCGGCGGCGATCCAGGGAATGAGTCTGCAGAGCGGCATCCGCACCACAGTGCCCCAGCGAGTCAATTTATTCCGGCAGATGTCGTCAGGAGCTTTGCCCCCGGTGCGCTCGGCCGTGGCGGCAGCAGCGGCGGCGGCGGCGGTGGCAGCAGCATCATCTTCATCTTCATCCTCAACCCAGCACAGGGAATCCCCCGGATCGAGGAGAGATTCTGTCCTGAGCAGTACAGAGACTGAGCAAGACAAAATGCGTTTCGCATCAAATTTATGATCCCATTTTTCCCTTTTCATTTTTTAAAGTTTCAATTCATTTTTAAAAATGGAGACACGACAAAAGAAATAACGATTTGGAACTTCAGCGTTTTTGTTTCTCTCCAATTTTCTTCTAAGATAACCTCATAGAAACCCTGTACATACGATCCCTTGTATTATATTTTAGACACATTGTCTCCCTTAACTTAAGAATGTATATTATACAGATACATCTCTTTTCTTTTATGCCATATATATATATATATATATATATATATATATATATATATATACATATGTGAATATATATATATATATATATGTATACATATATATATATATATATATATATATATATATGTATACATATATATACATATGTATATATATATATATATATATATATATATATAATTATATATATATATATATATATATATATATATATATATATATATATATATATATATATATATATATATACACCGCTGTGTGTATGGGTGTGTAAGAGTGTGTGCGTGCGTGCATGTGACTGTGTGTGTAAAATCCAACTAGAATATTTGGCAATTTAAAAGCTGTAGTATAAACATGAGTCTTCCTTTCTGAGAAATATAAATAATTATATACAATGTATGAAGTTTATTTTTTTTTAATTTATTTTCTTTTTCTTTTTTTAAACTGGAATGCATTGTGAATTCTGACAACGACCTTTTCTTTCATTTTTGTCTTTTCTTTTTTACCATCGAGGAAGAGAAAATGTATCTTCTCCTATTAAGCAGCTTTAGGCACCACTGTGGAACAATACATGCAAGCAACTCTGACAAATAATCTCAAAAAGCACACACTCATGAAATGAATCTCATACCAGTTTCCTGAACCCTCATTTCAGAAACCAACACAAGATACGGAACTAAGTGTTATGTTGCTTTCGGCGACACAAATACAGTATGCTGAGCCACTATATCCCCACAGCGGCTCACATACAAACCATGACAGTGTTATGGGTCCAAAGGGAATAGATCATAGAAATGCTGCTTTCTTTGTTTATTTTCGAGGAGAATGGAGTGTGGAGAAAGACATGGATGGATGCTATTGTTTTCTATTTCTAATTTCAGATGGCTGAGATGTTACGTAATGTTGCTTAAAAATTCTGTGTATATTTATAATATTTATAAACTAAAGATTATCACCATTATGCAATAGACTGTGACATAAAGATTACCTATATGTGTGCTGTAAATAGTTTTGTAGAACTAGTATTTACAGATACTGTGTGGTGCATTCTCTATCATAACAATGTCTTACTTCTATCAGGAACCTGGATATCATCTATAGGCGAAAAAGGTTTAGTGACAAAATACACATGTTTCATAAGAGATGAGCAAACCTTAATGCAATAGCTAGCACGACTTGATGCTGAGAAACGGCTGATTGGAGGACGAGGAGGGTTTTCTCTGTCTGTATTCTATTCCTAGCACTATTTATGATTTCACATCAAGTGAACATATATTTACCTACAATACACAACTTCATTTTAAAGTCATCCTACTGAAAGTAAATGTCTTTTCTAATCGCCTCATTTCCCAAAAACTGCAGAAGATCATTTTCAGAATGATTATTATACTACGGTCAGACTGATCATTTTATGAAATGTATTGTTCGGGGACGGGAATGAGGCTTTGTTTTATTCATCACACTTTGTTTTTAATTTGATCTGTTTCTTGAGTAAAACTGTACCGTACGCTGTCGTATCGCACTAACTGTAGTTGAAGAGCCTGGCGCGACATTTTCAACTCGTATGTTTTAGGTAAAAGACATCAGCTGTCCAGTCGCTCGAGTGTGAAAGGGGGAGACATTCAGAGAAAGGAAATGCTGGTTTGCATTAAGGTTTCTGTCTCATGTAAATCCATTATCTGGGCTTAGGTACTCTGAACTGAAGCAGGGAAGCAAGGTCAAGCCAGAATACTGGGAATCTATCAAAATGGATAAGAGCTATTTCAAATATTTTATCTTGCAATAATAAAAGTACTTGATGACTCAACTAAAATAGGCCGGGCCGTTGCGGCTTACAGGCCATTTCCCTGCACGCACATTAGTTTGCCCTTTGTGCACGCGGCCGTCCTGCGGTCCTCGAAAACAGCGAGTGAAATGTGGCAAAGTATTCCGCTGTCAGTCGTGCAGAATCACTATTTAGAGTCACAGTTTTCATGGCGCCGAACATCCCGCGAGTTCAAAGTGACTAAGCCCTCCGAGATGCCGTTTTTGAAAAGATTACTAGACTTCGCTACAGATTGTGTCGATAGTGTACCAATGCAGTCAACCCACCAATGTCATGAAAGCATGCACTGTCACAAATACTTAAAAAGATACTATCTCAAAAATGTTGACGTTAAATGTAATGTTATGTTTTGTTCATTGTCTGTCTGCCTAGACGTTATCTGTGTGTGAACAGGAGCATTGACTTTTCACATGGTCATTCTTAAGTATTTGTGCCTAAACTATAGCCATGTTCCATCCTTTTCGTTACGAGTATGAGCGCGGTGCGTACGGGGGACACTTGTGCGCATAACTGCGCGTTCATTCTTACTATACTCTCTGTGTTCTGTGTCTCAGTGTTTTTAGACAGGAAAGGAGTAAGCGACGATGGCCAAATGTCTCCGTTTATCCAATTGGTATATTTACTTACAATGTGAACTCCTAGAGGCAGGTTTTTTTTTTTTTCTAACATTCTCGGTCAAGCTATATAGAATATTTAAAGAGGTTGTGTACAGTTAAAAAGAAGAAAGAAAAAAAAAGTGCAATCTTTAGCAGTAATATCACGCTCAACGAGACATTGTACAAATTTGGAGCACCTTTATACTTTTCTTTGTAGCTAGCCACTGACGTTTGGGTTGAATACTGATGTGTGGAAGGAAACTGGCCAAAGCGAAACATTCTAAGTCATTGTCTTTGTTTTGAATTGCACTTTCTGATTTACTAATAAAAAAGGTACAGATTCTTTCAGCTAGGTTAGGTGTCGGACGAGTTAGTGAGGGAGCAGTATCCCCGGGAATCTGTGCTGCCTGTACGAGGTTCTAAATGAGGGGGGAAGATGTTCTACATACAACAGGAAGCGCTTAATCGTGAATATGCCATAGTGTATAGGAACTAGTACACAGTCAAGATGGATAGCAGCACTGTTGCTTTGTGCTGTTTTTGATACTTGCCTTTGGAAGGGAGAGCTTCCCATCTATGTGCTTTTTTCACTATACCAATCACAGCTAACATACCGGAACGGGCATTAATGGTGACGTACAACACAAACTAACAAGCTTACATATTAGCAGTATAGAGACTCTCAACAAACCAGCACATATATTTGTATATTTCTTTTTAGTTTGTTTGTTTTGAGGAAAATATAGAAGAGATGCAAAAAGGAACTGAGACTAATAATGCCCAGAAAGGACAAACCAAATGTTGATTTGGTTTTGATGACCACAGGTTTCATATGTTTACTGATGATATGCGCAGTGGAGAGAGAGAGAGGCAGACGAGCTGCTCGGTCCTCTTAAACCCCACTCACATGGTCATTGTTCAGCTCATTTATGTAATCCAAGGCTTAGACAAAAATAAATATCAGTTGGTTACTTGACACGGATGAAAGAAAGATTAAATGTAAACTTTCTTACAACAATATGCAGACAAACAGTGTTTGTCAAAAAATCTTTTTGATTTTTTTGTTTTGTTTATTTTGTTTGTAAATAATAAACCTTTAAAATATAGAAAATAAAAGACATATTGTCATTTAAAAAAAAACGTGTGTGTGTCATTCTATTGTTTGTGTTGCGATGGAGGTTGAGGCACTTATTTACAATTTGTTCGAGGGAGAAAGTGGAGCATATTTCAGAGATGAAGCGGTGATGGAGAGGATCTTAGATTATTCAGGAAAATAGTGTCTGTCAGTAGTTACAGCTGAGGTGATGCGGAGATTTCTATTCATTACCTACAAATCCAGTTATAACTTAAGTTGTCATACTTGTCATACAAAAGACAGGTTTCTTATAGATGGGACAAGGAAATAAATGTTAGCCACTTTTTATTACTAACCTTCTTAAAATATAAATGGATTTAGACTTGCATGTTCAATAGAGATGCAAGGATTAGTCGATTAATACATTATTCAAACTATTTTGATAATCAAATATTTGTTTTAGTCATTTTCTGCCCTCAGCTATCTTGATTTGATGCTTCATTTTGTCAAATGTGTGAGTAAACTGAATATCTTTGAGTGTTCTGCGGTCGGTGGGACAAAACAAGACATTTCAAGACGTCAACTTGGAAATTCTAACAGACATTTTTCAATGTCATAACGATTAGATGGTTAATCAAGAAAATATTCTTCAGCCTTAATGTTCAACGCTATGACAGTTCCAAACATTTGTCTGTAGCTTTTTAATGTTTTTTAATGGAATCTCATGAATGAGCTCTGAGTACTTTACACTGCTAGGTTGTCTGTTTCCTCTCTCCCAAACTGAAATTGAGCACAGCTCAAATTGCAAAGGTGGTTTGCGGTTACCCTTTGAAAGCCGGGCTCACAGGGGTTACACCAGGGTGACGCACGCTTCATGATCTAGCTCCGTTATCAGAGACACACTGCCCTCAATTAGGCATTTATGCTTCATTAAACGTGAGTAATTGCGTTAATTGAAATGAATTTTTCATCTTGTGTGATGTCACTTAAGATGACAATCAAAGTTTGTTTACTAAAGTCATCATCACAAGAGCATCGTTAATGACCAGCGCCCCTTCACGGTCATGTAATGTGAATAGAATCTATTTACTGGCATTTTCCAGCTATTGGAGTTTCCTCCGTTATCAACCTCGACTGAAATAAGAAACTTAAAGTATTATACTTTATGGGTGCTTGTATTTAAATCTGTTAAAAGATGGGTTGAAGGGATTTGTTTGAAATCTCTGTTAAAAGCTGTGGACCTAAATCTAAATCTGTGTTACCGTTCTGCGAGTTAGAGTGCGCTCCAGGAACAAAGCACGACTATTCATCTTCCATTCAGCTGGTAAAACTGTTCAACTTCTGTTTAATTATAGAGATAGTCAGGCTTAATGGGATGAATGAATGGCCTGATTAGCATGCTTAAGCGCTGCTAATGGAACTTCAGCCAACATCATTACCCCCATTAAAAAGAAAATAATAAAAAAATTGACACAAAGTCAAAGCACTTTTGTTTGTGTGGCAAGTACTGTACATGATTTACAGAGAACCATTAAAACTAGATTTTGCATTGTGTTTAACTTTTTTAAAGGGGACATACCATGAAAAAGAATCACTTCTTCAGTGCTTGTGCATATATATTCAAGAAACAGAAGTGTACCAACCCACACACTGTGAAATAAGACCACCCAGTCAGTTTTTTATGGGCTGCCTAAATCTGAAAACATGTGATTCACATGCAGGCGAATGACAATATACTTTCCACAGCTTGAGAACTACTTTCCAAAGGTGCAAAATATTTTTCTCACAAGCCAATCAGAGCAGACTGGGCTTTTTGGGAAGGGGGGCTTCAAGAGTGTTTTGTGATTACAGGTATAGCCAGACAGACTGTAAAACTTTTTTTTTTTTTTTGTAAATGAATGCATGTAAACATGTTTTAATAGAAATCTAAAATACAAGTATGAACCTGAAAAGGAGCACGATACGTCCCCTTTAATATCCACCATGAGGATGATTAGGATGCCCTTTGGCCAATGTCCAGTACACTAAGCACAGTGCTTATATTTGCATCCTTATATCTGTTACGTGGAATTCTCCTCAGTGTTTCATGTGAAACCACTTTGACTGTTTTACTTCACGTATCCCTGAGTCAAATGACTTCTCAATATGCATGAGTATGGTCTTGAAGACGCTGTTAATATGTAAGTAGCACAACACCTGTTACCCAGAACCAGCAGCAGTTCATGGTGTTGGCAACAGGAGCGCAATGTCTGTGCCTGGGACAAAAAAAATCAATTAAAATCAATTAACATCACAAGCAGCTATTCATCCTTTGAAACTAATTGATACAACTTGCATCTTATCAAATCAGTGAGATCTAAACAAGCAGACATTACACATACTGCCAGAATCACCACGACGACTGAAATATCTACTTCAAAGCAATAAATCCACTTCCACTTCAGATCTTCTCATTATCATTATACTTTTTATTGAGTATCAAAAGTAAACCAGTGGGTTTTGTCTTCACAGGAATGGTTAATATGAAAACCAATGACTCTTTAAGGTGCAGATTGTCCAAAATGTGAAGTAATATAAACTGAAATAAAGCCAGACTACAGCTAACATATCTAGCATATTATTACCACAGTCATTAGCGTATTCCGTATTCCGTATTCTGCATTCTGTATTCTGCATTCTGTATTCCGTATCTGATTACATCACCCTAAAGCGTATATCCTGACAGTACAGGTTCAGAATATCCCATCAACATGGCTCTTATGACCCAGGAACAATGACACTGCTCTCTATTCATTCATATAGTCCCAACATGCAATTTATTGGTTTTGTGTACAAGGACACAAATTGTCCGTATTTTTTGTGTTGCTCTGAAGTAGTTTTGTTTTTTTTGGACAACATTTTGTTAAAAATTAAAGTTAAGTTTAAGGCAACAAAATCAATTACTTATGTTTTGGAAAAACATCATGTTTGGGCTTGTGAAACCACAGCAGTGGTTGATTGTCCTGTATTTGTTGAATCCACCCAGCTCCCCTCCTGCACACCATAAGTGGTCTATTTGGATATTAAATACTACGTCACTATCCCTGACTGTTGCTTAGTAACGTGAATGCGTTTAATTTGTGGCCACCACAAAAAAAGGATCCTATTTGACTCTATTGGCATTATTTTGGTCCTTAATAATCCTTTCTATTTTATAATTAAGGGGGTAGAAGAGTTGGGAGGTTGCTTTGACTGAAACATTCAGGACCAGCAAGCTGCCCAAGTCCATCCAAGGGGACGAGAGAAGAGCCACCCAGGGTGAGGGAAGTCCATAACACAACACTTCCTTTGTGCTCTTTCTTTTCTTTGCTTAGGTGAACGCAGAACACGCTATCATCTATTTGCTGGTTGTTACTTTGGATATGGAGACAATTGTCAAATAATCAATATTTTCTGTTTTGTTCTTGTTTAATATCTATTTTAGGTACGAGAAAAAAGCTGCCAAATAGTCGGCTACACCATTTGCTTGTTAACTATTTTAGCTACAGTACAGTATTGTTGTTAATTGCAGACTTCATTAGTCAGCTCATTGCTGGTTTGGGTTCTTTCCAGGGAACTGTGACGTCAAAGCCGGGAGTGGTTAGTTATGCATACATGAGTACTAGGTCTAATTCCCAGGTTACTCCTGTCAACATCGTTAAAACCAAAAGACTCATCGGAGCATCCCGTCACCTGTTGCTCCCTTTCATACGTTGTTGCCCTCTCTTTCAGGCCTGCATAAAAACTGTTAGGATTAGGGGGGGTTATCTCCTTTGAAATAAGATTAAAATAGGGTTACAGGATTAAGCCTGACCCTCACTGATCCAGCAGAAACTCAAGGTTGACATGCGTTTGAGAGACGGTATATAATATAGATGGATACCATATTATCATAATTGTATAGTATATGAAGCCCCTTATGTAGTTACCAGCACTTGGACATCACATGTTTTTTCTGTATCCAGAAATGTGTTATATATGATATTGGTATCTGTGCAAAATAGGAACCAATAATGCTGCACTACTGGTTATGTTTATTTAAGTTACCTAAATTGACTGCTGAAATGTACTGAGGTTGAGGTCCCTGTGTGATACCATCTGTGCATCAATTACACAGACAGAACATGCGCGTTAACCTTGGTATGACCCTGAAATGACTTTCCTCCAACTGCATTTGCTTGTCCTTTAGAATGATGTTATCCTATACTGTAGATTAAATTATTTAGGATTGCATAACAAAGCATTTAATTAAACCTGCAGCACTGGGGGTCAACAATCATGTAAGTTAAGTCACACCAAGGACATTATAGACAGTATGCTGCAGGGGAACGACCACAGAAGTGTGTGCTATAAGCATTTCATTGGTGACCAGCAGCCATCGACTCAGTTTGGAATTAAATGTACAGTGCAGAGCTTTCTCCTGAGAAATAATGGATTTAAATTCAATTACGTACCCACTCAGATATATTTTAATGAATCTATAGAACAAATGTTCATAACGTATGATGTATATGGCTGCAGTTTACCATTTATCAAGGCCTTAATGAGCTACTGTGCTACCCCACACAAACTACTTTAATGGCTTTGGTGGACTCCGTGCTGTGTGTTAGGATACCATAATGAAAACAAATCATGCTGCAAAAAGCCTACAAATATAACAGAAGTATAACTACTGTAGTATACATTATGAAAATATTCTGGACGTCACATTCCCCAAAATGATGTGTACAAACTTTGTGATCACCGCTAGAAATTAAAATGAAGTTCTGTAGTTCAAGAGGTCAATACAATGTTACAAACTGCACACATGCACCTCTTTTATCCTTGTCCATGAAATGTAATTCTGCATGCACAGCCCCACTTGTCAGCTTACAAACAGGCAGGCAGCCCATTCACTTTTTGTCCTGTTTGTCCCCGTGATCGAATTCCATCAGGCCAGTCGAATCAGTGTCAGCGTAACTTCCTTCCCTCCGCCACAGTTAATTTCAAACAACCGCCTCAAGACATTTGTGACGTTAAAGAACTGAGCGACTGTCCTTGAGTCACACCCACCAGGAGAGACGACCGTGGTAATCCACAAGGTGATTTCTGTCGGGGCCTGGTCATATTTACGCAGCGTTCCATTCCGACAGCAGTCAAGAAGATGATTGTAGACTGTGTTTTCGAGGAGTCGCCTCATTTTCTGGTTTGTCCCACGGTCACCTTTCACATACGATGTTGCCCCACTGTCCTGAGTCAGACTAATTTCGCTCGGACAGTGTGTGTGTGTGTGTGTGTGTGTGTGTGTGTGTGTGTGTGTGTGTGTGTGTGTGTGTGTGTGTGTGTGTGTGTGTGTGTAGGTGTGCGCGTGCGTGCGTGTGTGTGTGTTTGTGTTTGTGTGTGTGTGTGAGTGAGTGAGAATGTGTTTACTCGATATCTGTGCAAGCATTGATGAGATGCACAAATGTCCTGCCATTTTGGCCAAGAGCTTCCTGGGAGCTGAAACAAGGGATGATTAGAATGCACGAGCAGCCTTCGTCTGCTGCTTTGTCTGCACCTGCCCACCTCATTTGCCTTCAGAATACACACACACACACACACACACACACACACACACACACACACACACACACACACACCAGCCGGTCAGGTTTATGACCTTTTGAAACCTTTGAACTCGGTGGGAATACAACTCCACTTCCACTATGATACAGTAGTCTTCTCAAAAACATATTTTATGTATAAGGTGCTCCCTGTTTAGATTTATAAGCATACAACATGTCCATAAACTGTGATATCAATACATAGTATGTTGAGATACCATGTACACTCATTCAACATGATCTCATCCCTACTCTGAAAAATAAAGCCAATGTCGATGTCTTCTAAACTTGCGTTCTCTCTACTGGCCAGCAGGGGGAGACTCCTCCAGTTGCAAAAAAAAAAAACGTCTGATTATTATGGAAGTCTATGATAAAATGACCCATGTTCTGACTTGACTAGTTTCAAGTCTTCTTCAATGCAGCGTGATGTTCATTTCGTAAACGACGGTCACATTAAGAGTAAAATAGACCATAAAGTGGAGTATGCTTTACAGCAGGCTGACTGTGACTGACAGGTCGCTACTGCTACCAGAGCCGTGTGCGGCGTCTCTACGTCACCCCTCCGGAGTCCAAGTATGGTCACTTTAATTCAGTGGAAAAAACGGCAAGATGGTGACGGTCGTAATCCAAGATTGGGAATTGGACAAACGCTGAACTACTTCCACTTATTATACAGAGTCGGTGACGCTGAAGGTTTGCTTGTCGCTAATGTTGTAACACTTTAATGATGTGAAACAGTGGCGTTTGAGGTTTAGGCAACAAAACCACCTCGTTGGGTTAGAAAATCATCATGGTTTGGCCTAAAATACGCTAAGCTACGGACGTAACGTCATCACTCAACTTTTGGTTTCATATGGGACACAAATGTAAAAGTAAAAGTTATTTGGTTATTTGAACCTTCAAGGATTTCTAATTGTTAATAGTACATCAGCTGCTATGAGCGTCTAACAATGATGCAAATGGTTTCATTAAGCCTGTTTGTCGGTTTCAAGACGTCATGGGCCACTGCACAAGCGTATTTAAGTGTGAGATCAGGCTGACTTGTGAATCTCACTACACAATCATACAATCTTCTAAAAAGACAGACTGTTCTTGATTTAAATAAGGCTCCGTCCATTTTAAAATTGGAGTCATCTCATTACTCATCTTCTTCAAAGAACACAGCTGGAGTGATCTGAGCCAAATATTGAAGTGTGTAGCAAGTCTGTGGGAGGTCTCTGCCCTTCACAGGAGGCCATTTTCAACTTGGGACAGTAATTCGGTGCAGCCAAACAGACATTTTCATTTTGGAGAGCATTGCTCTTTCTCTCGGTTTGCTTTCTAAATACGTTCAACTAATTTCTGCACTACATTTCAAAACATTTCCCCAAATGTAATTATATGATTATCATTATGTTGTAAAAATGTCTACAGTGTGTGTACACAATAGCTGTAATATAATAATCATCATACATTTTCCACATAATGAGGTTTCACTGGCACTCTTTGAATTAGGTGCATATTCTTCTTCTGACTGAAGAATTAGCTCCACTGTTTATTTAGCTTTTTAGCTTGATGAACCAACTTCCAATGTTATTAGAAAACACACATTAGTATGTATTTTATTCTGCTTATTTTCTGGAAAGTTTGTTCAGATTTGAACTTCAGTTGGATGACTGATGCACAGTGATGACATGGAACAGATAAAAGATCCCTACAGATTTCAGGAAATACAGTTACCAGGAAGTGATTGGTAATCATTAAACCCGTAATTTATAATTTTCTGTTGATTGAGCACATGATCCTTGCATCATGCAACATAAACTGCACCCAGCAGATTGTCTCTGCTCCCACAGGGATCATGCTGAAGTGACATTTCTTCTGTCTCACAGGATTTTTTCTTTCTTTTACTGTTTTGTTACTTGCTTGTGCTATGAGTCGCTTTAACCTTTCCCGAGCACCTTGCCGTCACATAGCATTTAACCTTAGATATGAGTGCTGGACTTCTCCGCTGACCTCAGGAGGTTAGAGGCTTCTCGTTATCTTGTTACTCACACTCTCTCTCTCTCTCTCTCTCTCTCTCTCTCTCTCCTACACACATACATATACACACACACACACACACACACACACACACACACACACACACACACACACACACACACACACACACACTCAGCAAAAGCATTTTGAGAGGAAAACGTGACCGGGAAAGAGGGGGGCAAAGAAATGAAAGATAGACTGAGTAGCATGAAGGTGATGTGAGGTAAAATTAAATGTGAATATTATTGTATTAGTCACTTTGGCTATTTATCTAACAGCCCTTCATAACTCACAGAACTATTGATGAACTGTCAGCAGATGGTGTTTGTCATCTCCTTCATTGAACACATCTTTCCATCAGTTACACCTAAAGGATTTTCCCCATTACTGCATTTTTCTCTCCTCTCTGGCCCCAAAAGTTGCCGTCAGCACAGAGCCAAACTGAGGAAATAATAGTCTGTGTTTGTGGAGTAAAGAAGCTTTGATAAGTGTGATTTAGTGTATTGATGATAGTCCATAACAAACAACATTGCGTATTGGGTAAACATAAAACATTACATAAACAAATATCTAAATCTCAACCTTGCAGAATGAAGATAGTTTTTTTACAGCCCGGATTTGTTCATCAGTAGGATCTATTTGTTTGCATTCCTATACACAACAACATAAACAGCCAGATTAAATTCCTCCAATATCTGCACAATGTTAAGTATCAGTACGCACATATTAGTGGATTAAAATGATTAGAAAGGCACAGAGCACCACAGGTTTGCCTCAATCCAATTGAGCTCTGCAATCTAGAGATAATAGCTGTATAAACCTGATTAACTGCAGGAAGAAGGATATTAGATCAGATACAGTAAGTGTGGGATGTTATTAAATCTACTGAAAAAGTTAATTCTGTGGCCTCTCTAATTAGCATTTATCTTCATTTGCAGGCGCAAATGCAATTTAGAGGTTTTTGAACGCCATACATTCATACACGTCATCCAGAGATCCAATCAAACACACAGTGCACTTGATCGCTCCATAGCTTCAGTCCCTCGTGTGGATCCCTCCCTGTAACTGACTCGTGGCTTTGAGCCCACACACATGCAGCAGGGGTCCTCTTAAGGGGTCTCGATCCGCAGATTATGTTATGACTACATCAAGGACGATATACAATATCCCCTTACCAAACCCACTGTTCCGCTCTCCAACGTTAATCCATCTGAAAGAGCCAGGATTACAGTTTTTCTCGATTGCTAAAACACAATTCCTGGAACAACTCACCATTTTTTCAAATCTTCACACACAATTTTAAAAACTCACACCCAACAGTCCAAACATCTAATGTATGGGTCCCAATCAGTCTTTACCCTCAGACAATACACACAAGCTGTCAAAACACAGACTACATTAGTGTTTGTTACACACAGGAGGGATTAATTCAACACACTGCCACCAAAATGTCAATAATAGGGTTTATTCACAGCACTTCCAGATTGAGCACATATACAGGTTCATCGGCATCAATATCAGCATGATCTTGTCTCAGGTCAGGGTCAGGCCATAGTATTTCATCAACGTCACACATTATGTCTTATATCCCCTTGTGTGTCTGATCCAACCCTGGATAGATTCCAGAGAAATATCCTCACATGCATTCACCATTGCCTCCAGGAGATTGTGCTGTGTGTATGGGTTGTGGTCATAGACTCTCCACCGCCGTGCTGAGAAAATTCCTCTATTGGATTCAGAAAAGGGGAGTATGCTGGCAGAAAAAGGACCCTGAACCTGGGGTGGTCATTGAACCAGGTGCGAACCAGAGCAGCCCGATGGAAGCTCACGTTATCCCAAATGACAACATATTGGGCTTGCTCTGGTTGCCGTGGCTCCCCTTCTTGTTGGAGAATGTTATTGTGCAGCTGATCTAGAAACTGAAGGAGTAGTGCAGTGTTGTATGGACCCAGTACAGCATGGCGGTGGAGGATGCCACGGTTGCTAATGGCTGCACATATGGTGATGTTGCCGCCCCTCTGACCGGGAACTTGAATGATTGCACGGTGTCCAATGATGTTGCGGCCCCTTTTGCGCCTTTTTGTGAGATTGAACCCTGCTTCATCAATAAAGATGTATTTGTGTGGGTCAGCCATTGCATCCATCTCAAACATTGTCTACAGGAATCAAAAAACACAAATTTTACTTCAAACATATATGTGTATTGGAATAGTATAGCATTTCTGTACAGTGCAATTACCTGCACATATTGGAATCGTTGCTCCTTAACCCTATCGGAATTCCTCTCAAAAGGCACGCGGTAAAGTTGCTTCGTCCTTATGTGGTTCCACTGTATTACCCGGTCAATGGTGGAAAGGCTTATGCTGTTAGTCCCTAGAAATATTTCCTGGTCTTCAATAATGCGGGTTTGAATCTCCCTCAAAGTGATGGCATTATTGCCAATCACCATATTTACCAAGGAAGTCTCCTGCTCAGCAGTGAGCAATGGCCGCCTGCCTCCAATAGATGGCTGCCGCTCAGTTCTGCAAAAATTACCATTAACTGACCTATGGTGTACTGTGGCACAGTATACTGTAGTAAAAACTACACAGCATACGGTGGATATTCAGTCTATATGTACTACAACATTACTGTGCATGTACTGTGATACAATACATAGTGACAATGAGGCAAATTACCTGTTTTCCCTCCTGAAAGTACGAACAATGGATGCAACTGTGAAACGGCTTAAGTTTGGCTGGACTAGTTGGCCAGCTTCTTTCATTGTCCTCCCATGTACCACCACATGATGAACAACTGTGGCACGGATTTCATCAGAAATTACTTGTCTTTGATGTCCTCTGCCTCTGCCTCTGCCTCTCCCTCTTCCTCTTCCTCTTGCTCTTGCTCTTCCTCTCTCTTGTCTCTCAACCTCTGCATGGTTGTGATCCATTGTTCCAAAGGACATGAGCATGCCTCTAAGCTCTATTTATTGACCCCCAATTCTGATTGGTGTGTTTTCACCTTGAGATGTTATGATAACTTGAGTTAATTATATTGAGAGCATGTGTTTGCTGAATGAACACGTAGTGCAATGAATGATTTATTTGGTCACTTTTGTGTAAGGTTTTGCAGTAAGTGTTTTGAATATTGAGACATGTGTGGACACAGGTGAATTGTGTTTTTGGTTATGGGAAATGTGTGTGTGCTTCTGGGAATGACGAAAAGGTTTGGGTGTTTGTGCTACAGGAACCAGGTTTTGTGTTTTAGCAATCGAGAAAAACTGTAATACTTTCCCAGAAATGCCAGCCTACAATATGAACAAGTGAAGGGGCAAAGGGAGTCACAACATCATCCTACTGATCCACTTAAGGTCAAGGCCTCGCACACAACAGATATTGTTGACAAATGCGCACCGAGTCGGAATCTGTCATCCACTGAACTGATCCCTGGGATTCTATATCAAACAAAGAAGGGCATTCCAAAGAGGTCAGTATATGTCAATCCAGTTTTAAAATATTCTCTATACTGAATACTGTTGAAGTGGATGCTATATTTTTATTTATTAAGAGTTTAAAAGTCAAAAACCCAGTTTGTATGCTTCATCAGGACTGTGAGGATGCAGTTTGATCAGATTTGATTGACAGTGAAGAAGAAATACAATAATCTGTCACATGAAATAGGCAAATAAATGTGAAATAAAATGTTGATTAATCAATTAATTTATTATTTGATCAATTAATTATTTGTCAATTTTAAATCAAAAATAAAATATAAGATTGTTCCAGGTTCTTAAATAAATCTGGAATGTTCTTGTTTTACGTTATCATAAACTAAGTATCAATACAGAACATAACCTTGGGCTTTAGGAAATTGTAATAGTCTATTTTCACTAGTACCTATAATATAATCAGTAAAATATTGAGCAACAATTGATGCCTTGATGCTCAAAGGTTGAATTTGTATGAGCAACTTATGTTTGCACATAGATACAAACGTGTAGCCTTTTCAATTCTGAAAAAGTTTCAGCGTATCCAGATAGATACCAAAGGTGGCATAAAATACATTGAAGTTTGGTTTGGTAATTTGCAGGTATACGGATGTAGTATTTCCTGAACATAAAAAGTAACATGCAAGCTATCACAGTTTGAATTGTTGATATGTGAGTGTTTTGATCAAGACTGTTATGTTGTGCTCTCCTTGTTTTGATATCCACTGTACAGTAGAATGGAGCTGTACCTCTTATAAGTCTGAAAAAGTAATTATATTTCAGTATATTCAAATATATTCTGGCTCTGACCACATATAATAAGTAATAATACACCACACTAACTATGCTCCCTCCCTCAAAGAGCCAGCTGTTTTAGGAATCTTCTGAGAGGAACAGTGGTACAAACTACTGTCAGAGCCGAGGGGAAATAAAGCCGATTATAGAAGTATGTCATCTAAGTCTATTGCAACAAAGTATCTTCAACCAATGCAGGTGAATTGATGAATTGTTTATTTATTTTTTGTGCAAGCCAAACCCCTGTCCTTAAAGTCATTTTGCAACTATAGAGACCAACAGTTTGCATTGAACTCAAGCAACAGGAACAACCTGGAGGAAAATAAAGCCATTCAGTTCATATCTCTCACTATTCTCACATAAGAGAAGAACTTTCTCTATTTCACCATCACTTTCTAAACCAACCGCATGAAATCATTAGTATGCACAAGTTTAACAACCACCAAAGGAGAATCGACCTCTGCCATAATTACAAGATGCTGCTATTGCTCTGTTATAGCTGGAACTTGCAGCCAGAAAATAATCAGCAGAAAGCAAGAAAACAGCTAGCAGGAGGTCTGCATCCTCATGAAAGACTGAACACATTCAAACCTCTCAAAACAACCAGAAGCTCAAATGGAAGACAACAGCAGGACGTGTTCCTTGTTTGTGGCCCTCCGCTGATATGAGCCACAAACACTCACCTGGCCGCAATGATTAGCTGGAAGGGCAATCAAACGTAAATACAAAAACTTGACATGATGACTGGCTGTGGAGCATACATTCTCCCTGGAGTCACATGATGTTAATTGGTGGACTTGCGTTTCGATTTAGCTGGCTAAGGAGAAGCAAAATTGACCAATTGAAATAATATTGTAATTTTATTTTATTAGGTGACTGACACCTGCAGGTTTAGAAACCCTCGACTATATTGTTTATCCTGCTATAGGTGTGATATCATTTCCACAAAAGTTTCAGATTTGTACGTGCGCACGTACATATCCAGTGAACCCCCAACCCCTGTTGACTATGCAATCCTGTGCACATGCGCAAATGTTCATACGGTCATACATTGTTTGTGTCATCTTTATGGAATATACGTATTATCTCATTTTAAAAGCATTTTAAAAGCATGTGTATCCTCGCAACCGTATTACTTTATGTTGATGTTGAATTCTAATGTAGTGAAATTATATATGATTACATAAATTCCCCACAGACGGATGACACTGTGTTATGTCATACATTTACAAAGGAAAAGCCAGTTGTTAAAGTATGTCGGATTAAATCTTTTCTTTCGGAGAACTGCCCACAAAAATAAACGACTACAGTGCAATATTGTTGGATTAAATTTGATCTGAGGAAATTACGTCTGCATTGTTTTCGAGCATGAACGAGTCTGGTCTGACAAATCTCACATGCGAGGAATTCCAATTTGAACACCATGTACCATTGAAAGTGCACATATCATTTTGAAGTTATTCAGTAAAATATTAAAAAAGTTTGAATGTTCAGTCTTAGTCTTATCACCCAAACACATTTTCCCTTCTTTCCATGTGTGACTTGTTTTATGTTTCTACTTAAAGTCGCAAAACAAAATAAAATGACACAGTTACTGACAATAATCTGCAGACCTTATTTTTGACATTTTGTTCCACGGGAGTGTGCTGATCTGCTCGTCTTATTTCCATGCAGACAGCAGTGTCATTATGTTAGCGAAGCGAGAAAATATGAAAGCGTGAGCATTTTGTCCCTGCTTATATATGCATAGCCTGGGCATGAAGCTGCGGGTTTGCAAGAACACATTGTGTGCCTAGATGGACTCAAAGCCTGGTCATTCAGTACTAGTCATCACCAAAGTAAACTGTAATCTGGTCAGTTGGAGGGCAAAAGGATGTAAGAGGTGTCCCTCTGATGTAGAGCCCGATCCCAGACTCCATGGACATGTGACACCTAATGCCTCCTGCGTAACAGTAAATAATCCTGTCATCGTTAAACCCTGCCAGATTAATGAAAATCCCTTATGAATTGATTTTTTTGTTGTAGTTTTCAAAACCATATTAATGATATTATTATGATTCCCCCCTTCATTTTCTCTGCTGTGCATCTTCCGAATACGGAAGTGAACAGATTGCAGAGCTGTTGTGGTCGGTACATACAGAGCGGCGTGAGGCCCGTCTCGCCGTAGGGAAACCTCAGCGTACGAAACTCAGGCTCGCCGGCACGTTCAGATGTCCAAAACATGCATTTGTAATTTAATGGATTGAGAAGTGAACGACCTCTGCAGCCTGTTAAATCTAAGCTGTGGAATCCTGAACCGTCTGTTAGACGACATAAGCTTTTATTTTTTTCCCCCCCAAATAAAATATGAAAGGGATCTGATGTAATTCCATTATGGTGCTGTTACTGCTGCTATTTCCTCTGCAAGTGTGAGTACTATTTATTCTACTTTGTCTTATGTCATAAAAAAACTACATAAAACTACCACTTCTACAGTTCTCCAATACTTAACCCGGTTCCCCCCCATGTTCTCCAGGGCAGACTCCAGGCTGAGCTCTTCTGCAGAGGGAATGCAGGTGTCCCATGATTTCCACATACACCTCGTCTTTAATACATGATCTTGGTCATACATTGAAGGAACTGTGGGCTATTGTTCACTGTACAGTTTCATTTTCAACCACAATATTCATAAGATCTTGGTTTTACAGACAACTTGAATATGAGAATCCTTAATGTGAACACAATTTGAATGAAAAAATACCTCAATAATACTTTTTATTTCAGTTGCAATCCCAAGAAGTTCTCACCTGCAGTAACTCCCCGTCCTTTAATCTCTGTTGGCAGCATCTCAACACATCTTAAACTCTCTCGACTTCTTAGGGTCAACAGATTTATTTTCCCATCTGTGGCATTCACGAGTCATATTGTGCAGTTTACTCGGCTACTTGCACGGCAGATGTCGTGCGCAATCCTGATATAATCTGGCTTTAAGATTGGACCAATGGAGACTGTTGTAAATACTTTCCCTTTCTGCCATCATAGTAATTCCTCAGATGGCCGATGAAGTATGCTGAAATAACCAACAGTATTTTTGTCCATTTTACGGTCCATGTTTTTTTTTAAATGATCTTACACTCACATTTATAATATGCATACATATTTCATTAAAATACTGGGACTTTTTTTTTTAAACAATATAAATAAGAGTGTATTCTCTGGGCCCACATGAATATGCTACAATCTTGTTGCCACAAAGCAGCATTTTGTGTATTCATGAGATATCTGACTATATGCTTGCCCCAAATCAATAAGACTACAATCTTCAAACAAGAACAAATGTCAAAGGAAAGTGTGGTGTCAAGAGTATCATTTCATTTTTGTGAAAATCATGACTACTACACAAAACATGATTGAATCCTCGCCAGAAAAGGAAAAGCCACAAAACAAAACAAAAATCCATCTGCCTGACCTGCTATCCCCCTTCAGGACTTTGCTGTTCTGACGGAAGCTATGCGATAATCCAATGGTTTCCTGTGTCATCGGGAGGAAGTATTACATCACAGAATGAACCGACATGTACAGATGTGGCGTGAAAGTGACCAACCAGGCGCTGATGATCAGCCTGAAGTAATAACGGGCACACTGAGTGGCCATGTGGCTGTTACGCAGGCAGTCAAGCCACATCAGCAGGGTTGCACAATCACGAACCTAGAGAGGTCTGTGACGGTCGGCTCGCATCATGCAATCCATCCAATACCTCAACAACTATTAGATTTGGTTTTACCATGAAATGTTGGAGAGACATTCATGATTCCCTTTGGTGACCCTCTGACCTTTTCTCTAGCGCCACCATGAGGTTTACATATGTGGATTTGAGGGAAATATCTCAACCTCGATTGAATGTTTGCCAATAAATTTGTTCCAGAAGTTCACGTTCCCCTCAAGATGAATTGTAATCACTTCAGTGATCCCCTGACGTTTTATCAAACACCATCATCAGGATTATCCTGGCCCCAAAAATTGTGATTCACTATATTTTCCCGATAATCATCAAATAAACATTTTGTGAAGGAACAAAATGTATCTTTATCTTTGGATAAAAACAAAACATGTTTTTATTGTGAAAAACAATCAAACAATCTGAAATCAGGTAATCATAAATCAGGTCCCTCTGCATGATTAATAAATTAAAAAGAAAATAGCAACATTGTATGAGTGTTTTTTCATCTATGATAATTCCTTTGTTTGTTTGATTTTTAATCAAAGGCTTTATGTTTCACGTCTCTACCATGATAGCAACCCAGGCAGCTTTTACAAGTCAATTGTTAAGATATTCAGGATTATCCCGATAATGGAAATTCACCACAATCAACTCTGTTGGAGCATGTTAGCATACTAATAGCATTTAGCTCTAAGCACCACAGTGCCTCAGTACAGCCTCACAGAGCTGCATGCATACCTGGAGCCTCTTTATGTAAAGTGCTTGTTTCAGCCACACTGACTTAACTTAAACATCATGTTTAAAGCTAGACTAAATTTGCTCTATTTATTTGTTATAAATCAACCATCTCCTCACAGCGTTTTCGATGCAAATTCTGTGAAGTAAAAAGACAAACTAATTAATGATCAGAAATGGTGCTTCTGAGCTTCTTTGGATACAAAAGTAAAAACCCTGAGCTCTCGTTTCGGTGTGTTGTCAAGTTATTCACACCCTGGCCATTCATATGCACCCAAGCGTGCCATGAGGATTTACGTAGCTGTGGCAGGCATTAATCAGGTATTTGCTTGTGTCTGGGAGTGGTGATAAGACTGAGGGGGGATGCTGGTGAGGATGAGACGCATTGTATTTTTCCTCCTTTACAGTACATTTGTCATATTGATTCAATCGATTTACATAACTAAGGCCAGGTGAGCGCTCTGCTCTCTCTCTCTCTCTCTGTTTCCGTGTGTGTGTGTGTGTGTGTGTGTGTGTGTGTGTGTGTGTGTGTGTGTGTGTGTGTGTGTGTGTGTATTCTGTGCTCAGATGTTGCTCTGGAAAGTTTCTCTTTGTCATCCTGACATTGGAGGAAAGCTATTTCGGGATCAGTGTTTGCTTTTGACTCCGTTGCAGCATCCCAGAGGTTTTATTTGACGAGAGGGAAGCTGTCGGGTTACTAGACATACACTACTGGCCAAACCGCAGATCACATGAACACAACGACCGCAGAGGAAAAATCAATGATTATCATTCGACACGTGAACCATTTCATGGATGGTTAATTCTTATTTTTAAGTAGATAAACAGAGAAGATTATGTTATTTATAACATATTGGCGCATTCTTTTTATAAACATCTCTATGCAATATGTGCCAAACTGCGCTAATAGTGGTTTGTTTTGTACAGATGAAATAGAGATAAAGTCCAGTCTAGTTTCGACTTTCCTCTACTGAGGACTAACCTCTGTGAGGATACTGCACATTTCAAACCACTCCACTTCAATCACTGGCAATCACTTTCTTCTTCTCTTTGTTGATTCTCTGTCATCCAAAGTGGTGACGATAACAGGTGTAAAACTCTTAGTTCAGGTCTTCATTGTCCCTCAAGAGGAAATTATTTTTGCAGCATGGCAGCATAAAAACACAATTAAAAAGACAATTAAAAAGACATTAAAAGGGCTGGTGCAATAGGCACGCCAAGCAGAATACAACAACGGTTTAGGTGAGAAAAGCAAAGAAAAACAGAATAGGAAGAAGGTCTAAGCTGTACGGGGAACCAAGAGGCAGGTTATTCTGCATCAAAAGTGTTTACTGCACATATATAATGGTTTTAATTTTCTGCAACGGTTAACTCTAACCAGATGGGAAGGGATGTTAAAATCCTTAAAGAGAGGAATGCCTCAATTTGCTATTTAGCTTTTCATGCTATTAGGTGGCTAAAGAAGGCTACAGCTGGCCAATTATTTAACCTGTGAAGGTTCTCCAGTAGATTCATTTGAATCCCCATACCAAGACACTTTAAAACATTAACCTCTGCAGAAAACACTGTATTCATTGTCCTTTCATATTGCCTCAATTACTTCAATCAATACTCCAATATTTGTCTGAGAAGGTGGAAGTGATTGCGTTAAGTCGATCACTGTGTCTTTGAGAGTGTTCATCACATCACTAAATCACTGACCGCAGGGCCATGTATTGATTCATTTCCTTGAAGAAGTTGACAACAACTCGTCTGCAAATTTAAGAAATTGCCTGATGGTGTATTAACTTGTGTGGATATTAAAACAGTTTGTGGACAGGACACAGCCCTGAGCCTACTGATGATTCAAGGAGACCCTCAACCCAAATGCCACTGGCCTGAAGTCCCTGAGCTCCTAAAAATACTATTTATTTCAGGAAGACAGCATTGCGAGCTGGGTGGAGATGTGTCAGCATGAAACATTGCAGGGGAAACTGAAGACACCTGAGGTCTTTTAAGGCCTTTAGTCCTGTAATGTTGAGTCCAGCAAATCGCCTGCAACACACAACACGACATAATTTAGAGCCTGTTCGTGCTCATGCTATTGACTTGCTCAGCGAAGTATATCCTCTCTCATCTCACAGAACAGAGCAACATCCACTTTGTTCTTGTCATCTTGACATTAGACAGAATAGAAGGGACAGGGAGGGGACATTTGGTCCTTGGACAGAACATGGGATTATTGATAGTGTGGTTATGTATAGATAGTTGCTCTTATCTATATAATTCCAGCAATAGACCAATTTTGGTCTAAGAGCTCTGCGAGCACAACCACAACTAGTGTGATTGGTCTTTATTATTTCCCACCAGTGCCATCCTTATAATAAACCCTTCATGTATCCACAGCCACACACATCAATTCTTTAACATAGTAATCCTTCAGGGTCACTTGACTTGATTGACTTCTGGATTAAGTCACAAACACCCTGATCATTTGCTGGTACATTATTACTTCTGGCTTTCGCAAGGTGTTTGCTTTTATTAGCTTTTAAGCTTGAAACCTTGTTGCTATTGTGTCTCATTTAGAAAACATACAGATTTAATTTTGGCATCTGCCTCTATTTCCCTGCCATGCAGTAAATCAACAGTAACTAACTGGGGATTCATCCACAGGTGGATGGCAGCAAGCTGTTGCAGTGTGATTGCACAGGAAGCGGCATCAGCAGAGATTGAGCAAGTCTATTTGACAGCTTAAATAGACTTTCCTGTTGGTAATGGCACTGCACAAATTCAGCCAAGACATGGGCAGGTCAAAACACAGAGCCACTTAAGTTGTCAGACTGATGTTGGTCTGCAGGCTTGTTTCATTTGAGCACTTAAATGCTCTATTTGGCTTTTTTCTGAGCACTGGTCTTTCACGCTGAACACTGTAGGCATAATATTTGAAGCACACAACCCTGGTTGTAATTCTGACAGATGTCATGTCAGGTCAGTGATACAACTACTGGGCTTTATCTTAAGTGCAATAGTGCGCCAATCTATTTCCAAAAAATATATATGAGAAAACGGGCAAACCAGGACCTGAATTCATAAAATCCAGCTTTTTGAGAAAACTAAAATCATCATTTTGCAATTTTGCAATCCCTCTATATAGCCATAACAAGCTTAGAAAAGTTGGAAACATCTGGATCATCTTTTACATCATCTTTTATATAAATGTAGAATCTTTTTATTTATAATTTGGAAGTTTTTTTTTGTGTTGTATGAATCAAGAGAACAGTTTGTACATTGTGAGGATTCGTCACCATCATGATGTAGAACATGCCGCACAAAGAGAAACTCCCCTCAGGCTGAATGCTGTGGACCATAAACTCCTGTACTTCATACATCAGTCATCCGTGGAACCATAAAGAGAGCATGTGCCCTCAGTCCATCCTCGCCATAAGTCAACTTGTGATGCCAAATTGAATTCTGATGAACAGATGAAAAGAGTTTTTTTGCTGACCTGGTGAAAGTCCTTCATGCATTCATCTCTTAACGGCTGATTTACTGAAACACTCTGTACCATTGCCTCAATCAAAATCAAGTCGCTTGCTTGCAGTTTGTGCAAAATGCTGCAGTAAAGGTTTGTTTTTGCACTTATACTATTTTCTTACCCTTAGCAGTGTTTTAACCTTTTAAAATCCAATCCCCCCCTGGGGGGGAAGACTGAGCGATTGTTATATAAAACTGTAAATCATAGCTCGTTTTATGAAGAAAAGCCCCAAACTGCGGTATTTGGATGTATTGAACACCATAAGTAATATACAAGTGAAATATATGGTTTGGTACATGAAACAATTCAAATGTCACAGATGTGCGCAAATGTGCGCAAATGTGCCACAATGCAAATTGTGGAGACCTCGTCTGAATTTTCTCTGTACTAAACCCTCTCTAACTTTGTTCTGCTTCACTTTATCAAAGTCAACCTTTGCAGAGAGAATGTTCACATATTGTGCTATGATTTGGGAGAAGTTTAGACCTTACTGCTGCATCATTTCAAAGAAATAATCATCCTGAAAGTGCTTTTTTTCTAGGCGGACCTGAAACCTTTTAATTTTTTTCTGTGTCATCTTCATTTACTCTTAACCAGTAACATATAGACTGATATTTACACATCGGAACAAAACCTCACATGTGTAGCCTTTTATTATAACTACAATTATTCAAATAGCCCTAGTGGTTGCAGAGATACACCCTTTTTAGTTCGGGTATGCAATTTTCGAGGAAAGGGCCTAAAAATAGGTGGGTTTTTGTTATGAAGGACTGAGAAGAACAAATTCGTCCCTCATTCTGTCATGGCTTGGAGTGCGCCCCTCCCCTCTCTTCCTCCTCTCCATCTCTTTCTGTCATGTTCTGAATTTCAAGTTTGTCACCACCATCCCCTGTCCTTGAGCCTGGCTCCCTGGTAATTAAATTAGCATGATGAAATGCGCAGGTGCTAAAACCAATTCATATATTTCATGTTCATAGTTAACAGCCCTCCAGTTGACCGACAGTGTTTGCTCCTCAACTCTGTACAGGGCCTAGAACATGCACAGACCCACATGTCTAAGGCGATGGTAGTCGCGTGTTTCCTGGCTGGCAGTGCACATAAACAGCAAATTACAATGACAGTAATGTCAGATAATCATGAATTGACAAGCTGAATATGTCCTCATATATTCAACATGTTTTTGTTGTTGTGCGACCTTCCTCCTGTGGTTTCAGGAGATTATTTCACCACATACTTATGCATCTGGGTTGTTAAATGACCCCTTGGTGTGTAGTGAAGGACATAAAACACCTTAATCGCTCCAAAATTCCGTTAGATCCATTTCCTGGTCTCATCTCACATTTTTCAGCATATCACCTGAATTATTACTGTTCCATGCAGAGCATAGCAAATTATGCTACCGAAAGAAGCATTAATAAATGATAAACCAGCAGCTGTGAGCGTCAGTGTTATGCAATCACGCCCTACAAGTAATGTGTGTGTGTGTGTGTGTGTGTGTGTGTGTGTGTGTGTGTGTGTGTGTGTGTGCACAGTATATGGGAGAGAGAGAGAGCGAGTGAGATGACCATGTGGCTGAGGTGAGAGAGGGAGCGAAGTGGCCAAGACTCCAGTGACGAGGCTGCATGAGACTTATCCATATTGATGCTGTATTTACCACCACCGCCTCGCCGCTTTGACCTGAAGTATAAGTTTGATGCATTATTTAAACGGCTTGAGGGCTTCAACTGTTCTGAACAATACATAGAGTATGAGAGGAGTTTGATATGTAAAGCTACAGTATATGCATATATTTACACGCATACTCATTAGCTAGTTAACACTGGTATTTTTTTTTTTAAAGGTGCTCATTCAGTGAGGCAGAATGCCAGGAGTGCCAACGCTTACTGAAACGGCACATATTGCACAGTACAAGTATCCATGGAGAAGCACGTGTGAAGTGTGAAAATGGTTTCTGAATGATGTTCATGCCCATCAAGTAAGCAGCCAGTTAGTTAACCATGTGTCACGCTGTGTGCCTCTCTGCTAATGGTGTTGTTCATGTCTCCTCAGGAGCACAGTGCCTCACTGCACATCAGACTCAGAAGGTTATTGTTATTACTTTTGTGGAATGTACAGTACACTCATTTGTACATAAACAGTTGAAGTGTAAAGGCAATGTGTGTCCATAGCGGATGACGAAGTATCGACAGTAATTGAATGCAATCCCGAGGAGTTCTAACAATGGCGATGTACAGTGGTGCTTTTCGTCATTATGCTCTAGTTGTTGTAACAATCTATTAGTTGACCAGAGGTGTGCCCCAACTCTCATTCAGCTAAACTCATTTAGAATTACTCTGTTATATAAATTGTGTATATATGTTTGTGTGTGTTGGACCCTGTATTTTGTAAACCCAATGTTATATGCATTTATGATGGGTTTTTTTCTGTCTAATATTGCTCTTTTTTAAGTAATGAGGGTAGAGAGTGCTTTATTTTAGAAAAGCGTGGAATGTTCTCAACACGTTTTGCACATTGATTCAAACTTGTTAATGCAGTAAGCTTGGCATCATTTTATACTATGTTGTTCGAGTTCAAAGCTTTTTCTCCACAAGGTTGCCTATTTCCTGGCTGCCTCGTGGAAGAATCAACAATGTTGTAAAAGAGGAAGCTTGTTTAGAGGAATTCAAATTTAGGAGGATCTTTTGATGCATTTACATTCACATTAAAATAGGTACCAAAACAGAATAACCTGAATTCTTAGAGTCATGTAAATTGTAATACTATTTTAGAAACAGAATGATCAGGTAAGATTCAAGTGTTAAGAGTGTTAAGTGTTTGCCTTTTTGTGTTTGTCCTGTTTCTCATTGGGCCACATTAAAGCTGCATTGGGGCCACACATCACAACTAATCAAGTTCAGCTTTCTTTCTTTTGCTTTAACTATTAGTGCATATGTGCTATGTGTAGACATCAGAGATTATGTACAGTTTAGGTGTCCTCAAGGATGGACATTTTGCATTTCACAGTAGAGAAAATGCTGCAGCGGCTCTACCAATGGGGAAAGCTTATCAGCATGTCACAGGGAGGTGTGTGTGTGTGTGTGTGTGTGTGTGTGTGTGTGTGTGTGTGTGTGTGTGTGTGTGTGTGTGTGTGTGTGTGTGTGTGTGTGTGTGTGTGTGTGTGTGTGTGTTAGATAGAATAAGAAAAGCTGGTAGAGCATCACAACTTTAGAGTTTGGGCTGTTTGTTGCAACATATAAAAACAGCATAGTTGTATTTGAAGGAAAAGGGATGCTATGCACTTGAGGATGCTCCCTACTGGAATCCAAGCAGCTTTTGTACTGATTGTGAACGCTCCAAGACTGCTGGACATCCGTCCACAGTGTGAGACCCACAGTGATTTTGAGCCGTGGCCACCGCCTACGTACTCAGTTTGACTTTCTGTTTACTTCTCGCCCAACTGTTGCCGCCGTACTGACATTTAAAATGTGACTAACCAATTATGACATTTATGAAGGGTAAATCAAGTAGAATAAGAGAACAGTGAGTACCTTTGCTGGCTGTGGCCTATATGATTGACACCTTGAACAGTTAACATGAAATACAATTAGCTGATGCAATCAGGTAATGACCTCTAAAACAGGTCATTTAAACAGCGGAGCAGTAATCTGCATAAACTGAAGGAGTGTTGTATGAGCCCAAATGAGAAAGACTATGCATAATGTTGGCCAAAAATACCAATATCTAATGAGATCTGACTCAATAAATGTTGTAAAGTGCAAACCTGTCACAGGGTTTTGGCAGTAATTATATTATTGGGTGTTTGGAAGTGTTATTGACGAAAGCTGCCAGTTACTGCTGAGATTTCAAGCTTTCTATAAAAGCACACAAATGCTTGATTTGGCTTTTATTAACATCTCTCATACATGCATTTGATGAAAAAAGCTGAAAATGCAAAGCATCTCAGCAGTAAAGCCTAAACGCAAAGCTTAAATTGACATATACTGTACAGTTCTATTTTAGAAACAGATGGAGCTCAGTACATATTCAAGAGTAGTGGGAAGTTGCTCTTATATTTGTGAGACATGTACATGACATATGTCATGACTCATGGTACACCACCAGCATTAGGGAAAAGGCAAGATATTCTACCAGCTGTTTATGGTCCTCTTTAACAGCTCAACAATGTATTTAACATTGCTTTATCAGCTTGATACTTCATGACTTTTTCATTTTTGCTCTTGATGTGATGACATCAGAAGTCTTCTTCAGAAGATGAAGCTGTACCTCTGCTGTAAAACATGGCTAAAAACAATAGATATGTATCTGTGATGGTGTTCACAGGACATTTTAACCAGCACAAACCCTCCTCAAAAGTTTTTAAGGCGATTTAACTTTGTACTTTTTCTTTGTACAGGTCCAGAGAGGTCTTAATGTCCCCAAACTTAAGTAGCATTGCTACTTCTGGCAAACAAACTGGATATATATGTCTAGGCATAGGTCTAATAACATATAAAATATATTTGCAGTTCATTAGTAACAATACTCTATGGAAATATCTGTATTTTGTCACCTTCATTTGCATGCCCGTTTGTTGTAAAGGCTTACCACGTCATTGCTGATCTACTTATTGGGTTTTAATAAGGCCAAGTTATTTTTTTGCTATAACACAGAAAGGGGGCCTGGCACCACAAACAATGTGGAAGTACAGTAACCCATCCAGAGGCGATATTCTCACTTTTATCTTTACAGGTTGCCGAGAATGATCAGTGTACCAGAGAAAGGTGCACCTCTCATTGTGCATACGCTGGACTGTACATGCAGGTCCACCTTGGACCTACCTAACACTGTGTGGGAAAATCAAAACGAAACACTTTGTTTGCTCCGTTCACACAAAGCTTCCTGAATTTAATCTTGAAGTAATGACTGCTGGAGTGGAAAATCGATGATGACTGTCACTGCTGCAAACTGTGTCCTTATCCTGTGACAGGGAAAGGAAACAAATGGGTATGGTAATGGATTCCCGGGCTAAACACATATGGCTCGGTGTACTGGTGCATGTTGCCACAACCAGGCTATAAATTCGCTGGTACCCCGGGACCAATTCTGCCTAATGCTTCAGAACTAATTTAAATGATGATGAGCCATATTACCAGACCTGCGCTAGTCCTGATCACCACCACAGCCCAGAGGAGCTATTATTAAGAGTAAAGAAAAAGCTGGCAAGGAGGGAAGAGTGGAAGAGGAAAAGAAAAGCGTGAGAGGATGTCAAGAGGATATGAGAAAGGAAGATAATGTGTTACCATCTTAAGTAAAAGTTTTGACTGGAGAACTAAAACAGAAACTTTGCTTAGAAATACTCAATTTTAATATATCTGGCTGAAATCCTAATGCATTCATTTAGATCTATGAAATGACTCAAGTACAGCGGGCCTTTCGAAGAGAAATAATCCCTATTTTTCTTCATGGGTCCCACCATCTGTTTGCTGACTGTATATCTCAGTGCATCTAGATCAAGAAATTTGCAGCACATTCTCCATGTGTAAATAAATAAATAAACCATCCAACAGTCTTGTCACGCATTTTACTGAAGGTTAAGTCAATCAGCATGTCCACTTTCCTCTTAACTCACTTTCTGACTTGTTTTTTCTGCACACACACACACACACACTTTGTCAAAGAGGGCGGTGGAAACAGACCGATACATTCCTTTATCAATGAGTATCTGGGAGGAGGAAGGATGACTTCAAGGAGGGACCAAGTGGGCTGTACGTGTGTGTGGGTGTGCGTGTGCGTGTGCGTGTGCGCATGTATGCGTGTGTGTGAGTGTGAGTGTGTATCAGGGGCAGTAAAAATGAGCCAGGAGATCCAGAGGAGTGGGAGAGACATAATGGCAGGCAGTGGCGGTTCTACATGTAATTACGCCCCGGGCGAGAGGGAGAAAAAAAAAAGAGAGCCGGCCCCGTCGTTCACGTCAAAGAGCTCTCAGAGCCGTTTCGTTTGCGACCGATACGTCACTAGTAGACGGCACCTTCTTAGCAAGCAGGGGCGCCTGCAGCTGCAGGGGGCGCCAATCTGCCAATTCCCCACACAGTGATATGATAGATAATGGAAAAACGCTTCGCGGCCCAGATGATATATATATTTTTTTTTTAAATGGTCGTGCCGCCCCCCACGTGTCATGAAAAAGTGCCGCCCCGGGCCGCTGCCCGGGTCGCCCGTGCCCAAAACCGCCCCTGATGGCAGGGAGGGGCGGTGAAATGTGGCCATCCCAAGGACACAGCACTGAGGTTGATGTATTGATCGCAGCATCGTTGAGGGAACATATGCAGTGACATGTACTGTAGTAGAAGTAAATTACAATCTCACCATTAATGTTACAGTTTTCTTTTGTATTAATCAACATGGGTGGGGGGGCTTTCAATCTTTCAATTGGCTTAGTCTAGATTTTGATTGTTTCCACAGAGAATCTGTAAGATTGAACTTTCAGGATTATAATATATATATATATATATATATATATATATATATATATATATATATATATATTACTATGCAACAGGACAATCATCATGTTTATAATGTTCCTTATATCCATGTCGCTCTCCCAGAAGCGCTTCGTACGTGAGCATATACAGCAGCTGAAAAGCAATACTTAATGACACATCACATTACACCTTATGTGAGTCACCAGTGAACCTTTGAACAGCTGGTGCATGTGAAGAGAGAGATAGAGACACAGTGACGTGGTCGGGGAGATCGCTCTCACTGAGATGACAGGAAGAAAACTCCTGTATTTACCTGCTGCCACAACAGTGGAGGACTGAGAGCCAACGTGATGATGGCTATGCTCCACTTGCTCTGCTTTGCATTCCTGATTTGCTTACTTGATATGTATTGGAAACCCTCCAAAAAGAAACCAATAATGGATCTAAACAGCTTTTACTTTGGGTTTTATTGTGAATTGAAGTATCCTCCATCTTATTTTGAAATTCCATTGGAAAGGGATCTCTTCATAACACAAACAGCAAACAAAAACAATTTCTTGAGAATGTTGTTTTTGGACTGATTTGGAAATATGTAAACATATTCTGTAAGACTATAACCAGACTGTATCTCCTCGACCTGGCCTCCACTCCATTCTATTTCCATTTCTGCAGCAAAAGCATCTTAAAATGGTGTAAAAAAGATACATATTCCCTTGATCTTCCTGCCCTATACAGCACAGCCACGCGTCTCCTTTATTTATTTGTTCACCTTTTCACCACTTGAGCTCCTTCACTGTAATTTATTCTGTCCTTCGCACATTTATTAAGTCTTTTTGTGAGTTATGAATCACATTTTTGTATCCACCCTGACTGCATCATTGGTCTATTTCAGAATGAATAACGGTCTATTGCCAAGACAGAGAGGCAGAATAGAGTAAAATGTGCAACCACTAAGATTATAAAAAATAAAAAAAGTTACTAAGCTACATGGTTTGAACAATAGACAACTGGCAATATGTATTCTCTGATTGAATTAGCAATGGTTTAATGTAGCTTGCTATGGCATTATTGGGGTAATTGTATATATATATATATATATATATATATATATATATATATATATATATATATATATATATATATATATATATATATGTATATACCATGTTGAGATTTAAACTGGTTCAGTAGATACATAGCAAAGACAGTTTGGAACTATAAAGGTAGTTCAACAAAAGCATTGGAGTAAAAATGAATTGCTGTCATGAACAAAACTATATTGTTAACTAAATTATAAAGAGAGTGAGACTGTATAAAGCTGCACCGACTATATAACAGTTTGCATAAAAAGCTTGTGGGAGGCAGAGTGACCTTGACACAAAAGAAATCTCTATAAAGACGAAGTCACAGGTTTGATTCTTGTGACAGCTTAATGTGTCCCTGTCGGTGCATATTAACCTTTCAAAATGTTGAGGGATTCATTTCCAGTTGTGTTAAATGAGACTTTTGTTGGAGTACATGAACGTGTCTGTGATGCTGCCTGTTAATATTTCTAGTGAGCTCAAACTTGCTGTGGCTCTCTCCCAGTCGGTCTGGGCATGTGCAGAGAGGCACTGCAGTGCTGCGCCGAGAAAAGAGAGAAAGAAAGAGAGAGAGGAGTTTTGACAGTGGGGTGCTCGTGCCGTGCAATATTGTCGTTGCTTTCCCGTGTGTTGAGAGCATTTCGAGGATAAGAAGTGTGTATATAGTCCACTGCTGCAGCCCTGAATGACGAAGCATCCATTAAGCATGAGAGGTTTAATGCTAATGTCAATGTCAGTGATTTACAAGGCACTGAATAGGTTTTCTCTACTCTCATTGGACAGCTCAGTGTCCTATGACTTGTTTCTTTTCAGATTGTATCTTGCCAAACAACCAAACCAAGTCCATCTGGTGCTATGCAACACTGAAACCATCACATCTTGGTTTAGCTTCTGCTCCACCTTTCTCCAGTTCAACTCAGGCCGTTTCAGCCTCTTGCTGAAATCTCAAGGACAGCTCTTCAATCAAGAGGAACAAGTCTCATCAAGGACACTTTTAGTCTTTCCTGGCTTTTGTTTGTTCCCACACAAACTCTTCCAACTGTGTCCTTTCTCCCTGGATCACTTTTCTTTGCTCTGATTTAATTTCCGCTCCATTTGTTCTTTTCGTGGTATGGATTATTTTCCCCGTTGAGGCAGTAAGGTTAGACTAAGAGTTTCATCTATGTGGCACTGTTAAGTGGAGAAAATACAACTCTAAATAATCCTTCCTAGTCAGGAAGGATTATTTAGAACCCAGGTCAGACTAACACAATTGATGGTGATGGTAAACAGTGAGAACAGGAAAATATATAGTGAGTTAATCTCAAAATGTAAATGCATAATGTGGCAACTAGATACACAAACAGAGAGGGAGGACTGATTAAAGCAAGTCATACCAACAGTCACGGCAAACCAGCTTTAACTAAACTCAGAAGACAACACAATGAAAGTAATGTATTTGAAAGAGACAATAAAGAACATCAACAGACTAAAGGGTAGAAAGGCCTCCTTTGTTGTTCTGCGTTGTTTTCTGGAATTTGATAACAGGGGAAAAAGAATCACAGATAATTATTTCATATCTCTAAGGCAGAGGATGTTGCCAAACATTATAGTGAGGTTATTGGCCCTGTAGCTTCGATACAGTATCAGGCTGCAACATTAATTGGCTATGTGCTGTTGCAGACATGATCATTCTCTGCCTCTCGGGCTGCTGAGGCATCAAAACAGGTGGAAACATAAATGGCACAGCATGTGCACCTCAGAGTCGTGACGCACTCTGGTATTTCTAAAAGCTGTCATCCATTTTGTGGGCAATGATGACGGTAGAGGCGAAAGAGGGGTGGGGGTGGGATCTCTTGGTTGAAAGGGCCATCAAGTGGCCGAAAATTGAACTGCACCGTCAGGCGGTTGGTGAGCCATAGAGTAATGAGTCGGCTCTGTTGTAATGAGGCAGGTGGACCATTGCTTTCCTTTGAACTGAAGTGGTCATGCTTGAGCAGGCCCTTTGAAGCAGGCTCAAGGTGCTATTTCCTGCTCAATGATACTGTAAAGGCATGATTCCCTTTCAATTAAAAAAACAAAACATGATTGGAATAGGAAGTATTGCATTATGTTTCACCTGAACAGACATTCTGACTATGTCATATTCTGAATAAAGTTAAATCATACCTGACAGATTGAAAAGCTATCATAGTGGCTGTAAGCGACACCGCATCCTCTTGTTTCACTGGGATATCCTTTACAGGCTCCTCAGTAGCGCCGCTATCCAACTCCCTGTAACGCCACACTGCATTCTTGAGAAACTGAAGACTTCTTTGGTTCTTCAGATGCCAGTGAACAGTGTTCGTGCTCGGATCAGGCCTGCTGGTAGAGGTCACACAGAGGTCAAGGTCGGTAGGAATGAAAGTACCAGCATATTTGTTGTCATCAACTCCCTTTGAGTCACTTGACCCACAGAATGAAGATAGTGAGGTGAGCCTGTAAGTGAAGCATGAAAGGTTAGTTGCTGATGTCATGGACATGCTTCATGTTACATATAGTGCTGATTGGAATCTAGTGGTGGACAGTACTGAGTAAACGCAATACTGAAGTACTCTTACTTTACTTTAGTATTTGAATTGCTTCTTCATACTTATACTCATGTTTTAAAAGGAAATATTGTGCTTTTTACTTCCATACTTTTATCTGACAACTATAGATACTGATTGCAGATCACTTTTGATACATTTTGTTGGTAATACTTGTAATAGAGTTATTTTATGCTGTATTATTGCTACTTTTACTTCAGTAGAGGAGCTGAATACTTCTGCCATAATCCGTTAGTATTTTCATTTGACAGGTTCCTTAGAGGTTTTGGTTTCATGCTTGAGTTTGAATGTTTAGGCATAAGAATGAAGCACACATTTTGCCAATGGACCCCAGGCTATAAATATATCCTGCAGTTGATATTTTATTCTAGATGCTCAATTAATTCACAAACTCTCTTTCAACGAGCTGCTTTGTGGTGATAGCTGATAATTTGCACCATAAATCCCTAGAGCTTTGACACACATACAGACACTGCTGTGTTGATAGAAAGTACAGAGAAAGACGCCCCTTGTTTGGTGATGGAGGATTTAAAGCAGTGGTCTGGGTAAATAAATACAACATTTTCTCATGTACTATTTAGTTGTCCTTGTAGACATGATGCTAACTAGAAAACAGTTTATGTTGTGTTCATTTAGCTGAGAAAAAAAACCTAGAAAAAGCTATGATTGTCTCCTTGCACATCACAAGACAAACACATAATCGGTTGCTTTAAAAAAAAAGAATAATTATATTTAGTGAAGTTCATTTATTTCAAATGCATCAGATTATATTCAGTACATCTAAATTAAATTATTAATGGCATGCTCCCGCAATTTGGTCTTGCACACAAGATACTTTTTTTAATTGGTAACAACAGAGGCTGAGCTATCCTGACTTCAACCCCTCACATAGCTCCAAAAACATGTATTAGTCTTTCATTAAACATTTCATTAAGGATGATGACATAATCAGGGTTATCTTTTAAACTTCCGAAAGCTCCTTTGGTGGCCACAGTAGAAATGCAACTACTTTTTTTTTTTGCATTCTGTATTTCGCTGAATTTCAAGTGTGGCATGCCCCTTTTAATATTTTATGAAATCTTGTTCTATCAATTAATGAATAATGTATGCATACAAATAGAGGTACACTAAATGAATTACTTTGAAATGTATTTGTGCCGATGTCTCTGATGCATTTTAATGTGTTGGATTTATGAGCATCCACTCAAGCGTCAGACATAATTGGATAATCTATCAAATTGATGATGAACATATCACACTTATTCATTCCTTATTGAGCAGTCATTCCACTAACAGCCACGCGGTGGCAGCAGAGACGCAGACGTCATGACGCACATGGAGCGCTCTACTGGAACGTGCGTGTGCGTGTGTGGTGTGCGCGCGCCCTCAGGTGCTGATGCGCTCGCGCCTGTGTGGGGTGAGAGATGGGGTAAACGTCAAGAACTCTGTAACGCCGGAGAGAAACGGTTGAACAAAAGGTATGTGTGTGTGTGTCAGATAACTCCTTAGCTTAAGTAAAATATATTTAAGGAAGAAATAGTGAACAAAAGAATATAATAATAATAATAATAATAATAATAATAATAATAATAATAATAATAATAATAACTTGTTTCGGCTCCTCCGGTTTCTTGACCGTGACCTGTCATAAATATGGGGAAGTTACCGTGACAGTTGACTCAGCTAGCTTACTCCGAAAACAACGTGGGGAGTGGGAGGGTCCGCCGTTGGGCTCCACCACTCCAGTCCCAGTAGTTGTAGCTGGGAGGTGGAGGTATAACCATTACAAGTGTGCATTACTGTCACCTATAGGCGACTGGACCGATGAAATGATACTAAAACACAACAGGAGTCCTCTTCTGCTCGTCGTCACCTGTATGTACTTCTCGGGAGGTTTACTCTGGTCCTACCAAGAAGAGGATGCCAGTCGCGGGTAACTGCGGGACGTGTGCAACAACAAACATGACAAGAGATGCAGGAACATGCTAAACTTTTAAATGTTTTGTTTCGCAGAGAGGAGTGCGCAGAGAATAATATTTCCACTACAAAGTACCCCTGCATGAAGGCGAGTGGAGAAGTCACAACGTGTTACAGGTAGGAGTGATTCATGTGGTTGGATTCTGTAATAGTGGGAAATTATCAAGCTGCAGTCCAGTGTGTTTTGTAGCCTTGGAAGTGAGTGCAAATTGTAGCTCTTTATTCAGAGCAATGAGATTGTTTGAATTATGCTTGGTTTAAATGTGGAAACTCATATGTATTGTGTCTCTGCACAGTTGTGCCTTGAGAAGCATGGAAAGATAACACAAAATTACTAAATTGTGTTGCCTGAGGCTGCTTTATAGCTTTAAATGAGCAGGCTGTTAAACATCCTCTCGTGTGCCTTTTGACGATGCATGTGATTTATTTATTTTCATTGAATCTACTGTCGGTCAAACGTTTATACGAGTTGTAAAAAAAAAAAAAAAAAGACACAACAAATATTTTGCATTCCTGATATTTTTTGTGTCTTTTTGTGTCTTCTATGTAAGTTTCTTGCTACTGTGACAAACTAATAAAAGTATAAGATAAATAAAGTATACATTCATCTATCTATCTAAAATGTCTGCATCCTGCAGTATATCATTACAGATGTTACAAAACTCCATGAACTTTCAGATATTATATCCTGATGTATCTGGAAATCAAGTGATTTCTGGGAAGACGTCGGTAGATTTTCCTCTTCATCATCCTTTTGTGAATTTAAGGGATCATGACAATATACAAATCCCCAAGCCTCCGTATTGGACTATGATACTCTTGACACTGGCTTTAATTATTGCAGTTCTCAGACACTGTGGACACAGCTCCTGTCTGAGGCTACGGATTAAGTTGTTAGAACCTAATCTGTCTTCATTGTGAGGGGGCCACCTCACAGGCATAACGAAAAAACGGAAATAAGTAGTTTGGTCAGAAATCTAATCTATATCTGTTCTTCCCTAAAAGACAATTTATTAATTTGGGTATAGAATAGATCAAGTTTACAGCAACAAAGTTTAAAGGAGTTAAAATGTATACATTGTACTCTCCCAAAACCCCCACACTGCTTACAGGGCTCCTTTAAGATATATTTATTAAATGATAGACAGGCTGTCGAGATCGGTGTACTGTTACTTACTTAGGAAACACAATCTTATTTCGGGAACTCATTTCAAACATTTTGTCAATCATCTTGATTCATAGCAAATCTATTTCTGTACGTCCTTATCTGGGAAAATGTATCGAGAACTAAAGTAATGCCAGATTGTTGAATATCTCCTTCGGGAAGTCTTTCCAAATGTAGTCTTTGAAAGGTTTCATCTCGGCATCACTTGACAATCTGCTGGCCGTGGTACAAGCACTCAGTGACATCCTGTTTGATCCTCAAATCCCAAACACATTCTTAACATAATTATGTTGTTTTATGGTTATTGGCTGCGGCCGCAGTTGTTTCCCACAATGTTTATTTAAGGAAGAAAAAGTGTTTTCAGCTAAGAGCCAAGATAATGCAACCTAGGTGCATTTCAGTTCACCTGCCCGGTGTGAGCTGATGCCTATCAGCCCTGCAACGGTTAGTAGAGCAGTCTTATTGTAGTGCCAAAGATTCAGATTAATGATCTTAATTTGATAAGATGAATGTGGATGTTGCATCATTTACCAGTGCAATTGCGCCTTGGCATGACTGAGATTCAAAGGGAACCAAGCGTGATTTAAGTTGGCAAGACTCTGATGCCAAAGAAAAATATGGCATTCATTAGGCTCTCTCTAGAGTATCAGTGTGTCGGCACATCCCGGAACATTTAGTTACTGTTTATATATTTTTTTTAAACACTGTCATATTAATGTAAAAGTGTTTTATTATTAATTTTTGTATTCTTCAGTTTTAGTTTCATTTTGTCTGTAAACTGCAGACGTCAGATTAGCATCAGTTTGCATATTAAAGCAGAAATGTATCATAATGTTAAAGCGCTCAGAGTTCAAGAGCTGTTGTGTAATAGAAGTGCAGTAAAAATAAAAAATAAACAATAACATACAATACTTACCAACTACAAGTACACAAACTTATTTAGGGATAACTGCGAAGGTAATTGTCTCCCCCCTACCCATTTTTTCAACAATCTTTGAAGAGCCTTTCAATGCATATCAGATTGTTTCAAGAACACAGCAAATTTTGTTTTTCACATTTTGTTTTCGGGAGAAAATAAACAAACAAGATGTAAGCCGTCAATCAATGAGCTTTAGAGGTGTATTTTGTGCACTTGGACTGAGCCAGCCTAGCTGTTAGTCCCCAGTTTCAAGTGTTTATGCTCAAATAAGATAATCACAGGAGAAGATCGATGCCACTCTCAAATGTGTCTGTTCAATATGACATCAGCAGCTAACTCCCTGCAAGAAAGTGATCAAACGTATTGAAATTCAAGTCTTCCGTATAGATTTGGTGGAGAGGAGAGGAGAGGACCACATGAAGGACTTTTTAAACAGTCCTCCTTTGACAATGGCATTCCACTGTGTGCACAGTTAAACATTCATCCCTGGAGCATTCGTCATATTGTGAAACAGCACCATAGGACACACCAGAGACCCAGAGAGTACATGTCCCGGTACAAGAGAAGTACCAGGACCTCAGCTGACATATCTGTCTCTCTGACAGTGCAGGCACATTTTCCTCTCACCGTCTTTCTGGGATGTTTTTTTTCAGTTCAAAATACATGCTTATATTTGTAGTTTTACAGGGTGAAATATAGGGTTAAATATGCTTGGCTCAAAATAAGATGTGAGAGGTTGTGCTGAGTTTTGGTTCCAGAAGTTGCACTTAAATTATGACTGCCTTTTGATTGCAACACAAATGCTCTACTGAAAGCCAAATAAGTGTTTGATTCAAATGATAAGGTGTGTGCTGTTTGTTCCAATTTGGCAACAGCTTCAGTGTTAGACGGCAGTCTCTACTGTTGCGTTTTTCAATGTACCTCCCAGAGATCCGTTTCTCATCAGTATTGACAGTAGTAGTGTTAACATCTTTATTAGGTGGTCTTTCTCTTTGTTAGCTTGGACATTCTGGTTATCATTGGTCATGTGAATCATTCTCTTTATCCTCAGTGTATTTTTTCCAAACCAAAGTGTAGTTGCTGCTGCTGAAAACATAAACCGATCACTCTCTGTGTCCCTGTGTCACACAAAGCAAGAATATTGACTTAGCTGGGCAAAAGCACTGAATATAGCCCAGAGAAGGTTTTTATTTGAGTCCATGTTGCAGATTTGAGAGCCTTCCAGGTTTTACTCGGCAGTTATTCAGCTAACTTCATAATCCTGCTCTGCGAGACGGACCCCCTGGTGAAAACATACCTGACAGCGGCTGTTAGCAAACAGCACAAGTATCATATTACATCTCTGAAAATGCAAGATGAGAGCCAGATCCAGTGTGTTAACTATCATAGGATAGAGGCACATTAATAATCTTTGTTTATAACTTCTCTTAGGTGACAAGAGGGTACATGAAACAGTGATTACATTGGCTTGATTTATTGTGTATATGATGTCGGCCTTACCTACCTAGTAAAGCAAGTGCTTCTCTGGAAAATAAGCAGAACACAGTGAGAGGGAGTCTTTCCACTCTACAGCTGCAACAGTTATACATAATTGATGTGTGGCATTTGTAAGTGTGGCTTTGTTATTTTTCCAAATAATTTTGGTGGTACTAAGCATTGTGCTGCGTTCTCTCCCCCTTTGTCCTCTGCTCTGGAATTCAGGGGAAACTGGTTTACACAGTAAGGAAACTGTGGATAACATTTCTTCAGCCCCCCCCCCCCCCCTGTGAGACATGATAGTCGTGATATTTCTCATGCACTTGTCTGATCCAAACAGCATTGTTTGTGTCTCGTAAATGGCCCCCATCAATTCATTCCAATGAAATGCATTTAAATTTTTGTTGTATCTCTCGTTTTTACTTACTCCAGTTCTGCATTGTACCATAGTGAATCCAGTGTTTGTAAAACATTCCATTGACTGCTAAATGAGTAATTAATTTATAGTGTGATTCACAAAAAGTCTTGATTGTTCAACTAAGGCTACAAAGCTTCAAGTATTTCTTGTTTCCTTAGTTTTTAAATCTGGTTTTTGCATCCAATTTAAAATATATTCCACACCTTGGAATTATCTTCTCAGTTAGACTTCTGTTCCTTCTCCCAATTCAAATAGCTTTCAACACGAGGAATACACTTGTGAGTTTTCTGTTGCCATATTGTCATCCCTCCAGTGACCGTAGCTGAAGGAGTTCAGCAGGCCCCAGTTAGTCATGTTTTCTCCTTGTGGACTGCTACATTTCTGATACAATTATAAATGTTCTGCATTCTAAAGTAGAATCAGTCTAGATTATATGGACAATATATACGTACTGTAGCATTTTTCAGGAGAACATGCAACTCAGTTAAGCCCAACACGTTATAATGTTACGAAATGAATGTCAACTTAGCCGTGGGCACACATCCACTATTGTAATGACGTTATTTGATAGTTTAGAGTCTCTGCTCATACTGAGGTTCCTGATACAATTACACATAAACTGATACAGTATGATTAGTTATTAAGCACAGAGAGTATTCTAGAATGAAATAATGAAGACCATCTTCTGGAAATGATTGCACACGAGGGAGATGGAAAATATACGGTCATTTAAAATTACTCTTTTGCTCTCTGTCTCAGGCGTTTGATGTCTCTTTTATTACTGACAAATCTAATTATCAGCCACCTTGTTTGCTGCTGGATATGCGTCACAGAACCAGTTACCAGACTTGATAAGTATACTTGTCTTGTCTTGTCTTCCTGTTTGGACAGAAAAAAAGAGCAGCACAGTGTCAAAAGATTTTGTCAGATAACCCGAAAGAAAACAGCAAACTGATCTTACACTGTTGTTCTGTTGTAAACAATGTTTTGGTGGTTTCTACTTGAGGGCTTCCAAACACACAGAGGCTACCTGCCAAAGCAGGAATATTTTAGATTTATTGAAACCACATCTGGAATAACTAAAAAAAACATTTAACTGAAAATGTATTTTAGGAATGACTACATGATAAGCTATTGCAGTTTGGAAGACAAAAATGCATCATGATAATGTAAATAAGGTGTCTGAGGAAGGAGCATGGAATAAGTCCAAGCTGTTTCTCAACAGCCCTCTGAGTTTTCTGGAATTAACCTCAGTAGGTGCCAATCAATAATTGCCGGAAATGATACACAGCACCTGGCACTGTTCCCCAGCATTTTGATACTCTCTGGAGTAATCAGAGAAAAGGTGAGAGAGAAAACTGCCAGTATAATGTCCATCATTTTATTACACAATACAGTATATTATCAAAGGCAGTAAACTCTTGCTTATTACAATTCTTGCTGAATCTGTGTGCTATATAATACACAACCATAAAATCAGACTGATGTATATCCCAAATCCCTGAAATGATACATACTATCCTGTCAAAGAAAATACATCAACATCTGTTTTCTATCAATATTCAGAAAGAGAATATGTAGCCTGTCAACTATAGACTGCTGTATTACAGAGGCTGCACTGTGGATATAAAAAGAGCTGACATGAGCATTCGTTATTGCTCTTTAGCGCCTGCACAGTTGATTTTTAAAATGATCTAATGACACACAGGCGGAGGTCAGCTGTCGGATTAAGCTAATGACCCATGACATACTTTGAATCTGTAATTATTATTATTAATATTTTGGTTGACTCGTAGACATATCAGTAACTTTACCATTAGTTTCAACAGTGCTATACGTCTGTGATGGGCAAATTCTCCCAAATGGAGAGCAGAATATATTGAGTTTGGGTTAAAATTACTACATTGTTAAGTTTGGGTACCGTCATCTTGTTCAAAGTCAAAGAATGACAATAATTTAGCTTGTTCCAGTTGTTACCTAGAGAGGAAATGTAACAACAGTTATTGAGTACATTACTTAATTGTTTGGTTATTATTTCTCATTCACACTGTTGATTTATTATGTGCCTGTGTGCGCATGTGCATGACCCACTTTAGTAAATACCCTGCACAGGTGAGATTATTTGCACCTACATGTGCAGTTCTGGGCAGAAAGACCTCATTTGAAACAGATTATTATTCAGAAACAGGCCTTGCTTCATGTTTTTTTTTTTTCTTCTCCTTTTTAAATCGAAAAAACATGGTGCAGTTCATATTGTGTACTGACATCATCACATGAGTATCTGTCATGTGTCAAAGAGAAACCCCCAAAGTAATTTACAATGCAAAATAAAAATACCCATGCCTTTTAGAACATTAGTTTTTCCTAAATATGCCACGAAAACATTTGAAATGTTCCTGTTTCAACAGAATAGAAGTGTTGTTTGTCTTGCTTTTGTACTTCAACTTTATTCACGAGTATCACTTGTTTTTCCCAAATGCCTGTGCCCAGTCACATCAATTATTGGTCACTTTAATCTGTTAAATTGTCCCATATTGCTGTTGATAATGATAATTCATAGCACATATGCCTTGGAGCCAGTCATTATTGTGTGTCACTTTAATGCACCATATTATGAACAATATTGTTATAGCCATTGAGCCAATTGGTCGTGAGTCATTTCTTCAGGTCCTGTCATTAATATATCAATTAGTGTGCTGCTGGAAGTTCTCACTGTTGAACTGTTGTGAGTGGGAGGTGGAGGCAGGTTTTTATAACTGACATACATTCGTCATTCATCTTTGCTCCTGTAGGGGGGGATGTTTTGCAAAACATTAAAAGCATATCTGCATTGTTTTATTTTAGATGAGATGTAAAATAGCTGTTTTAAGTGGTGATATTCCCTATAAGGGTAAGGATGAATCCTTAAAAGCACTGAGGAAGATGCAGTGAAGTGTAAGTGATCATCGTGGGAGCAGGGGAGGACATGTTAGTGTTAAGGAGCATTCCTTAGTGACGTACAGCACAAGCAGCAGCAAACATCCTCTCTATCTCCTCTCTTATTTCTCTGGTGCAATGCACTTAATGAATTAAAGTGATGTGATAGAAATATTTAGAAATATTCAGTAGGTTTTCATAAATGTGCTATTGGATTCACTATGCCATATGTATATGACCATTATAAACAACAGGACAACCAATATAATCCCACATCATTACATTTCTCACTGACAAAAAAAAAACATTTATTTGCCTTCTTTCTCTCTTCATATCTTTGTGTCATTTTTCTTTCTTTGAATAATTAGAAACACATTTTCTTTTACGATTCTAATCGTAAAACACATCATTTTATTTGTAATTCGATTTTGTTCCTTCTGCATTTTGCCATCTGTTTTCATTTGAAGGAAGGACCTAATGTGAAACATGTTTTACTGGAAAGACCACTTTACTTTATAATCAGAGTAGTTTGACAACTGTTGTTTGGATGCTTTTGACCTGCTGCCCAGAGTGCACATTCTTCAGCACGTACAGTAGTTAGCCAGTATTGTGGAGGACAGGTTGTAAATGGAGATGGATGTCCTCCCTCTGTCCTCAAAGGCATGTACAGGCTGTGGGGTAAGCTATCTGAAAATCTACTGTAAAAGGAAATGAGGACTAAATATGAAAATAAATGACTTTATATCAAAATATATAACTACAGGTCATCCATCTGGCCTCCTTGCACCGATAGTGTAATCCTGAATCAGTCATTTCATATGGCGAAAGTACTTGTGTGCAAAAACAGATATAAGGAATTAGCATCTGTGTTCATTTATGAATGACTGCTGGTGCTCACACGTGTCATCCTCTACATGTTCCAACCTTAAATATAATTGTAAGTACATGCTAAATGGTAGTCGATCTTAAACCAAATGAATTACAAGATCTTATTCGGTGTCTAGTGAGCTTTGAGTCCATGTGTGGTCTGTTTCACATTCAACTTAACGTTTTCAGATCACATACATTTTTCCCTCTTTAACCCATGTATCAAGTATTTTTTTCTGATATTTTGGTTTCTTAAAATCACACTCTTGTTTTCTTTGGCTGTTGCTCGTTCTCCCATCTCTTTCTTTCCACGGAGAACTGTATGTGGTCACACTTTGGTCACGCTGTGGTTTTGGAATGGTGAAGAGATGTGGTGATGTGTAAACCACAGGCCTCCGTGCCTTCGCTCTGTATACTCAAGACTGCTCTAGCTGTATTCAAGATGTTATTACATTCAACCCAGGAAAAATATATTAAAATAATATTATAGCATCACTTTGCATAAAAACTGTATTTGTGCACTTTCTATTGTAAAACGGTATCTTGACAAGTTCATCAGCTAATTGAAAGCAATTGAGTGTGTGTTTAAACTTAATGTACTTTTTTCTTTTTTCTTGGCAAGTTGTTTTTATTCTTCCATAAGTGAAAGGAATAAACTGCTAATGTATCAGCCCTGAAGGACAGCAGCTAGCCAAAGAAAATGTCTGCCAGCACCGGTCCAGTCATGTTAAATTGTAAACAGCTGCACAATTCAATGTTAATAACACATTTGGGGGGAAAAGGCTTAATGTTTGGTGGCTTTTGGCCGTGCAGATGTGGCCCCTTCCATTGAGAATTTAGCTGAATTTCAATACTTGTGAGTCAGTTGTAATTTAATTTAATGATATTCAGCACTATCAGTGTGCGTGTCCACCTGTGGAGACCATGTTGCACAGCGGGTAGCTGCATCGTGCTGTTTGAATTACTCAGACATTTATCTTCCCTCTTAATGTGCCCTCCTCTCTACATGTAAGAAGGCCGGATGGGTTTAATTCATAAGGAAACATGGGCATTAATAAGCATTATTTTTTATAATCTGAGTTGGTCAATGCCAGCTAATTCAATCCCTCGACAGAATATTCAATTTCACTACATGCAAGTATTAAAATAAAATGAAAACCACAAAGCCTCAAGTGGGTTTACATGTTACATACCACACATCTCAAATACCTCATGTCATAAGTACATATGAACCAGTTTAAAGGAGAAATATAATACAGTAAGAAGCCATGAGATAACTATATGAAAAAATATACTGTTTACCAATCTATAATAATTACTTCAAATGGAAACACTCAAATTATTTTTAATTAATACATTTTTCACAAATTGACAAAAGATGAACACAATTGCTTTGAAATCGAGTTGAAAAAACTATTCTCATTTGAGTGTTAACAATTCCTTTTTTAATGATGTTAACAATTAGCAGTTACCCCTTTGCATAGCTTTACAAAGCGTAATGCAAGCTCCCAAGGGTGATTGCTGTTAAGCCTTTTCTAGGTCCTCAGTCAATAACTATATTGATTTATCTCGCACGTACTGGCTTGAAACCCCATTGCTATGTGGCTTGAATGGATTGTATATTGATTGATTGTTGTTGTTTTTTAGAGCTCTTTTTGAAATTATACTTAACTATATATTATATATTTCTTGTTAAATCATTAGGAGAAGGTGGTGACGCAATACACCAACTACTGAAAGGTCTTAGCTGAGAAAAAAAAAGAACATCTGCTTTTCACATCTTAATCTTTTTGAATATTGTTGGAGTGAACATTACATTTCTATATTGTGATGAAAGATATTACTTTTAAAAAGCCAAATAATCCCTCATAAGATACTGTTGATTTTAGTTCACCTTTTCAAGAGGCCAGTTCTTCAGGGATCAGTTTTCCTAAAATACATTTGCACCATTTGCATAGCATCACCATTCATTTTGCAGCCAGTGCTTCTTTTTAAGCAGCTTTTTCCCCACTCGGGTAATCTGTTAATAATAACAAATGAATTAAATGACTAATAATCCCTTCACGATTCTTTTGACATTTCCATGAAGTGTAGGTTGCACGCGTTCACAGTAACATCAGTTTTTGAAGGCGATTGGAGATATCTGGCTTGTGTCCAGTAGAATTATTTGAGTTAGAAACACATGGAAAGACTGATGACGGTTTACGTTAACAGGCCACAGACAGCCGTGCTATGTATAATTTCCTGAAGTGTCAGTATAATTGACATCCAACACACCTCTGCACTTGTCCGCAGCTTTTTAAGTGAAAGTTGATACAAATTTAATTTGTTGTCTCTCATCTAAAAATGTGGCATAAAAGAAGACAGATTTCATTATGGATTACACTACACATTTTTAGCGCGTGGTCAGAGTCAAATCTAATTTGCTTGAGGCTGGAACACCACTGAGGAAACGCAGCAAAGAAAAGCAGTTGCCTGGGCTGCCTCTGTTAGAGCTGACTGGTTGTATTTTGGCTCCAGCTGTCCACCAAAGCTGAGCCAAGCTGAAGTGCTTTGCTGCAGTAAATCTCATTGAAAAACTGCCGGTTTTGTTGGATTATGTTGCAGATGCCAGCACAGCAGGAGTGCAGTACATGGCCAAAGTGTCTGTTAACAACAGATGGATTGCAGAGTTAATATGGAGAAAGGTCCTCATTTCAAGTGACTCTTTTCTGCCACACAAAAAGTAACCATTGTTTAGTTGCCATAGATTATAACAATAATTCATTCTATTTATGGCTGCAGGGACACTTGTTTGCTGTTTTTGATTTGGGACATTAATATGGGCTCACACATCCGAGCCACTGTGAGTCTGTTTGGCAGAACACGGATTCAACATTTGTAGTCAATGAATAGTCCTGCTTTTTGGGAAATACACATATTTGCTTTACTGCCAAGAGTAAGAGGAGATTGATAGCACTCTGACGGATATGATATATGAAGCTGGAGCAGCTTGTTGTTTTTACACTTTGTATGGTTTAAACAAATTTTATTTTATTTATTTTATGTTAATTACTCGTGAGCTTTCGGGGTGCTGGTAGACAGATTGTGTTACCTTTGGACAGCCAGACAAGTTGTTTCCACCTGTTTCCTATCTTTATGCTAAGCTAAGCTAACCGGCTGCTGGTTGTAGCTTCATATTGAACGTACAGATATGAAAGTGAAATCAATCTTTTCATTGAGGTTTCTGCAAGAAAGCAAATACCCCCTGGTCTGCCTATATAAATATATAATATTCTATAATGACAGACGTTTCTATAACAAGCAGTTCCTTTTAACTTGTGACTGTATTGTGTGTCGCTACATGCTTTGACAACAATGTTCAGACTTTTTTTTTTTTTTTTTACATTTACCAGGCCTTCCCGTTCGAGTGTCACAAGAGAACATGAAAATAAAAGGGCAAGAATTAAAAGCAGAGGTTTGAATTGGTTGTATTTAATTGAGCGATGCTTTTGGACAATGTAACCAGACTGCTTGTTTGTTTTAAATGAGGGGCCTTACCGAGGGGTATTGTACCGAAGCAGTGTGACTGCCATGGGCTGTGAACACTGAGTTCAAACAGTCATTAACCAATAGGTTATGTTAATGTACCATGTTGGTGATCAAATGGGGCGCCATTATTTCTCTGAGCAGACATGTGCGCTCACTCACCCGCTCTATGCAGAAGAAACCACATCGCAGAGAGCAATTCATTTTAAATAGAAGAGAGGGGATTTTATTTAAGACGATACATGCAATGTAAAATACATTCTAAATTAGGACACAAGATATCACTTCTTTTCCAAAATGTAAACAATCTAGTCTTTTTTTTTTCTAATATCATGCCTCTGTAGCATCTTCCTTGTTATATTTGAATTACTATTTTATTACCTACATTTGCATTGGGATTACTTTTCGCGGGTTATCCAAAAAATGTTATACATTTCTGTTGAATTAACAGCATTTTGTATTTAATACTTTGTTGGTCAGGACTGCAGCAGAGTTGGGCCATCCAGTAAGTACGGGGTTCATGACGGGGTCCATACTATTTTTATGTGTTTTGCATATAATCGCTCTATTAAACCTTTTAGCCTCATTAAACTCCCAGTTTGGGTTTTATGGATTCCAATAGGTTGATGTCGCTGTGTGCCTGCTGGATGTGGTAGTAGTCTGTCGTTTTCCAACATTAGCCAGTTGGATAATGTGATACTACGTCAGCGCTGTGTGTCTGTGGCATCTTGTCTTGGAGTTCTTCTGCCCATTATTAGCTAGAAATGTTTTAATGCAGCTTGAGTTAACTTTTTCAGAGTGAATCCTCAAATGGCAACTGTTGAAAAAACTCAAAGGTGCATGTGAACTATGTTATAATATATGTATGTAGGTATAATATTCTCTGCAATAATGACATTTGCACAATTATCAGTACTTTTATCACATATTCTATCTGGTGTTATCTTAGTACAACACCAGACACTGTTATATACTGTATTAAGCACATATTATTTGTTGTTGAGGTATTGAGCCAGTAACAACTAGCTCTATTCATCCTCATTATACATTGCAGAGCTTGCATGAAGCTCTTAACCAGCTGAGTTATTGTTGGACCCTTCAGTCTATGAAATGTCCCTTTAGTCTTTACACTGAGTTATACTGCGAAGTGCTCCAGGGTTATAATTCTACAGCTGGTGTCTGTAATGGCCTGGCTCCAAAAGACAGATATCAGCTTGTGGAAAAACATATTTCTCCAACATGGTTTACCTTTTATGGCATCTCCAAACAATCGCCTGTAATTACATTATAATTACTGACAATAATGGGACATAATGCAGCATATCTGAAGAAACAGCAACACAATTAAAAGAGGAATGTTGGTGCATTAAGAATCTTGACTAAAAGTCTGCCGCTATTGAGAAAATGTTGGTCTGCAACAATCCCTGATGTCTGATTCTTTCTTTTTCTGAGTGTAGTATTTTTAGCAGAATACATGACCTTTCCAAGAGTGGAGTTTTGTTTTTCTTCAGTTTGGACGTTTTTGGAAAACACAAAGGTATCCATGAATTCTGAGGATGGACTCTCTGTACTTTTTGTTTTTTTAACGTGTCCCTATAAACTTCTTCTCTCCTCGGGGGTTGTTTTTCTGGCTCCAGCACTGGCAGAAGTTAACTGTCCGTCTTAATATACTGTATTTGGTCTATTCTGGAATTGCTAATGTGTTGCTTAACTTTATCTTCTGTTTGTCATGATGACGAGTGTGTGCTTACAGAAAAATAACACATTTTGACATGCTGGAGTTTTATTTCCAAATGACATAACTTAAATCTCCAGAACAAATGTCCAAACCAGGAGGCCTTGCAAACTGCAGTGCACCTTTTTTGTTCACTTATTCACATGACACTGTGGTGACCCCGAAACTGCAGAGAGGGAGTCTGATGTATTTATGGTTGTGTGTGTGTTGGAGATTCTAAGGATATCTTGGATATTTGGAAAGTAGTCTTGTTTTTTGACAGCAGAGTGAGTTGTGATAAGTGTCAGGTGATGTGTAACTGGACTTTTGAGTATACAAGATAATGAGTGAGCCTGCTGAGTAGAGTTGAGAATGAGTTGACCCTTGTGGATTACTATACAGTCTAGAATGCCAGTGCTCGAGTTTTGAGCGTGAAATTAGCAGCTAAAAAGAGAGGAAGAATCCAGGCTACATCTGGACGAGCTGAAGGAACTGAAAGCTGGAGGGAACTGCTGGCTCTTTGAGTTATTGTTGATGAAGAAATGTCTGATTTAACAGAGGGTTTTATGCAAAATGCTGTATGGGTTGAGATTTTGTTGCATTTTTTTCAATTTTGCAAAATGCTTGACAGTGTAAAGAGGAAGCCACCATGCCCTGACAATATCGACATCTTCAGAAAAGCAGCAAATCCTCACATTTTTTACCAAATTATTGAATAATTAATAGATTAGTGTTTCTTTTAAATCTTAATCCACACTATTTAGCACGGACAGGCTAATAAGGATGCGTGTCAGAGTTGTGTCCTCTCCGCTTCTCTTGAGTGGAATGCAGACATGTTATTGTATATCACTGCTAGACAAATAAGCCTCCACTGAGCAAACTGCGTGTGTTGTCTCACAGCTGTGTGTGTTTGTGTGTGATACCCTTTATTTTTGTAATTGTTCTCCCTCTAAGAAAGAAGAGCATGCTGGGATGTGATGAAGAGGGCCTCTCATGTGAAGGAGCATGTACTGGATGCATCTTTATCCTTGTGCGGTTGTTGCTCATGTAGTCGCTTCCACTTGAATTCATGTACGTCGGTGTGAATTAGTGTGTTTCCTTACAAGACAAAGTCAGACCAGGTCAGTCCACCATGTTGGTTCAGGGGAGGTCCGCTGTTTATAAGGTAATTAGAGCGCTTGTGGTTCAACCCGGGTAACTGAGGTCAGACTAATCTATGTCTAGATTTCAGGGAGGCCCCTGTAAAATGATATGCATCACTGGCAAAATTAAATAACCTTTTCGAGGGAAAAAAAGACACAGGTGGCAAAACAATCCGATTGTCTGTGATGTTTCTGAACAAGTGCAGGTCTAGTGTGTCTGAAGTTAAAGGTCGGTCAAAAAGCTGGTGTTATGCGTGTGTGGGCATGTGACTCTGGAAGCTCATTGAAATTCTTGTCAAAGTGTCATGAATGCTTTTGGGATCTCTTCCCCCCCCTTGTTCTCTCACTCATGAATATGAATGAAATCCGCATGTGTTTTGAATTTGGTTGCTGATTTTGCATAAAGTACATGGGCACCTAACAAGCTTGCACAGCATTGTCTTCTGAGCTGTTGTTATGAAAAGTGCTAAAGCTCTGTGCATAATGACTCAGCATGGTCTTGTCGTGTGCAGAATATTATTAAGAGCTTCATCTCTAATTACCCATAAGTAATCTTTTGGATAGGATTTGTTCTGTTGGATGGCAAAACAACAAAGGCACATTCATATCATGCTCTTTGACTGTCCCCTAGTGTGTCACTGTGGACAGTGATTTAGATCTGAGCTGTTTCTGCTGTTCAAACACAGTGAGAGGAGCTGAGCTGGACTATTAAAGCCTTTTAAGAAGCAATGCCAGATATTGACTCAGTCAGTTATTTCAGTATCAACAAAGTTGTTTGGAGAAAATGATGTCCTTTTTGATTTAGTATTGACGTGCTGTAGCAAAGGTAAGAGTTCATTCACACTCTTCCTACAGACTGCATTTAAGTGTTTCTTTATAAAGAGTTAAGTTGGCCCTCATTATGGGAAAGCGTTACAATTTTGACTTCAAGCTACTTAAACACTTTTGGAAAGGTGTATTTGCAGAATTAACCATTGACACATGTCATTTTACGAAGAAATTCCCAAGTAGCCAACAGTATAACTGCAGTATATTAGTTTTTTAACTCGACAATAACACCTAAAAACACATTTTAGGAAAATGTCAGCGCTAACATATGGCTATACGTCTGGTGTGTGACGAGAATATTATTTATATGTATCAGCAGTTTATCTCTGAGACCTAACAGATTTTCTACCCCCAGACTATAAATCGTGTAGTTGGCTTGAGGTCATTTTATTGCTTTAGTGCATTGACCTTCAGCCTGTATCTATCATCCAGTGTCTTTATGTTGTTTTAACCTGCAGACAGGTCATATCCTTACTATCTTGTTTTGTGTGTCAACCTCTCCCCTGGTCTGCCTGTTTTCATGTCCAAGTGTCAAAATAGAAAAGGTTATCAAAGGGACAACATAAGAATTCAACCATTTTAAATTAAATCAATTTGTCTGAAAGGACAATTCCATTTTGTTTTAAACTGCAAAGTAACCAAATATAATTTGTTTATTTCATGATATGAGATAAAGTACATTAAGGTAGAATATTGGTTTGAGCTGATGAGCATTTCCCTGAATTATGATTTAATAAAGATACAGTTCAGTAGAAAATAAACTTCAACACAGATATGAACCCAGTTTCCATGGGATGTTGCCTTTCTCATGCTCTTCTGGAGACGACATGGATGTTTGTTTTCACATGATTGGACATAGATGTTTGTTTTCACATGATTGTTCAACTAACCCTGGTTATTTTGCTAAGCTGGTTATTTGCTATAAGTACCTTCTGTCTTCATGGGGATGTTATTGTGACATGAAATATCGGGTCACACAGGAAACCATCCTCGGATCCGTGCTCTCTCTCCCGTCCACAAACCTTTCATAGTTTGGCATGCACTGGTACATTTTACTGCAGTTGTGCAGTACTTCCATCCTAATAAATAATCCTACATGCATAAAACTAATGTAGGGTGTTCTGGTAACTAGATTTAACAAACTGCCATACAGTCCATAATATACAAACATACTAAAGAGCTTATGAACAAGAATAATAGTCTACAGCATGCTAGCAGTTCTGTGAGACTGTAATACTAACATGCGCATGCCAAAAGGCTCGCCAATGCTATCACGCTAATGTTTAACAGGTATAATGTATATATATATTATAACTATTCCCTTTTACACTCAATTAGCTGCATTTTAATTAAAAAACTAAAACGGCATCTTCAGGACACGAGGTATTACAACATATATAACAATTCAGAATCTTCAGCTATTTTTAAACAGACTCAACAGCTTTCATGCACAAACAGTCCAACAACTAAGAAGAAGTTTCAAAAAGACTGAAATGACCTAACTTTAACTGAGAACACACACTCACCGAATCTATGACAAACACTTTACTGTGGAACACGTCACTGTGTTGAGGAGCAGCTTTTCCACTAACTCAAAATAAATTAAACAAAAGTGGAATTCAAAAGTATTCATATATACAACATTAACTTCTCTTGTGATTACCTCATCAGTAAATACTGAAAAACATTGTGCTTTACAGAAAATTAAGCAGCACTCAATTCTCCTCCCAACCCCAGAGTTTTTTCCTGTCATGCAGGCAGCGCCATCAGTTGTCAATGTTATATTCAGTAGGCTGTTTAATTTAATTATCCTAAAAACCCAGAGTCTCCCCATATCAGGATGGTTTGACCCAACCATGTTGCTGAAAACATGGAGAGACAAGTGCAAAACCAGTTGAAACCAGAGCCGGCAAAATAACGACACTCCGCTGCATAAAAAGTCCTTTCAAAATAAAACCACAGGATAAAAAAAAAAAAAAAAGATTTCTTTCTCTTTTTTTTTTTTTCTCCCCAGGCAAAGGCCTGCGACCCACTGAAAACGACCCACCAGTTGAGAATCACTGCTCTAACGGGCCATTTGAGAAAAATATCTCGGAAATCCATCTAAAATCTGTCAGTTTAACTGTCTTCACACAACATAAGCTGCTTTTCTTACTCTCTCACAACATTCCCCTCGTATTTGTCCTCATGTATCATTTGGATCTCTTTATAGCGCTGTAGTGTTTCGGAGCAATAATTCAGATGAAATGGTCACAAGAGGATGAATCCTACTCACTTCGTTGATCTCTTTACTTTTTCTCTAGCATCATTAATTTGACATTTGTGGATTTGAATGAAATTTTACGTCGACTTTAGGATGTATTTTCATAATGAAAAGTGGAACATACACTTATGTTCTCCTCAGGAAGAATCAATACATTTGGTGATCCTATAACTGTACATTTAGCACATTTTATCATCAGGTAAAATATGTTGTCCAATACTAACTAATGAGATTCATTAAGCGCTAATTAGAAGATGTTGGCACGCCACCACACTCAGCTAACGTGTTGGTTGTACTTTCTGAACACCAGCATGTTGTCTCATGTTAGCATTCAGACTCACAGAGCCGCTAGCATAGCAGAGTTATGTTGTCCTCGAGGGAACCTCATTGAGCACAGATTAATCATGTTATGTAAAATAAATGTGTCAGTAAACTTAAATTGTTGTTCAATGCTGGTGAGCAGAGAAGGGAGAAGTTTTATTCTGTGAAATTACCAGACAGGCCCATAGGAATGCCCCATCATCATAACAGCTCCTGAATGGAAGCTGTAAAGCATTACAGTGTAATCATTTTTTTCAGTACCATCATCAAAGTGAGTGTGACTGCACTATATTGCCATGACTTCATGCTGTAATTGGATTTTTTATCACCTCCTGTTTGAAAGTAACACATGGTTGCACCTTTCCTTAGCGCTGAGTGTGAGTCAGGGGTGAATATTACCTCATGATGATGGGAATCGTGCTGTTAGAATATTGCAACAATATGTTATCATGGAGATGGTATTAATATAACTTAACACAGATGAGGAAATTATGCCACAGACCTTAAAGAAAAGCATATTGGTTTGTTGCTTCACCTTAAAGTAGTTTTCTCTCTCCCCTACACACAAACACACACACACTGTTTGGAGAAAGAGTAATTCATCTATTCATTCATCATGGCCTTTATGAAATTCCATAAAATCTGAGTGCAAATTAATGGATTATAAAGGAAATTCTGAAGAGAATTAGAAAGAAAAGAAGTACAAGTGAGCAGATGATGTGACAGAAACTAAGAATATGGTCAGTATGGTCAATAATAAGGGAAATAAGAGGGGGGGTGGGGGTGTGGTCTGGCCACATTAAAAAGCACAAATGTAAACAGACAATCACTGGATCACAACAAATTCTGCAGATCTTTATTCATGTCAAACATTATGGAAATATGATAGCTGTTCTGTGATTGTTGAAGTACGTTGATTTGCCTGCTGATATGTATGTCATTTTGATGTTTTACAGAAAGAAATGTTGCAATGGCTTCAAGTTTGTGTTGGGCCAGTGCATTCCTGAAGGTAGGGGAAACGTTTTGCCTTGTATATTTGTGATGTATTCTTGTATGTATATCCTATAAGTATTGAGTCCTGTAATATTTAATGTTCACTTAACTTTCTCGTGTTTTTAACCTCACTGAATGTTTCCCAACCCATGACAGGCAGATTGCCTAAAGTTTTTAATTTTTTTTTAAACTGAGCAAATCCTCCTTGTGTTTTCTTGTGTTCACACAAGTGAGTGTGTGATGAAATGCCTTGTTTATTTCTGTAGACTATGATGTGTGTGCTGGCGCCCCTTGTGAGCAACAGTGTACTGACCATTTTGGTCGAGTGGTGTGCACCTGTTACCCTGGATACCGTTACGACCGTGAGCGCCACAGAAACCGAGAGAAGCCCTACTGTCTGGGTGAGCCCTTGTACAGCACCTCATACATATGATTCCTCTAAAAACAAGGATATGCCTTACATGCTCATATTTGTAATGAAAATGAAGGTGCGGTCTTGGCCTGTCAGTTAGTACAAACTTGCACTCTTCTACCTCTCTGATAGCAATCTTTAAGTACAAGAAGTCAAACTATTTCACACAATCTGTAGATAGTATTGTTCTGGTCATTCCCAATAGATAGATAGATAGATAGATACTTTATTAAGGGGAAATGTGTTGTCAGAGTAGCAGCTTACAGACACAAAAACTGAATATAAGATATAAAAACAACAGAGATGAAAGATATATACAAAATAAAAATAAAATAAAAATAACTGGGATGAAAGATATGTACAGCGCAGAGTGTATTCATTTGGGAAATTAAATTAAGTTTAAACAGTAGAGAAGTGCAAAAATGCAGAGTATGAATGTGTGTTGTATATGAAGTGTGAGAAGTGTAATAAACATAAACATGTACAGTGATTAATTAATCCACAGAGGATATCAGCTGAGTTTGGCAAAAACCTTAGAGGTTTTGCTCCACACAGAATATAACACTGCATAACATGTTTGTGTTTGCTGGTTTCAAATGAATTAAGTGCTCCATTGACTATACAAACACACTGCAATTGGGAAGAGATTGTAATTATGTTTGGTTTCATTTGGCTTTTAACCCATGATCACATACAATTAATTACTGTTGAAATGTAATTTGTCTTCCATAATCATTTACCCTAACAACTCTCAATGGACCAAATTGTGCACATGGAGGTTAAATGGATTAATTGTTTTTGAGGAATGGATACATTTTTATGTATCATATTACACATAGTCAATACAGTATGTTAAATACATATGTTCTTTGTCTCTCTCCTTCATTTTCTGTCGGCCACGAAAACATATAGACATCAACGAATGTGCAGACGAAAACATGACTACGTGCTCTCAGATCTGCCTCAATTCTGTGGGGGCCTACAGGTGTGAGTGTGAGAAAGGCTATTTCCTGGAAGAAGATGGGAAAACATGCACCAAAGGGGAGAGAGGTGAGAATAGTATTTTTACTCAGACATTTTCTCTTTATTTAAGGGCACATGTGACTGCGCTGTGGAACTGAGCACACATTGTTATTTGGTGGGAGAAAAGGAGATGGGTGGGGGTGCTCTGGTACTGCAAACATAGACACCTGGTAATCATTACACATCCCAGCTCCATGTGCATGTCAGAACATTTCTGTCTCCCAAACATACCGCTGCCCCCGTGACTCCTGGTCTTTGGATTTGCTGGATGCATTTAAGGAAAAGATCACAAAAGGTCCAGGCGATAATAAAGTATTTTTTGCCCCAGATTCAGTTGCAAATGAAGCGTTCAGGGGCTACTTCCTCCCATGAGTTTATCTTCCATTACCTACTATAATGTTTAAGGAGAAGCTGGAGAGTGAGAAACGATGGTTCATATAGTCTTGCTCCTGCTTTATGTCCTGCTGCTTCATAGCGTAGTGGGGAAAATAGTGTCCAGACACTTCCACTCTTCCATAGAATAGATGCATTTGTAGAGAAGGGGCCCTTTTCCTACAGGGCAGAGACAAAACCAAGCGACCTAGCTCTGTACATTTTATGTTGACATGTCTTTTTACAGCATTGATAGAAGTTTGTTGCTCACATTTGTATGTATTAACTACACCACGTTCCTGTCTAAGACCAGGATCTTAAGTGAACTGCAACCCCCGGGTCTCACAAATGACAGTCATCCAGAGAGATACATCCTGCATTGTATAAACCCCTCATCCCCTAGTTAGCTCACACAGTTTGCAACAACTCATCAAACTGTCACAACCTCACTGTTTTGTATTTGGGTTCTTCTAATTGGATTGCTTTAACACAGTTTTAAGACATCCCATCCATCCATTTTCGACCGCTTATCCGGGGTCGGGTCGCGGTGGCAGCAGGTTCAGCAGGCCGACCCAGGCTTCCCTCTCACCCGCAACACTTTCCAGCTCATCCTGGGGGACCCCGAGGCGTTCCAAGGCCAGCCGGGAGATATAATCCCTCCAGCGTGTCCTCGGTCTTCCCCGGGGCCTCCTGCCAGTTGGACGTGCCTGGAAAACCTCTAATGGGAGGCGTCCAGGAGGCATCCTGACTAGATGCCCGAACCACCTCAGCTGACTCCTTTCGACACGAAGGAGCAGCGACTCGACTCCAAGCTCCCTCCTGATGTCCGAGCTCCTTACCCTATCTCTAAGGCTGAGCCCGGCCACTCTACGGAGGAAGCTCATTTCGGCCGCTTGTATCCGAGACCTCGTTCTTTCGGTCACGACCCAGAGTTCGTGACCATAGGTGAGGGTTGGAACGTAGACCGACCAGTAAATGGAGAGCTTCGCCTTCCGGCTCAGCTCCCTCTTCACCAAGACGGACCGGTACAGCGCCTGTTTTACTGCTGCAGCCGCACCGATCCGCCTATCGATCTCACGCTCCACCTTACCCTCACTCGTGAACAAGACCCCGAGATACTTGAACTCCTTCGCTTGGGGTAGGCAGTTTGTCCCCACCTGGAGGGAGCAGTCCACCGGTTTCCGGCAGAGCACCATGGCCTCAGATTTGGAGGTGCTAACTCTCATTCCTGCCGCTTCACACTCGGCTGCAAAACGCCCCAGTGAATGCTGGAGGTCACGGTCCGAGGAAGCAAACAGGACCACATCATCCGCGAACAGCAGAGATGCGATCCCGAGATTCCCGAACCGGATCTTCTCCGCCCCCTGGCTGCGCCTAGATATCCTGTCCATGAAAGTCACGAACAGGACCGGTGATAAAGGGCAGCCCTGGCGGAGACCAACACCCACCGGGAACGTGTCTGACTTACTACCGAGGATACGAACACAGCTCCTACTGCAGGCGTACAGAGACCGGATGGCCCGTGCCAACGGGTCCGGCACCCCATACTCCCGCAGCACCCCCCACAAAACCCCCCGAGGGACCCGGTCGAAAGCCTTTTCCAAGTCCACAAAGCACATGTAGACTGGTTGGGCAAACTCCCAGGACCCCTCCAGTAGTCTTGCGAGGGTAAAGAGCTGGTCCACTGTTCCACGGCCGGGACGGAATCCACACTGTTCGTCTTGAATCTGAGGTTCGACAAGCGGTCGGAGCCTCCTTTCCAGCACCCTGGCATAAGCTTTTCCCGGGAGGCTGAGCAGTGTGATACCACGATAGTTCGAGCACACTCTCCGGTCCCCCTTCTTGAAGATGGGAACCACCACCCCGGTCTGCCAGTCCATGGGCACTGTTCCCGACCCCCATGCGACACTGCAAAGGCGTGTCAGCCAAGACAGCCCAACAATGTCCAGCGCCTTCAGCATCTCAGGGCGAATCTCATCCACCCCCGGCGCCTTGCCACCAAGGAGCTTTTTGACTACCTTAGTGACCTCTGCCAGGGATATGGGTGCAACCACCCCAAGGACTTCAGGCGCTGCCCCCTCTCCAGGGGACATGTTGGCCGGGTTTAGGAGTTCCTCAAAGTGCTCTTTCCACCGCCCGACGATGTCCACAGTCCGGGTCAGCAGTTCCCCCCCCACGCTGAGAACAGCCTGGGGTAGGCCCTGCTTTCCCTTCCTGAGCCGTCGGATGGTTTGCCAGAACTTCCTTGAGGCCAACCGAAAGTCCTTCTCCATGGCCTCCCCGAACTCCTCCCATGCCCGAGTTTTAGCATCCGCGACCTTCGCAGCTGCAGCCCTTCTGGCTTGCCGGTACCTGTCAGCTGCTTCAGGAGACCCCTGGGCCAGCCAGGCCCGAAAGGCCTCCTTCTTCAGTTTGACGGCTTCCCTCACCCCCGGTGTCCACCACCGGGTTCTCGGGTTGCCGCCACGACAGGCACCGATGACCTTCCGACCACAGCTCCTAACGGCCGCGTCCACAATAGAGGCTTTGAACATGGTCCACTCGGATTCCATGTCCCCAGCCTCCCTCGGGATCTGTGAGAAGCTCTTCCGGAGGTGGGAGTTGAAGACCTCCCGGACAGGATCCTCTGCCAGACGTTCCCAGTTCACCCTCACTACACGTTTGGGCTTGCCAGGTCTTTCTAGCCGACTCCCCCGCCATCTGATCCAACTCACCACCAGATGGTGATCAGTTGACAGCTCTGCTCCTCTCTTCACCCGAGTGTCCAAGACATACGGCCGCAGATCAGATGATACGACTACAAAGTCGATCATTGATCTCCGGCCTAAGGTGTTCTGGTACCAGGTACACTTATGAGCCACCTTATGCTCGAACATGGTGTTTGTTATGGACAAACTGTGGCTAGCACAGAAGTCCAACAACAAAGCACCGTTCGGGTTCAGATCGGGCAAGCCGTTCCTCCCAATCACGCCCCGCCAGGTTTCTCTGTCATTGCCCACGTGAGCGTTGAAGTCTCCCAGGAGAACTATGGAGTCGGCAGGTTTTAAGACATACTTGCTCAAATCATAGTAAATTCTTCCACATATTTAGTCCACAAAGTGATAGGTTTTTCCTTTTTCTGCTGATTTTCTGAATTAATTATTATCTGGTAACTTTTATAGAAGATTCTTTATTTGTTTCTTCAATTCCCAGCGGTGCATCTCTTTGAGAAGTCTGACAATGTGATGAATGCTGGAACTTGCTCAGCCACATGTGACGATTTCCACCAGATCAGGATGTCTGTCTTGCAGCTTAAACAGAAGGTAAGAGTCAGAAAACAAATTGAAAAATATGGATCTTACAAATCTGAAATTTAATCTATGCAGTTTAGCAGTAATGTGACATCCCTTTTATCTTAAATGGTACTCATGCTTTTTTTAAATGTATCTATAGTTAAACACAAGTCTCCAGTGAGCATTAAACTCACCTTCTTTATTCAGCTGAATGTAAATAGATGCAGAACTGCCCCGTTTCTTTATCACCACCTGAAGATCTCGCTTTCTTACTAAAGAGTCGATGTCTGCCAGTATTTCAGAGACGGCAGCAGGCAGATTTTTACAGCTTCCTTGAGATTTACTGTAGCACTTAAAAAGCAATAAATAAATGTCGTAACAAACTCCCTTCACTGTAGCTGGTAGATGTATTCCATAAGTGTGAATTGGTGGACAGTTTGTGTGAAACTGAACAGTGGGGTTGCATTTCCCTGTTTGTAATCTTACAGGCGTCTGTCAGTGGCACTGAACACCTTCGGCTGTAACGTACTACATTTTGCTTGCAGCTGTGTGGTCTGAGTGCTCATGCAGCTATACAGTATATGCCTCTTATTTTTCTTCTTAATGTTAATATATTAACTAAACAAAACAAAAATACTGTATATTATTGCAGTATATGGGAAAGTATATTGTCATTTACTCGTACCATTGTAAGGTTAGAGAATGAATAACCGATCACACTATGGTTCAAACCCCTGTGCCCAAGGTCACAGCATAATGCTCTCTGATCAGCAGGTGAACCACGACCTCGCTGTGTGTGTGTGTGTGTGTGTGTGTGTGTGTGTGTGTGTGTGTGTGTGTGTGTGTGTGTGTGTGTGTGTGTGTGGAGACATATGGTTGTATGCCCTTGCCACATAGCGAGGTCTTTCGAGTGTGTCCCTCTGGGACTGCCATATCCACATGATGTTATACTAAGATCAAAGATAACTTTTCCCGAGGATGTCGCTTAGCATACAGAGCAGGAACTCTCCTGGTCTTGCTGAATAATGCAGAGGGGTTGCCTGGCCCTCAATCTGTCTGGGTTACAGCTTGTAGCAGATGGAAGATCAGCTTTCATCTTTAACTGGGTGTATCATTTTAACGTAATTTTACTTGAAATGGGCCCTTCAGTGTGTAATTTCCCTGTTCTGTTGGACACTGCAGGACTTTATGAAACATAATATGTAGAAATGACAACTAAATGATTATTACACATTTGGATGTTTGACATCACTTTCAAATTAAGGAAACAAAGACGTGAATATGTATTTTAGTCGGCTATGTTTATTTGATTTATCATTCATTCAGTTATTGTAGTTGACTTGTCATTGACCTGTTCATTAAGTCATTATTTCTGCATCCGTATTCAAGATGGCTATGCTGTCAAACAGTGCTGACGTCCCTGAGCAGATGACCAGCGAGAAAATCCTGACGTCGTCCATATTTTTGCCAGGGCCTCCAGGTCTCCCCGGTCCTCCAGGTAAACACATAAAATTAAAGATAATACAACGATACCAGACTCTGCATAAGGAAACTGGCCTGAATTCAGCAGGGATAGTTTAGTCTGAACCAAGACTTTGAGTCAACGGCCATGACATGTGAGGCTGTATTTGGGCACAGCTATGCTTAAAGATATATCTGCTAACATCAGCATGCATACAAGCTGACAGTGACCACGCTTTTTATGTTTGCCATCTTAGTTGCACGTGTGCATGCTAATATTTGTTAATATGAACAAAATACAGACTACAACTGAGACTGATGGTAATGTCATTAGTTTGTATTAAAGAATTTGGTTATGATCTAAAGTACCGGACAAATTTAATGTTTGACCTGGTGATGGCGCTCAAAGAACCGTTACTACAATTTAGCACGAGGGGGACATGAATATCTGCATCCAATGTCACGGTAATCTATCCATTAATTGTTGATTTCAATCTGAACTCCAAATGTCAACCTCATGGTGGTCCTCGAGGAAAAGTCTTAAAATCACCAAAGTCTTTAGTATTCAGAATGTGATGATGATTGTCTGTTCCAAAGTGTGTGCCTATGTATCCAGTCGATGTTTATTGTAGATATTCAGTCGATGTTTCACCAAATACATTCAAACCTAAGCCTGGACGGTGGTGGCTACTAGAGGAATAGTTAAGGGAATAAAATATCATAGCAGGACAGACTAACTGACCAACATGTCTAGAGCCCTTGCCTGACTAAAAATAATTTTATCTATTTGACTGACCTTTTTGTGATCAGTTGTCTTTAGTTCACTAATGAATGGATTGTTTTAGGAGATCCAGGACCAGAGGGCCCTCCAGGATTTGCAGGGCTGTTGGGGCCCCCTGGGTCTCCCGGTCCCAGGGGCTTGATGGGACCCATTGGACCCACACCAGACCTGTCTCATATCAAACGGGGTTCCAGAGGACCTGTGGTCAGTTACAGAACTTTTTTTTCTCTCCATTATTATAAATAATTCTGTTTTAACTAACTCTGCCACACATTGGTTTATCCCAGATACAATAGATGTTCAGTATGAATTTGTGTGTGACGGTGACCTCTACTGCTCTGAGTAATTCTTGGATACTTGGATTCTTACATTGTCCTTATGTTCTGTTGGTTCAGTTCCTCACTTCACAATTACAAAACTAAACTGGGTGACAACAATTAATGCAGTAAAACCTTGGAAATTTCTTTTTAATTTAATTTATGTTGCAGATTAAAATTGTTCACCAAAATGATCCAGGTAATTTTGTAATCCTGCAACATGATACAAGCCCCATGAGAGCTGGGATTGATTTGTCAACCAAGTGCAACCAAGTGTCTATTGCGTTTCAGCTGACACATTTCAGAAAGAAACATCCCATTACTCACACTCTTTAAGAAACCTAAACTTCCACAAGGTGAAAAGAGATGAAACACTTAATGGCAGTAATAACAAAGAAGTCTGACTCCATTTACGGCTTTAGTTGTTTTCTTTGGCTCGCTGTGTTTTTGCGCTCGGTCTTGCCTGCAAGTGTGAACCCTCGGTGTTAAAGTGTGGGATCGAATTCAAGAATGTGCAGGAAGTGGCCATAAAGACATATTTCTAGTTTTTAAAGCCTGGGTATTTATGCAGTCTCATTATTGATAAATCAGACCATCGACACTTGGAATTAGTTATATCACGAGCTGCATGAGACCAAACCCAGAAGTCTGGAACACTGTTTTCATAGTAACACGTTATCTATTGCTTTGTGTGTGCGCCTGATATTTCGATCTTTGTTTTAATTCACAACTCTTTATATCCTTGACCATTAATACATTTAATGCACATGCTCGTGAGGTCTGAATTAAAGGGAAAAAAAACTAGATTAGATTCTGAACACAGTTTGGGGGTTTGGACACCAGCTCACATGTGTTTGTCTGCACGTCAGCGTTTTTAGAGATGATGAATGCAGTAGATTGTGTGATTCACAGGCTTGGTACTGATCTGAATATTGGCCCTACTCCCTGTTTTCACACTTCTTCAATGATGATTATTCCAGGAAAGAGATCAAAGCGCTCTGCTATCGAGCTGACGTCACTCATAAATGGCCTGGAGGCAGGCACAAAGCTAATCTCAGAGAATCAATGTTGGTGGAGCACGATGAAGACTTTAAAAAGATTTAGAATGAATTGGTTTTCTGTGGAAATATTGAATAGAACATTAACACGTTTCTGAGTGCAAGGGTGGGAGACACGATCAAATAGATAGTCACATGCGAATTCCCCTCACAAAATCCAGTTGTATGTCTTTGAAGAGTGAAAGGAAACTGATATGAAAAGCATTTTTTTTTTCTACATTTAACAGGGGCCTCCAGGAGCAGCAGGAAAAGACGGCCTAAAGGTGAGGTCAGATGATATTTTGATCTGTGTAACAACTTTGCATAACTATTCTAGATGAGTCTTTTTGTAGAACAGGGGTCTAAGCATGTTGCCTTTCAAGCAGAGGAGACATTCATGTTGGCAGCAGAATTTGACTCTTGGCCTCTCTCAAAGGAAAGATGAAAAAGAGTTGCAAAAGCTTCCCAAATACCAACTTGATACATTTGGCTCATCTGCCAATTTGTCTGTCAAAAGATATTTCTCAATATCGAAAATTTCTCTCAACATCCAAATGTATCCAGGGTGGGAAGCCAAGTAGGTGCCAGGATTCTCACAAATCATCAGCTCAATACTTCATTACAAGTTGCTGCAGGTTGAGAGAGGAAGACTGGTGTGCCAAATGGCAACAGGCACTGCTTTGATGTTCTTGTTGGGAAGGAGCGCGATTTGGAAGAAAAGCTTCTCATTGTGAACGCAAGCAGAATGTTGTTGTTTGGTATCGAGTGGCCATGTTCTATATGTTCAAAATATTATACCTGGCACAAGAGCTTCTTGGCCCAAACTTGGATAATTTGTAGTTGCCTACTCAGATTTGAGATTACAAGTTCCATCAAAGGATTTCTGTTTGTTTAGAGCAGTCCATACCGGGTCGGGACCGGCAGGTGGGTCGTAGGAGTTTTTTTTAGGTTCCGCAGTCTATTATTTAACATTTACAGTAAATGTTAAATAATAGACTGCGGAACCTAAAAAAACCTTCTGGAAGAACATCCTATGGACAGATGAGACAGATGAGACAAAAGATAAACTTGTACCAGAATGATGGGAAGAGAAGAGTATGGAGAAGGAAAGGAACTGCTCATGATCCAAAGCATACCACCTCATCAGTGAAGCATGGTGGAGGTAGTGTTATGGCGTGGGCATGTATGGCTGCAAATGGAACTGGTTCCCTTGTATTTATTGATGATGTGACTGCTGACAAAAGCAGCAGGATGAATTCGGAAGTGTTTCGGGCAATATTATCTGCTCATATTCAGCCAAATGCTTCAGAACTCATTGGACGGCGCTTCACAGTGCAGATGGACAATGACCCGAAGCATACTGTGAAAGCTACCAAGGAGTTTCTTAAGGCAAAGAAGTGGAATGTTCTGCAATGGCCAAGTCAATCACCTGACCTGAATCCAATTGAGCATGCATTTCACTTGCTGAAGACAAAACTGAAGGGAAAATGCCCCAAGAACCAGCAGGAACTGAAGACGGTTGCAGTAGAGGCCTGGCAGAGCATCACCAGGGACGAAACCCAGCGTCTGGTGATGTCTATGGAATCCAGACTTCAGGCTGTCACTGACTGCAAAGGATTTTCAACAAAGTATTAAAAGTGACAATTAGATTTATGATTATATTAATTTGTCCAATTACTTTTGGTCCCTTAAAAACGGGGTGGCCACATTTGAATTTGTTGTCGTTCCTACACCGTTCACCTGATTTGGATGTAAATACCCTCAAATTAAAGCTGAAAGTCTGCACTTAAAGCACATCTTAAAACACATTTTTTCATTTCAACTCCATTGTTGTGGTGTACAGAGCCAAAATAATGAAAAATGTGTCAATGTCCAAATATTTATGGACCTGACTGTATATTTGCAGCAGACCTTTAAACCACATGAAGGAGCCTGAATGTTCGTTTTGTTCGAATAATTGTTGCCTACTTGAATCTAAACTAATATGAAAGGATTGCATACATTCTGTTTGTTTTACTGAGAAAATAAAATTATGAGAGATGTTAACTCTGCCTAAATGCATTTAATGCATAAAACCAAGTTGTGATTTCTCAAACATACTGTATATCTTTTGAAAAAAGCTGGTTCACCTGCTCAACATAATATGAAGTGATGTGGAAATGGCAGTAAAAATAGTCAGGAACGTTCATTTACCCACAAATGTGCTCTTCATGATTCATATATAAGGCCTATTGTGAATTGGGTGTGTCCCCAGAAAAAAAAGTTTGGTAAACACTGGCTTAAAGTGTCTCTCGCCTGCATACAAGTTTCTCAGTAAGAATTGATGGAGTAACTTCCTCCTGACCACCAGTCTGAGGACTCTACCTCCAGGCCATTGTGGTTTTCTCTGGAATATCACATGGATTTTGTGAACAGTACCTTTGGATCAGCTGAGAGAGATAGTAACCATCTTTCAAAAGGATAACTGGAATGTTTAGTTTTTTTGCGTTGCTTCGCATCTCCACGAAGCCTAAGGCAAAGTGTTTACAAAAGGCTCCAGCAGATGGTTAAGCCTTATATTAAAGAGGCACAATGAAGTTTCCATCCTGGTTACGGTGAGATTTGTCTTTGCATTTTTCACATTTCTTTTGTATTAAACCAGATTTTCTCTCTCTCATGTTGTGATATTCCTATAAAAGACATTCAGAGCAGCTGCAGTCAGAACAATATGATGTTATTTTGGCTTTCCGACTTCTGCAGTGTGCTTTGTTACTCTCATTCAGATGGAGCTTAGCGGTTAATGTCAATAATAAAGATAAAGCAAATATAAACATAATTTGAGACTGGCAACGATAGTGGTGCAAAGTTTAGCCACTTAAAAAACATTACGTAAGTCAACTTCCTGTAAATCTTTGATTTGTTGGTAGATTGGTTATGCAGTGACAGGCGTGAAGTTTCCCTTCTCTGTGCCAAGGGAAAGTTGACTTGAATGGTGAGTTGAAGCTCTGTGATCCAGCAGGAAGTCCGAATCAACTGAGACTGAGAGCAGCCAGTTGCTAATATATAGTAGACTTCAGGCCTAAGTGATTGTAGTCAGACAGGTATCTGGTTTTGATGGAATAAGAAAACTAGAATTGAAATCATCATCTTTTTTAGTTGAGTCGTCCATGTCACTGACTAAGAGAAGTACGAGGTATAAAGGCTGAAGGTCTGTTGGTGTTACGGGTATAACAAGATCCAAGAGACAATGTTTGCTTGGCTCGTGGATCACGTATGGAACAATTTAGGTGCATCTGCTTTCTTGACATAGTACCTTGGTATTCTCTCACTACAGCTGGGATGTTTGTGTGGATAGATTGGAGGTTGATGGTAATCTGTCTCTCTGAGTAACAAATCCAAACCATCTGCCAAAACACTCACAGCCCCGGTGTGACCCTGAAGCCCGGCTAACAACCACAGTGGTCAGGTCTAGGTCTGTCTGTGTGTGTCTGTGTGCTACCGTAGGTCAACCGGCTGCCGTGATACTTGTCGAGCCTCATGTACAGTAAGTTTAGTGTCATATGAACAGGGCACAGTTTCAGGAAGAGTTCAAGAATTTGGGAAATACACTATTTGCTTTCTTGCCGAAAAGGTAGATGAGAAGATCGATAAGATACTACTCTCACGTCTCTGTGTTAACTAATGTATGAAGGTAGAGCAGGAATTAAATTAGCTTATCTTCACTAATAAACATGTTTGATTGTGTTTGTTTAATCCGTACACAAAATAAAGTCAAAATGCGTTTGTGAACTTGTGTTTTTACATTTCAGGTTGGTTCATGAAGGAGATACAATAAGTGAATTAGGGAGTTTTAGAGGTGACAGGTGTTGTATTCAACTTTAGAGAGCCAGGCTAGCTGTTTCCCCCTGCTCCCAGCCTTTATGCTAAGCTAACATAATCACCTACCAGATTCAGAGCCATTCGTAACACACAGACATGAGTGTTTTCAATGTTATTTTGCCTCAAACCATTTTACCATTTTGCAGTTGCTGAAACATTAATTTCAAATCTAATCTGATTTTAAACTTCCACAATACATGTCCTTAAAATGATATTCTTGCTTGTGATTAGTCTCATTCTGATCTCACATTTCTCTACCTCCCTCTAGCTCTTTAAAGCTAAACTATAGGACTGTAATTCATATGAGATACATATTTGTTTTGTTTCCCCAGGGGGATAGAGGAGCTCCTGGGCCGGTCGGACAACCAGTAAGATTCTAGCTATCTATGTTGATGCCGCACTAATGTAGCTTGTTACCATTATCCAGAACAATACAGTTCAACTAAAGCATGGCTGAGAAACAGAGCACTGGGGACTCTAGACATTAGACAACACAGTTAATGAAACTGTCAAACTCAAGGTAAATAGTATCCAGCGCAGAGTAAGCATTGTCCTCTTGGATAAACACTGATGGTGCTCGTGTTAACAAATCATGAGAAACAATTCAGTGGCCAGTGACCAGTCGCAGACAGTCCATTGATCAGATGGATTTCTGTTGTGATAATCTCTGCAGTTTGGGAATAAATATAGAGACACAGAAAACATGTAATCTCTCCATTAAAAAGTAGAGTAACCGTAATGATCTCCATAAAGAATTTTTGAGATAATAAACTGGATGTTTGATGAATAATTACAGTTTGTTTTACTCGACCCCCAGGGCCCTCCAGGCTCCTTTGACTTCCTGCTTCTGCTGATGGCAGACATCCGTAACGACATCGCTGACCTGCAGAGCAAGGTGTACGGGCGCCCGATGCTCTCTCCAGGGGACTTTCCTGTGGTCCCTGACAGCTGGCGGGACAACCAGGACAATCTGGATACAGGCTCAGGGGAGAACCATAAGGAACCTCCACCCCAAACAGCAGGAGGATCCAAGAGGAACAGGAAGAGGAAACCAGCGCGCGAGAGAACAGACTTTGACTGGAATATTTAAGGGGGTGGGTTTAAGTACTTACTGTCAGGTGTAAATATTGAAGGGGTTTGCATTTTTTATTTAAACAAAATGTACTGTATGCCTGTCGATCACAGATGTTTATTTTTCTATGATATACGAGAGTTTGTGTGAATATTTGTTAACTAAATGAGTAGACTGTGCAAATGCATGTTTGTTTGTTTTATTCTATATTTTCAGAAACATATGGTTCCTTCGTGGCACATTAAACAAGTCTCTCTTGAAAGCAGCTTTTTAACTCTTTACTTTACTATATTATTCTGTTTCACACAGATTGTATATCAGAGAGGGAGCCACCCAAAAGCTTTTGATGAGGGATTAAAACAATGCACAAATGTTGGACTGTGACTCAAATGCCGTTAGTGATCATTTGTAAGACGCCTCACTGTATTTTGTATTTGCTATGGCAGCAAAGGAAAAACGATTAGAAGACGGTGGAAAAGAATACTCACATTTATTTTTGTCCAAGGTTCATTTTAATATCAGAATAAGCTTTGTTGCCCAATTATGTGTATAAGGAAGAAGAAAAATCCGTTGCTGTCAATGTACTTCCACAGAAATAGTATGCAGGACAAAAAAAGGTAAAGATAAACAGTGGACTTTTATGTACATACAAGTAGGTACACAAAGACTGAGGATCATAGTTGACTGATGGTTCTCCACCAGAGGGAGACATTCTCAAAGCCACTCAGTCGTCAGGATAAATACTTGGATGAGCAAACTTGCATAATAATTGTTTATAAAGCAGCTCATCCTGCATCTGAAATACATGCGTTTTCTTTTGTACTGGAAAAAAATGCATCTTTGGTGTTTCTATTAAAAAGCTCACATGGTGTTTGAACTTAAAGTCCCCCTTTTTTTGTGCATTTATGAGCAGTATCACATTTAATTGATGGATTGTAGAACCCTATAATGTATTTATAAGCAAATATAAGGACAATTGTTTGTTTTCAACAACAACAACAATTGTTACTTTTCCTTTGATCACAAATGTTACATTGTTACATAACTGTGTTTTATGATCTAACAAGACCAAAACAAGGTGATTTGTATTTTCATATATTACAAGAACGTGGAATTCTACTTAAAACACGCTCAAGAAACCTTCAGTCCTGCTTGACAGTGCTGGACTGAGGCTTTTATGTTACTTGTTTTCCACGTTTCTTAATAAGGTGACATTGTTATGAAGTTTAAACAACAAAAAAAGGGTCAAGCCAGTTCAGTACTTGGATGGGAGACCGCCTGGGAATACCAGGCGCTGTAAGCCTTTTTTTCACTCCTGATCACTAAAACTCCAGATTACTCCAGATCGTTAAGATGCATTTTGGTAGGCTGAGCTTTCGCTTACGGCCATACCACCCTGAACACGCCCGATCTCGGAAGCTAAGCAGGGTCGGGCCTGGTCAGTACTTGGATGGGAATACCAGGTGCTGTAAACTGTTTTCATTCCTAAAAAAGCACTGGTTTATTTTCTCACTTTCAACGGTGAATATTGAGTATGCTGACTGGCATTTTTGACTGTTCTTTGTAGTCAGATATGACGTCAGAGCATAGAACCTTGAGGTCAGAGCATAGAACCCCTCAGAGTTCAAATACTTAAGTACAATGTTGAGGTACTTTGCTTTAATAGATATCCTTCTGATACTTTATACTTTTACTCCACCACATAACAGCTGTATCTACAGATTAACATTTGGAATTGAAAAGAAAAAAAACACAAACATATGATGATCTAATAAAATACAATTCATGATTGGAAAATAAACCAGGATTCAACTAAATCATAGTTAACCCCCTTAAAGGGGCCATACTGCATGAGCACTTTTATTTTTGATACTTTTACTTTACTAAATGATCTGAATACTCCTTCCACCACTGCCCACAATACACGATGCCTGGACAGTCGTGCAGCACCCCTCTACGTCCACCAGGTGGCAGTCTTTTCTAAGTCATTCACCCTACGGTCTGTGTGATTACACCCGTTTGACTGATGCAGAGCACTCAGTGTTCAGTGAACTCATTAAACTGTGCAGTGTAGTTCACGGAGAAGCACATGAAGATAATCAAAACACAATTATGAATAAAGCTTTGTGGAGATGTTCACTCAGCATAGGTAATGTGTGTTTTCTTGTTTATTTTTGGACTCCAGGCCTGAAATTAGATGTTACGCAACAATATTTAACAGCTTTCCTCTCAAAGATTGACAACAATGTGGGCAGCCACCAGTGATGACATTACCTGAAAAAAGACCAATTTGATAAACTTGGCCGGAGTAATTGCTGTCACCATTTTGTTCCTGGAAGCAAAGCACATTTGAAAGTGACCACCAAACAACATCACTGCTGTTTATTTTCACCATAACAATCAATAGCATTACAATTCCAATCATCATCATCATTTCATCAATATCCCAAACAAAAACACATTTGTTAATTTCTCTCAGTGCATGCCAAGGACTCCTTCAAAACAGTCAGATGCCACCTTCATTAAATGCTGCGTCATTGTTTACATGTTGTGTATTTGTATTTGTATTTTCAAAGAGCCCATTTCCAGAGAACAGTACATGTCATGATTCCCATTTGATTAAAGAGGAGCCGAAATTAACGTCCTGTGCACATCCTTTTAACAAGCGTCTCGTCGGAGAAAAAAACTTGGCAATATATTTCTCCAAAATCCCTTCTGGAAGTAATTAATCACCATAATACAAGGGCAAGCCTTAAAAGATTTCAAATATTTGCTGAAGTGCCCCCTTGTTCCTAATTATATCTCCCTGCTTGTCCCCCCTCATTATTTAGAACTACCCACAAAAAGATTCAACACTGAATGGGAACACCCTCAGTCCCCTTTCCAAAGAAAATGTTTGATAACAAATGAATGAGTGAGTTACTGTGCTGCGATAAAGGCTTTAATGAGGTAATTTTATTAGTAGCGGCTGCCCAGAACTGTTGGAAACCAACAGAAACAAACAGAGAGAGAGAGCAGCATAGAGAAAATTAGTGCTACCCAATTCATTCATTAATGCATTAGTGTGGACAGCAAATTAACTGCCCCAAAAATCCCCCATTCAGTGAAGATTATGATGAGAAAAACACATTGTTGCCCTCCGACGTAATTACAAGACAGAGCAAATTCAATTCTAATGAGGTGAAAGGCACCCCCTTAACATACATCCCCTGTTCCCCCCTCTAAAAGGGCCTGCTCTTGTTGGGGCCTAAGTTTAAGGAAGTATTGAGAGTGAAGGAGACAATAATGAGAGATCGGCCAGGCCTTAAGTGCTTTATGTGCTACAAGCAGGTAGAGAGGATTGAATGGCTCTCTTTCTGGGACTCCTGGGGGGCCTGTCTTCCCAGCACAACAACACTTGGCCCTGAGAAAAGGGCCCGCTGAGGAGCCTGCAGAGTGAATGGACCTGTGCTGCAGCGGGTCAAACTGAATGGCCACAAGTTCTTCAATGATTACAAACTATGCTGCGCCGGCCCGGACAACACAAATGTACACGAACACGCACAGAAACACACGTAGACAGCCCTCACCCCTTCCACCTCTCCCGCTCATTGAGTTATCTTTACTCAGGCTTTGTCTCCCCTAATTGGAGCTGATGAGAGACTAATTGGTAGCTTTTTTACAACACCCAGTACTTAAGCAACAGCAAGCCGAGGGAGGCAGCATGAGCAGAGTTAATGAGAGGCTTTGCACAAATAAAAGCTTTAAAATGGGCCTGTTTCACAGAATGGGAGAAAAGGAAAGTTGAGAATATCTTTTGTGTCCTCTACATCTTTCACTTATGTGCAGGTATCTGAAAAGAAGAGGGAGTGGTGGAGGGCACACAGTGGTTGCCGAAACGTTGAGCACTTGTGCGCATAAAGGGATCTGTTCGGTATTGTTTGGGGCCCATCGTTTAGTGTGTCTGTTAATAATGAGAAAGGGCTGCTCTTCAAATGGATGTGCCAAAGTCCTTAGTGGACAATAAGTGCCCTCTCTAGGCTGGACCACGCTGGACCGTGTTGAAGTAATCTGAAATAAAGGTTCAGCCTTTCTGCATTGTTGAGGGTGAGTATGTAGCCTATGTGCGCAGAATTGAGCCAGCAAATAAAAAACAGCGAGTATATATTGGGAGTGATCATTACATCATTTCGAAAGTATGGTTGTATCTATAATAAATGTGGCTTGTGTCTCCTGTTCGATGCACACATGCAACATTGTGTATACTATGCTGAATGAAAATCAAACTCGAGCGGATGGTAATTTAAACATAAAAATCATGATCTCCCGGTCCTCCCGCAGGGCCAGGTAGAGATTTGCATCATGGTGGTAAACTTAAGAGCACAGCGGGTTCAGCCACAGGACATTTCCTTAACATGCTGTCGTCTCAGCTAACATTTTGTTCATGTGATAATTGATTGCTTTGTGCTTTTCAGGTATGAATAAACACCATGAGGCAACAGGCTTCATTTAACTAAGCTGTGGTGTCACTCCAGGAGGCGACAAGCCACTCTCCCTTTCCCCCTAATGTGACATGGGTAACACAAACATCTTTAGATCCTCTAGGAACCGGCAGCCCCGAGCACAACTGTTATTTGTTTTATCTAATTAGGCCGGTTTAGGATCTCTGCATTATGACTCATCCAAACGATGGCTTAAAATACACAAAAGCAAGCGGGGATAAGAATATGTTAGGATATGAGCTATTGTGGTCAAAATGAAAAAAATTTAAGAATAATCCACATGAAACTATATTGTGGCTATGGATTGTTAAAATACGGATTCAGTATGTATTTCATATTAATGAAAGATTATAAGTTTATGCTCCAGAAAACTCCTAAACCAACATACGTTTACTACAGCATCCTATAATTCACTGGCCAAATGTTTGTGCTGACTCATGTGATCGGCTATTCACAGTCTCAGTGACCCATTAACATCCTACAGGTTTCCATTGTCCACCCCTAAATGGAACCATTAGCATTACTATTGTTATTTAAATCCTACATTTCCTTCCAAAGAGTGTGGTTTAACTCTCTAATGAGAACTTCCTCAACAGAGGCCTCTATTTTCTCTGCTCTCTAAAACCACTGGAAAACTGTTACTTTTCATAATTTTGAAATTTTACATTAATTTTAACAGAGTAATCATCTTATTTATGATTTAATGTACTCCACTGGGTTGTTTGTATTTTCCTAAACATGCTGTCATTATATACTGCATCTTAATTCATATCATCTCGTAGAGATAATTAAGGGTCATCTTTTTCTAATATTACTTTTCAGAGTTGCATTCCTCAAAGTCCCTCTGATATACATATGTCTATAAAGTCACTGCATGCCTAACTATTCACTTGAAAAGATGGAAACAGTTTGATTAAACATTCCTGTCATGCAATGAGTTTTATTATTACACTTCTCTCAACTAAACTTTGACATTAACTCCTTCAAGGGGAAATATTTTTGCCATAGTTAGGTTATTCATTCTTTAGGCCAACACATTTATGGAAATTATGGAAATGTAAGTTCTGTTTCCACAAACACACAAACCAAGAACAAGACAACTGTCTTCTGGACCTCCATCCTGTGAGTTTTGTCCATTAAGACCAAACTAGATCGATCATAGTTTTTAGGATTGGCACCATTTCTGTAAAAATCATTCTGTTTGAAAACCACATTTGTCGTCTACTTGTGAGAAAAGGTGAAGAAATTATTAAATGGTTAACTCGTAAAAAGCATAAAGTAAAAGACCATCCCTGTGTTGCATGACTATAAAGAAAATGTATCCTTTGCGTGTAATTACTGCAACATACAACCTGATGAAAATCAGTCCCTGCCATTTACTGATCATCTGCCAGAATAGTCAAAGTCTCTAGATTAGTGTCCCCACAAAGGCCTGTTTTGTTGTGGGGTTCGTTCCTGAACCCGTAATCACAGGCGCTCACAGAAAGTGATGCTGCACCTCCAGAAGCAATAGGAAGAAGCGGGCTGAAAGTACATAGAAAGCGAGTGACACATAATTGTGTCATCTCCCGTCTCCCACTGAGGCTTTCAGACAACAGTGAAAGCTCCAGCAGCAGCCAGCACGGCGAGGTCACTTAACCTTTCACTGACCTCATGCGGGCTGACGAGCCTCCAGCAGCTGAAAGGACTAAAACCTCTATTAGGATTTGGACATAACGGATAAGTTTGTTGCTTGTTACAGTGTGGCTCTTTGATTGCTAATTCAGCTAATTTGAGGATCCTATAATACATTTTGAATGCACTTGTACTATACAGCACTAAATATACTCATATTTCAATGTAAATAACATCATTTGAAAAAACATGTTTGGATATGTATCTTGCAGCCTACAAACAATCAAAACTGCAAAACAGATTTTTGTGCAAATGGGGTGACATGTATGCATACTACGGCTAGATTAATTTGCTGCTGCCTGGCCCATTGGTGTTTCTTTGTTTCTTTGATTAAACAGAACTTTATTCAAGAATACGCAACATATGAGAACAATATAAACTGAAGCGATTAAACTCTTAAAACTAGATTAAAACTTGTTTAGCCACAGTTGAGCCCCAGCCATTTTTCTCCGAATGGTTTGCATACCCATACTAAATACAGAATATCTCCTCAACCGAAAAGGCTATTTGAATAATTTCAAAAGTTATAATATACAGAAAACACTTGTGAGACCAGTTAATAGGTTCATATAGCACTATATGTGTTACTGGTTTATTGGTTGATGATAGAACACAGTAAATCATCGCTTTTTTTCTACTATAAAATAGCACTATGTGTTAACAGTATCGCTGCAAAGTTTGACTTTGATTACGTGAAGTTAAATATCTTTTTGTAATTATTTTAGTGCAGATTTCGTGAACCGTAGGTTTAGGTCCCTGAAAGCAAAAAACTAACCAACTTTCTCCCTGGACCTTGGACACCTCTGGTTCCACAACAGAGGGACTCTGCTCAAGCAGGTGCACCATTACATACCAAGCAAGTATCGTTCCATCCATAAGTAAGTCATATTTCAGTTTTTTGGCTGGAAAAAAATGGGGTTGATATCTTGCTTTGTCTGACAGTGGTTTTGGCACAATTGGTGGATTCCGTAGGTCGTAAGCTTTCCAGAAAGGTGTGCCAATCATGTGTGGCATTAAGCTAGGGATATAAAAATTGATATTTTCATAACTTGGGGAGCTCTCTCGAGTCACTTTCGAGACCTTCGAGTCATATTTATGGTTTATGTAAATATTTAAGGTTGAATTGTGTTATAAACATGTAAAATTGACGTATATGCTCTTGTAAGGCCAGGCTTTGCAGTTGTTTTTTTTGCTTTGTCACATCAGTGGCTTTTGGTGAGGAAGAGCTCCTGATGAAGAATTCTGCCGCCATTTTTTGGGGCACCTGTTAAGACATGTTGGTAAGCCAGGGCTATAGCACTAAGTAATATGGACAGCGCACATACATTTATATTTTACTTTACTGGTGCAAATCATGAAACACGTTCTGCAATAGGTCTTTTTCACAAAAGATATTTTCCGTTCATTGTAGGAAAAGCGGCTCTGCTCTTTTCTTCCTTGGCCTTTTCTTATTTGGTCAAGTAGAAGAAGATATGTTTTGGTATCACCTTGGGCTTTGGGAAATTGTGATGAGCATTTTTCACTAATTTATTACAAAGCATTAACATTAGTGTTAGTATTAGCAAAGTATTAGGGTTACAATAGCATTTGTGTTAGTATCACAATAGTTGTGTATTTCCGTTTTATATCAGTCTTACAAGGCTAGTATTAGTATCAGCATTAGTATTTTTGACAATGTACAAAAATATCAAATGCAATTTGGGATATTGTCATGGACAGTGTCTGACATTTGATATGACGAACAATTAATACAAATAATAATTGGCAGATTAATTCTGAAAAAAAAGTGTTGCAGCCCTAATTGATGCAAACATGGATGCATTTATATTAAATGTATCTTTTTATTTTTTATTTTGCTGCAAACATGACTCATGCTCAGAAGGCCCATCGTGTCGACCTCAGCTAACCTAAAAATAAAATTTAAAAAAAAAGTAGAAGAAGAAGAAGAAAAGAGCCAAATAGTGCCCGACCAATCAGAAACCGCCCTGTTGGCCAACAGATATCCCGTCATGCTCGTGGCCTCAGCGCTACGTCAGCAGTGATACAGAAACATGGCGGTGTCCACAGCACTGCGCTCGGCTGCTAGCGCTCGTGTGTTGATATTCACTTTTCTCACAACGATAATATTTCGCAGCGGGGTCGCTGACGTCGTCCCCGTTGCCTCGACGTCAGAAGAGCTTCCTCACCGCCGATTTGAGTACAAATACAGCTTCAAAGGACCGCACCTGTCTCAGCCGGACGGCGGTATCCCGTTTTGGATCCACACTGGAAGTAAGTTTCCAGCTGTCAACATCACAGAGCCGCTTGCTCGTCTGCTCGTTTGAATATAAAAACACTCGCGTGTCGACATGTCTCGAGCACAGCCGAGGTCTGCGACGTTTTGGAGGGTTTATATCTGACGTGTTTCCGAGGAGGCTGGTCGGAAATGACAGCGGTTTGCTTTGTCCATTCAAAACTGCAGCAGGGAATTCATTAATTTAAGCGCCCTATAGCTCCGATTTAAAGTCCTATTCCAACGTGTCCAGGGCCACTGACTGTCTATTAGAGGCTGTGCACAGTGAGACACATGCCACAGAAGTGTTGAACTTTCCTCTCGCCAAAATGGGCCTTTGGATTCTTGCATCACTCAGTGAGTGAGTTGTTCACGTGCTGATATGAGCTCTCAATAAGAAGCAGCATGAGATTACACTGCATTCCCCCTACATTTCATTATTTTGCTCAATCACCATTTTCCACAGTCAAAGATTACATGATAAAGTATCATTTGGGGATGTTTCCTCTCCTTTGTTAGGCACAGGCCAGTATAGTGGTGACAGGAAACGCCTCTATGTATCTACAATGAGACCACAATCATATATATGTATATATATTTAATGTCCATTGTATGTTTACAGAGCTTTATTGTAGGCATAGGCCTTCATGATGTTTCCAAAACCCAAAGTTATCCAAGTTACAATGACATGAAACTAGGAAAAGCAGCAAGTGATTAGTAGTGCTATTAAAAGTTCTTGTTTCAGCACAATAATGCAAATGTGTCCCGAAGTAAACATATGGTTCAAAGAAATCTGAGAGAAATTGTTCCACACTTTGTGAATCAGGCACTGAGACCGTTAAACGATTAGAGAGTAGGCACACCCTGATAATGATGCCTCCTTATAACCGCATGGCAAGTTAACTGGCATCAGCTTGAGTGGAAGAAACAGACACCCACAATATGACTTATTTTGCGCGTTTGTGGTTTAAAAAAAATTAAATAAAACACTACATATGTTGTGATAAGCCAAATACTTTCATAGAAAATCATCGAACATAACATGTTAAACTGAAATCCTGCTTATTGTCTCCATTTCTCCTCCCCATCCAAGATGCTATTCCCAGTGCAGACCAGGTGCGCATCACGCCGTCCCTCAGGAGTCAGAAGGGCTCCGTGTGGACAAAAAACAAAGTCACCTTTGCCAACTGGGAGGCCGAGGTGACCTTCAGAGTGTCTGGAAGAGGCCGGATGGGAGCGGACGGTTTGGTAAGGAGGGCCGACACGTTTACGTTTAAGATCAGAACCATCTGCACGACACTGATCTGACATATTATATCTGCTATACTTGTGCTGCGTATTCATACTTTTTCAGTGCCGACCAAACTGTATTTGTAGCCTTGAGCATCACAAATCTAAGGTTGGCTTTGAGTCCTTGATCACGTTCTTACTCACTTATGCTTTAGTCTGATATTTCATAGTCAAAATCAGTCAAACGTTCTTACTTTTTTGACTGTGATATTTTATGCAGCCAGAGCAATGAATGAAAAGTGTTTAAAACATGTTAATATTCCCCAAACTGAGGAAGTATTGGTTTAAAGCTGCTGCTTCTATCTGATGAATACACCAACTATTACAACATGTTGACCGTGTTGATATGAGGTATAAAGATCACCTGTTGTGAGAGCAGAGAATTGACCTAATTCTGTCCCAACAATCAAATTAGATACGGTTTCCCTGTCATACTTTGGTTATCCGATATGTACATTTGAAGGATGGTGCACATCCTGTTTTATGAGAGTCAGATTGATCCATAGCCTCTAGAACACACACGTGTGTGTGTGTGTGTGTGTGTGTGTGTGTGTGTGTGTGTGTGTGTGTGTGTGTGTGTGTGTATATATATATATATATATATATATATATATATATATATACACATACACACACACACACACATACCTGTAATACCCAACATTCAAATTAGATACTGTTTCCCTCTCACACTTTGGTTATATATACCTGTAATATTGACTCCCAACATTCACCATTGACCTGACTTAACTTCTTTGTGAGGAGAGAAACCTGAAAGACAACAATTTAAAAAAGGAAAATGGCAACTTTTGATAAGGAAGCTAAAACTAACTGACTTGTGTGCCACATTGTCTTTGTCTGCAGGCTGTGTGGTTCACCACTGATCAAGGCCTCGACGGTCCGGTGTACGGCGCCGCCGACCAGTGGAATGGAGTCGGAATCTTCTTTGACTCCTTTGACAACGACGGAAAGGTCAGTATTTATTGTTTAGCCATAACTGTTCATGATGTTCCTGAAAGTATCTCATAGGGAGTTTCGTAAAACTGGCTGTTGAGAGTAGCTATCAATGGGTTTAGTCATAGAGGAAGAGTGTTCAAATATAATATAATTATGATCTGATAAAAAAAATTTCAGAGTTACTTTACAGATATATTACTCAGCATCTTAAAGTTTTGGCAAATTTTTCTGTTCAAAATATAGGAAAAACTCAACATGAGACATGTTTTCTTTACTTTTATTGAAAACCTTTTAAATATTCACGTGTTTATTATGTGTATGAATTTGAATACTTGAACATTTTTGTTTTGTCTTTTATTTTTTACAATTGGATATGTGTATAAGTAGATAGATAAATATATCACTTTTATGCAAAACAAATGTTCCCATAGGTCTGATGACATTTGAGTATTATATATTTCAGGTATGGGATTAATAAAATAAGATTACATCAAAACAAAGCCACCTCTGGTCTTCAGATGAACAAAAGGATTAATGTGTTTTCTTGTTTTCTTCCATCTTCATTCCAGAAAAATAACCCATCTATAGTTGTTGTGGGAAACAATGGCAAACTTGTTTATGACCATCAAAAGTAAGTAAACATTTATTTTGCTTTGCTCGGATGTCATCACCCACCCAAATTTTAACAATTTATAGAAGATTAGGAAATATGATTATATTTGCTTGGAAAGTAAATAATCCTCTATCTTTCCTAATCTCCCCCGGGCCAGTGAAAGCTTTAAATCACTTTTTCAATGCCATTTCAGTTTATCATTGAATTTCACACTAAACAAGTGTTTACAAAAACATACATTCATGTTACTCACTTATGTATTAATAAACGCTATGTGGAGCACTGTGCTGAATGCAATCGTTATAATTTGTCTGAAAATGTTGTTTTGATCCAGCGACGGCACCACACAGGCCCTCGGCACATGTTTACGAGACTTCCGCAACAAACCCTATCCCATCCGAGCCAAAATAACGTACTACAAGAAGACGCTGACGGTACGAGAAAACATATAGCAATGTTTACGTGTAAATGAAGCTGTAAAGGAAGAGAATAAACCTCTATAGCTCGTTAATAATTGGCACTTTTCATTCAGTGGATCTGATTGTGTCGGGCGTGTTCGATGATCAGCGCAGTCGGTGGTAATCATTGTTCCGTCTTCCTCCTCAGGTGATGATCAACAATGGCTTCACTCCCGACAGAGACGACTATGAGTTCTGCACAAAGGTGGACAACATGGTCCTCCCCAATGACGGCTTCTTTGGCATCTCGGCTGCCACTGGTGGTTTAGCAGGTATTGTTCAGTCCTCTGTGTGGCAAATCCTTGAAGTTGTGAGTGAAATGTGAGTTTTTGAGTATTTCTCTTTGTCCTAATTAAAACTATACTTTCCCTCTTGAGCCACTTAGAAACCAGACTAATTTGCTAATCTTAAATTAACAGAGGTGGAGGCACAGACGGGCTGATTTGTGGTAATTTCACCGGAACGTGCGTTTCCATGGAATGACTGTTTAAGTTCACAGTACGATTTAAAATAAGGACAATACAATAAATACAAAGAGGCAGTTCTGCATTTTGTTGAAGGAAGAGACATTTTAATATGATGATTTCCTGGAAATCTTTATATTTATTTATATTTTCTGATATAAGTTCTATAAATGTCCCATTATCTCATTATTATGAGCTTATTACTCTATTATTACCTCTCTGTTAACCACTTTTCCATCAGTATATTTGAACACTGTAACACAAATATTATTATTACTCTCTGAAAGAGAATGTGTACCCTATTGAGTTCTTCCTAGTTTTACTACTGCCATTCCCCTATTACAAAATAAACGGATATTACCATTGTTATAATCAAGTAATACCAAGTTACTCTGCGATTGCCATGCTATGACCCCAGTTTCCCTCTTTTTACCCTAAATTATAAACCCCTCGTAACCTTGTTATTACCACACTCCAATGTGAAGTGCTCCCATGATTTAAAATGTGTTTGTTTCTGTTCATTTTCTAATTCTGAATTTCTTTCCTCCATCAGATGACCACGATGTTTTGTCCTTCTTGACGTTCACACTCACAGAGCCCGGCCAGGAACCGGTAACTACATTTTACAAGAGCTCCTAATACGTGGACGCTCCTGTGTGCTTTTCTGTAGCTGTGTTTCTGTGTGTGTGTGCGCATGCATGTATGTGCACAAGTAGCTTAAGCACAGCCTCTATTGAGTTCACAGAGGTTTTTTTTTTGTCTCTCCCACTGAAGCCCCCACCTGAATCTGAGATGCCTAAAGAAGAGAAGGACAAGTACCAGGAGGAATTTCAGAACTTCCAGCAAGAGCTTGACAAAAAGAAAGAGGAATTTCAGAAAGAGCACCCGAGCGTCCAAGGAGAGCAAAGTTAGTTCTCCGAAATCAAATCATGAAAATGATCAGAAACAGAAACATAAAGTTAATTTTTTTACTCTTTAACTGTTTTAAATAATCTGAACAAGACAAGTAAACATTTTTAGAAGATATAAATCATGAAACGCCTCAATAAGTGTTTGTAGATTTAATTTTAATTGGTTTCATTCTTCGCATCCTCCTCAGTTGAAGACATGTATGAGAGCGTGAATGACCAGGAGATCCGTCAGGTGTTTGAGGGTCAGAACCAGATCCACCTGGAGATCAAACAGCTCCACCGGCAGCTCGCTATGGTCCTGGACGAGCAGCGGCGATACGTGTCGGTCATCACCACCGAGGTCACCAAGAAGGCGATGAACGCCGAGTCGGGACAGGTGAGCGTGTCCATGGCAACAGATACAATATGCAACATACTAAACACAAGCAACAATGGTGCCAGTTGTCATTTTGGAGGCTATTTTAGATTCAGTCTTCGTCTTTAGACGAAAATGCTTTTTAGTTTTAGTAATTTTTATCCTTCATCGTTTTATTCTAGTTTTAGTCGACAACAACTCAAAAATATTAAGTCAATACTTTTATTCAGAATGTTTTCTCGCTTCATTTTGTCAGGTATTTTGACTATTTCAGTCCATATAGTTTAGCCAAAACAGAAATGTTGTAATTTTAGTCAAACTTGCTTCACATAAGATTTTATCTTATCATTATCTGATGAAAACCATTTGAATGATTAAGAATGCAGCTCTGCAGGAATGGGCATTCTTCATTTTTCAAAGAGAAGGGAAAAGGTGGAAGGGGATGAAAATATAGAGTTTTGGCAATTTTCTAATCTTTTAATCTACATTTTAGTCTCATCTCGTTGTCCCGTATTGCATGTGTATTTGATATCGTCTTCCTTCGTGTTTAAAGAAAGTTAATGCTGTCTCGTCACTGTCTCGTCTTAGTCATGGAAGAAAAGTTGATGAACATATTTTGTTCTAGTTTGAACACTGAATGTACAGGATTTATGAATGATTTAGAATTGCATGTTTTATTTATCTCACAAACAATGCGATCTGAATGATGCTACTCAAACAGATTATTCACACATTAAAAAAACCTGTGCATTCACATCAATATTATTTCTGTTGCTGAAGTTCACTGTTTTAATAGTAGGTTATCAAAACTAATAACATCATTTTTCTTTGACCGCGTGCTTACCTCCAGACCATTATGTTGTCTTTCTCTTTTAGCTGGATCCTGCAAGTCAACAACAGTTGGGCACCGTCATAACCAACCAGCAGGAGGTTCTCAAAAATCTGAATGAGCTCAGGTAAGGAACAACAGTCTCATTGTTGTTGACGGTTGGTCAGTCTAAAAAACTGGCTGTTGTTTTTGCAACAAACATAAATAGAGATCCGTGATACGACCATGAAAAACAATGGAAATCCTTGCAGTTAAATCCCTTAAATCATATTTAATCTCAGGATGCAGTGGTTGCAGCATCACAGGTGTCTGTCAGCCTGATAATCCAACGTCAGTAAATCAGTCACATGCACGTTCCCACACAAAGGCACGCTAAAAGCTTCAGTGCTAAATGGGATGATCATCACACTGCCTTGATCTTAGCTCTAAACCATTTGACTCATTTGTTGTATAATAAAAAGCATTAATTGCATTTCAGGAGTTAAGAAGTTGCATCATTTACACCTGTAGTAAATACAGGGCTTCCCATCAGGAGTTTGGAGGTTTATCAGCAGCCTAAACCTTTTTTTGTTGGGTTTTGCAGGATTAAACAACATTTGTATAAAATACAAATACAATTGGCTTTTATAATGTAACATCAAGGAACAAGGACATGTAGTTTTACAAAGAGGGGGCACCGGCCCCACTTGACCCGGAACAACAACACACGTTACGCACACACCAGCGTTGAAAGAAGCAAACAAAAACACAAAATAATCAGGATGCGCATGAGTGTTGCACCTCTACCGTTTAAACAAAAGCAAAAACAAATTAAATGAAGTAAAGTAAATATATTGGACGTTCCATGGAAAAAAAAGATATCTTCACCGTGAATAAAAAATGATATCATTGCTGAGAGATAGAGCATGATATAGTAATATCCAGCTGTAATCTTCTTCTGCTTCTTTCATTATATTTATGGTCTCCTTACCACTCAGATGAGCCTGAGCAGGTTTTTAATGCCAAGATAATACAGCTTAAAAGAGATTTTATGATGGTGTGCCTTCCATGACAGTTTGATTTTGGTACTTACAGTAAGTAAGCCTGATTAGGTGTTCAGAATGTACTGTTTTGATGTTCTGAGCTTGTGTCTTGTGATTTTTGTATTGCTTGCCTAAGGTGCTTGTGGGCTTAGTCATTATGAGCACGCCACAGATTTAAAAACAATGTCCTCTTCAAAACCCTTTCATACATTTGTGAGGGGATTTTAATGAATGTTTTTTTTTTCTCTATTTCCCCCAATAATTTAATTATGAATGATGCAACTAGTCTGATTATTTTGAGTCAACCTTGTTGAACTCCTATGTTCAGCTTTTAATTGTCTTCAGTTCTTTAATTAACTCCCGATCAGCACTTTGCCCCCTTTTAAAATAAAATAAATAAAAAAGTCTAAACAAAGGAAGTGTGTTTATTTATTCAATAAAGACGTGTGTGTGTCTTAATTTTAACACACCATCTGCATTAAGAATTAATCAGAATCACAAGATATTAAAGATTGTATTTTATGTAACATTAATCTCTTAGTCTCGTGTATCATAAAAGAAACCAAGCTGTTTCTATGCCCTAAATCCAACAGGACACTCATCCTCAAATACATGATTTTCTTTATTATATTGTTGACCCATAACTCCCATGGACCCAGACTCTCACTTATGTGTCTCACTTGCTAATTATCCCCAAATGAATCAAACTGTATAAACAGCAGGGAAAGACAGAGTTTCTGTCATGGTTCAATTTAAAAAAAACAGGAGTAAGCTGATTGACACTGAATATAAGTATGGACCCTGGCAAAAGGCTGCAGCTGCTCCCTCTCATGTGCTAATGTGAGCAACTGATCTGTATTACTTTGTAGATTAAGCTCTTACTTTATCCTGGCCCATCTTTTAAACACAGAGTTTATGATAGGACTTCATCTCAGACTCCAAGGAGGGCTTTCTGCTCATAAATAGGTCACTTGTAGCAGATGAAGATTAGATGTAGGCTTTAATAAATGCTCACTTACTTTCTCAAGGGAGATTTTATTTGTATTTCCCCCCCTCTCTGGGAGGCAAATTAGATTTTGTTTGTGTGTCACCCCTGTCCATCCTTTCAGACCTCAGCCATGTGGCCGAGCAAGAAAAGGCCAGCATCTTAGCACCATTTTGTCCTTATCAGATTAGTCGTCTTTAAATACATCTGTCGTACACGACAAAACGCGCTTTACCTCCAATTGATTTCTTGTCACAATCCGCCCCGCACTTCTTTTCATTTGTCAAGTCACATTTTTCTTTATAATCGTCTTAGATGTGTTTAAGATGATAAGGGAAACTTATTGCTCTCTCCCTGTACGTAATCAACTTTAAGAAATTACATTTTGTGGAGAAATATGATCCGGGCTTAGATGTCTTGATTCTCTTCTGGAAACGGTTTACACTGTATTTCATTCACTGATGAAATTGAAAGTCAAGGATACAGATTTGACATTTTATAATTGGTGAGCCGGTAATGGTTTTGAAATGTGTGTATTATTATTGTTAATAATATTAGAGACATAACACCATTAGCAGACATTAGTGTTGCTGTTTAACCCCCTCAAGCATAAATCCTGCTCTTCTCGATCTCAAACATACTTAAAGGAGTAGTTTCACTATTTTGAGTGTCCGCTGGTTGACTGGCAACCTCTCTGACGCCAGGAATACATGGCGTCCGACCAATAAACGGCACATCATTTATATGCAGGTCTTTGGACGTTGAAACAATATATAAAATGTTCGTATGTCCACTTTAGAGATGCTGGTGGGATTTTTTTCTTTTCTTTTTGTCAGAGCAAACTAGCCAAAATTAGACAAACGTATAATAAACTGTATTTATCTGCGGCCAAATATTACTGGTAATGCAAATAATAAATGCATCAGTAGGTTTCATCGCAGAGACACACAAAGAGGAAATGTCTTTCTAAAAATACTGTAACTCTGAAAGATCCTCACTTTGTTTGTCTAATTTAGACAAAAACAATGACGTGTTTCAAGTTACTGATTAGCTCACAAACCAGTGAAACAACTCTTGAGTGCATCCACACTGAGCCTGTGGCTTTCTCACTTGAGGAAACCAAACCTTTAATTATTATTATTTTGTTATTTAAAAAAAAAAAGTCTCTGCCTTTCCCAGTTTCGAAAAGACTTTCAGCTTCCCAAAGAAACACTGCGATACGTTTACGATGACCACATTTATTTGTTTTTTACTTCATAGTCCTCTTTTAGTTATTCAATCCCTATTTTTATTTCTTTAGCATGATGGCTAGACTCTGGATTCCAGATAGCGATCCTCTGCGGTCTGTTTCTTAACCTCCTGTACTTGTAATCTCGTGTAAGAACATGTTTTCATAAGGGATTAAATCAGCAATCATGACCTCTTTTATCAGATGGTAATTTTCTGTTTTTCAAACTTTGACAATATGTAGCCTCCAGTGAATAGGGATTAAGAGATTAATTTTGGACAATTTGTATTACTGTAAATAAATGATACCACACGGCATATTTGCTGGACATCATCTTTCCCAACATGGACTGAAACATTTTGACCATATTTCAGAGATATTAATTTGATATTAAAAAGGCTGCTGCACTAAAAGATTATATCATTTCGGTCCTTTGGGGAAAGCAGCTGCAGTATTAATCTTTTCCGCCCCTACAGAGACTTAGTGCGTCTTTTCTTTGTCCCTGCAGAACTGTCTTCCACGAGTCACTGAAACAGATCGGCTCAGCCCAACACCAGGGGAATGCCGCCGGTATCGGAACCTACGAGACCATGCAGCACTTCAACGACATCAAGGAACATCTGCACACAGTCAAAAGGGACGTGGAGCACCTGGTCCAGAAAAATTCTCAGGTATAGTTCAGTGTGGAGCCTCACATGGAACAGATTATAAAAATGGATCCAAATTGGGCTGAACTCCTTTTTGTTATTTTGTATATTTTTACCCACAGAATCCAGCTGAAAAGGCTGTGAAGTGCCCCGACCCGCCGCCCATGCCTGCCTGCTTATCCACTATTCATTTTGTGATCTTCATTATCGTCCAGTCGGTCCTGTTCTTCTGCTACATCATGTACAAGTAAGACGCCATTTTTTTCATTTAGAGATACGAGTGAATTGTGAATTTAACCGACTCTTTAACCAGTGGTCTTAAGTACTTCTCCTCAAGTACGTACTGAAAGGGAATATTTCCCCCCTTTTATGTGGATGTCCTATCAGTGCTTGATGGTCAATCTAGTCCACTGAAGAAATATAGTCTCCAATGCGTGTTATGTTGACGGAGAAAGCTGAGTCTCCTGCGTGCGGGTCTCCGGCATGCGAGATTGCACCGTTACACAAGCTCTTCTATCTTTTTTTAGTGTGGTGAATAAACTGACAGACACATCTTGGTTATTCTCTACAATCAACTCTCTCTGGTTTGGTCAAAATAAATGATGCACTCATATTTTGGGATGCTGTTTTTGCTGTTGGACATTGAACTCGTTTGCAATACAAGCCAAGAGAACAAGGAAGATGTGTATTTTAAAAGGCATCTGGAGCGCCCCGCGGTCACGGTGGTTGGTGGTGACGGCGTAGACCAGAAATCTCGGCTGAAATAGCTCGTAGTTCTCTCTGAACACCAAGCAGGTCGTCGCCACGTCACTAGATGCAGGAAGGAGAAGCTTTCAACAGATTCAGCAGCTGAAGAACTGCATGCGCTTTTTCACACTATCCTGAACTCTTATAGATATGTGGTTGAAAATCTGCAAACTTTCCCTTTTTTAAAGTACACATTTGAGGTACTTGTACTTAACTTGTGTATTGTATTAACTTGAATATTGTAATTTTTTTTTCACTACATTTGTTTAACAACCCTAGTTACTAGTAACTTTGTGGATTCAGGTTCTAAATACAAATTATAAATCAACTTTTACTTCAGTACTTTAATATTTTAATACTAATAATTATACGTTTCCTGAAGTAAGTTGATGAGCAGGACTTTTGCTTGTCACAGAGTATTTTTTACATTGTGGTGTTGATGAAGTAGATTTAAGATTTAAGATCTGAGAACTTCTTCCACCACTGTCTCTCACGCTTTGTGTCTCCTCCTTCTCTCTTGCAGAAGTCAACAAGAAGCAGCAGCAAAGAAGTTCTTTTGATGAAATGCATTTATGAAAAGAAAGCCTGTAAATGAGTGAATGTCCATTTTGGTAATTTTTTTTGGTTTGATTCTTTTCAGATTGTAAGTTATTGTACTTGGGAAGATTTTTGTTGAAAGAAGTTTGTTTTAATCAATTGCGGAGTTTTAATTTGAACAGTAGATAATTGACCTCTGGATTTCCAACATGATGTAACATTTTCCTTGCAGTATTTTTGGGTGGTTGGATCTGTTTTTGAGTTTGTTTTCAAAAGTCAAAATTTTACCCCAATCCTATATCATGAAAAACTAAAAAAAAAACTGTGTTTTGAAATGTGCAATTTTGTATAAAATAATGAACTATTGGTGAAGAAAACTTCCGTTTATCTGCTTTGATCGAGTCAAACATGTCAGAATCTGACATGTACTGTATATGAACAATTTACATAAACAGAAAACCCAAATCACTCTGGTGTCTGCTTATTTCATCATGTCAAATACTTTTCAAATCTTTACTTTTCATCTGCATCTCACCTGTTAATTTCTCAGAACAGTTTATTCCAGTTAGCACCTACAGGACAAAGATGTGTAATTTACATCTCAGAGTAAAGTTAAAACATGTAACAAGCAACACGTTCGGACCCTCTTCAGTAGAACTTTATACTAACAACAACTACTTATTTTTATAAGCCGAATACAAACACCTAATAAATAGCTTAAAACATACTATGTAGTTACAGGGAAATTTATAAATAATATTTGTAAGATTTATTCCGGTGAATAAACAGTTTGCATGATGCAATTACAGACATGAAGAAATCCTTGCAGTGTGTTACAGTATAATAGAGTTATTACCTGTTTGTATAACAAAGGTTAAAGATTCTTGATAACTATGTAAATAAACACCTCAAAATGTCCTTCTACATTTTTTATGGTGTATTATACTCTTATAATTAAAAAATGTTTATAAATGCTTAATAGAGTGTTGCAGTCATATTGACACGAAAGCTACTGTATTTCAACGCATAGTTCTGTCTGCCACTTACAAGTCGGCTGTATCTATACACAAAACAACAGATAAGAAGTCCAAGAGCCTACAGCCATACTACAGCTCTGTAAAGCTGAGCTAAGGCACATATAGTGGCGCTTGAGCTAAATGCTAACAGTGGTGGAGGAAGTATTCACTACTAATACCATACTAAGAATACTCCAATAGAAGTAAAAGTCCTTCATTGGAAATGTTACTTGAGAAAAAGCATGTAAGTATCATTTGGTGAATGTACTTTAAAGTATCACTAGTAAAAATACTAGAAAGATTTTAAACACAATGCAAAACAAATCGATTTAAATACATTACAGGAAAAGCGGTGAATTCTCACATTTGTGAAGCTAAAACCATTTGGGTCATTTTTCCAGGAAAGAAATTACAAACAATTATCAAAATAGTTCACAGTATATTGTCTGTCACTCAATTGATAGATACAACTGTTGGGTAGCTTAATTTATGACAAAACATTGTAATTTAGAATCCTATTTTCTATGCAAACATCTTAATTTGTTAAGTAACGAACTGAAGCTGTCCAATAATTGTATAAAAAGTAAAGAAGTTCGTTGCGTGGTAGAAGAAAAATATGTAACGTTTAAGTACCTAAATCCAATGTTCACTCCACCAATGACTGTTTACTTGCTGATGTTTAGGGGGTAGCATGCTAACATTTACTAATTAGCAGTTAACACAAAGTGCAGCTGAGGCCGATGAGTCATTAGTTTTGCAGGTATTTGTTCGTAAACCCAAAAAGTTGGACACTCAAATATTGATCACCAAACGTATTAATATTTATCCTGAGGGTAACGGAAATGTTTGTAGCCTACTTCATATGTTTTGAAAATCCATCTCATAGTGTCTGAGACATTATAGTCATTGGAGTATGTGTTTAATAAAATCATGCATTTCACTGTCAAAGAGGCCGACAAGTGGCAAAAAAAAAAGCATATATTTTGGGCCTCATGGTCTAAGATGCGTCACATGTAACTGCAACATCCAGGTTAAAATATCTGCAGGAATGTCACATGCTCACAATCCCAACATGTCCTGTGGTATTGAATAATAAAACATACATTTACATGTAACTAAACTAAAGATATTACATGACATGTGGTTGCAGATGAGCATTTCTGAAATGTTTGAGTGCTCAAGAATATCAAGTTAATCTACAAGTTCTTCACCAAAGTTTGCAGATAGCGATGCAGTGATAGGGTGAAGTGTCTCCTCCCCAGCTCTCATCCTCCTGTCAATCATCCTCCCACTGAACAATAGCACGGCATTAACGATGGCCCCAGTGGGGGGATAAACAACACTGTAATCCCGCTCCTCTCTCTCTCTCTCTACTCTGCTTGGTCGCAGCAGTTTAATCTGCACACGGGCCAGTCAGTACTTTACTAATATGATTAAGCACTAGTGGGCGGAAGCATCATATGTGTGGTCCCAAACTGAGGACAGCCATCTCCTAAAAATGTTTTTATGATGAGCGCTGCACCTTCAAAAAATGCACAAAATGTCAGAATGAATAAAGAGAAAGATTGACAAAGGTCTGCATGATTTAAAAATAGAGAGAAAACAGGCCATCTGCCTCTTAGCATAGTGGAGCAGGGAGGATTAAATCCAGATTATGGCCGTTTGTGTGTGTGTGTGTGTGTGTGTGTGTGTGTGTGTGTGTGTGTGTGTGTGTGTGTGTGTGTGTGTGTGTGTGTGTGTGTCTGTTGCTTGTCGTCAGTGTGTCCTTGGCTCCATAGACAAGCAGCAGGTTAGCTAGAGAGCTACCACTGGATTTGACAGCTATAGGAAGCCGAACCGGTGGGCGCCATAAGGGGAGCAGCATCACTTTCACCTTTTGAAACTATTCGCACCCTCGCAGAGTGAACAGTCACACAACAACTCAAGATGGCTTTCTTGATCAAGAGCATGATTGGGAACCCCCTGTCAGGGATCGGGCTTGGTGGTGGAGGGGACAAGGAAGAGGAGGCCGCCCCCACAGATCCAGCCAAAGCAGCAGGGATGACACGCGAGGAGTATGAAGAGTACCAAAAACAGGTGGTGGAGGAGAAGTAAGTAGTAATTGGGACAGTGCTCCGTTTCTAATGGATGCCATTGGCCCACGGAAAGCAGGATGGCTGCAGAATGTACAATCTGACCTTGACGAGCTGTGTTATACTCCCCTCCACTGTTTACTTTCCGCTCTTTTGAACGACCACATTTTTTTTACCAAACCCTAACTAAATGTAAACACTCATATATGTATTGTTCTCATGAGTTGATAATGAGCGAGCTGTATTCTTTTGGATTGCATCTGTTGCTGAAGGTCAAAGTAGAGGTACCAGCTAGTGCATTTTTTACATAATATCCCCACTGAGGCCAATGGTCGTGCCCGGATCAATAATCTCCCATAATCTGTCATCTGTTTCTGCAACAAGAACAGTTGTGGGTAACATTTTTAGGTACTTTCCAGTTTTAAAAAGTAAGCGATTGTAAAATGCTTGTTTGATTTGCAGCTCCAAAACATAGCGTTATGAGCAGAAAATATTTAAAGGGTAACACTAAAAACCCAACAATTGAGGAGCTTCTGCGGTGCAGAGGAAAGCAATCAGTCCTGCAAAATTATATTTATGTATCTATTTTATTTGGATCTCCATCCGAGGTAGTCCCGGTAGTCCACATCAAAAGCTGTTTTTAAAAGCATTTTACTGTCACTCATATATTATCCTTATGGATTAATATAATAAATTAGTAATATTTTATTATTTATTTATTATTACAATTTGGACTTTTCAGAGACGGAGTACATTTTGTAGCATCAAGCAGATTACATAACAAGATTAATCCAGTTTATTTTGGGGAAAAATAAAATGACCGAATTTTGAACCACACAAAATGTTTGATAGAAATTAAAATGGCAGAACATCCTCTGTTCTTCTAAAAAAAAAATATATCTGGATAATGTGTCGAACAGAACGAGCAAATGTATAGTTACTTAGGGACCCCTGTCCACTGTGTTTGTGTTTCACTACAACACACTGTAGTTTATTCTGACACACGTACAAATACTCACCACAGCAGTTCAAGTTGCGGTGTCTTGGCTTGATTTCAAATCTGCTCGTCTGGCCTAATAATCCCATCTTTAATTAGCTGAGGGAAAGTAGTGAGTCTCGCCTTGAAAACAGAAATCAAGATGGAAGAAAAACTACAATCACTGATATTTTATGACATAACACATATGACACAACAACATGTCCTTTCACGTGTAACAAAGCACAGTTTATGTCTTATTCTACGACTCTAAAGGAAGTAAACTGATAGTAAAGGTATTGAATTACGGAGGAAAATAAACGTGCACGCTTTACAGATTTCAGACTTCCGTAATCTCTTTGCAAAACTGCAAATAACCTTGTTGTCAAACAAAACCTGGACTTTGTGTTGAGCTAAATTCTCTCTGTTATTCATTTGATTGGGTTGATGTGGATGCATGAACAAAACAGGCTGAGCCATCAGAAGGAAAATATTGTTCATGAAAATCCAGATGCTTATTGTGCTGCTTGTGACCTATTGGTACACTGATGACACACAAGGTCATAAAGTTCCACCCTGCTGGTGTTTTCTAGCAGCTTCCCCTTCCCAAAAATATGAAATATTGTAAATGAAATATATAACATTCTTCCATTAAACCAACAATAAAGGTTACTGTGTTAATAATATTTTTATTTTTCCATGTAAGGATGGAGAGAGATGCAGATTTCTTACACAAGAAGGCAGAAAGAGCCACATTGAGGGTGTGTCTCAGAGAAAAGTACAGGCTGCCAAAGGTAAATACTTTTTATTCCTTTTATAACACCTATTTTTGTTTTTCATTTATTCTATATATGAATAAACCAAATAGGAACACATTTATGGTTGACTTTAAATTAAGTATGTTTAATCTCTCTATAAAAAATCTCTAACAAAATGGTTAATAACACACTATAAAGTATTTGTAGGCAGATATTAGGACATTTGTAAGTACAATTATAATCATTATCCTATGAAGACATGTTTTATATTATCGAAACTGTATTTTACTATATTTTCCTTTATTATATGTATATACTCCACAGGAGTTATAGACAAATGCATTAATAAACACTTATATTACGATTACATTATTGTGTGTTATAGATATAGTTATAGGTATAGTGCTACCAATTCCTTCAATTCAACACTTACTATGAGGTTTCTGTATCAGTTAGTTGTTTTTGTTCATCAGACTATATTCTCCTTTTCTCAGTCTTTACTAGTCCTCATTAAATGTCTTTACTGAGGTGAAAAGGCGTGATTTGGTGACTGAGCTAGGCGTCCGGCCTGTGGAGGTAGAGCAACAAATATGTGCTTTGTGGTGGAGGTTATCTTTATCTAACAGCCTCCACCTGGCAGCTGCAGCTTGGGCGACAGGAGGTGGAAGCCATGCCAGTAGATTAGTGGGAAAGACGTTCAACTAACGTCCTGGAAGACGTTAGCCTGTGTGTCCCGTATTGCACCTTGAGTCTTACAAAGCTAAATGCTGCTGAGCAGGTGTCCCAGGCTCATTAGGGAGCGCCGAGCAGTGTGAACTGGCTTTAGGAAAGAACAACACCTACTTTAGTGGATGTAAACGGCACAACAGTACGATTTTAAAGGACTTTTAAAGAAAAATAAGGTGTGATGGATGGAGCAAATAAGGTATGTGGGGATTTTTTTTAAGCCATCCAAAGAGAAATACGGGGAGAGTGTTTTCTAATCCTGTACATTAATCGAGAGGTGAAAACTTGCTTGTGAAGAAGTGTATGTATTTTTGTCAAAAGAGCAAAATCTATTTTCAATACAGCTTTTGTAATACTAATGTTTTGTATTCATCTGAATGCATTGATGACCTTGGCTGCTGGAGGCGTCTCTTATAGCGCGACGCACCAGACACTCTATTGTCCAGTCTTCTAGTTCAAACAATAGTGCTTTTATTTTTACTCTTTGTCTTTTAAATTGAAACCACACATATCTGATGGAGACAATTGCCGGAGGCCATACACATAAATCAAATTATTTCTCGATAATGTTGACATTACATGCCAATTTGAAAGGACAAAAGTGTCTTTCATAGAACTGGAATATGCATTTTAAATGTATTTTCATTATCAATAAGGGACCTAAAGGGATCCTTTTATGTTGATTCTTTTCATTTAACGAGTAGGTGGTTGAGAACACACATACATGCTATAAAGAGTAAATTAGAATAAATAATAATGTTACAAGTGTATGAGTAGAGCCAGGAAGTCGGTGCTGTTCGTCTAATGGAATTAGAGTCTCGTGCAACGCTATAGAGGATATCTTTAGACTATCGTCGGGATTCAGGGAGGAAAGGCTAAAGCAGGACTGAGATAATCCCACAGATTGAAGTATAAAGTAGTCCCAGTACACTGCCTGTTGCATGACTCTTCCAGATAATAAGTGATTAGATTGAGTTTGTTGGAAAGGCTTTAAATACGGCATTTCTATGATGCAAACGCCACATGTAAGTAAAGTCAAAAGAGACCTGAATCTTCTTCACAAAATGTAGAAAACACAGACAGCAGAATATCCTGAAGTGCAGATGGATGTGGATTACGACAGATCAGAGCGTCAGTTTCTGTCTTCTGGTTTGCCTGATTGCTTGTTGATATTCTAGGTCTGTATTTGTATTAAATTAGAGACCAATGTCTTGAATTTCAAAGTGTTTATATCTTGACTGAAGTCAAATCAAATTAATATAATTAATACAAAATTGGTCAACAAATTAGCCTCATGTTTAGTTCATCCTGTGTGTCCTCTGATAAACTGGTCAATGAGTGTAAAACATAAATATGCCCTCCATCATTTTATACATCTTATATCATCTTATACATGTACTTAGAACGTGTGTATATAATAACCTGTTATCAGGGAGAAATACTTTAACTAATCTATTACGGTTACAGAGAAATGAAAGAATGTGTGGATGTTTATGTATAAATGTAGTAAATCTAAGACGGTCTCAAATAATTACCCACCATATTTTACAACAGTCTAAAAAAATTAATTGTGACTCGTTTCATTTTAAGATTTGGGAATTATCAATGATATTTGGATGATAGAGAGATAGCTTACAAATTGCAGACCAAATGAAGACCAATGTGGTACTTTATTGGTGACAAAACCGACTTTCTTATCCTCAATATAAAAAGAATGACCCTGAATGTATAATCAGTCAAACGTCTCTGGGTCCTGACCGTGTTTTCACCCCCATGTTGTCGTCTGCAGAGCGAGCAGGACGAGAACATGATCGAGATCGCCGGCGACGACGTGGACGTGCCCGAGGAGCTGCTCAAGATGGTGGACGAGGACGCCACGGAGGAGGAGGGCAAGGACTCCATCATGGGCCAGTTTCAAAACTTGCAGAACATGGACATGGACCAGCTGAAGGAGAAGGCCTCGGCCACCGTCACCGAGCTGAAGAGCAAAGCGGAGGAGAAGTGCTCCGTCATGTGAACAGTTCAGAGAGGGTCGTCTGTGTTTGAATGATGAAGAAGAGGAGGAAGAGATGAATGCGAGAAAATGTATTTTAACACTCTCGGGGAATCTGCGGACGGAGCTGCGTTAACAAGTCTGGGATTCAGCCTACAAAGGCAAATCATCTCTCTGTAATATAAAATGGTGTGTTGTATCGTTACTGTTACCGCTCTGATAGTAATTTAAAATCTATTGCAATAAACTGACAATACTTTAAATTACAACCATGATAGCCCATCTGTCCCCATGATCGTTTTCTTACGGTCAGTGTAGTCAAAAGATTTTCCACAGGCCACAATACATTCAAAAAAAGATTACTTGTGATATTATGTTCACTCTTTCTCTGTTGTTCAATTAAATTGCTAAGTCTCTAAACGTCTCTAACAATGTACCAAGACTCAGTTAAAAAAGATCCCCCCCAAAAAACGTATGTAAGTTAAAATTCAATCCTGTGTGAGTGCTTAAATCTTCATTTTGTTTTGTTGGTTATGTGGTTGGTATGTGATCTTTGAATTAGCTATGACATTTAGATTTTTTTTTTCTTTCCTTTTGGTGTTTATTACAAAGCAGACATGTTGATTTACTTTTGAATTTCCTCATATACACATTTTAAGTGTAATAAAAGCTGTTGAGCCTGAAACATTTGCAGGGACATTTTGCAGATTTGCACAATTCATAACTTGAAATACTGAACAAGGAAATACATTTACACAAATACTCATGAAACATATGCAGATACAGTCTTACAACAGTCACAGTACACTATGCCATCAAAGCATGTATATAGCTTTATATAGCATTGTATAGCATGTTGGTTATGAAACTCATAAACATTCAAAGTATAATATCTCGTAAAAAGTCATATAATAAAGAAAAGTCATGCAAGAGTTAGTATAGCATGTCATACAAAAGTCATGAAAAAGTAATGAAAGGTATAGTTTAGAATCTGATACAAATATCAGAGTATTCTATGTCATAACAAGTCAGATCAAAATCTTAGCATAGTATGTGAAGAAAGTCATATTATATAGCGTTTTAAATATCCGAAAACATAATAAAAGTCAGAGTAAAGTACGTCAAGAAATACCATGGAATTAATTATAATATATTATGTTAAAAAAGGTCCTAGTATAGTATGTTAGATAAGATAAGATAAGATAATCCTTTATTAGTCCTGCAGTGGGGAAATTGCAGTATAGTATGTCGATAGTATAGTATATAGTATGTAACTTCAGAACTAAGTTATAGTTTAACATGTTAAGAAAAGTCATAGTATGCAGAAAAAGTCATAGTATGTTTAAAAGTCATAGTATAGTATGTTGAAAAATGTGAACGTATAGTAAAGACGTAGGCAGTGATCGTCGGAAGATACGCAACCTACGAAATAAAGCAATCGCGTGCTACCTTCACAGTATAATATATAAAGAAATTGTCATAGAAAAGTCATAATATATAAATATAATGTATATAAAATGTTGGCTTGTATCATTACGGCTACCACTCTGCATCTACTGCAGGAAATGCTGCAAAAGGGTTCCTGTTAGCTTGTTACTGAAACGGTAGAAATATACAACTTATCATTGCAATAAACTAGAATTACTTCCAACTTCAGCCACAAAGCCCCAATGACCGTTTTCTACAACTTTCCACAGTGCAATTTAAAACAATGATTATTATATGTGATATGATGTTCACTTTGTTGTGAATTGAGACAGTCAAGTCTCTGAAAAGTGTGATTTCAGTCAAATAAACAACAATCGAACAACACCTTGTTAAAGTGAATTCATTCATGAGTTGAGAAATCATCTTTGCTTTTGCTATGTTGGTTCTTCTAGATTTTGTTTGTAATAAAAGCTGTTGAGCCTGACACAGTTGTAGATGTGCGCAACTTTAAAATACTTATTGATTTATTCCATAAAAACAATGGACATAATAACATGACATACATGGAGGTACTTGTAAATGTATCTTTCAGCAGAGATCTCTATTGAAAACAGGAAATGTGTCAGTTTGTGTTTTTTTTTTGTAAAAAACATCTTTATGCTTATTAACTTATTAATGTTGCTGTACGCTTTACGCTTTACGCTTGTCAGGTCCGGTCAGTCACGCAGAAACCCTGTTGTGCAACTGTTACACCTTAAATATCAAGCAACTTCAATTAATCCAATCTACCCGAATCCGATCTAATGCAGTGAATAAAGAAATAGGTCTTAATTTAATTGGGCATTATCCAAACACTTGTCAGAGATGATTAGACAGAATGGGGGTGTTGCAAGGAATCCTCAACATTTAGAGTTTCACATGAACCCACGTTTAACGGCTGAGGATTTGTAAAGTCTGGAGATTACATCTAATAGGATCAGCAGAGCCAAGGTTGTCAGCCTGATCTCTCTCTCTCTCTCTCTCTCTCTCTCTCTCTCTTAGTCTCTCTCTCTCTCTCAATTCAATTATGCTTTATTGGCATGACCATTGTACAGTACAAGCATGGGAAAGCACAGTCGCCACGATGCACACAACAAAACACAGACTCAACACTCCAAGGCAAAAACAACAACAACTGTGTCAACACGTTTACAATGATAACAAGACCTGAATCAAAAATAATATCAATCAACAAAATGTGTATGTGCAGTAATATGATTTTCTTTGTGTTGGTGTGTGTGTGTGTGCCTGTTCGGTGTGTGTGTGTGTGTGTGTGGGGGGGGGCATTCCTCAAGGTGAGGGAATTAAAGACACGCTCTGCTGCTAGACTGCAGCTCTCTGAGTGCTCACACAACAGGATTGGGATTCTGTTCATGTGGCTAATGTTGTCAAATTTGGGATGTTTGTTTTGAAATAAAGGGGCATATTAATGTCTGAGGTGTTGGGGCATTCTGTTAGAAAGTGCACATCTGTCTCCATTTTGTCTTTCTAGCACAGATGTCAGAAGCGTTGCTCTGTGACTTCTTGCATCGGCCCGTCTCGGTGGCCAGGTTGTGCTCACTCAGTCCGTATTTGATCAAGGTCTTTGTTTAGAGTCAGTCCCTGTGGTCGGATTACCTGTTACACTGTACTGTCTTTTTAGGGCCACGAAAGCCTTTTGCTTTGTGCGTTCCAACTGGTGATATAGTTTTGTTTCTGATGTTATAATTTGCTTGTCTCTTTGGTTGTCAGACTCCTGGGACCGAACAGGGTGAGAAAGTGGACTAAGCCTCAGGACCAGCTGAGGGAGGGGACTCTTGTTGTTCTTGTTATTGCAGGCCTCAATTGATAAGAGAGAGAGTCACAGTTTTTTTTAGATGAAGCCAAAATTTGATTGCCCTTTTTTGGATTTCTCTCTCTCTCTCTCTCTCTCTCTCTCTCTCTCTCTCTCTCTGTGTGTGTTAGTTTAGTTAAGCTAACGAGCCTGGCTCTGTCTGAAGGCTACACAATGTGCCTACCAGCACTTCTAAAGCACGCTAATTAACATGTTATTTCTTGTTTGTTTTATTTGTACAAAAACTGAGTTACTGCTCCCGGCAAATAAATAGTTCAGCAGTTAACCACCAAGAAAAGCAACACATTGCTGTCTGTCGCTTTCCTTTTGTGTGGATTAAACTAACAAGATGTGTTGTGTTAATTAATGAGCTTGAGGGCTGAACTTTTTGTGTCTTTGGACACAGCAAGGCTAACTGTTTCCCTCATTTCCAGTCTTTGTGCTAAGCTAAGCTAACCAGCTGCTGACTGTAGAGTGTCAATAATCTTATCATCTAACTCTCAGCAAGGAAACGAAACATCACAATGTCGAACTAGCGTATTCTTTTAAAGCTTCAATCATACATTTAGAATGGTACATATCATGATATCTCATATGACAAACAACGACTTTAAAATGTAGTTTGAGTTCATAATTTTACCGTCAAGACGTTTTCTGTCCTCTCTTCATGTATTGTGAACACTGAAGGTTATTATACTGATGCAGAAGATGCATACAGCCTGTGTGCATGCGCCCGTCAAGGCTAACCAGCAGCTCAGCATAGAGCTCATGAGACTGAAATCTAATATGCATCTTTTTCCAAATTGTAACATCACAAAATGAATCAATTTGAACACTCAATTAAACCGTTCAGGCACCATACAGCTTAAGAACCTATTATCATGATTCATGCTGCATGTGTGCCGGGTCACTGTGTCAGAGCTCCTCACATGCAGCAGCATCTTTATAAAAAATAAAAAAAAGTTTTTCCTGTCAAAATGAACTTTTGCATGTGCTCAAGTCACAACTTTTTGCTGTTCATTAAATCCGTGCTCAGTTAGCATCTCCCTCCCTCTGACCCCCCTCCGCTCAGGCAAACAAAGGATAAGGTTACCTTCTGTAATTAGGAAAGGCTAAATAGTTTCAGGGGTTTTAACTCTTTTGAGTAAAATAATGTAATCCCCTTAAGAAGGATTACCACACTGCTGTCAATCTTTGTTTGCTGTTAAGTGGTTATAGCCCAAAATTGTTATTGTTTGGGCTTGTTACCCTCTTTCACTCAACACCTTTACGAAACTTAAAGAAAGCCCTCATAGTTTTAATTCTGATTTATGAATAATTAATAGATTTTGAATAAGCCTATAAAAGTTTTTTTTCATTCAACATGTGTCAAGAGGCGCACGATTTGTCCTTAAGGTCGATAAAAAAGCATTCACTTCAACTAAATTAAATATCTATTCGATTTGGCAACAATATCTTGACGCTTTGATTAAATATTAAGCTGTCATCTTGCAATCTGTGTCCTGACCAGAAATCTTGTAATTATGATTTTGTTGTACCTTAATCTGTGGGCCTAATCTTCCTCTTCTTTTTTTTTTTTTTTCACAGACCGACATGAACATGACATCTGGAGGAGTGGAAAGATGGTTTTAAGATTTATGTAAGTAGGTTTAGAGCCAGCACTGACGGATGCACTTGAGATGGGGAGGAGTTACAGGGAGGGTGTGCGCGGCTGGTGCCTGCTCGGGCGCAAAATTACCCCTAAACCCAGGACCAAATCCAACGGGACGTCCCCTTTCTGACGTGCAGCGGGGGTGCCGCATGAGCAGTCCTGCAGCAGGCAGCACTTTAAAAGCCTCCTCTGAAGATGCTCCATATCCACTGAGCAGGACAGGCGTGCTGGTGTGCGTCTTGGGCTCAAGTTGTCCACTCCACTCTGGTTTGCAATCTACAACTTTTACCAAAAACACAAAGAGCAGCGATACATTTGAAGAAGAAGTTGTGTAGTTGTGACCACCTTCTTTTTTTTTGAGACCTCACCGACCAATGTGGCTTCTTGGATCAACTTCCCAAGTGATGATGATGATGGATGAGCGCATGTCTCCCTCCGCGCGCTCAGCGCAGAGCCCGGGAGACAACCCGTCCACGATCCACAGCATAGAGGCGATTCTGGGATTTAAAGAGGACACCATCTTCCACAAGTCGGCCTGCTACAGCATGGCAGAGAAAGTCCTGGTCAAAGATGCTGAGCGGAATGTAATAATGACTCCACTGAAGAAGGGGCATTCCTCGGAAAGTTTTGACAGTAAGTAGAATTTTTGTTTTCTCCACAATTTAAAAGCAGAAATATCCGTAACATGACAGGTGGCATCTAGTTTTGAGTCTACACGTTTCCAAAGAGTTTAACCTTTAGATATAATAACATTTATGTATTTTTTTTTCAATAATTGATGATGCGCCAATCATTTTATTGATAGCGCGAAAAAAAAAAGTGCTAAAAAAAACCACACAAATTAATAAATAAAAAACATTAATGACACTTGGGGGAAATAAAGTTTTTGTACTTGTAGTTTTCTTAATTTGATTTTTAGGACGCATAGCCTGCGCTCATACGGGACATTTCCTCACGCGCTCGTTTCCCCGCAGGTGTGTGTTGCGCTAACGGCGCCGCGGACGCGTCGGTGTGCCCGGACTCACCGGACGCAGACGGAAAGCTGTCCGACGATGAGAACCCCAAGAAGAAGCACCGTCGGAACCGGACCACGTTCACCACCTTCCAGCTTCACGAACTCGAGAGAGCTTTCGAGAAGTCCCACTACCCGGACGTGTACAGCCGCGAGGAGCTGGCGCTGAAGGTCAACCTGCCGGAGGTCCGAGTGCAGGTATTTACCCCAAAAACTAACCACTTCCACCTGCTTCTTCTCACTGGACACGCATGTACTCGGCATGCGTGATGGCTGCATAAGTACATCTTAATAGTTTTAATAAGTAAAAGAAGACAACATGATAATAAAAAGTCATCGATATAGTTTACATAAAAAGTTAATTTTTGGGTAGATCTACCATTATTACATTCAATTTAAGAGATACATTAGACATTTACTGAAACAATTTGCAATATGTTCGTTTAATTTGATCAAATTAATTTGCAGCAGATATATTTAACTTGCTCGTTTGGATCAGTTAAGACAGCGCATGTGTTAGTGCAAATGTATTTACAAAATGTGAAACTTTAGTTATGGCTTTTTATCATCGATTCAAAATGTAAAGGAACTGAGCAAACGTCAGTTCAATCAATTTATTTTGGAACAATCACTAATTATTAATTATAGCATTGCAATTTAATGCAAAGTGCTTTGTTATTTTCACTCATATATCATGATGTGAATCCATATGTCTAAATATTTTCACATAATATTATATTTTACATAATACTATATATTTTTTACGCTTTGATTGTGTTTAGTTTAAATAGTTTTCTGTCTCTTCTCCTATTGATTATGTGTATATGTTCAGTTGCCTGTCAGGGGTTAAGTTGTATTAAGTTCAACTGAATTGAAAATTTAAATCCTCCTCTTTCTTTCCAGGTCTGGTTTCAAAACCGGCGGGCAAAATGGCGTCGGCAGGAGAAGCTGGAGGTGAGCTCCATCAAGCTCCAGGACACCTCCTGCTCCTCCTTACTCTCCTTCAGCCGCTCCCCCAGCAGCTCCCTGTGCTCCAGTCTGCAGCTGGACCCCTGGCTCTCCACCCCCATCACCACCTCCACCTCCCTGCAGTCCCTCCCGGGCTTCATCACGGGCTCGCAGGGCCTCCCGTGCGCGTACACCCCTTCCCCTCCCCCTTCCATGCCCTCCCCCTTGCCGGCCTCCTTCCTCAACTCCCCTGCCTTGGGACACGGCCCTCACCTGCCTCACATGGGCTCCATGTGCCCGCCGCCCCCGGCCTACCACTGCTCAGCCGACCCGAGGAACTCTAGTATTGCCTCACTGAGGATGAAGGCCAAGGAACACATTCAGTCTATTGGGAAGACGTGGTGATGCCGAGCGGAGGTTGAACATGGACATCGAAACCCCAGAATGCATCGGGCTGCATCTTTTAAGAAACAGACTTCATCCTCACGCAGGCGGGATTGTTATTTTGAAAGAGCAAAATCTACAGTTGACGTCCAGGATCAGAGACATCCTCGTCACTTGTAAGGGTAACTCTTTTCCTCTCCCATTAAGTATAACATAAGCAGTATATAAACGTTGAATACATGGTTTATGACACACTAATTAAGTATATATAAGTGTTTATAAGAGACGGAAGTAGATGAGAAGTTTGAATTGACAAATACTGTATATTAATTAACACTTAAAAGGATCCTGTTGTGTGTTAGAAACCATCTATTAAATGTCTAGTGCTTATACATCAAATTTAAAAGGGACTTAAAGTAAAATGTCATCCTTATAAGCAACTATCTAAATCTGAGACACCAACTGTGAAATTCCTGTAAAAAAATATGAAATTACTGAACACTGATGATCTGGTGTTTTTCTTCTCCTTTATCTTTGCTGCAAGTTGTGTTTACTGTTAACTTTTACATTTGTTCAACCCGCTAGCATTCTTATCCTTTGTTATGTTGCAAATATAACAAGTCCATTAGTATCCATATTTATTTGACTTTTGTACTCCTCATTTTGATTCATCCTTCCCTGCTGCTTTTTGATCTTCATCATAAAACATGTAACACATGTGAATATTTCGCTACACAATAAACTTTATATGTAAAATTCATAAACAAAATTGTGGCTAATTGTGTTTTCCCAGAAGAAACAAAAATATGTGTACATCAGGAATGACTGTGATGCTAAATATATCAGAATAACGATGACCTGTTGATAAGGTCAATCTAACACTAAATGGGGAAGAAGAATGACATTTTCAGATGTTTAATTCTGTTATGTATAATCAATTGAGTGTGGAAACATTGTCTCACACTTAAATAGGGCCAAACACCATAATGTGTATCAAAAAATATATGTCACCTCTTTATGGTATCAATTCCACCTTAACATTTAATCATTTCACTCAACCGACAAGAATGGAGCAGCTTAAAGTCCCAGACTTCCTCCCTCTGTTTTACAGGTTTGTTAATCCACTTATTTGCTCCTCATTAACTTTAAAACTTTATCCCATTCGCTCCTGGATTAGTCTCATAATGACGGGGTGAAAGTGACTTGTACCTCTATTGTTCGCCAATCATCCGCGACAAATGAGGGAAGAGGACCGAAGATAACACTTTCCTTTGGCTTTAAGAAAAAAGATGTGTCATCAAATTGTTTCAATTAGCATTTCCTATTGTCTGCAACGACATGAGAGTTAATAATAGTCTCCGTCATCTATACTACTGTCCTAAACACATACATATGTGTTAGTGTTTATTGCAGATGGGAAAAAGCAGCATCAAAGCTCACTGAATGGGATGTAAACTGCTTTCTTCATCTGTAATTATAATCATAATAATATTCACCTTACTGGTAAGTTATGAAACATGTTAACTGCAGGTGCTCTCAGAATGGATGTTGTGCGCCATCTGGTGGTACAAACTGCTTACTGTACAGAACACAGTGAGCTTTATGAGCATTACATGTTTTAGAATGAAAACACTGAATGTGTGGTTGAATAAATAAATACAAATAAAATAAAAAGGTTACTTGTGGCATGAAAAGCATGATTAGACATCCACAATGCAGTTATCACAACGCTAAATTTATTCCACCTTCTCAGTTCATGAAACATAACTTTGTCACGTCTGTCTGTAATCAAACTTTGCATGATGTGCATGTTATAAACGTTACATTACTGATCAAATAAACTTATATTGGGTTTGCAGCATACTCTTTACAGCAGAACAAATAGACAATGTGAATATGTGATTACAGGGCACATGTTTAAGAGGTGATGAAGAGTTTGGCTTGCATTCAGGTGGTCATTGCCTTCGCAGTTTCAACGCCAGAAGAAGCAGGTCTGACATCTACAACAGAGAAACACATGCAACAATAACATCTTATTACCAAACTGCTCACATTTGAAGCATCACTGATACACTGATAATCCACCAACTGACCTCTCTGAGATATTTGTCTCTGTCCTCTTCTCTCCAGCCACCGTGCAGCCGAAGCCGCCGGTCTTCAGTCTGTGGCTTCCTCTGTTTCTGGGTCTTCTGTTGCATCAGAGCCTCCAGCAGTCGCTCTGTGACCCCGGCTCTCTGCGAGGGTGGGAGGTAGTCACTGTCATGGTTTGTGTCCTGCAGTTCAGGCGGGCTCTCGACGCTCTTCTTTCCCATCAAGTGACCTGGAGAGTTGGACGTTAATGGGATGCATTAACTGTTCTGGAATAAATCTGTTGTTCCGACTTGGTTTAAACTTTATCTGACATTACGCTGGAATAGAAAATCCTCACGTTTACACCGTTACACAACATTACATTTCAACGTACACAATGTATGTCAAACATTCACATGAAACAGATTTTTTAAACCAAAAAAAAAGAAGGTATATTTAAGGCCACTTTAGTTCAATTCACTGTAATGTATTCCTTTTGTGAACCTGTTCAGCAGAGAGAGAAAAAAAAACATTACTTGAAAGGGTAAAAGGTAACTGTATCTAACCCAGAGTTTAGACAGTCAAGACCCTGCATAATCATAATGAATAAATCAATAAACTAACACTCTTATTATTGTAAACAACTGTGTTCAAATTAGCGAATGTCTCGTAAAGCAGAATAAATAAGCTCACAAGTTCTAAATATAGTAAATATATGTTCTAATCCTATGAGATGTTATATGATTTGCTCTGAATATTATTGCCAAATATGGTGCAAATGAACCAAATCAATCAAGCTGAGACAATATGAGGCTATACGCATGAAAAGAAGATACCTGTTTCCAATATTTCATAGATAATAAGTTTCTCTTACCTACTGCCCAGTGGTTGCCGCGTGGATACATTTTGCCAACAACAACTGCTGCAGGACTGTGTGAGCAGTGCAACATGCACGGGATGGAAACCAGAAGGATGAGAAGTGGCCACACCGGTCTGCACGACCACGAGCAGCGTTCGCACACTCCGCCCATGTTACTGTTACCAGACACGGTGTCAGGGCTAAACAGCGGGTGTTTCAATCCAAAGGGGTGCGGCTATATTCAGCTGGATCTAACTTGAGAAAGTATCCACCGTATAGTCTGGATCAAGTTGTGTGAAATGATGTGAAACGTGCTCCAGTTGCAGACTTGACGAAGTTACACACACCGACGCGCCTTTGATGGGAATGAAGTAGTGGGGAAAGTTAAATGCCCCTCCTGACACGAGCCGCACGTCAGAAAGTACCCCGGTGATGTGAAAGTCATGATGACAAATTATCATCTGTGTAGCCTGCAATTATTATTATTGCTGGCCATTGTTTGTCCAGAGTGATAGCGGGAGGTGTCAACGTCATTTCACGATGATGGACGGGACTTCTGTGCGTAACTGCTTCCGTTTCACAATGTGGGGGGAAATAGGAAGCGTTCAGATTGTTTAAGTGAGAAAAAGGTATTCATAGCAAAGTGTTTATACAGTAAAGTAAACCAGCAAGATGCAGCCTGCATAAAAGTACTAAACATGGGGATTATATTTGAATCATAATTACAGAAATAGCACGTAAGAAGCATTTCAATGTTGGAGGTTGAGGTGAAGCAAGTTGCCACTACTTTATATAACTTTGTGGCAGCAATACATCATATTTCATGAAGCTATATGTATGGAATGCTAAGTCTTAAAGTAAAAAGTAGTTGGACGTAGTATAGCTTGTAGATGAATCTAAAGTTAAATATTTCATTATGTAATGTAATGTAGTAAAAGTATGAGCTATAAATGGAAGAACAAGTAAATTGCACATAAGAGTCCAGCAGTGCATACACACTGTGCGTAACATATACATACAAATATAATCATAATGTCTTTGGTGTCCTGGTTTAGTTGTTGTCTGAGAAAACCACACACAGATTAAAATTGTTTTGTGTGACATTAACCAGACAGTGAAGATTTAAAATAAGAAGATGCTATTGGTTGCTCTTTGGCTCATGTTAGCACTCTTAATTTTGATATTTATATGTTTAAATCTGTCTATTGTGAAACTCCCGACTTTATTGAGCGGCAATACTAAACCACTGGTTCACACCTTTCAGTACAGTACTTATATATACTTAGAAATACTACTTTATTTCCACCATTATCAATGCCACAGTGTATAAATACTTGTTCAGTCCAGTCCACCATTTTACACAAAGTATCAACAAGTACCTATCATGCAGGATGTCCTAAGTTATTGGGTTTATTATGTAAAATATTGAGCTCCAAACTGCACAGCTGTCAAATAGTAAAACATACAACATTGTCTTTGAAATAGAAGTATTAAAAGTAACATATTAACTTATTCAAAGGATGAGGGGAAACCTGCAGAATAAAACAGAAAATACCGCAGTATATTTATTTAGATTTGTATAAACTTTGCCTTGTTTTCATAGCAGAGGAAATGACGCATCAGTTTTGAATTTGTTTTGCTGTGGACAAACACCTGTCGTGTGTTCAGTTACAAGAATTTGACAATGCAGCATATGCCAGCTCGTCGTGTAGTTCGCATCATTTGTCGGTACAGTTCATCACAGTGTATTTATCTCCCTGGAAAGGTCAACAGCGTGAATGAAGCGATCGTTAAACACAATGTGGGAAATTCTCATACTTGACTGAACGCTTTCATGATTGTATTGACGGACAGATTGTAAGAGGAAGAGACCCGATGAGGACAGATAAGGAGTCCACACAGGTAAGTAACATTTTGTGTTGAAAAGGTTGTAGGTTTCCTCTGGGTATTGTCAGGTCAAAAGCCCAACACACATCCCATATTAGATGCTAGAGAGTATCTCTGCCTTATGTATCGTATCTTCGTCCAAGGTTGACCTTAACAAAACAGGATGAGTCACTTATGGCAAAAGGGCAGTACAAGGAAGTGCCATCTGAAATATTTGTTGGTTTATTTTCTATGTGAGACAACAATATCCTGCATATGATCCTGTACTGCAAAATCACAGGAACATTAAATGTACCACTAAAATAACGTTTTTAGTTAGTTTTTTTAATCAATGCTTAACATAATGGCAAAGACTTATTTTGTGTTTGATTTAAACCTTGAATAAAAACCTGAAATGATGATATTGGAGAATATAATGAAAGTGACTGTCCATCTTGCACGCTTTACTTTCCAAAACCAAATGCTGAAGACGTCAAACAAACATAATGAAAAGGTATTCCGCAGGCTGAGAGGCCAAGGAGTTTTTAATTATCCAACCTTTGATTCACTAACAATCAATCACTCATGTCTGATTGTGTGCCCTTGACCACACAATTAGATTAATTAGTTAGGAAGTTTGAATAGCTGTTGCTGACTGCGTCATGCTGTTTCTTGTAAGTGTTAACTGGTAATTATAAGTTGTGATTGATTACATTTGAAAAGCTATAGTTCTCCATACATTGCTTTGCCCTGGCACGCGTAACTAAAACTAAAACCCTGGTTTACCCTCAAACTGACATGTAGGGAGTAGAAACAGCAGATGGCACTGTGGGGTGAATTTAGGAAGCAATCATGTAGCTGAAGTTTTATATTACACATGTTTGTATCATTAAATGTTGTTTAAAGCATGAGGTAATACAATTATTGTAATATTACATGTTTCTTCAGTCTGATTGGATGTACAGCAAAGGGACAAATAAATGGCCTCGCTCTTAAAATCAATATTTTGAGCTGTGAGAATAATGCTCTTCCTAGTACTCAGACTATTCATTCTTTTAAAATGTCATATGATACATTAAGTGTTCTGATGGTGCTGTCAAGACAGCAATAATATTGGCTTTATGAAATGTAAAAATGAGTCATTTAATAAGGAAGGCCTTTCAGCAGCAAAGTGTCAATTAAAACAGACAGTTTGCCATTATGAGGTCTTTGATGTTCATCACATTTTAGAATAAATCCCTCATCTCTCCAATCAGAAGCCTCGAAGGAGCGCTGGGATTAAAAAGATACACATTGCTTTGCTTTCATTTTGTCACACAACAGACAGAAAGAGAATATAAATGACTCTGATTATTATTCATCCGAGCACATCATTTAATTTCCAACATTTTGTATTTTTTTTTTAATGTTATAGCTTTGAATTTTATATTTATATAGTGTGTGTTTTATTTCCATTTGAATGTGCATTGGTGTGGTTTTATGTAATTGTTGTCCTTAAATTCAACTATGTAACGCTTATTGTTTTGGAAATTGTTACTTAAGTCTGAAATTTGAAATGATTATTGTTAGAAGAAAAATGAGTAAATTTTTCTAAGATAATATTATTTTAGAAAAATGTTCTCGACACCTGGTGGTAAAATCATTAATCAGGACATTTATTCTTTGCAAAGAGGAACAGAGACATAATTACACAACATGATATGTGAATTGCGTATCCCGGACTGCTCAAAGAATGAGAGAAGGTCTACCTTCTTAAATACTTATGTTTATCAATAGACAGAGCCGCATGACGTCTTCATGGCTCCATCATGAGCCACTGCCTGTCTTTCGATAGATTGGCTGGTCAGGGTCAAAGTCACAAGGCTACGAGCCATATGTTCCTAAACAAGAGACATACTGATACGTCAGTCTCCTGACTCTATCAGATGACCAGCCAAGGATGTGTAAGCATTTAACATATGTGTGAGAGTTCAATCAGAAGTCACTGGCTTTATTAATAATACAACTAACTAATGAACCTTGCTAATGATTCTGAAGGTAACATGAAAAACAGTACTTAATCAAGAGTAAATAAGTTTTTCTTCTAACAATTATCATAATTATTATTACTCTCTCTATTGTTTGTAAATGAGTCATTTTCATACAGAATGTACAAGTAGTCAAGAAACCAATAGCTTTGCTTTAAACATCCGAACAGAGTCAACTTGTGCAAATGCCACTGGATAGGTTTTTCCACTTATATTTTTATATTCCCATTACGTTTATAATCTTATTCCACAATGTCTGACAGTATTAGACACACAAATATGTATATATTAATATATTAACCAGTCAAAACGCGTGTGAAACACAAAGGGGCCTAAAGGCACTCAGGAAATCATACTATCAACACTAAGCTACATATACCATGATATTCTATAATCATATACTTATCTAGAGAAAATAAATGTACTCTGCAACAGGACTATCTGAATGACTGTATTTCTTTGCAAGTCAAGCAGCTCTTCTTTGCTGCTGCTAGTCGACGTGAACGGAGACAACATGACGTCATGTGACCGTGCCTCTGTTCGGGGTGGGGGAGCACAGCAACCACAGCCTCGTCTCGTGCACTGCATCCGTCACACTGTAGAGAGGCAGGAGGCACCATGAGGGCCTTTTATGATCCATACAGATGCACAAATCCAGCTGCCTTGCAGTGTATGAAATGCATTTGTGTTGTCTGATGAATAAATCTGCAGGATCCTCTGAACAATGAAGGATAATTAGTTTATGCTGCAGCATTCATGGCTGTCTTTGATAGGTCTGCCAGATGAATCAAGGACTGGTAGCAGGCCAAAGAGAGACAGCCTTATTCAGCTGAAAGCCTCTCTGCAGTCTCCCAGGTAGGCTATTGCGGTTTTGTTTACCTTTTTTTTTTATGACACGTCATTTAATGTAATAACATAAGTCTGCTTTTTAATTGCCTTGTTACCGATGTTTTGTCTGTGTACATATGAATCATGTTCATATTTGCATTCGTGAAATACAATGGTTATGAGTTCAAATTCTTCATGTGTAGGATAAAATGTTGCCATTAATGTATGTGTTACATCTTTTACGTTGAAAATATCCTTTCTCATATATGTATGCACGTTTTGTCTTGCAGAGACAGAGAAATAGACACGAGACTGGTTGACCTTGGCTTACACAACATGCAAATGGGGAACAGACCTCTGCTATTTATACATTATGTTATAAATGTATAATGCTATCGATCCCTTTAAGAAAAATTTACAGAATTTAATCAAGTTCGTCCCTGCAACCCCACCTTTACTAGCTCATATGGCTAAGCTATGGCAGAGGCCTAACATATGAACATAGTGTGTATAGTCAAGCCCTCATTAGACTCTGTTCCTACTCATTTCCTTGTCTTCCTTTCTATCTCCCCCACCTCCTTCTGTCTTCATCTCCCTCTCTCTCTCTTCTTTCTTTGCACCAGCTGCTGCTCCAGAGCCAGAGTGGAGAGTCCCCTCGCCCCCCTGCACAGACAGAGACAAAAGGCCTGATTCGCCTGCTGAACACTGCCCCCTTTCTCTCTCCGTCCCTTCATGCACGGCCGTAGTGGTGGAGGTGGCTTCAGGAAAAAGCGAGGCCTGGACTGGGACTAAAATCTAGGACTGACCCAGTGAAAGAGATTGGGAAGAGGGGGAGGGGAGGAGGAGGATGAGGAGGAGGATGAGGAGGAAGATGGGGACTGGAATGGTTGGGGCTGAGTAAAAGGCAGGTGCTGAGGCCTCTACAGGAAGATTTTTCTTTTCCTGAATATCTCACAGAGTGGAAAAAAATCTGACAAGGGTATGCCACATTTACCTCTATATATGCATGAACGTGCATGTTTATGTGTATGTGTGTCTCTGTGGTGGCATTTGTGGGCAGGGGTGGCATGTGTTTGATGGAAATCTGGGTAGAGGGGCGCACGAACGGCCCATGTTTCCCCCACTGTTGCGGGCTGCATGGAAGTTTAAAAACAACCAGTGTGTCTGGGGTGAAAGCACTGGGGGAGAAACAGGCCAAGGTACCCGACTGAGCTTCTACTACAATCATAGTTACCTCTTTTTGTTTCTTCCTTGAAATTTGGTTTTAAAGCTCATCTCATGTAACCTTTTATTTGTTCACAGTGTGTGTGTTTTCTCAACTGTGCTCACCCAAACCGCACCTTGTTTTGTGCATTGTTGTATTTTTCTGGCCTAATATTACAGCAGCAAGCAACCAGAGTAGTGAATCTCATTCAAATACGTCGCCACCCGTCTATAAAATACTGTGTTCTTGTTTCACCAAATCTATGACAGGATACATGTAGCTTGGTGAGAAATGTTGCAGTGTTTCCAGGGAGGTGAGCACACCGCTTCTTTCTGTGTGTTTCTGAGGCCGTACTGCAGCACAGGGCTTTTTGTTGGGTGACGAGAACCAGATGAAACCGGTTTGAGGTAGACGGAGGGCTGAGAGGAACAATGCAGTCTCTGTGATCCACTGAGGGATAGCGATAGCCCAGACTACTCCATGGCAGCCCTTCACAGCTCTACTACTGGCGACCGTGGTACATGCAGAGACCCTGCTGCTGCTGCTACTGCTGCTACTGCTGCTCGCTGGATGTCGGCGTGCTACGCAGCGCGGCTCATAGCGAGGGGGGGCAGGGAGATTTGGGAAGGGATGAGGGCAGGGGGACGTGGCTGACTGGGACTTTGGGAATCTGCAGCCAGGAGCCTCACATACACACACTCATGCAAGAGCATGACCCATCCGTCTGTTTGTATGTCTGTGTGCTGCTAGTGGTGCAGAGAATGCCGAAGGAGGATCCTTACACAGGACCACCACCACTCACCAGATCGCTGGATGTAACCTGACCCTGTATTCCTAGGCCTTTGCATGGCTGGGAAGAAGCAGGCTTTTTTTTCCTCTCCTCCCGGCAGGGTGGGGTGGGTGACTTCTTTGTGGGTTAGGAGTGTTGTGACTGTGTTTGTTGCAGGATGGTAAGGAAGGAAGGAAGGAAAGAAGGTTTGGCTAGTGGCTGGAGAGGGACGGAGGCAAGAGGGTGAGGAGTGGTTGATTCACTTGCATGTTTCCACCATTGTTGTTTTACATTCACTTGACTGAGATTGTAGTTTTACACAGGATTTCAGGTGGTAATGAAACGTGTATTAAACTGCTGTTGTTGAGAGGGTTTCTGTGTTGTATATTTTTCATATTTGTCTGTATTTAATCTTCATTTACTTTCTACGTCAGGCTGCTCTGGCTGTCATGGCCGTGACTAGCTGTTCTTTCCACCAGGCCTTTCTCTCTGCTGCAGCCTCGCACAGCTCAGCAGCCATTTTTTTTCTCTCCCCTCGGTGCAATTCTTGCCTGCCCTTTCCCCTCCATAACGTTTCTCTCTGTCATTTTGTTTATGTTAGCCTCATTATTACAACCATCCCGTCATCTGGATTGAACTGAGAATTGTTGCTTTTTGAAACCAAAGACGAGGCAACAAGATGCGGGTCTGTGTGTGTGCAGATGTGTTTGACCATGCAGTTGGATGACAGAGCAGTTCTGTGTTAACTGTACAAGCAGAGCAGCTCCAAGGCTGTGCATTTTGTCCCCAACACCCACAACACATACAGACACAGTGCATTGCAGTCCCATCATGTCTCTTTTGCAGTGCTCACTATTAACAAATAAAAACTGGTTGGTTTCTGAAGAGTTACAACCCACTAAAAGTATTTTTTTCTTCTGATATTGAATACTACAGTATCAGACAATTTGCTTGAAACATTCACAAACAAAAACATGGTCTCTGAACATTGGTTGTTTTCGATTAATAAATATGTTGTGTTTGCTGGAGTGACCATCCTTACATTTTCAGAATCCCCTCACAAAAGTCTTCACCTGTCATCATGATCATGTCTACAGTTCATATTTCAGTATTGTTTATATGTTTTATTCAATCACAAAACCTCCTGACTGTAAGTCCACTGATAAGAAAAGCACTAAAAGTATGATAATCACCGATATTGTATTAATCATTTGGACCAAACAAACACTTACATTTAATTTGTTTAATTATAGCAATGCTGACCATGTAGTGATTAGAGAGGAAGTACTCATGTATAATGTCATGAAAATGTCACATCTACCCCCCGTGTGGACCCGCAAGTGGTTTTCCGGTGTTGAAGTGGCCCAATGTAAGGACGAATGAGGCATACATAGAATAAATTGTACGTCAGCTGGACTATTTTTTTCAGAAGAGCTTTGCATCAGTGTGATGCACATATTGATTTATAGTTGTAGCACGAGAGAGTCCAGAACTCAGTCTGCTAACGCATACATTAAACATCAAACAAGACAGCAGCAACTCAGTCGTGTTGTTCAGAGTCTGTACTGTATGTGAACAGTGGTGCACCATGTGGTGATAAATGAAACCCCAAAACAAAAGCTGAATGATGTGTATGTGCTTAGACCCAAATCCACAACAAGTCATAGTGTAATTTACAACATAGGAACACATTTGGAGTATTTAATAGAGTGAATTTTGTGGTTTCTTCCTAAATAACCGAAATATCCATAACACATGTTTGTTACCTTCATTTTAAAAAGAGGGTTTCCAATATTGTCGAAAGTAACACAGAAACAGGATTGAAAATGAATGACCACATTTTAGTCAAACATATAAGGAGCATCTTCCAAAGCTGGAAATCTGTATTGTATAAACTTACTTACATGAAGATAATTCATATTTGTCAAAAAAAATGTTTTTAAATGCTTATTAAATATATGCTAATTTTGGATATCTCTTTGTATCACTCCATAGATAAATAGCCATAAAAATCAATTTCCGCCATGTTTTTAGGAATAAAATGTTCTATAAATCAGGTTATTAATGATATATGAACAAACCACTCAGTGAAAACCTTCAGAATATAGATGTAGGAATACAATTAGTAAATTTGCTGTATGAAAGTGCTACAGACCCATTTTTCTGAAAAGTTATGAGAAGCAATTGACATAATATGTAATGCTAATTGGTGAATTTAGATTCTATGAACCTTTCCAATATGGACACTATGATACATGGATAGTATTGGTTGTTATTTGAGCTAAAACCCAAATATCAGCCATCTCATAACCTAATGAGCAGATGAAAACGACAAGGAACATTCCGCACCAGATCACGACGGATTAACTATAATAGCCCATGTTGTTGATCAAATCTGTAGTAAACATAGTTTATGTTACTGATTATTGCACCATTTCTTCTGTGTTCCCCAGGTAATCTCCTCAGGACAGGGGCAGGACAATGGGAGATATGAAGACGCCAGACTTTGATGACCTGCTGGCGGCCTTTGACATCCCTGACATGGTGGATCCCCATAATGACCATGACGGACGGCTCAAGCATCCCAGTGGTGGAGTGACTAGTGGTGATGACGAGTCCCACAACCTCTCAACAGGACTTGACGTTGGCGTTAGTGTCATTGTCAAGAACATCCGAAACGCAGAAACTAGGGAGCATGGTGGAACCATATCAGAGAAGGATGGGCATTTCCATACCCAACCCCTTTCTATTGACATTGGCAATGGACTTCATAATAGCTTCTTGACCGCAATACAACCAGATACTCAATCCAAAAATGGATGGAAAGCTCCCATGGAGGAAGCACAGTCATTTAATAACCATTTACCTACCTTCAATCAATTCAGCCCCATCTCCAGCGCTGAGGAGTTTGATGATGATGATGATGATGATGATGATGATGATGATGATGATGATAAAATTGAGGTTGATGACCCCATGGACAACCAAGGAGGCCAGTCAACTTTTATATCCACTACTAAGACAGAGGAGCAGAATCCCAAATATCCTGTATCATTAGACAATGCTTCTAAGCCCACAGCAAACAGAGATCAAAAACCTGGTCCAAACAAGAACACCAATGGAACTCTAGGATGTCCCAAGTCTAACGAGCTCCCTCAATCGAGTTTACCTGAGGGGGAACTACAGAAAACGATCCTCAAGTCTCAAGATCAGGAGTGCAGGGAGACTGGAGAGCCAACGGGGCTCGTTAATGTGTCCAGTATGTCTCAAGTCAAAGCCAAGACCTCTGCAAACCTTTCATCTTGTATAGCAGCCATAGTAGCTCTCAGTGCCAAAAAGACTAACATTACAGATTTGGGTGTTTTGGATTCTCCTACAACACAGAAAGAATCCACCCCAGCCGATAAAAATCCCAGAGCTACAGAGAAACCACATGAGCAGGAGTCAGCCCTAGAGTTTGCAAAGAGGCTACTAACAGAACAACCAGACAGTCCCTCCAGTGTCATCAGTGAGGGTAGCAGCAAAGGTTCCCCTGCCTCAAGCACGGACACCACCCCAGTGATCCCAAAAGTCAGGATCAAAACAATCAAGACATCATCCGGGCAGATCAAGCGTATGGTCACCCGAGTTGTATCGGAGTTCGGTCCTGAAGGTCTGACAAGTAGAGAGAATAGCATTTCTGTCATGGCAACCACCAGCGCAATGTTCTCATCTCCCAAAGGGCCCTCTCTGTCACCCACCGTATTAGCCACCACTGGAGGCCCTTCAATTGAAATAACCAAGCAAATTACTATTAAACCTGTGGCGACAGCTTTCCTGCCTGTCTCAGCAGTCAAGAAAGCTGGTTCTCAAATCATCAACCTGAAACTAGCCAACAATACCACAGTTAAAGCAACAGTCATCCCCGCTGCATCAGTGCAAAGTGCCAGCAGTGCCATCTTAAAAGCTGCTAAGGCCATCCAGCAACAGACGGTCATGGTACCTGCCTCCAGTCTGGCTAATGCCAAACTTGTGCCAAAGACAGTGCATCTTAGTAAACTCAATCTTCTGCCTCAGACTGTATCCTCCGCTGTCTGTGATCTCAAAAAGGCCCTGTCTTCCAAACAACCACAGCAAATCAAACAGCATACAATTCTCGCTAGCCGGGCCACAAAGAAAGTCTCTAGGATTCAAGTGTTCAACAGCTCTCAAAGCTCTGTAGTGGACGCCTTCAACAAAGTCCTGAGTAGCATAAATCCTGTCCCCGTGTACGTACCAAACCTCTCTCCGCCAACCTCAGCTTGTATCTCTCTACCCTCACGTGGCTACAAGTGCCTGGAGTGTGGAGATTCATTTGCTCTTGAGAAGAGCTTGGCACATCACTACGAGCGTCGCAGTGTGCGGATCGAGGTCACCTGCAACCACTGTGCCGAAAGTCTATTGTTCTACAACAAATGCAGCCTCTTGTCTCATGCCAGGGGCCACAAGGACAAAGGGGCTGTCATGCAGTGCTCACATCTAATCCTAAAACCCATCCCCGCAGATCAGATGATAACCACATCACCCTCACCAGGCCCACCCAACATCACTGGCACAACCTCCACCTCCCAAGCAAAAGCAACCACCCAAATATCAGGGAGAGTCGCTGGTTCAGGATCCCAAAGTACAGTGATTTCAGCTCCCTGCAGTGCTCCTCTTGTTGCAGCAATGCCTTTGGAGGATGATGCATCAAAGCTCTGCCGGCACAGCCTCAAGTGCTTGGAGTGTAACAAAATGTTCCAGGATGACAGCCTACTAGCTTTGCACTACCAACAGGCACAGGAGTCCAGTGGGCAGGTGTGTGTAATGTGTGAACTGCAGCATAATATGGTTAAATTTAATTTCACTGCATTTCAGTGGTTTAGTGGTGTCTATTGGAGAGCCTCTGGTTCAAATGTATTTTTCACATTGACAATGTTTCCTGACTCACAGTTGTAGCATAGATACAGCTTGGATCCACAAAAACACGTCATAAATAACAGTATCCTGATGAACCCCTCATATTCGGGGTGAAATCGTTCTGGTGTCATGATGAAACGCAATTGATGATTTTCTTTATCTTCTCTTTTCAGAAAACATGCACCATCTGCCAAATGCTTCTACCAAATCAGTGCAGCTTTCTGTCACACCAGCGAATCCACCAGCACAAGTCTCCTTATATCTGCCCTGAGTGTGGCGCCAGCTGTCGTTCTGTCCATTTCCAATCACATGTCACAAAGAACTGCCTGCATTACACCCGTAGAGTCGGCTACCGGTCAGTCTACCTTAACTAAAATCCTAACATTATTCATTTGCATTTTAGTTTTCTCTCGAGGTGTAGCTTTTTTTTTCCAACTTTAATTTCCAATGTATTTTTTTTTAAAGACCCTGATTTTTTTGGACAATCAAATCTGAAAACAAATTCATGGTATTTATTATTGAGCAGTGTTCTTCCTTTCCAAGTGGCGATACTCAGACTTAATGTCTCTTGCTCCTTTCTTTTAAAGTGCCACTTACGATGTCATATCTAATTACAGTTATTATTTCTGCATTAGGTTTGACTCAGCTTGACAATCCCATACAACTGAAAGTGATGTAGTTCACAATTGACCTTATGGGGGAAATTAGACAAATTCTATGTGGAGTAACCCAAGATACAAACCATTAAAACTGATGATTTTCATGTGAACTTATGATTCAATAATGAGTCTGCTATTTCAAAATATTATTATAATTAACTTCTTGTCGCAAAGTTAAAATCTCGAAAGTTATATACATTTTGCAGTCTGGTGATGATACTTTCACAGACATTTGGTTATTTGGTTTCTTGCAGAGAGTTAGATGAGACGATTGATACCACACTCAGCGGGCTGTTAGCTTAGCTTAGCATAACAGCTTGCCTGACTCTCTCCGTGCTCTCGATACCTTCTTCTGTCCAAGGAATGAGTTCAACTGACTTTCTGTATGTTGAAATCATATATAAATCTGACTTTTGCCACCTCGTATTCCGTCTCTCTCCAGCTGTATCCACTGCAGTGTGATCTTTGCTGATGCTGCAACTGTAAAGTCCCACATCCAGAGTTCTCACTGCGAGGTCTTCTATAAATGTCCTCTCTGCCCTATGGCCTTCAAGTCTGCACCTGGAACACACTCTCATGTGAACACACAGCATCCAGGAATGAAGACAGGAGAGCCCAAGTAGGTTGAAAACACTGTGGGAACTTATTATTTATAAATGTCAACATAAAGCAAATGTATTTTAGCAAAGTGTTTTCCTGTTGTTGTGTACAGCAAGTGTACATTTAGAAAGACACACCTTTCAATTAAATTTAAAACTATACCTTATAATAAATACAAATAGTATGCAGTACACACATAATACACCATTTTTTTTGTATCAAATAATTGTCAACTCACATCTACACACTCTTCTTTTTCACACAGGCACACACCAATATAACCTAATACCCATGTCAAATTATTTATTTTTTCTAAGAAAAAGCATCTTCGCTCCTTCATCAGTAGCAGGATTTGTGGGTTTTAGACATGGTGGCTTAACTTGGATTTGATTTTTCCACATGGAAACCTTTTACTGACTCACATACACTCCATCATCCGCCCCACTGATGACACAGGTGCTCAGTAGCAGGTGTTCTTGTACCATTGTTTGAGTTAGGCCCTGCTTTTGCCCCAAGCTTTTTTGTCTTTGAATATAAATGTGTGCATATTGCAGTAAATGTAAACGTTTTCTTTTTGTCTTTCAGGTTGATCTACAAGTGTTCCATGTGTGATACCGTGTTCACTTTGCAGTCCCTGCTCCACTCGCATTTCGACCAGCATATCGTCAATAATAAAGCTTCAGTGTTCAAATGCCCCGACTGCTCCATGCACTACGCACAGAAACAGCTCATGTTGGACCACATCAAGGTGGGCATAAAAAGGAGTTATTTTGGTGATGCTTAACAATAACATTACCTTTTTATATACGCACGAGTCTGTTTTTAACTTCTACTCCATTCTAAAATCAAACCTCACGCTGTGACTTAATGATGTGTGGCACCATATACTATCTTTATTCATATTTTCAAGGCCAGTTATGAGTCCTACTAATACATTTAGATGCTTTATACATGTATTTGTTTTAATTCAATCTGCATCTGTGGATCCTTTCCAGGCCATCCATGGCACCCTGAAGAACATCGAAGGTCCACCCAACTTGGGCATCAACCTTCCTCTCAGCACCAAGCCCACTAACTCCAATAGTACCAACAGCCCCAGTAAGAATAATAACAACAACAAAGATGGAGGAAAGGACAAAGGTCAAGACAAGGGAGAAAAGAAGCCTTCACCTCTAAAGAAAGCAAACAGCAACTGCTCAGTGGACCTCAAGAACCCGCCCAGCTCAACATACACATGTGGAGACTGCAGTAGTCTATTCAGCTCCAGGGAGGTCTTTGTGGCTCACATGAGGCGCGAACATGGCAAGGTGAATGTTAACACCCATTCTTATGAGGAGGTTTATGATCCATCACATGGTATTTTTTAAGATTCTGCTTAGCGTTAAGAAATAGAACAAACAGCTTTTTAATAATGTTGTCAAATTGTGTATTATATCATTAGATACAATGAGGTGTAAGCAGCATTGTATAGGTTCTATTTCTTAAAACAACTTATATAATGCTGCAGATACTGATTACTTTACAAGTCACACTAGAGTAAAATCCATAAATGTCTATATTTTAAAAAGGTATTATGCATTCTCCTTCCATTGCAGATATTGAAGAAGCACCCATGTCGGCAGTGTGAGAAGTCCTTCAGCTCTTCCCACAGTCTTTGCAGACACAACCGGCTCAAACACATAGGACAGCGGAAGGTCTACAGCTGCCCGTGAGTACACACATCCACTGTGGTTTTCCTCCACAGTCCTCAAAATTCAACGACAAAGTGCTTGTTGTTGGTTCATGACCTTCAGAATGACACATATACAAGTTTCCTGATGTTTAGGCATAGAAAAGAAAGATCCTGGTGAGGAGATCTTGGTCATCATGATGACCATAACTACTACTGGGATAGTTAACCAACACAACAAACTGTTTTCCTCATACACATGCAGTCTATTGAGCACACAAAATAGCCCTACGTTTTCTGCAGCAGAATATGAGATTAGCCGATTAGCTCAGTCAGTCACGAACGCACGCATACAAACAGCGATCACATGATTCTATTGGCGGAGATAATAACAATTATATGCACACAACAGAAGGCAAAAATCAGCTTGCAAAGAGGTTATAATTATCACTTTTGTGTACTTTGATAGGCATTGTCCAGCTCTCAGTCAGCCGTTCGCTAAAAGAGTGCTGCTGGATCAGCACATCCATTTGATGCATGGAGTCAAAGACCCAGATGGGAAGCCTGTAACCGCTGATCGCATGGAGGCGCTACCTGACAAAGAAACGGTACTGTGGCACACATTTGCAGACATGCATTTATTAGGTGTCAGTCCATCTTTTTAACTTACAAGTGATCTTCTTAGATCTTTAATTCCTGAGTGCAACCTCCTCTACAGACCCTCAGCCCCAAAAGGAAGCAAGGAGAGGATGAGGGGTCTCCAGGCCTGAACTCCAGGGGCACCGACTCACAGCCGTTGAAGAGGCTCAAGGTGAACATCCTTAAAGTTCACAAGTGTGCCGTCTGCTGCTTCACCACCGAGGACATCGCAGCTTTCCATGAGCACATCCCCCAGCACAAGTCGGACGGCTCGTCCCACCAGTGTCAGGAGTGCGGCCTGTGCTACACCTCCCGCCGCTCGCTGGCCCGACACCTCTTCATCGTCCATCGGCTGAAGGAGCCGCAGGGTCTCGCCCGGTACAGCGGGAGGGCCAAGGACGATGATGAGAGTCAGCGGGAGAACCAGCTGGACGTTGCAGACGGGACACCAAGTACCAAATGCAAAGTGTGCGGGAGGATGTTTGAAACGGAGGGAAACCTGAATACTCACATGAGGACTCACGGGATGGCGTTCATAAAGTCTAAGAGACTGAGCGCGGCGGACAAGTGACACTTTGAAACCAGTAAACAGATTGTTAAAGCGTCAGAGATTCAGCATTATGTTGTGTATGTTATGAACATGTAAGGTACTACAATATGTATACACGTATACAATATATGTACACACATATGTAATATATATTTCAAAGTCACTTTAAGCGTCTTTAAGCAAATTGAACATATAGGTCGATGTTTTCGAGAAGCTTTGAATAGATTTTTTTTATGTAGAAAATCTTTTTTATTTAAAAAAAAAAAGAGTTTCCATTGTTCTCACTAGGGCTAGATAATGTATGGATAATGTTGTAATGGGATTAATCCTCATGCAGTCGACAGTGTTCTGGATTGTTTATGTTAGTTTCAAACAGATTTCTTAAAAATCAGACATAGAAAATGTTTGGCAGCTTCAGGTTCCTCAGATCAGCTGATGTCTCAACTTGAGAAGATCGGTTTCAAACATTCTTTTTGTTTCAAGGAAAACTAATATTTCTCTCTGAGCACTCCTCAACTTCTACAATAAACTCTGGCTCTGAAACTTTTGATTCAATTGAAATGACATGAAATCAGACAAAGATCATACCGTGTAAAAATTATGAACATTTACATATCATCAGAAACAGGAAGCGTTTAAAGAAACACAATATGGGCCAAATTTGAATAAGCTTTTAAAATTATATTTTGTAAAAGACTGTCTTATTGGTTTTGATGTTACATTCCTGACTTAATATATACATGTATATGGCAGCTATTTATGATGATAGGTCACGAAAAAAAAGGTGTATTTACCGGAAGATTTTAAAAAGCACTTCTTTAAATCATAACCATCATAACTCGTACTTCAGTCGTTTTAATGTTAAATCATAAACGTGTTTATTGACATGAATAACACAACATTGTTCTCCAATACTTTCTTTGTTCCAAGGATTTCAAAAAAGTAGTTTTTCTACTCTGACAATGAAGCTTAATTAAACTGTCTGGCGCTGTAGAACTGCATGAGAAGCAGTCTGTGAATTGTTTGTTGATTAGAATGTATCTCGCTGCTGCTGCTGCTGTTTTTAGACATTTATGATGCTCGTGTACAAAGCTGTTCTTGATGTCAATAAATTATGAAATCTGCCATAAGTCAAATCTGAGGTCGACTGCACATTACACATCGTGGAAATACATCGGTAAACCTCTCGTGATTATTCACACTCATGTTTGTATTGTGCCCTGTGTGTCATGGGCATGCATTCTAATTTGAAACAGAGATAAGAAATAAACATAAAGGCTTCCGGATTAAACTTTGCAAAGTTGCCAAACAACAATATATTTCATTGCTTTCACTACATTATCCACTTGTGGAAACTACATCATGATTAATAGCTGTGATTTTGTTTAGGCAACTCAAGGTACCTGGTTAAGGTTAATATTATATCAAAAATGTCAATATTTTACTTGAAGTTTGCTTTTTCTATATTTAACCAAAAACCAAATCTGTTCCTCACTCTAATCTTTCACTTTACAGTTTGATTCATTTGCACAGCACAAAACAGCTGAACACAAAAACATTATAGACTTATTTTTTCGATTCAGATTCTGTGATATTATTTATTAATGACACTTTCCTAGGATATAATTATTTCTGATGTTAATTGCGAATAAATGTGATTCATAAATCTGCAACAAAAAAAAAGAGAGAATTATTACTTCAGAACTTGCTAGAGAATAATCACATGTTTAGGCTTTCTTCAGTATCACAGTAATCCGGTGACAGCTGCCTATACACCCATGGGTGCATTGCAAACAGGAGCCGCTAATGATTAATTCTGCATACTTGAAACTGTGCCAATCTGCAAAACGTAAACAATATCTTGATTTTGCCTGAAGGGGGGTGTCAGGCGACTTTGAAAACCCTTCATGTGGACGAATACAGAGCTAAAAGGAGAGTCCAATACAGTTAAAGAAACATTCGTCAGGTCACCAAATGAAGGATACCGTTGCATTGTGCATTCTAGATGTGTAAATAGACAACTGTCTTGCCATATGAACTCTGCTATATCAACCTTATAAGGTGACAGTAGGTCAGTGTTGAGTTCACAGCTTGCTGTATTGCCCCATGACGCCTTAAAATCAATGTATGCCGGTTTAACCAAAGTGTTGAATGGTACACACTTCTGTGTGTTTTTTTTTGATACGACAAAATCATTTAGTAAATTCATGTAATTTCTTTTGCCTGTTTTTACTTTGATGCTGTGCAATGAGACACATTTATTATTATTTTCTAGATGCATAGTGAATGTGTGTAGATTGTTTCCCTCACTGTTGTCTGGTAAAGTCATGGCATTGGTCTTTAGAACAAGGTCACCCTCTAGTGGCCATTGTTGATGTAGTTAAAGTACTACACTATTCTCCAATATTTTAGCTTGTGACAAATGGTTCCAGTAACAACAAAATATGACTGGGAGGAAATTAAGAACATGGAGGGAAAGAAATGGTAAGAGGAAATACAATCTGATACTTTTGTAAAACATCTGTCGTTCCAGAGGTGATGATGGGAGTCACCCTACACTGCCTTGTTTTTGCCGTCATTATTGTACTTGAATTCTAATTATGTTGATCCTGTGTGGTGGCCATAATCACGGCCTGCATCTTTTTTTTTTGTTGCCCTTTCATCCTCATGTAACCAAATCCTCTTCACACCTGACACAGAAAACCAGGTGAGGACGCTCTGCAGTTGTCAAAGCAGCTTTTCAATCCACCCCATTCAAGATGAATTTCACGCCACCTTCTTCCTGATGATGTGTCCCCTCCTATGTTATTTAAACACATTCTCCATTAAAAAGGTGCACTCAGTCTGAAAACATGGCCCTGGGTTGGGTGGCGTTCCTTCTGTTTGCAGCGTGTAGCAGTGTAGCGCTGGAAAATAAGCAGGCCTTCACTGTGTCTCAGAAATGTACGGAGGATACCAACACTTTCCTCTGGGAAATTAACCAGGACAGGCCGAAGGAATACGCTGTTCTCAGTAAGTGTTGCTGACTTTTGAAAGGCTTTTTCTTTCTGTGTGTTAAGTTGTAGGGTCACTTGTGCATTTGCAATGTGTCTGGAGGGCAGTGGAGGTTCAGGTCCATGGAGTGGATGAGAAACCAAGTGAGGCCAGCTAAAGAAATGTTTTTGAACGGGGACAATATGGGGTTTGTTGTACTGTAGCTCTCCAGTTCAATGCAACAAACCGGATAAGCGTTAAGACTTTAACAACAGACTTTTGTTCACAACAAAAAAAGTGAATGCACGTGAACCAGAAAGATATACTGTACTGCAAATATTCGATCTAGATATAAGAGTTAATGTTCACCTCAAAAGGCATCAACGCATGAATTGAATACATCACTTACAGTCTTATACATAGTGTTTTATCTAGGTGTAGCCTACAAAAGTGCCCACGGAATTGTATTATTAATGTTAACAAGGATATTCAAAGAACTACGAGTATTATTATTATTATTATTATTATTATTATTATTATTATTATTATTATTGTGGTGCAATTGCTTGTGGTTATGACAATGTCATAGTTTTGATTGTGTATTTTACATTATTCTCCCTTTTTAAAACATTGAATTGTTCCTAAATTGTCTCCTATTTTAACCTTGTACTATTAGTATTTTGGTTATGAAAGTTGCTATATAACAATGTGTATTAGCAAAGCTTAAAACCAAAACAGGAATTAATTAATTCTCACAAAGAACTAGCAAACCTTCTGCTCAGGCTTATTAAAACATTATGAGTAACCAACAGGTGAATTCACAACCTGTGGATGGAACATTTTAGAAATTACCAAATTATAGTGTGAAGTTATATCCCTTCACACTATAATAACACACCAGCTTGAGTGTCAACAGGCAGCCGCCATAGGATCTCCATAATATATTAGTTTAATACACACAAGACAGAGAGAAAACAGACAGACTCACCGTTGAAGTCCTTATTTCTTTCATGGGGACGAAGTCACATAATGTCCTTAAACGTGTTGCTCAGATGACCATTTAGTTTGTTTGTTATTTGTTTTGCTTACAGCTGCTAGTCTCGCAACCACACAGCTAGGTTATCTTGCAACACCGAAAAAACACACGCTAATATTAACTACACACTACTACTACACACAACTAAACACGTGTTCATTCACAGTGTTACAGTGGCGACACAGTGACCGCGTCTGATTGTTAGACACTTTATAATCAAAGTCAACAACTTGCACGCGGCCAGTTCTCGCCACATGTGAGGGTGCAACGCCATGTTTGACCGTCAGCACACAGGGGGGGCGCTGTTTCACTCCATTAAAGCAAATAGATGAAAAAAATGAGGAAGACAATAAAAAAACGTGTCCGTCGTCATATATTTTTTATTAAAATGACAAGATTGAGCCATAAACGAAGTCTTGGCTTTTCTTTTTCTCGGAAAAAAAATAAATAATAATATGTATTTGTTCTATTTCTATTTAAATTTGTACTAAAAACATGAAACACTCATTAACTTTTTTGAGATATATTTGGATTTACATTTTAGTCTTTTACATTGTATTGCAAAGTTGTGAAACTGCCACTGAAAACTTAATTTGTGTTGAATCTTATGACCTTCTTGCACTTAAATATATTGATTATAGTCACACAATTATATAGTCAATTATTGAATCTGTTAAATTAGGTTTTTGAAGAGTCTCCAGATTTGTGGAGGATCACTGTTTTGTGCACTAAGTTGCTTTTGTGTGTGTGTGTTTTTGTGTGTGTGGTTGTGCGTGTGTGTGCATTGTCAGTGTATGATGCATTTGGAAAGATGGGTAGCAATGTCAAAGGAGGTAATGCCAACCAGCCCGGCCTGCTGCAGCAGTGTCACTCTGCACACGGTACTGCCTTCTCTGGAAAGTACTGCCAGGTGTTCCTCAGGCAGGTAAAACAAACAACATAATTACACAAGTTAAAATGTCATCCTGACAGTTGGCTTAGATTTTGAACAACAGGTTTTTATATCGTTGTAGGAAAAAGTCCAATACTTTGTGGGTATTTGCGTTCCTGACTCCTGTGGAGAAGACGATGTGCAAATGCTGGTGCTGTACGGTCAGTGATTTTAAAAACAGTTTTCTCTGAACATTATCTTTCAGTCAATCCAATACTTGTTGTATTTTACTTAACAGGGAGACTTCAGCTGGGCCAGAATTCCCTTATTCCTCCTTTACCTCCCATCCTGGTCAATCATTCCACTCAGGAGATGATCATGACCCACTGCTTGTCCAACACCATTGCCCCTGATGCATCAGATGTCACCTGTCTGTCAGTATATGATTATCTTATATGCATGAGTACTTTTAAGCTCCGCAGGAAAACTGTCTTTTTACATTTCAAGACTTCACTTTGTTGTTTTTGTCTTTAACATTGGTGAGTCTTCCCCTAAAACAGAAACCTTTCCTCCTGCAGGTTTGTGTGTTGTGTAATGGTAGCAATTCCCTTTGCGGCTACGCTGTTTACAGCTATAATAAGATGGCAACGGAACAGAGAGGTCAAGCCCACAGCGGAGTCTGCCAGTCTAAACACTGACCTCAACCTTTATGGGACCATGAAGACCAATGGCTCCTCAAGTAGCGATATTAATACTGGCACTTCAGAGGACAATAGCAATAGCAATAGTAAGTATGTGTATTATGTGTTTATGTGTGAGTACATGTTCCACAAGATTTCATCACAAGATCACAAGCATAATGCTGTTCTGTATTTGGACTATAAAATAGATGATGAATACAAATTGAACACCCGAAAAGTTGATTGAGTGTCGTCTTTCGTAGACAGAACCAGGCACACTCCCCGGTGTTTTCCTCAAGGCTGTGTGCAACGATGCCTTCAGGCGTTCTCTCTACAGACCACCAGCCAGGGCGTCTTTAGCACCTCCTCATCCGTCCCAGGAGGAGGCTACTCCTCCCTCAATGGCATCCGTGTCCTCAGCCTGTTGTGGATCATATGTGGACACTCGGCACAGTTCCCCGTAATAAACAACCTGGGTACGACAAGACGCACTGCCACTTGCTAATTCAGTCTGCAAGTGATTAACTCACATATATAATCTTACATATTGTGTTATCTCTTTTGCAGATAACTACAAAGACTGGAAGAAAACAGTGGAAAGCAACCCTCTACATGTGCTTACCATCAGCGGGCCTGTTTTTCTGGCTGTGGACACATTTTTACTGCTAGGGTGAGACTGAAATAACACAAAGTTTAAAAGCATAGTGTGCCTGTAAAAGTAAGAATAAGTGAGTATTACGTTGTCAGTGATAAGAGTTTATTTGTGTTGTAGGGGTCTGCTTAGTGCGAGGTCTCTACTGGGCTCCATCGACAGGGCTGAAGATAAACTGAGCCCCAGTTTGGTGGCCAGCTACCTCTTAAAGCGGATTAAAAGGTACGGTCTGATAATCTATATGTGTCATTCTCTTGATTGTATGTGTGATCTAAAACCAGTAACATAAATGTGACTTTTATTTGTCTTCCCATTGCGCCAGGATTCAACCACTGCATCTATTCATTATGTGTCTAACCATTGGCCTCATCTCGGTAATCCAGTGGGGACCCTACTGGTTCCCATTTATAGATACTATGATGGATTGCAAGACGTACTGGTGGGCTAACGTACTGTTGATAAGCAATCTCCTCCCAGTCCATGAGATAGTAAGTTTAAATAATAATTCAGTCGCTCCAATTCTATTTTTGACTTATTTCCTAAAATGTTATTTCACAATCTCTCCTCAGTGTATTCCGTGGACTTGGTACCTGTCTCTGGACTTCCAGTGCTATGCTACCACTCCTCTGTTGGTCTATTTTTACAGACTGTATGTTATTTTTTGACTACCTTGGACAAATTCAATTCATGAATCCTGTCCACAGCTCACTGTAACAACTATAATTCTAACCTGTTCATCCTGTCTGTGGTTCTTTAGAAACAGAGGAGTGTTTGTGGTTGTTGCTGGAGGCCTTCTGCTGATGACCACTGTGTCCAGTGCTGTAATAACTGCACTCCAGCAGCTGCCAGTCTTTCAGCCTTCTACACTGTAAGATTCAGTGAATGTGATCTCGTATTAACGCAAACAGCTGAGGAACCGAATGCATTAAATGTAAAGTGACTGGGATGTCAATGTTTTACTTTAATACAGTGAAATCCTGAAGGCTGACCCGCTGTTTTTTTTTCTTAATTTTGCAGAACATCTGAGAATTATGTTTTGTCTTACTACGTGAGACCGCACACAAGATATGGGCCATTTTTAATAGGAATCCTGACTGGAATATATTTAACAACAAAGAAAGATCAGCTGCTAAAGCAAAAGGTGAGATCACCGGTGCCAGAATCGCTCCACACATGGTATTCTTTTTGTAGAAATGTAAACACATCACACTCTTTTTCTGATATAATCAAGCCAAACTGTATCAGTACATAATACAAGGGTCTAAGCTGCCATCACACTCACGTGTTTACCCTGTCTTGCTATTAATCCAGTGGCAAGCAGCACTTGGTTGGTTCTGCTGCCTGTCCGTCATGGCTATGGTGGTTGGATTGGCCTACATCCTCAGGGAGACCCCGGCCCACCCATCTGTGCCACACGCCATCTACCAGGGACTGCACAGGCCCCTCTGGGCTCTGGCTGTGACCTGGATCATCCTGGCCTGTGAGGAGGGTTACGGAGGTAAACCAAGAACAGAGTCCAGAAATACCATTTCAATATGCATCGTAACGAGCATTAAAGTATTTGTTTCTTCTGCATTTTGTAACTATTGATCATGTTGATTAATGGTTGATTACACTTAAACAGTGACTCGCTGATTAAGGATTTTTTACTTCATGGCATTTTTTCTTATGGACCAAAATGGGACTACAACAGCATTTTATTGCACATACCTGCTGCACAATGTCTTTAAATAACCATATGACCATGAGAAAAATATACTGTACAATTTGGACAATGTTTATCCTTTCCATAAGCAATACTTAAAAGATCCAAAAGATCCAAAATTAGTATTGTTGTTATTATTATAATAATAAGAGTAATAGTAATAAGAACAACAATCATAATAATAGTCATAATTAAAGACATACTAATCATAATAATATTTTATGGGATAGTGCTTAAAAAAGGTACCCAAAGACACTTTACATGGTAAAAACAGCAACAGAAACAATAAAAGCAATAACAATAAGTAAAATTACATAACAAATTACATAACAGATAAAAGGAATAACATTACATTGATAATTAAAACAATGAATCACAGATCAAAATCAGATTCAACTAGATGGGCTATGAGTGCATATGATTGAACAAATATGGATAGAAATGCAGTTGTAACATGTCTGTAAACGTCTTGTAAAGTGGCATGTGAGTAAGAGCTTGACCTTTCTACATAAAAGCAGAAATACATATTTAAAAAAATTATGCTACATTTTCTTCTGTGTTTCGTGCTCTCCAGGTTTCATCAAGAGCCTCTTGTCTTTGGGTTTCTGGGTCCCTCTTTCCAACATTAGCTTTGCCTGCTATCTAACACATCCTGTCTTCATCCTCCTCTACATCGGCTTGCAAGAGACCCCAATTCACTACACAGACATCAACTTCGTGAGTCAGCACATTGCATTCAGTTCCATCGAGCCTGATGCGGAGATGTTTCAGTTTGACCTTTATTTGCGCGTGTCTCTAATGTATTGCATGTCTCCTGTCTCCTTTAGATGTACCTGTTCCTCGGCCACCTGCTGCTCACGCTGGTGGTCAGCTATGTGTTTACCGTGCTGGTTGAGAAGCCATACCTCCTCCTAAAATGGAGCAGTCCATAAAAAGACAAGTGTTTATCCAGCTATGACCCATTCTATATATATATATTCTGTTTGCTTTATAGAAAATAAACCTGTTTGTTTAAAAAAAAAAAGAAGAAGAAGCAGGAGGTTTTTATAGTGATTGCTGATTATTTATGATTTGGCAGTGTAGGCAGTATTGTTCAACAGTTTACATATCCTTGAAATGTCAAAAATGAAGGTCAAGATCAACTCATTCATCAAGCGTCACGGTGGTAATGGTGAAATTATATTTAAAATGTATTTGAGTTTTCATCTCTAGAACCATTAACGTCAACAAATCAGGAATCAGGAGTTAGAGAGAGAAAAAAAAAAAAAAAAGCATGATATGATTTATTGTTTCTCCACATGGGCTAATCGCAATTTTTGAAAATTGCGATTAGCAGGAGGGGTCTAAGTTTAAGTTCTACCTCTTTCCAGGACACGACTATAGCGTGACGGTCATCCTTCCCCGCCATCTGGGGGAAGACATCACAATAGCACGGGATATATTTCACTGCAGCTTCCATGGCAGTGAGTCAGAATTTACAAGCGACACTGACTCAGCTGATGAGCTCATTAAAAAGGTTTTCAGTTCCTTATGACGCATTAACGGGTGACTACGTTTCCATTGTAGCGCTTGAGTTATGCGGGGCATGTGCTCTGATGTACATTGCATTAAGTTGAGTAATGGGTCGCGTACAGCCTGATAGAAATACCTTGATCCTTCAGCAAATGATTATCTCTTCTGCTCACCCAGAAACTAACATTGTATGTGACGACTTCCACTGGGGTCATTTTGTTTTAAATGTAAAGTTTCACCGTCCAATGTGCTAATTTAAATCGTGTTTTATTTACTGGTTAAGTTAAGACTACTATGTTCAGTGGTGGAAGATAAATGCCAAATATGGTTTGATATTTCTCTCATAAGGCTTTGGCAGTGAAGATGCATCTATCATATTTATCATCGCCCTGCTGTGGCACTGTTGCCCTAATTGGTTCTGGAAAAGCTTTAGCAGCCAGACAAACAAACCGTGGCTGTGATGCGCACCACTCTCCACCTGGTCCTGGCAGGGAGTTCAGCGAAGGAGGGCAGACGCCAGGCTGAGGCCGACTGTGCAACAACATGGGGTAAAAATATACCTCGCTTTGGTAAGACGACTCTTCTCTCACCATGACGACAAGAGGCCGTGGGGCCACGTCCAATCCCGAACATGCTCAAGATGGTGTAACATGTCTCAGACTGTTTCACATTTTTAACGACACTGTTTAGGAGAAGGAAAATTAGTATGCTAATAGTTCAAGAACTACTGAGCATGGCTGAGATACTGGTATTCATGCTGTGGCCAGATACATTGTACATTGTGTTATTCCATTTAAACATGTTTTTGCTGTTGTACCCAGCCGCAAAATACAGGAAGTGGTTATTTTTTTAATTTGTTTCATTAATCTTTGTACTGATTTGTTGCCCAAAAGTCCACCCGCCATCTTAACCCATCAGCTGTTTCTTGAAGATAAAGTGAATGTGTTTATTCTGAGAGGCACATCCATGCACACACATGCACTTATCTTTTAATAGCTGCATCATATCAAGCACGTGCCGGATCAAAGTCGTGTCTAAGTGTTGCTTGGTGACTCAATTAATGTAATAGTCCGCCAGGTGATGTCACACATTATGAGAAAAGCTTCATTTTAATGGTTTAATCACATTGCTCTCCTTTATTTATTCTTTATTTACATTTTTTCAACTTACAAGCAATAAAGCTGTCGTAAAAATATTTTTCCAGAAGACAGAAATCACAGTAATCTCAAATTAATGCACACTATTATTATTATTATTATTATTATTATTATTATTATTATTATTATTATTATTATTATTATTATTATTATTATTATTATATCACAAACCATTATTTACAACGTGGTGATTTTAAAGCTGTAAAAGTATCCGTCCACAACTGTCACAGGAACGATGATGTAAGAGCCGCACATTCCTCTTGGTTATAAAACTGTCCTTGTGTCATTATGTAAGAACATTTAGTGAGCGGTTACCTGAAAGATGCAGTTTGGTAGTGAAACAACTCTGCATACAAGAGTAAACAGCAGGAAGAGAAATGAGTCGTGTTTTAAAAAGGAGTGAAGTGGAACAACAGGCCGCTCTTGATTGTAAAAGGTTTGAAAAGTCATTATTTATACTCAAGTCTGCAGACACCCGAACAGCCTACTACCTTGTCAAGTTGCTGCTCCGGAACCTAAACAAATAAATTGCGTCCTTATTAAATGTGAGATAAGTAGATTATCTGTTCGTTTAACATATGGCTGCAGATAGCCGCAGGTTAGCTTAGCTTAGCATATAGACTGCAAAGGTGGAAAACAGCCTGGTTATGTCCAAAGGTAAAAAAATAAAAATAAGCCACCTACTTGCACTGACTAAATAACCGTTTATCAGACTATTGCAGCATTGTAGTCAAATAATTGTTTCATGCCTTTAAGTACAAACAACAGATTATAATTGTCCAATAAATTAGAATCATTGGACCATCAAATGATTAAAAACTGACCTGCCATCTATGTCATTAGGGGTTTGTTTGTGTCCACTATGAGATGAGTCATTTGGATAAATGAGAGGCAAAGTCACATTTAATCACCGTCAGACCACTGTGAGATAATTGACGATTAATAATTTTACATAAAAGCCAAGAAAAGTCTGTCCTCATTAGGCTTGTTTTGGCCACTCACAACAGCACAGTGTTGCTTTGCCAAAGCAGTTAGAGGCGCTTTGATGTTGCCAAAAATATATTTTGTTGCAGGTTTTTCCCATGCAGGCTCAACTCTCAGCTGTGACTTTTTTTTTCTCCATTTATTTGCTTCTTCGCACCTAGTGGATAAAAGCTCAATCTGCTAAAGGTTTCTCACACAAATTATAATTTACAAACCTTTCTACAGGGTGATAGTAACATTCAGGAAATTAGTAGTGAGAGTGTTTTCTTATTTACTTAATTGGAAAAATAAACCTTTTAGAAAACACTAGCTTTAATGATTAATGTTGAATTAGCTCTATTTTATTTCTTCTCTTCTAATGGTTTGAGTTGGACAGACATACAGGATGTCTACTTGTAGCAACATTAATACATTATTACCACAGTATGAGCTCGCTTAAAGTTTCTCATTATTTATCTCAAAGACTTCCTCTAATTAAATTTCAATAACACCCAAAAGTTTTTTGTCTAAAACAGCCTGTAAATATAGATATCGAGGGTAAATGTTTAAGATTGGTACATGTCTTCAATATCAGGTAACTGACTTTGTACTTGCGTTGGACAACAGTTAAAAATAGACTCACACCCCGAGACGTCCGGCTCTCGCCTGAGCTCATACTCAGTCCTACATCACAGGTCTATATTCTCAACCGCAGAGCTATGGCAAGGGTACGTACTGCACGCATGGCTGAAAATCCCCCTCGCGGGCTGAGACAACGGTTTTATTGTTGCCTCGAGGAATGATTTATCACGTGTGATTCAGCTGTGAGGTAACAACCTGTTAGACATTAGCTTGTGGTTTCCTTTGGGAAAAGTAAATGTCAGTTGCACTGCTTCGTCTCACACACTGCTGACACGTTGACACACACACGCTCCTGCGTTGCATGACACACATGATGCACTTTGCCAAGCATCAGGATTAATTCCATAAAGTGATTCACAAGTGTGTTCAGTTCTCTGCTCATTTGTAGCCGTCAGTGGGATGTTCTGAGGCAGCACGTGTTATTATTATTTTCAAAACTGTGTTCCTAATTTAAGCAAGTCGCTCGCGTACAGAAGCCTTAAAGATGCAGCGGGCTCTTGCGGGTGTTGTGTGACCGAGGATGGAGCTATTTTGGCACACGCATTCAAGATGAAATCAAATTACACTTTCCTGCTCTCAGTCATGCAGGTGCTGACAGCTTTATTATTTCTTTATGTCGTTAGAGAACAAGTCTTATCTAATCCATTAATTAACCACACCAGGACAACATTGATTTATAATTGAACTAAGCCTTCCATGTTCTTCTAAAAGTGGGTTACAACTCAGATATATGGGACTATTAATATGCTTGCCATAATTCAATCTAAATATGGAGTCAGTGTAGTCAATGTGATTGTGGCATATCAAACCGATTGCAGTGATTTAAGGAAAGCAATCTTTAATAATATTAGGATTTTGTCCCTGTTTTAATGTGTTTTTCAGCCTGAAATGTGTGAATTCTATTTATATTCAAGGTGTTTGTCAATAGACTATCTAAAGTTAGGGTCTCTATCAACATCTCAGGCTTGAGTTCTGGGCTAGGTGTCCTTCACTGCAGCAGGAATGTCACAAATGCAGGTCATGGGTGAAGATGTGCTGGTATTTTTCCAATGTCTGTGCCACTGGTTTTCCTCCTGCAATCGTGTATATCAGAGTCCACGTTTTGAAGGTTCCCCCTTCAACACTTCATAGCAGGCCTCTATGTCAGGTTGCCAGTAGTGGGAAACAGATATGCTCTTACAGTCACCTTAAGTCGCTAAATAAATGCAAATGTAATCTAAAAAATAACAAACGAAAGATCCCTGGTGTTATTCCTCATTTCCTCCAATTTGACGACTACTTCAAAACCCTTTATTCAAAATGTCTTTTAACTAATTATGAAGTTTAGAATATCAGGACCTGAAATGCAAAATAAAGTGTTGTTTATACCATTTACATTAAACAACCTTTATATCTGGATACTTTTTTGTATTTTCAATTTAGCGCCAAGAAGTGAAATCATTCCTAATTTGACAGCCAACAAGCTGAAACTGGAGATCCTACCTTCCTGACCATATTTCTTACCTTTGAACTAATGAGTGATACCAGCGATCTTTAACAAGTCTTTATATGTAACTACTTTTAGCTCTAAGGGCTTGTGACTCAATATTCTTGTGCTTTTACTATTTTATAAATAGGTAATAGTTAGTGAAAAGGATTGTGTAAAAGATCAATATCACTTTTCAATGAATCCCTTACTGTCTATTGCACAACGCACATATTAGTGTAAATCATTATATATTGATAATACAGACAACACATAATTTACTAATTTACAAGAAAATAGAATTAGAGAGTGTAGTGTGCCGCTGCTATCAACACAGCCGCCACACACCAGATGTTGTTATCAGCTTTAAAGTAAGAAAAGTTCCCTGTTTTATTTTATTTTTAATTTTTTGCACAATTCAAACAATAAAACAAAAAAAATCATAACAGAAAAAAAAATGAATATCACAGTGCAGGAAGAGACAAAAAGCCAACTGGGCTTATTTGAAGCCTCCACCTATATAATATTTAAAATTTTACAAAATTACAAACATAAATTGAAATATGCATAAGAAAGACAACAAAAGAAAGAAAGAAAGAAGAGAAAGAAAAATAATGTAATCATGTCAAGTCTGTGTGTGCGTGTGTGTATGCATGTGTGCATGTGTGACCGTGAAAGTCAGCATGGCTTGAGTTTGTTCAGGGATATTGGATTAAACCTCTGTGGCAATTTCTAAGCAATGGCAACTAAAAATGTCGATATAACAGCTAAAACAAGAAAGAAAAAAAAGAAGAAAAAAAACACCAATACATAACAAACTCTTACGAAACAGCAATTAGACTTTTTTTTAGGCAATTTTTGTAATTTTTTATAGAGGGACATTTCTTTGTGAGGTGGGAAAAGTCATTCCATAACTTGGTTCCCCTAAATCTAATAGAGAATTGACCTCTGCTAGTCAGTAATTTCGGAGGATGAAGATGTGAAGATTGACGAGTTGAGTGAGAATGAATCTGAATAATCTTATAAAGAATAAGGAGACAGTTTGCAGAAACAAGATGTCTCACCCTCCTTATAATTCCAATGGATTTGTTTATTTTTCTACTAACACAGTCGATATGTTTACTCCAACTTAAACTTTCATCAATGATAATTCCTAAAAATGTTGTAGATGAGACTTGAGGCATCTCAAGAGATTCAATTTTAATTTTAGTTAAATCCTTCGAGTATGATTTTTTACCACTGAAAATAATAAAATTAGATTTCTTGATATTCAAAGATACCTTATTTAATTTAAACCATGTAGCATAGGCGGTTAAACCAGCATTAGCTTCCATAATCAGAGAATTTAAATTTGAATGAGAGAGAACTAGAGTCGTGTCATCAGCAAGCATTATCGGAAAAAGACTTTTTGACACATTGGACAAATCATTAATATAAAGTAGGAATAATAATGGACCAAGAATGAACCCCTGTGGAACCCCACATATTAGTCTAGCTTTGTTTGAGTAACAACCTTTAACACAAACAAACTGTCTTCTGTTGGCAACATAACTTTTTAACCATTTGTATGCAATGTCATGAAATCCATATTTATGCAGCTTTTCCAATAGAATAGTATGGTTTACTGTGTCGAAGGCTTTGGAAAGGTCAATGAAAATACTACAAACAAATTCATTATTGTCAAGTGCAGAGATAACTTTATCAACAAGGTAAAGTAGAGCCATATATGTTGAATGATTTTTACGGAAGCCATACTGGTGTTTGTAAAGAATTGAATTAGACTCTATATGAAACAATATCCTTTTTTGTACATTTTTTTCTAGTATTTTTGAAAAACAAGGCAATATAGATATGGGTCTATAGTTGTTGAAACAACATGGGTTTTACGCTTTAAACAAAGGAATGACTTTCGCGATTTTTAAATCTTCTGGCACAACACCTGTTTTCAAAGACAATGTGAAGATGTGAACAAGTGGCTGCAGTATTGGCTGTTGATAAGGTATGTCAAGTGTCCTTTAAAAGCTTCCAAAATAGATGCAACACTTCATTTAAAGTGGCATCTCCTGCAACTAAGATAAACAGATAGAAGGAGATAGTGGGCTTACTTCACATACTTTAGATCAGGGAGGTTTATAAACACAAGAGCCTCAGGTCAGAGATTATTTAACTCTCTGACTTCATTTTGCAGGGACTGAATCTGAGGATCGAAGGATATCGCTGGACCGAGGTGAGGAAATGACACCAGAAAAGCAGACACAAACAATCTGGGCGCAATTTTGTCCCAAAACTTGGCCCAAGTCTTTCTGCTGACAGCCTCCTCCTGCAGCACAACTAGAAGTCCCGAAGGATCCCTCACTCCTTTGCACGGATGAACAAACGGCCACCACCAGCTCTTACGGACAAACTAAGGATTTAGACTTTCTCTCTTTTGAAAAGTCCCGAAGAAAACATGCTGTCTGCACACGAGACAGGAGCAGAGTCAGACCTCTCAGACCTCAAAGACAAATCCACTGGGCCTTCATCTAATGTTTCCAAATGCCTCGATCATGAGAGAAGCACCGAATCAGACGGCCTGAAGCCTTCATCATCATCCAGCTATAATATGTCGGAGCGTTTGTCACTTTGCTCCCAGCCTGCACCAAAGAATGATGATGATTTCAGGGTTTGTAGCAATTTTGGCTCATCAGAACCTGTATTACCTCGTTTACCTCACTTCTCTCATGACCTTATTTCCACTCTATCTGAATCTTTTTCAGAGTTTCACGTTAAACAAGAACCAGCGCTCTCCTTTTCTCTCATACAAGGAGATAGTACATCTCAATCTTTTGGGGTCATGACATCTACTTCACAGGGTTCGATGGAGCCGTCTGTCACTGAGCCTCCCTCCAGCTCTGAACACACTCTATTAAGGTCGTTTTCACACAAGTCGGATAGTTTAGAGAGTGATACCGCTATAGCCCCTGTGTCAGACCTTTACATCTATGAAAGTGAGACACAGGACTTCCTCCTGAGCTCTCACGTAGATCCCCAGGATTTTCAATGTCCGGAATACCAGCCGGGGGAAACAGGAAGGAAAAACTCTGACTGCGATACACATTTCCTGATGTGTGATTCAGACAACGCGGTGACACGATGTCATCGCAGCTCCAGTGAGGAACGAGCTACGGTTGACTGTGAGTCAGATGTGAGCAAACATGCGAGGCCACCTGCTGTGGATGCCTGTGGGGCCGGCTCGATGTTGGTAAATGATGGGAGGCGAGGGAATGCAGAGGCCATGGATTTAACCCCCCAAGCACAGCAAAGTAATAGCCCTATCGAGCTGTGGCTGGATGCTTGCCAGTATCAGGCAGGTGAGGATACAGAAGACTGGAAGGTTTTGGACAAGACAAGATATTCTGTGACGCAAGGAGGGCTCGCCAGTCAATTGTCTTTTCCCCCAATGGAGACACAAGTGTCAGGTTACAACCTTGATGGCGGCGACGGGATTGGCTGGTCCAGCGATGACACCAGAGGTTGGGGGCCACCGGTTGAGAGGTGGTCATCAGTGGACAGCTGGGCAAGTGCACTCTCAGACTGGACTGGGATTATCGCGGCTCCACCAGCGGATTTCACGGCTGCCTTCACAGAGATTGGGGCCGAGATAGATGCTCTGACACAGGCACTAGCAGAGGTTAAAACTCATTTAGGAACCGAGACGCCCATAGAGGGAAAGGGTCAAGACCCAGCAGTGCGGCTACAATCGCAGCCACCCATGGGTGTCCAGGATCGGCCTTTAGAGGCGCAAAACCTCCCGGAGAGCTCCATCCTCTCTGAGCAGAGCTGTCTCTCTTTGGGCCTCGAAGCTGCAGGACCCGAGCTCCGAGACGGAGAGGGCTCCCGGAGCGTTGAATCGTTGTGTGATTCAACAGCTACGGCACAAGAAGAAAAGGAGTCGGAAGAAATCCAGAGCAACCAGGCGGAGCGCTCCACACACCAGCACTCATCTATGGGATCATCCGGTGATATGGTGGCCTCTCCTGGAGGACACGGTGTAGGTGTGATCCCTGTATTTACTTCTTCTGCTGATCTGAACCCTTCTCACTTTGAGGGATTTGCCGAGTCAGACCTTTTCATCAGCAGTGGAGAAGATCAAATCATACTGAATATAACAGAGGATACAGATTTGGAGGGACAAAATACACCTGGAGATCTGATGATTGAGATGGTAAGATGGCTCACTTATATATCTTTATAGTCGTTATAATAACATATAATTAAGGGGGGGAAACCTGCACTCTACTTTATATGAAAAGCATGAAATATGAGGTATGTTTGTTTTCCTGTGTGTCTCCACACACTCTCAAACACACACCACATTCACTGAAGTATGTGGCAGACAGACAGATTGAGCAGTGGAAAGATTCACCCTTTATGCTCGAGAGAAACACAAGCAATCACCTTCACATCAGTCGAACGGGGCCAACAGATAAATCTGTCATGCACTTTGGAAACATGGCCAGAACGTTAAGAGACATTCCTGCTGCTGCCCTTGTCAGTGTTGTCATACCTACAGTATTGATGGAAAGTCAGCAGGTACTTAGTGTACTTCTAAGAGAGAAATCCATGTACGAGACTCATGAGTATTGTCGCCTTACTTTGGATTGGAGCCACTCATTTTGCGCCAATGAAGGACTCTCATCCAGTCTTGATTCTGTATTAGTGGATAAGTCCTTTGGCTCCCATCTCAAAGACTGACAGCTGTGTGCGCTGAAGGAAATGGGAGTGCATGAGAGGGAAAACTTCAGATGGACAGAAATGGCATCTAATAATAGCGGGCAGTTCAATGATAATAGCATGCATCCGTGGCGTGTCAGGGGGGAGAGGTGAGAGGAGAGCACAGCTGAGGAATGAAACATGACCCTCCCTCTCGCTCTCTCTCTCTTTACGTACACACCCTTTAACACACCCATTCCCACCGCATCGCCTTTAAAAACACAGGAGCAGGACGCCGACAGGTCCGTTGGTCTAGGCGACTGCTTTTGATTGGCTAAGGTGCGCAGGGCATAGCTGAAGCTCCTGTCTATAACAGCGACTGTGTGGGTTTCAGTTGCATACAGGACACATGGACTGTGGGAGTGGAAATAGAAGCATGGTGTTTCATAACCGTCTGCTTTGTTGTTCTATAGAAAGGTATGTGTTGAACTTATGTTTTTGTAACGTACCATCTACTGGATCTGCCTTTAAAATAAGTACCTGATTAATGCTATTGATGCCAGTACTTTAACAGTATTACATGCTATCATAATACTTGTTATTATACGATCAGGCAGGTTTTGATTGTATATCTGAGTCTCAGAAATATAAAACAACCTTTTTTGTCATTTGTCCATTTTCCTTTCCAGCCCTTTGGAGATAAAGTGTGTGAAGTGACAGATGAACACAGTGTCTCCCAGCTGCGCTCGTTAACTGAGCAGGAAGTCAAAAGGAGCCGTTGGCCAGCTGAGGTCAACCGTGAAGGAACTGAACCTCCGACGGAGCTTCATTTACACAACACACACGCTCTGACAAACTCACACGTGCCAGGTGTGCACAAACAACCTGGCTTACATATCAATGTTCACACACACGTGTCGTCTGACACTCTATCAGACCTTGACGGAGCACGTCAAGTGGAGCCACAGCGGGGGAGCCTTGAGTTTATTATGCCCTTAGCCCCTCTCGGTAATTTAGCCCTAAGCTCCCTCGTCTGTCGGACGAACAGAAGTTTGGAAGGAGATCAAACGTGTGCCAAAAGGTCTCTCAATGATCACATGCAAACCCGCGCTCTCTGGCCAACCGTTACTGACATCAAATCATTGGAAGGTGATGAATTGATTCATAAAAAGGGAAATACAAGAAAGTCTGCTGTGAAGTCTTCACCAGAGGGACAACAGAACTTGATCAGAAAAACAACAATTGAAGAGATTCATGACCTCAGTAGAGAACTATCAAACTTGGCGGATGTCCCTGCAGATCATTTCATCGTGTCAGAGAGGAACCGCGTTGCATTCATCACTTTAGATTTAAATGACCCATTTGTCTCCAGGGCTGCGAAACCCATCGCCACAGGCAAACAATCTGAGCTGAATCTGAAAACAGCCGAAAAGATGCCGCACAAAACACACAAATCCACCACGGAGAGCAAAGCACGCTCTAAGAAGGACAAAACACCTGGTCATAATCATGGTGTACAAGCTTGTAAGAAACAGGAGAGTTTCTCTCATCATGTTTCAGTCCAGCAGGTCTGCAAACAGCAAGAAACTCATCCTCTTACTGCGGAGAATCACACCAGCGAGAACACTCAAGTCGGGCTTTTGGACAAGGAGGCTAAACTGGTGATTGAGACTGGCTTGGCGACTGAGAGGGCTCCGAGCAAGCCACATGGCAAGAAGAAAAAGAAACACACTCCGAATGCAACAGGAGTGAAAAGTGCAGCGGAGCCTCTGGTGGAAGTGGAGAACGGAGCAAAACCGAAGACCGCAAAAGGAAGGATCGACATGTTTGAGGCCAAGCTGGGCGCTAAAGCTGGGAAAGCTCAAAAGGACAGTGACCAGTCAGATGAGAGAAAGTCACAGAAACCGGAGGGTAAAGCTAAAGCTTCCCAGGGAGAACCGCCTCCACGTCATGCAGATCAGAAAGACCACCAACCTAAAAAGTTCCCCAGTCCTTTGAACGATGATATTATTAAAAGACGACGGCTGTCCGAGGATAAGTTTGGGAAGACTGTCAGTGTATTAGAGTCTAAACTGTCAAAGCCAGAAGTTTCTATCCAGATGAAGGGAGAGGAGCCCAAGGTCGATACCGTGGCAACTCGCAAGAAGGCGTACAGCGAAGTGGTCAAACTGAAAATCCCACCAAAGGAAGGTAAGGAATATGCCTTAAACTATTCATCTATGACAGATTATAAACACATATTCTCCTGCATGATGTAAATGCCTCATAATTAATGAAAGCATGTGACAATGTCGGCAGAACCCAAGGTGGTGCAGCCTATCCAGGCGGCCTTAGTGAGCGGGGATCCCCAGAGTCTGTGCCTGTGGTGTCAGTTTGCGGCCGTCTCCTCCCAACACACCATCACCTGGAGCAGAGGGGGCCCGGTCCTGTCCGAGAGCAAGAGAAGGTATTTAGTTTCATTTGACAGGATTTTTAATATGTGTTTTGCTCAAAGTTATATACCCTCATCTTTACATCTTTATAACTCAGCTTCACACCCCAATGTACCAACCAGTCTTAGTTGAACAATCATTTAACCATTAATCTATTTTTAGCTCCATATTTCAACTGTTAAACCTTTTAGCTAATTATTAAAAACATATTGTTTATCTACTGCGTTTTTTTTTTCAAAAACACGGATGACGAGGCAACAGGTGGTGTTTAATGATTTAATGACAAAAAAATAAATGTACAGGACAGACAGGCAGGCAGGCAACAGAGGCAAATACAAAAAACAAAACAGGGATACTGAAACACTGGAACTGACTTATCAGACGTGAAACAGAGGAAACACACAGACTAAATCCAGGAGGAGGGCAGTTGATTGGACACAGGTGCAACAAATCAGGGCGGGGAAGATAATCACGAAGGCGGGAAAACACACAACGACAGGAAGTAAAACCAAACATGACACACGTAAAACCCCAAAGCCAGAAGAGAAACCCTCGAGTTAACTTATCACACAAAAGCAAAGACATAAAAAAAAGAAGATATAAAACATTATAATCCTAGAAACACGTTTATCTATTTTGACCAAAGGCATAGGAAGGATCCTAGAATGTGTATAATTAAATGTTACAATGATCCAATACCCTTTTGTGACACTGTACCTCTCTCCGAAGTGCAGGGGATGAAAGCAGAGCGTCACTGAGCATCTCCAATGCTTCTCACAAAGACTTGGGAAAGTACCAGTGTCAGCTCACCAGTTTACATGGATCAGTTACCCTGGACTACCTGCTCACATATGAAGGTATATCAATTATTTAACAATTTACAACATGAATATGTTTTTTTTAAATGTGATAAACAACAAATATATTTTTTTTTCTACCATTTTACAGTTCTCTGTGAGATTGTTATCCCTCCTTCTCCGCAAACAATCGGATGTAAGTGTTTATGTAATTTTAAAACCTTATACAGTTAAGCTTGAATTGGATTTTGACCGATCACATTGTTATACTTTTTTTTATTTCTTTATCTCCAGCAGCCCCTGTAGAAGTAGGAAGTGAAGAAGAGGACGTCCACTGCTCCAAGCTGATTTTCAAGGAGGATTTCCTGTCTGACCAACACTTTGGAGAGAACCAAGCCGCCAGCATCATCACTGAGAAGGTTCATTTTGGGGAGGGGATGCACCGGCGGGCTTTCCGGACCCAGATGCAGACTGGTCAGATATCGCTGATACTACCCGGACACTCCTGTGTGCTTAAAGTACACACTTCTATCAGCTACGGGACAAAGAACACCGATGAGCTCATTCAGAAGAACTTCACCTTGGCTGTCGAGGTGAGAGTCCAACAGTACTTCATAGCTCAAAGTAGAAATATGTGCATGGACACCACTTAGTTTGGGAACCAAGCAACTCATTATCTGCCACAACATACTTCCCCCTCCACAAAATGATGTCAATGGAATTAAATAATTTGAGATTTTGTGACGAACCATTACAACTTTTGTCCGGAAAATACCTCATGAAAGGCTTTTGTGGAATTTCTTTTGCACAAATAATAAAAAATACAAATGAGTGGTTTGATTAAAAAAAATTATAACTTATATTACATTACATTGCATGTATTGTTTAAAATATATATTTGTAGGGGTTAATGCAAACCAAATGCAACTAAAATGTGTTTGCACAGAAAATATATATAACATTTAAAGGTGACACTTTGGGCCACCTATGTTTTGATACCTAAATCATCCAGTTATTATTTAAGCTTTAATTAACAAAAACTGCAGCAAATACAATCTATTAGCAAAGCTTTTATGAGATGTCTTTTATTTATAGCCCTCAAAAGTATTGCCGGCTTAGATGAAATTATTATTGTGTGCAGAGATCTTCTCATACAGAAAGTAAGCGTATTAATTGAGCTTTTGCTCTGCAGGAGTGCCATGTCCAGAACACAGCCAGAGAGTACATCAAGGGGTACAGCACTGCAGCGCAGTCTGTTGAAGCCTTCGGAGAGATCCCAGAGTAAGTGAAAACACATGACAAGTTGTAAACAACACAACTCTCTGCCTTTTTATAGTATTGCAGAACCATGTGAGATACTCGACGCTCGAGGCCTTTTGTTTCGTGCTTCCACCAGGATCATTCCCATCTACTTGGTTCACCGTCCATCCAATGACATCCCGTATGCCACACTGGAGGAGGAGCTGATTGGAGACTTTGTCAAGTATTCGGTGAAGGACGGCAAAGAAATCAACCTGAAGAGACGCGACTCGGAGGCGGGACAGAAATGTTGTGCTTTCCAGCACTGGGTCTATCATAAGACTGAGGGCAACCTGCTGGTTACTGACATGCAAGGTTAGCGGGGGAAATATATATATTTTGAATAATGTGCAAGTAAAAAAAGAGTATTGTGCTTTAAATTGCCGTTTCCTTGTGGTTCTCAGGAGTGGGAATGAGGCTTACTGATGTGGGAATAGCCACCTGTAAGAAAGGGTGAGTATTTATTTGTTTGACACAAACAAGAGATGCACATTGGTTGATACATGCAAACTGATGCATTCATATTTTATTTATTTTTTAGATACAAGGGATTCAAAGGAAACTGTGCCACCTCCTTCATTGAGCAGTTCAAAGCGTTGCACCAGTGCAACATGTACTGTGAGATCCTGGACCTCAAATCCTTGCAGCCCAAACCTAAAAAGCCTGCTCCGAAACCCAAACCACAGCCCTCTGCTGCAGCAGCCAAGAAGAAAACATTTGGGCCAACAGTGAAGGGCAAGTCATAATAAGAGAAGAATCTTGGACTTTTATTTTTTTATTTAGGGTTTTAGGTGATTTGCTTCACTCGCGTTGAACCGTGTCATGCAGAGTTCGGCCCGTCAAAGAGGGATAAAAAGGTGTCCGTTGTTTTGGGCTGCAGAAGGACAGATGGTGGAGAGGACGGATGTATTTGACTCTGAAGAAAGCGATCGTTAACCAGCGAGGTTTTGCTTCATTTCATGTTGAACATTTGAGCAATATATTTTATTTCAATGAGATGGTTTCTGTGTATGAGTGTATTTATCATTGGGGGGCACTTTATTTTACGAATTTTTTGAAAACTGTGACATATTTAACAAACACTTGAAAGCGACGATGTTGGTGGTGAGTTTTTGGAAAGTGTTTAACTGTGACGTCTTAGAGATTGCTTTATTGATGAGGCGTGATGATTTTTCTTTACAGATAAATTCTTTGTTTTCTACTTTTGGTGATGTTTTCAAACAATTAGTTCATTAAATTAATGAACTTGTTAATTGATTGATTAGCAGAAAATGTCTTTTAATGATGTTGTATGATAAAATACCCACTGTAGAGGACGTGTACTGTATTGGGTTCAGTATGAGCGAGTCATTCATCTGTGTTTGACTTGTGAGGCGACAAAGGTATTTATTTGATTTAATGTTCCACCATCAAAATGTTTGTTCATTTAGTAAAAGCGAATGATTCCGGATAAGCTCATATATTTATATTCTTGAAACGACGACAAAAGCCATCTTGGACACACAAAGCTTGTGTAAAGTATGCATTTGAATGTATTCACTGAAAGGTGAAGATTTATTGATTCATCATTTTATTGTCTGGTGCAATACTGCTTGTAAATATTGATTTCAAGGATCTTTACTGTAAAACTAAACACAAACCTGACACCCAGAATACTTACATACACATTACCCAGTAACATACCAGCAATTCATCGGCAGTTTATATAATAACCACATCTGTGTGTCTTTGCTTTTTAAATCCCTTTTAATAAGGCCAGTGTGTAGGCAGCACACAGTAGATATTTGTTATTAAAAAGTTGTTACTGGTTCAAGATGCATTCTGATTTATTTTTAATGAAGTGAAATCAACTCACATGTCCTGTAATACGACCTCTGACCTACAGGTCAGAGGGATGTGTCTAATGTACATGTGCAGATATCTGCCTGCCTTCGTGCATGCGGCTGGGTTTGTAGGTGTTCATAAAACGTGGACATCATGTCTTATTGGATTCCTAAATGTCACTCTATAGCAACAGACCAAAACAAACACTTTATTTACATTATTTGCACGGATGAAGACAATTGTGAAATCATAGAAGATTAACTGTTTACGAGTGGGAAAGAAGAAGAAGAGAAAAGAAACAAGAAATGGCGGCAGCGTTGCAAACAAATGGCCCGTCTATTTTTATTCATACTGACAGTCGAAGGTCTCAAGCAGCAAATTACCACCTCAAACGCGAAAGTATAACGGGTCACACTCAGAGGCTCAAGATCATGTGCTATGGATCAACACACATCTATTTTCATCTCTGCCCCTCCTGCATGGTTTGATGTGTCCTTAATGTGATTTTAGGCTTTACAGGATGAACGAGGAAACTATTACAAATAGTTCAAAAGTCACAAAACAGTCACAAAACAAACAAAAGCAGACGACCACGCAAACCAGGCATATATGGAGAGGTCTGTTTCACACTGTAGCTATTTAGTGTGATAATGGCGTTTGATACACAGGACACAAACACCATTGTCACACTCCACAGCTCTGGAGGACAACATGTACTGGAGATACTGCAGACGGAGACGTCAACTGGTAGACGGACGACCTGGGGAAGAAAAGGGGAAAAGGAAGTTTTGTGACATCAATGAGGAGCAATGTTGGAAAGTGAGAAAATAAACAATGATAATGTGAGCGTTAAACTCTAATCAGGCTAAATGTAATATCATCTGTGTCGCACTTCTATTTTTGCTGAAATAAAAAAGGAATGAAAAACACTTAAATAAAACAATAGAAAATTGGGAAAATAATGCTGAGGAAATACACAAGGCTTATTCAAAATGTCCCAAGCCCACGTGTTCTTTACCTATTGTGGGGATGACTGCAGCTGTGTGCATTTAGAGTGTGTGAGTGTGTGAGAGAGACAGTAAAGAAACACCTGTGTGATCCACATGTCTTATTATATAACAAACATTTTTGTGAAGTTGAAAAATAGAGTTGGTGAGTCCGTGCGTATTTATTGTTTCTGCTTTTAACTATATGACAGTGACTCCTACTGCTAGGTCAAGTTATATTGGGAAAAAAAAGTTATATAAAACCTCTTGCATGTCTTGCTATGTACATACCATTTCAGAGCTGACAATTAAATACATTGTTAAACTTCTCATAGTTCAAACTTTACTAATAAAGCGGTGTGATAAAAACATTGTGTAATAATTCAGACCTATTGCAGGACAGCAACCAACTCACCTAAAGTCTCTGGATCCTTTTCATTCATCTCCTGCTGCTGATTCTCACAGCTACTCTCTCTTGTCTGCTCCTTCCCTCTCGCACCAGCTTGTCTTTTTGTCTTTCCAAACAGTTAAAAGTCCAGTGGTGCGTACGGAGCTGCAGGTTCACGAGGTGAAATGTGCTGCCTTTGGGTTCGATGCTGTGCCGTTCCCAGTCTTTATGTAGACAGAGCAGGGTTTGGACAAACAGCCAGTTCCACATTAGTGATAAGCTACAGGGGAAGTATTGATCGACCCTGACCAGAGGTAGAGGGGTGAGAGGTGGAGGAGGGGGAGACCAAAAAAAAAAAACTGCCCCGGTGAGGCAACAGGGCCCTAATACCACGGTTTCACTGAATGTGATGGTTCCTGACAGGAGAACAAACTGGAAAATCTATGTAATAAGATATGAAGCGCGGTGAAGATGATGGGGCCAAAAAGTGAGCAAGGTTCACAACCAGCAGGCAGATGCTCGGAGTAAAATTAGACTCTCATAAAGTAAAAGCAAGTCATAAAGTCAAGTCAACACGCTTCCAGTCCACAAATTAAATCCTCACTGTATCCACGAAAAACATCTCAAATAGGATGTCCACATTCTTAATAGTTAATTAGTTCATAGTTAATGTATATAAAGCAGTTCATGGATACACTATTAGTAGTGATATGCCGTCCCCAAAGAATCCGTTGCATAATAAAAACCTAAGGCAGATTATGAAATCACATAACTGGAGGTCAGACTGTATGTGTCATTCTGCTCAGGTTTCGCCCTCTGAAGCCGTGATGTTAAATCAGTGATTCCCAACCAGGGTGACTTGCACCTTTGAAGTTGTCAAACAAACTATTCCCATCAAAGCAGCGCCTGCATGGGGGGCGGGGGAGTTAAATCAATCGCAACGAGCAAAACGTGTTCTCTTTCTAAATAAATCAGTTTGAAATGATGTAGTTCAGTCATAATTATATCATTACATATGCTGTGTTACTGTGAATATAGATCATGTAGTGTCTGTCCTGACAGTACATATTGAAAGGGCAAAATGATGATTGTGATTGAACCACACGAGTTACTAATTCTGTTCTTTGAGCCAACTTTGACTTTATTTAAGTTATTACAATCACCTCTGCTAATGATCATCTAACATATAGAAAGCTAAAGAACAATACTGGAAAGCCAATTACATCAAACTACAATTCACACTGCTGTCAGAGACAATGCAACGTTTTGACAGTAATCAGGAGGCAGTTCTCGGTCTTAATAAAATATGTTTTATGTTTGTTATGAACTAATATTAAAAATAAATATTCCACAGGTTTGCCCATATGAGACTAAGCAGAGGAACAACGTGAGAGTTGAAACTCAGGAGACTATTTTCAACTTATAAGCGTCTTCTTTTGGTCAGGGTTTCATTGAGGTCAGTGTGACGCAACACAGAGAAAGAGGCCGGTGGGAGACTGACAGGCTGTAAAACTGTCTTTTATGGAAAACCAAATAAATGTTTTTTTACGAGTCATTCTTTTGTCATAACATAACAGCGATGCCATTTGCACATTATTTTCAAAAAGGTGGAATGTTTTCCAAGGTGGATCTAAAGAGTTGGCTCCTGGTTTGTTTGTGACCAGATCGCAGTTAGCAGGGCTCGATAAAATGTCCCCGCACAGGCAGGGAGGCTTTTATTTGCTTGTCCTTGGAGCTGATAACTCCTAGATTGCCTGTGTGAATGAACTGGGGTCCCTTCACCACACCATCTGCACATGTGTGCACACACACGCACACGCACACACACACACACGGTGCAAAAAAAGCATAGAGACAGGGAGAGTTTAAGTTTCATTAATTTCTCAAGACGTGTGATTTTATTATTATTGTATATCTGAGCAGCAGCACCTGTCTATGTTTAAGTACAACTTCTTCCCAAATGTTTTGATCTGCTGTGAAAAGAATATGTTGTTAAAATAAGTTAAAACATATTCACATTTCTAGCTAAACAACTGCTACACCTGAAAGACCAATCGGGTATTTCTGTCAATTTTAACTCAGAAATGAAATACAAATGTCAATTCAGATCAGTATGAAGTGACACGTATACATCTAGAATCTAGGAGTTAGGCTGATCATTTAAAAATGTTCTGGAAAAATGTGTTATATTAAATATTGTAAAGCATACGTGTGTGTGTGTGTGTATGTATATATATATATACACACACATATATACACATATACACACATATATATATATATATATATATATATATACACATACACACACACACACATACATATATATACACATATATATATATATATATATATATATATATATACACACATATATATACACATATATATGCATATATGTGTGTGTATGTATATATATATATATACACACATATATATATGTATATATGTGTATATATATATATGTAAATATATGTGTGTGTGTGTATATATATATATATACATATATATATATATATATATATGTATATGTATGTGTATATATATGTATATGTGTGTGTGTGTATATGTGTATATATATATATATATATATATATATATATACACATATATATATATATATATACATACATACATACATACATATATATATATATACACACACACACACACACACACACACACACACAGTGAGAGAAAGTCCAGTCATATTAACTCAAACAACACACAGAGTAGTTTCATTTTTATTTGACGGAAGTTAAATGAACCACAAAGAGTTGCAGAGAGTGGTGGAATCTTTAACAAAAGTGATATTTCCTGTCATTCATTTAAAAAAAAGGACACATATTTACTGAGTGAGTTTGAGTGGGGGATCACAGCAGGGAGGAAAAGGGGAGAGAAAGGGGACAAAAGAAGAGAGAAAACAGAGAAGACTAAAAAGGGAGTGACATCTCTGCTTCACTTCTGTCAACTTTATCTACCTTAGCAGCAGCAGCCCAGATTTACAGACTATTTATATTGCACCAGGTAAGTGCTCTGAATGGAAACAAAGAATCACATTCAAGTTAATGACAAAAGACATACAATAGGCGACATGACCTCAGAGTGATCTATAAAGTGCCCTTTAGGTTCAATGGTGTTAGAAAAAGGAGAGTGAAACAAAAACATAAAAAAAGAAAAAGAACATTTTTTTCTTTGTAAGAAACGTGCTGCTTTATATTCAGTGGCAATCACAGCTTTTCTCTCGAACACCCGCGCACACACACAGCTTCATTTTAGTGTTGTTGATCAGTAATACTTGTTAAATTCATACATATATTTATATATAATGAAAGAACTTAAAATGTGCCCACCCTGCCCCTCCCCCCAGAACAATTTACAGCATTATAAACAGCAACAGGCATGAGAATATTAATATAATCATGACGCGAACGTCTCAGAGAAATACCCCAATGTTTTAGTTCACCCTTCTTGACCTCGAGACCGATTATACGTCCAAATTACGACGATGTAGTCAAAGCAAACACAAGATACGGTTTCATGCTGCTTTCATAGCACTACAATATAAAACATTTTATTCAACACATTTGCTATCACCATAACAAATGATATGGATTAATTAATTCCCAGACTAGCCAGAGTTACACTTCACACATCATGTAATATAGCATTGTCAAAATAGTAAACAACATTGTTCATCAGTACAAATACGTTGAGTATTTTCCTGCAAGAATTATACCAAATGATTTAAAAAAAACAAATAAACAAATCTCTTTCATGACAAAAACGATAAAAAAAAAGAAGAAAGAAAATCATGGTTGGGGATCATTTCATCCCCCATTCTTGAATCCTATCCAGTGGCTAATAAACAGAAAACATTGTTCTACAAAAAGGCTGCAGCGGCGATTTCTGATCAAACAACATATAGACAAGGCTCTACGGAGGGGTGTGGCCGATTTCCTGAAATGTGATTGGCTAGCATTCCTAAGGTAATCTGGTGTTGGTCTAAGGATTTGAGAGAGTTGTGATCATAGTGCCATTGCAGTTTCTTAGAGAAATAGTGCATGTAAGAGCCAAATTAAGGCCATGCTAAGTCCCCTCCATTGAAGGGTGCTTGAATACTGTGCTATAGTGTACATAAAGGAGCTATTGAAATGCATTAGTGTTTTCCAGCACTGCAGATTTTCACAGGACGAGGGTAGAGGGGGAAAGAAACGGCAGATCAGGGGCCAGCTCATTCATCGCTCATGCCTGTGGATAATAGATTTCAGCATTCAACAGTGCGACTCTCCCGTTCTTTCCCCAGCACCTTTAAGGAATGACCTAACCTCTGAAAAGATGTAAAGACGTAGGCGCATCGGCTCGACAAATCGCTGTACAGTCTCAAGCCACCGGTGCTGTGGAATGGGCTCACAGTCAGGCATTACAGTACAACATGCTTGCAGAGAACTGCTACAGCAGCTGGTTTGATATCCCTGTGGCTTTTTGTTTTGTTTTGTTTTGTTTTTGTTTTATATGGTTGGTTGGTTGGATGCAGTCAGATGCTGCCGTCTTAGTCGACCCCCTCGAAGCCCTGCGCGTTTTCCACAGCCATGAGGAGTTTCTCTCTCAGGTCCTCAAATGTATCATAAGTGGGCAGATCCAAGCGGTTGAAACTGGGGAGAAAGAAGTTTGACAAATTACAAAAACTCAACATGGTACTAGGCTGCAAAATGCTCAGATAAAATGTACAAGCTGCTAACATGCTGGCTGCATAGCTTCATGGACAGCAATGTCGGTCAAGACTTTGTTCTAGACTAAAATATCTCAGCCACTACTTAATTGGCACAACATTTGGTAAAAACATTCATAGCTCTTAATGACTTACATGATCCCCTGACTGCTCCTGTAGCAGTGGCTCGCTATAGATCACCCTACTTATTGTAAAGCTAAATGAAATGTAATGTAATCCAATAAATACATTTCTAATTTATCCAATACTTTGTTCATGACCGAACACCTTCAACACAGACATCAGCTGCATTTTGTTTTTATTGCCAACTGGCAAATGACTTAACTAAGATGGTTAACATGGTAAACTTTAATCCTAACACCAGCATGTTGGCGTTGGCACTGTGAGCATGCTGCATTAGCATTAAGCTCAACACGCTGCTCTGCCTAAGTGCGGCCTGAAAGCCGCCAGCAACACACACTGTGTGTGTGTGTGTGTGTGTGTGTGTGTGTGTGTGTGTGTGTGTGTGTGTGTGTGTGTGTGTGTGTGTGTGTGTGTGTGCAGTAGTAACATACCATGTGTGAGCTCTTGGCAGCTTCTCTGGTGTTCCCCACTGCTCTATTGTGAACAGCTGAGGTCCATTAGAACCTGGCACAAAACAAAGAAAACGATAATTGACACACAGTTGAGATACAGTATAGAAATTATTTTTATCAGACAACAAATTGAACCTCTAGGTAAATGCAATAGATTCAATGATTGATTGAGAAAGAGGAGGAAGGAGATCATTTAATGTAACTTGTGTTCTAGTATAGAATGCATATCTGGAACATTTTAGCATTCATAGTATCTTGGTCATTCCTTTTCTGTTTTATAGCCATTTATCTATCTGTATGTGTACTGTGATAGTAATTTAAAACGTACCATAAAGCTCAGCAAAACCGTTCATGGGCACTCGTGACGTTCCCGTAACAAACTGGAGGAGTCGGATCCTCTTTTCAGCATCCATCAACAGGACGACCTGACGACAGATAAAACATAACAAATAGTTCATTTATCAATACATTTATAAAATATCAGTCACTATATGAAACTTTCTTATTTCCACAACTACAGCACACAAAATGACAGTTGTCTGTGCGTGTGTGTGTGTGTAAAACATCAAATCAAAGAGAATAAAAAACATTTAAACAGCAGATTCAAACAGAAGCTGTTTGAGCCAGTTCACTTAATCAAATGACATGACACCGTTGTCTGTGTGCATAAGCACACACACACACACACACACACGGGCCTGTGTGTGCTGTTTGCTGTCTGAGCTCAAGTCAAGACAGATGATAACCATGGCAGGTACTACTTTAGGCTCTTTCATCAGTGCAAACAAGCTTGTTCCTCCAAACAGACTTTGATCTTCAAAAGTGAGGCCAGCAAACCAGTCACAGGCTGGACGAAGGGAAGGATGACTGGAACAAACTTTTATTATGAAATATCCAGTTTCCATCACTAATATGTGGCAAAGTTTAGCTGATGGTTAACGCAACACGTCTTTGTATGGGTGCATCACAGGCGTACCTTCCAGAACCACTGTATGACAGGATGGTTGGGACAGTAGCCGTTCTTGTAAACCGTGTGTTGCCTCCAGTCGTTGACGTCGACGTCACCGAGACCACACATGAGCAGCTACACAGAGACACGGGAGAAAGAAAGTATTAACAACCATTGCCACCTTCTGTGGATTTAAAAAGTGTCATTGTGTACACAGATGTGATAATCGGAGGAGAAAACTGGTTAAATAATAAATCCAAACTGTACCTCCAGTTCGTTTTCATCAAAGATCTTGATCAGATCTATGATAATGAGCTCAGTGAAGCCCTGGAAATGAAACAAAGTGGAATTTCAATTCGAGCAACATAACAACAAAACCTCACACTATAATAGCAATTGTATCAAGTTTAGAAAGCAAAACCTTTAAGCAATGGGTATAGGTTTAGATACAGAAGGCTCAGGCACGCCAGCCCAATGCCTGTGGTCACACTGCCCCCATGTGGTGACTTTATTATTGCACATAAATACCTCCAAGAAGGCGTTCATCTGCTTCTGGACTCGATTGACAAACCTCCACTGGATGACCAGGCTGACAGAGGGAAGATCGTTGACATTAAGATTCATGTTGGATAAAGTAGCAAATATTGTATAAGCATTGCTAAAAGCTAAACCAAATATTTGTAATGTTCTTACTCAATGTATTCCTTTTTGTTCTCGTTGGTGACCACCATGTCTGAGCCGCTGGGCTTCAGGTCAACCTGGTATGTCTGAGAAACAAACGACAAACAGGATCAAATAAGGCTGGTACAGTCCAGAAACCAAACCAGATTACTTTACTGCAATTCAAAATGGGGATTTTTTAAACAGACTCAAAGTAAGTGATTTTGAGCGTGCGCACCTGTCCGAAGTTGTCCTCGTCAATACAGAACCTGAGGTCCAGCTCAGTGGGATCATTCTCCAGGATCCACTTCAGAGAGTTGTAGTATTCACTGTCCTGCAGGGAAGCAACGTGGGGCAGATACAATTTACACACAGAATATTAAATCCTTCTTTGGGCTTTTATTTGGGAGAAAGCACAATTTAATTCTTGGTTTTGTCAAAATTGCTTTAATGAAAAACACTTTTTAATCAAACAAATCAACCATGTGATCGATCTTGTTAATTACTCAATTAGTAAAAAAACTAAACATTGCTGATTGCTAATATTAAAATTAAAAGCAAATTAAGAACATAATCCCAAAACACATATTTCAATATATTTTCAAAAGTAATATGTAGTGGCCCAGAATGGCAGCTTTTTTTAAATAATGAATCAGTAAATAATCTCTTAGCAAGGAGATCTTACCACAGACTCCATGTCTTTGAGAGAGATCTGTTTTCCCAGCATCATCTTGTAGAAGGGTCGGATGAAAAACCCTACAGCAAGAAAGCAGAAAACAACACTGTGCTGTAACTTTAAAAAAAAGAAGAAGCATTTAAACATCAATACAAACGATGTATTCAATACATTTCTAATATTTAAGACAGGATACAACCTCAAATAGCTTACCATCCAGAAGTTTTCCATGAAACACAGCCATTCCCGCCACACGCCCGATGAACTTGAAATAGGAGAGGTGGTCCTCGTTGCACAGGCCAGAGTTGGGATTGATTTGGAGAGTGTAGTTGTCTCTGCACAAAGGAAGAAAGTCATTTCCAGGTTAAAAAGATTACGCCTAAACACCATGCTGTTATTTCGTAAAGCTGGAGTAGTCAGTAGCACCCAATGACTTTATTTCTCCATGTCCATTTTGTTTCAGAAACCTTCAACTTGACTGAAATGTCAGTGTTATTTACAGCTTCAACCTATGAAAACAAACATTTGGGATGTATTTGATGACAGTGCAGGAAGACGTATCAATTACAACACAGTTTTGCCTGCGTGTGGTTGTGTTTATTTTTCCTGATATCCATCGTGCTTTATGCCAGCTAACTAGACACTCAGCATCACATGGACTCTGCTGATCCTCCTGCAAATTATGTTCTTCTATATTGTTGATCATTTACGGTTTGCGGCTCAGGGGAAATCTTAAATTGGTTTTTTTTATAGCAGATTATGTAAAACATGTCTTACTTTGCCCTCCTTACCATGTGGCAATAAACCCCTGCATGATTCACACAGACGCTGTTTTGGAGGATCATACATCTCATTTTGAAAAACCTCATTCAAATATTACAATATATTCTTTTTGCTAAAACTGTTGTGTGACCACAGAAGCACGGTTAAGGACAACATTGTGTTTATATATGCACACAGGAGAAAACACAATGGGAGACCTGCATGTGGCTGCATGTGGCTGCTAATCATCGGCTTTCCCTATAATTGCAGATGCTCTCTGATGTTAAAACGAAAAAATAATAAAGTGCTGTGATGAATAATCACAATGTGGTTTAATTTCAAAAGTTTTAATCACCCTCTTATTATTATTTTTTAAATCAAGTAAACTTAAAGGATGGGTTCAGTTTGAAATGTCCTTTCATTTTCAACAGCTTGATTTGTAATATTTACCTTTAGTTACCTTTGCCCTACATGGCAAAAATCAGAGACAATCAACAGAGTGATCATCTATTGATGACGGTTCCAAGAAATGGAACAAAGCAAAAGTCACTTGTATTATCTTAACGTTGCTGTATGTGAGAAACATTTGTTCCAAGATGGCTTTTTGAATGAGAGGAAAAAGGAAACTTTCACAAGTCTCACAGGGAAACAATACGACAGCTCTGCCCCTTAATCTATCCACATTGTTGAAAAAGCTCACGAAATACGAGTGGAGAACGATTTTCCAAGGCTGCAAACATATAATATTGTTCCTTTACTCCATCAGCTTTGCACCACACTGTCCTGTGTCATATCCTGTCTACACCTCTTTCCTCTAAATCTAAAGCTAGCACACACGAACAAGCAGAGACTTACGTTGCAGAGTATTCGAACAGGCCGTAGTAAGGGTTGAACATCTCCTTCGATAAGAGGAAGAACCACTCTCTGGCCACGCCGCCGTAGTCCAGTCCTTTCTCTGACTCAAACTCGATCCACAGCCGTGCCTTCAGAACATCCGGCCTCTTCAGGGACATGATCCGGCGGTACGACTCCTCAAAGATGTTGTTCCTGTGTAACTTCATCTCAAACCGTTTGGGGATGTCAGCCTGGAATAGTTTACAAAGAACTCTTTAATGATAAAGCAAATAGAAACAATATTGTTTTCAATACAGGGGGGGCAATGAGGAAGTGTAAGTGGTGATCCTTTAAACTACTGACTCAAGAGTTTGAATACAATATTGTTATATAGCATTTACATTTTCTACATGAGATTGATTGCTGAATTTCTTTTCAAAATGCCCCAAAACGTCCAGGGGGTTGATTATTTTCTGGAAACCTATAGTAATTATTACATATATTCTCATTCCTCTTTAAACACAAAAGTGTGCATATTAAACTCAGTATTTTAAACCTGCTTTCTGACCTTAAACATCTTCTCGCACCAGACTGAACGCTGTGTCAAAGCTAAAGTCAAAGCACTCTATAATCATTACAATTCACCCAAGATTAAAAATAAATATTTAGGGAGAAAAAACAGGCAGTAATTATGAATGATGCACTCCACCTACGTGTTAATCACGGAGAAATGTGAAATGATTACAATGAATATTTGACATGCGGTGAATATGTCAAACTCAGTCCCACAGTGTCACGACAGTGTGAAGAAAGTTGAAGTATGTAATCAGAAAGAATCAAAATAGAATTAAATTAGACTGCTTTCATGTGCAGGGAGAAGTCAGAAGGTTTTAGCTTTGTTGTGAGAAACAAACCCAGGAACCAAAGAGAGGTCTGTATTTCTAAAAGTCGCTTCTTACCGGTTTCTTCAACTTCTTCCTAAAGTAGTCGTATTTCTGCTTGAACTCTCTGGAGTAGGGAACAGCCTGCACACAGACAAAAAAGCAACAAAACTGATCAATATCCTTAATAACCATTTGGCTTGTGATATGAATGTGTATTCTATTTTTTGGTGTGACTTGTGGAGGGGAGTTGGCAACACGAGAAAGCGATATCTGAAGTCATTCACAGAGTGACACGGAGGTGTCGGCGTGTTCAGTGACAACCGCAGCGCCAAGGTGATTTATCTTCACTGAACAAAGACGCCGAGGCTGATGATAGAGTGCGATAGATAGAACCGCAATGTTAAAGTGGAAGAGGCGCTCTGAGGGGGCGGAGCAGAGAGAAGAAACTACTCACAGGTCCTGTGATAGCCGGACTCTGCAGACGAGGATCCTCCCACTGCGTGTTCTTTGTATCTGGATTGAAAATAATTGATTCAATATTTCAATTATTCAGCAAAAAACCCTGAAACATTTTCAAAATGTGAGAGTTTGCTGCTTTTCCCTGTTTTATAGTCACTGAAACGTATCTCGACTGTTCGTCGGACAAAACAAGTTATTTGAAGGATCACATTTGAATTTGGAAAATGTCAAATTAATACTTTTCACAATTTTGCCACAGACTAAACAATTAATCCATGAAATGATCAACAGATTAAGCAGTAATGAAAACTATGTTTATGACCAATCATCTTTCAGTTAAAGACACTGTTGCTCTACACAACATGGCCACTGAGTTTCTGCTTTAAAATCGAGAAGATGCTTTGTTCCTCACACCGGAAAATCTGCTGGTGCACTGCAACCACTTCACACTATAAAACGGGTTACTCATGGGAAAGACAGATACAGAGCATACAAGCGTGGAAGAGACAGAAAGTGGACTTACTGTGGTCAATGTAGAAGGTGCGTCCGTCTGAGTGAACTCTTTCTTCCCATCCAGGCTACAAAGAAAGGAAGAAATAAGAAAAGTCAGAACAAGCACACAGTCACCATGAGACTGCACTATCAAAAACAGGCCATGCTCAAATAGTAATTGTGTTTCCTTTTAATTTATGTTTGATTGAACTTGGCTGACCATCAATCACTGACTGCAAGTTCAATCACACACCACAAAAGGAAGGGAAAGGATTTTTCCTCGCCAATTTGAGTCAAGGCCAGAGACAGGGATACGACCACAACATGAAGGTTAATCACCACCAGTAGATAAAACCAGTACACCACCACTGACACGGTGACCACTCCGTACAGTGTCAGAGGCCACACACACACACACACACACACACACACACACACACACACACATACACTCTCTCTCGTTCGGCACCAGCAGTCAGGCAATTAAAACAGTAGATTGAGAGTAAAGGGGTGGGGAAAGGGACCGAGTCTGACAACGTGTCAAACAAGGTGAACCTACAGTGTGTGAGTCTCTACGTATGCTGCTATTGCGTGAGTGGAGAGACCAGATTGAAATGCAGCATACAGACAGTTACTTCCTCTAACATACATGTGTAGCTGCTTGTGTTTCTCTCCCTCCCTCTGCCCCTTTATTCGACCCGGTTCTCCTCCTCCAGTACTTCTAGCTCATTCTCCTTCCCTCTCTAACAAATGCCCGGAGCCTCGATCCACTTTCCCAACTCGTCTATCTGTGCCTCAGACACTGATACAGGTGCGGGGGGGGGGGCACACAGAGAGAGGAAGTGGGGTAAAAATGCTGATGAAAAGGAAGGGAGAGGGACACTCCATCCATGCCGGTCATGAGAGAGAAAGAGAAAAGATAGAGTGAGAGAGAGAGAGAGAGAAAAGAAGAACAAAAGGAAGATATAAAAAAAAAAGAAAAAAAGCGCAAGGCTGTCTGCAGGCATTTGACCAGACAGGACCGGACCAGACAGGTAGGTAGGCAGGCAGAGGGAGGGAGGCACCAACCAACCTCCTCTGGTAGGTTCTGCCAAACAGACATGGCCAGGTGTAGAAGAAGTAGCATACATTAGATCCACCAGAACGGAGAGAAAAGAGAAAGAGAAAGAAGGAGAGAGAACACACACACATGCACACATCACACAAGCCTGTGAGATGTACAAACCTATGAAGCTTTGATTATTCAACATCTATCTAAGGTAACGTTTTTTTGTGTGTGTCTTTATCAAACAGAAAGTAGCGCAGGTAGCAGTCCCCTCCCTCGTAATTATGGATTCTCACTCAACCCCAGACTCCACTTTCTCATCCTTGCCAGTTACACTCTCCCACTGACACCCTCATTTCTAACAGGACTAAAAAAGGGAAATGTCTGTTACATTCTGATCACAAGATCAGGTCTCATCCTTTTCTGCAAAAGCCACTTCAGTTACATAGCTTGGAAAATAAATGAATACCTTTTCCTCTTTCAAAGTTATCTTAAAGAACTAGTTACACAGTTACGGTAATCTGATACTGATCTAGAACACATAATAAGAATATTGGTAACGATGAGTTAATGAGTGAGTGAACAAAGCTCAAGCAGTTATTGGGATTTGTGAGGATGTTGTGGGCCAGAGGTTAAATATGCAGTTGGTGTGATTGTGACTGTACTTACAGGAAGAGGACCAAGTTCCCCGGGCTCAATTGAGGTCTTATTCCTCATATGGACCGGGTATTTCAACCTGGGATCCTCCTGGTTGTCCGAAGAGATAGGGGAGGAAGGAAAAGATGCAGATACAAATGAGTTATTCCAAAAATATTTAATACAACACAACTATTTAGTCTTAGGAGCTGAATCCTACAGTAATAAGGACTGAAGTAAAGTTGTCTTTCACACCACTAGATGTCACTACAATATCTTGGAAGATAAACACTAACCACTGCCCTAGATTCATAAGATGTTTTTTTGTCTATTTAATAACTAGAACTGTCAAATAATGTTCATAAAAATATGCAAACTCTCATAATTAAATGCAATAAACCACTTATCAATTGCATAGCCTCATGTGCTTTGTACATGTTATTTTAGGGTCCCAACAGGTTTTAATGGAAAGAACTATGTAAATTGGTACTAATTGAATGGAGAGGAATTTCCTTGAAATTTAAAACAATGTAAATACTAATTTATTATAAATTTGTTATTGGAATCTTCATATATGCTGCATTCATACATCCTTGTGCTTGAGGAACTGTAAATTGTCTCTTTCATTCCCTATAATTATCGCCAATCCATTCCCTGGAAACTTGGTAGGAAATTACAGCCCTGTAAAATAAAGCTTTACCCTTCAGTCATATTTATTCGACTCCAGCCTGTTACCGCAGTGTTTTAGCTCACCCAGGTGGTGACTTTGCTGTTGTGGTCGATGAAGAAAGGCCGTCCATTGGGGGCTATCCTCATCTCCCAGCCCGGGGGCAGGAAGCTCTGCTGTGTCTTCGGCGTTGACTTGGGGGAGCTGTAGGGCGACGGCTGGGGCGTCTGCGGGTTGGATAACGTGTCCTTCACAGCCCTCCGCACCTGGATGTTGTTAGCACCCTGGAACCAAAGTGGAAAAATTAAATTAAGCGTAATAGTATCCCATTCGTTGGACTAAAAAAAAAGGAAACATTAAAGTTGTAAAAGAGTGAATGACTGACAGCATGAAACAAAACACCACTGATCCTTTGAAAAACAACAGACAACAAAAAGGATGGAAACCAGTCTGCCTTCGTGTTCTGTTAGAAAACTGAATAGGGATTAAAAAGAAAAACAATAACCATCGTCACCACAATATCATATCGGAGAAAGTCGGGGGTTATTTTTCAAATTAACATGTATAGAGGTTTGGAGCAAATCAGCACCCATGCTGCGTACTCTATCGGCCTGTCAAGGCGTCAGTCTAGATGTCAAATCACAATTCTACAGATCTCAGCTTTTTCTGAAACCCCGGATATTGCTTCGCTTCTGAGGCTTCATGTTACAGTGACAGCATTTTTGTAGATTTTCACACCTTTAAAAAGCACGGAAAAACTGCTGATCATTTACTGTTAAACTACCAAAACTCTTTATGAATCTAATTCTGGTAAAAGATAGAGACTGTGGTCACATGAAACCTACAAAGTACTGAAGCAACGTTAAACCAACTTAAAGTTGCTCAGGCTAATGAGTGTTGCCACAGCACATTATTCTTTTAACAGTAATTATTATCGCCTGATCTGATTTTTAAAACAGAGAAACGTCCTCGTTAATTAATCCTCAGACCTCCAACCTCCTGGAAGTTGTAATTACAACTTTCGACATCGACTGTTTCACTTTCTTTTATCTCTACGATGCCTTGTTGAAGCACAGATGTGCACAGACATACAACGTAATTAAACCTTCTTCAGTTCTGTTCCCTTGGCAGTAGCACAGAGTCAAACCATTAAATGCAGGTCAAAGCAAGACTTTGTTTGTGTGGTGTATTTATAGCTACTTTAAAGTTTAACTTAAAACTTAATTAGCATAGTTGATAAATGTGCAATAAAGTCATGAAACCAAAACTTTCACAAGTTTTCTAAACGTGAGCATGCTTTTGAGCTGCAATTGCATGTTCGACCACAAAACATTCCCAACGGAAACATACACCAAAACACAGAGTTATGATGAGAGCATGAAATCTGATACATCCAAACAAATGCAACTAAAAACACGAGAGTTTTAGGACCAAGTTAGTTATTTATAGAAATGGCACAGCCTAAAAAAGGGGGCTCGACAGTTATTACCTGTCGAGTCATGTGGCTAACACATTAACCACCCATTCTGTCTGATTATTAAACAATAAGTCAGAAACTCAGCCAGGATACGATAACATAACACGCTGCACTTGGCCAGGACTCTGTGTTTACATTAATGATGCTTGGTGTTCAAACATAGTCAAAGTTGATGGACAATGCTTCCCAGTGTGCCCGGGGAAATAGTTTTTTGTTGCAGCTGTTTACGTTTCTCCTGATGCAAATTTAAAAAAAATGCAAAATGTTGTTTTCTTTTTCTTGTTTAGCAAATAAACTACAACTGCATTTTGTTGTGCAACCCTGTGTTGCATAATGACAATACATTATCTTTGAATCCATTACTGGTCATTCCCAGATTATTTAAGATCAGTGATCATTTAGGGTAAATTAACAATGTTCCAATCTACAAACAATGCAAATATTTAATCCGCCCACGACGCGAGGCTGAGCCAAACACTTCACATGTACAGAAGCTGCTTCACAGTAAAAGCCCTCCATTGCTTACTTCCATTGATTAAAGTTGGTGTGAACACATAATTGTACATTTTATGCACATTTTTGTTGATGAATCAGACACTGTGGCACCAACAAATCACAGCAAAATTAAAGTTTGGAAGAACTTCATATCTCAATAGATTTTTAAATGCAACACACTTTGTAACCACTTGTGTTAAATAGGGATAGTTTGTTGTTGTAATATAATTGGCCTCTGGATTTAGTAATATTTAGTTTCCATAATCTATATCATTGATTTGAATATCCCCAGGTTTGCTTTAGCAAATTACAACAATTAATTGGGACCTGGGATCAATTCAAATGATGTATTCATCCAGCAGTAACTGAATCTACCATCTTGGATCACGGTTACTGCTTTAAAAACACACGGTGCTGCAGAATGAAATGCTGACTGGGTCAAGAGAACTTATTATTCACAAAAAAGTCATCCTCATGAAAAGGCAAAGCTGGAGTAAAGCTCTGACTATTTCACGTGACTAATCATTGCTTAACAGAGAGCTGTTTTAGATTCTGTCATTGGCTCATAATCCAATGAAGATGAAAAAAAGAAGAAAAAAAAGAAAAAAAGAGCAGAAAGAAGAAATTAAATCATCCTCATTGGATGAAGAGATTAATATTTACATAGGATTGTTAGGGGATTAAAAGAGAAAAGCAGCATCAAAACAGAATCAACCTAAAAGAAATAGAGATGCCAAAAGAATGGTGTAATATTAAAGAAGGACGGGTGAGGATGAGGATTTGGTCATCTTCAAAGGAATGGAAATGAAGGATTGCATGACCATGAAGTGTGGAAGGAAAGAGGGGACAGAAATAAGTCTGGGTGTGAAAAGAGGAAAACTATACGGGGGAGCGGGATGTACGGGTGACTCATTCTCACCTCCAAGGGGGTGGAAAGGGTGACAGTAGGGGAGCTGAGGCTACGAGGTCGTCGGACTGGGGGCTCATGGAGGTGGTTGTTGGAGGCATTGGAAGAGGAGGAGGGGGTGGATGGGGGTGCCAGGGCCGAGGCTCCTCCTGATTCTGCTGCTGCTGCTGCTGCTGCTGCTGAGGTGCTGGCTCCGTCTTCAGTCAGCTGTCAGTGAGAATAACACTTTTGAGGTTAAGTGGGGTAGGAATAAGGTACGCGGCGCCGTATGCGAAATTGCAAAACTGGTTCTCGTAATCCATGCTGCCAGAAGATGCTCGTGTGCACCGGAAAGGTCTGCTTTTCTCACAGGGGAATTAGTTCCTAAAATATCAAAAGCATGGGACACGTAGACCCAAGAATACAATTAAAATATAATGATTAAGATTATGCATCCGAATGGAACACGGGGACAAAAGGCCTGGGATCAGTAACATAATGTACTGGAAAAATAAAAGTTAGTGTTACTTACAGCCCTAACCCAAAGTGGCTATTACATACATTTAAAATAAGCCACAACGATGTACCAAAAACAAAGCAATGCTATGATATTGTTACGTAAATCATTTGGTAGTGTATAACAATAATCAAAAACAGAGGAGTATCAGAGAATGATAAGACCATGTGATGAGAAACAACAAATGAACACGTATAATATAACGCCGGTGTTCTGATAAAAGCATAAATAAAAAGGGTGAATTTCAGAGAGGAGAGGCATTAAGCGCACACCCAGTCCCATGAAGCAGTCTCGCCCTGAACTCAGACTATGTGGAGCTGCCACATTTACAGACAGAAAGACAGGGGGAAGACAAGTGGAAAAACAGGGTAGAAATGTGAAAAAAGAGGGGAAAGTGGTGGTTGCAGTTCCATGCCAGGGTTTGGAAAGGCAGAACTAACACAGAGCTGCACTTCATCCAGAGAATCACACAAAATGCTAGACAAGAGGAGGAAGACATTCAATACAGTTGGACAGAGAAGGAAACCGGACAGAGAGAAAGACAGAAAAAGGAGACTTTGAGGTTGCAAAGCCACGTCTCTTTCAGTCAATCTTTATAGCTACATGGAGGAGAAACACAGGGGGGAGCAGAGGAAGAGGCCCGACACACAGGAGGCCGTGGAAAGGTCCAGTCCCATGCATAGAGTCCAGCTAAGCCTTCAGACCTGCTGTACCTGCACAATTGGCCTAGTCCACGTAGTGGTGCGGCTGTTATGGTTGACGTAATAAGTTCTTCCCTTGCCGTCCTTCCTCTCCTCCCATCCAGGGGGCAGGCCAGGGGTGGTCAAGGCGTAAGCAGTCGCCGAGGGAGACTGGCCAAGTGTAGAGAAAGAGCAAAGCAAAGACAACTAATCAGTATATGCTGGTATGCTCAAGGACATGGGGGAGGAAAAAAATATTAAAATCTTTTTTGCTTGTTTTTCTCCACATCCATCTTTAAAATCATTTCCCATTCCAGCTGCGCAGCACAGTGACAGAAACAGTTCAGGATCATGTGACAAAAGAAGATGTTATAACTTAAAACGGAAAAGTTAGTCACTGCGTTTGATGTGAACCGTCACCTACAAAAAAACAAAACAATGAAATACAGAGTCAAACTAAACTAAACACCACATGGGGAAAAGTAGTGGACCATTACTACTTCACTGAGTGAGCTATTAACCATCTGTACCATTAAGATGACTGAAATGCCAAACGATCACAACATTAACGCTGCTGGTATTTAGATATGCCTGCGCAAAAATAGCACCACTGAACATTGGACACCAGACATGCCCTAAACTGAACCGGGTATATTTTAATGGGTCGGTATCAGCTGATCAAAATGTCCTGATTTCTTTAGTGGACTCTACTGTTGCTAGTGTTTGCACTTGAGTGACTCGGAGTTGAAACACTGATGATCTGTCTACGACTCAATGTGTTTCTATAATTCCAACAAAATCCAACAGAGTGATACTTCTCCTCGCTAGTTGATTCTGTCATGATAAGCTTGAATTCATATATTAATATCTTTTAACAAGACCTCCAGTATTTGGAAGCAACTCCTGAAAAATAAGGTGTGTCACATTAAGTAGTCAGACAGCTGTTATAGCAATGTCTCAGATACATATTTTATCAATATTTAAGTGAACACAAGTATCAGATCAGACTCTGTATTGGCAGACACTCGATATTAAAAGACTCCGATAAGGGCCAAATAAAACTTTGATCCAGACATTACTATTGGACACATTTTATAATGCTGCTTTATGGCTCGTTATCAACGGTTGGTCGGTGACATTCTTTAATACTACCTGGTTGCCACACCAGGAGACCCCACACACACACACACACACACACACACACACACACACACACACACACACACACACACACACACACACACACACACACACACACACACACACACACACACTCTGGGACAACTGCTGATCTAACATCACCAGTAACAGAACTAAATAGACAGATTACTTTGGCTGTCGATGGCTTCATCAGCTGATCGTTTCCTGCTTTTTCATATCATTTCAGAGTGAATGTTTGCGGTATCATTATCTCCGCCAATGAGGTTGTGTTTTCCGCTTTGTTTGTTTGTTTGTCACCAGGATAATGGAAAAAACTATCTAACTACGAGTTGACTGATAGGGTTTAAACTGTTTATTAACAGAGATATTACCATAGACTCCTCACCACCTGAGACTGTTTGAGCTCTCGTTCTTCTGGTCTGGGAACCCTGCTGGTGGTAGACAACAGGGGAAGATGGTCTTTAGTTCACATGATGTTATGTTTTAAATGCCAGGGTGGAATTAATGGGTCAAGGTGTGTGTGGCAGTGGTGAAGGTTGAGTGAGGAAAAACTGAACGCACAAAAGGGGGTGAATTAATTCTTAAAAGGAGGTGAGAAGTGACAGAAAGGGGAAGATTTATCCACTGAACCATACAGGGTGTGAGGTTGACAGTAGCAGGAAGGAGCACAATTCATTTGGAAAGAACTGCAGGTGTTGATTGGTTGACGTGATTACACACAATGTGGGTGATGGGAACTTTTAGCAGTGTGCTTTCAGGAACTTTCGAGCAAAGTCAAGTCAACTTTGATATTAGAAAAAGACAAAGAAAGAGACATTGATTATTTCCCCTGGACAATACAGTTAATCCCCGTCGAGTGCAGCGTCTTTAATCTCAACCCAAGTGGAAAATGATGTTTAAGCTACAGAAGCACCAGTCAGAGAAAGCAGAGTCCCGCGTCCTGAAAATCTGAGAGCGGTGAAAGTGAATTAGTGTTCAAAGAAAGTTCAGAAAGTTTGAATTTCAGACATGAACTGCAAGCAAATTATTAAATGCAGGAAAGAAAAAATAAATAGTTTTCATCTAATCAATCCAAAAGTTAAGTAAAATGACTACATCAGTGTCGTTCAGCCAGCAGACACTGGATATTGTTTCGCTTATTCTATGCTACATGTCCTGCTAACCTGCTTTGCATTTACAGTTGCAGGCAGCATTACTAACTCTATAACAGTACATTACCTTATTACTACAGTAAAGAATGACCTCAATTGTTATTTATAATGTCAAAACCATAAAAGAAAGCATACATACATGTTGACCTACATGCCCTCATCTCTATACGAGCCATTTTGACATTTAAAATCAACACACAACCTGCAATTAAAGGTTAAGTGTGTATATTTGTATTATTGTCAATAAAACCCAAGACCAAAACCAATAATTAATTGATTCTCCGAAGAGAGTCTGTGCAGCAAAAGCCTGACATACAGTTGATTGTTCCTCTCCATTGGGTGACATGTTCCTTCATTGCTATGAACATAAACTACTATAGTTTATTTTGATATTCTCCGCTCCTTAGAGACTTGTCAGTCAAAGGAAAAGGTGACATTATCGCCTCTCCTTGTTTCGGCTTGACAATACCGAGCTCACTGCTGTGACTCAGCCGTGTGACAAATATCTGACTCAGATCTTGCGACAGTTTGTTCAAGCGGAGTCCCGACTGATGCTATGACTCAGAACTCTACTGGGGCACGTTTGATCGGTGCTGTCCTTAATTTCCCTTGCCAGTGGTTTCTACTGGAATGGTCACACAGCTGTAACGCCAACATTTCTACAACATATCAAACATAACAGCGAGTGAATCACAAAGAGCAGACAGTAGTAGTGGTAGAGTGGGGCGAGGAAGAGGTGTGGTACTCCTACGGAGGCGAGAAGAGAAGATGGAACAGGAAAATCAAAGACGCATAGAGAGCAGGAAGGAAAGGTGAGGAGGAAGCACTTACGAGCCCAGTGCGAAGAGGACATTACAAAACGCAAAGAGGAGCAAAGAAGGGGATTTGATGTGTGGCACACCCACAGCACTGAGACATGCCAAAGAAAGAGAGGAAGTCAAGGAAGCAAGAGAAGAAGATGTAGGAAAATGTCGGGGTGAAGAAATATGTACCATAGGAGGAGGGGCCTGGGTCTGATCGCTGACGCCATCCGTCATACTTGAGGATCGGAGTCTGGTCGATAGCTGGCTCTGTTAAGAAAGAAAGAAATAAGCAGTCACTCTAATATCCAAAACAAAAAAGACCTGCCTATATTCACACCATCAAGCCATTTAAATGTGGAGGGATTGAGGTTTTGACGACTAGAAATTGCAGTCTCACCAGAGCGGAGCTGGGCCCTGCCCCCTCGCCGTTGGTATCGGGAGCGAGTGACAGCCTCAGATTTAAATCGTCAGAAAACTCCTGGTTGCTGGGTGTTGGCGGTAGTTGTGGCGCCAAGGCGGAGGAAGGACCGGGCTGAGACTGGCTGTCGTTAGGATCCTCTTCTGTGATGAGCTCCCAGGACTAGATGGGAAACAACGAGATGCAGCCGTGAAACAATGATAACGCTCAGTGACCTTATCGCTTGAGACAGCTGGGGCTCACTATGCATGTGTATGTTCTTCGCTCTCACATTGTCCAAGTCCCTCGGCTCCATGTGCTCGTTCTCTAGGTCTTCACTGATGTGGCGTCTCGAACGGAAAACACGATGTGCTTCCTGATTGATCTGCCGCTGTTGATTGTCACTCTCGGTCTCTGAAATCACATCCCTGAAGGAGAAGAAGCAGAAGTTATTTAATACGGAAGAAAGTGAAAATGCCCGCTAAGCAATATGTATGTCTGTACCGAATGTCTTCAATGTCGTCAATATAAATAAGGGAAATAATCTGATTAAATGAGTAAGTATTTATTTGTATTAAATTATTCTTTAATGAATATAACTCCGCAGTTTTTCTCTTTAAGTGCGGCAAGCAAACTGTTTTTAGACGGCAGTGAAAATGTTGTTTTTAAAAGAAAAAGGCGAAACGGCAACAAATATGGTTTGAAGCAGAATGTTTTGTTCGATAAAAGTATGTTGTGAGATGGAAAAGATTACATCCATATTTTTGGAATTGACAACACTTCAGAGTTATTGAAAATATTTGGCTTTTGTGAGTTGAAACAATCCTACAAAGCCACCACCGGAATCTAAGTCTACAAAACAGTATAATAATATTTACTGCTGAGCCGGTTTCTAAATGGTATCGACGTTCAACATCCAGTTCACCTCTCCTCTCCTCAGTGGGCAGAGGCTAAGCCCCCCCACTCACGAGAAACACAAGCGTAGAGATATGCACAGCATTAGAATTATGCCCTAAACACTGAGGATTGGACTCACAGACCCAGAGATTCATTCATACTGAACATGTACACACCTATGTAATAAAGTGTACACTATTAAAAAGGTACGGTTCAGGCCTGTTGTGCTAAATTCACATTTAACTCGTGTGAAAATAGATTTTTTTTTAAATAAGAACATAAAGAGAGAGATCGGGCGTACATGTTGGAGGGCCGTTTCCACTGTGTATTGCGTTTGTTGTGGTTGACATAGTAGGTGCGTCCCAGGTTGTCCACCTTCTCTTCCCAGCCAGGGGGTAAAGGAGGAAGCAGCTGCTGGGGTCGCTGGGAGCCCGAGTCCGCAGACTCATCCCAACCCTGAAAGAGAAAGTTCAGATTTTTTGACATGAGGCAGTGTGAGTAACTCACTGGTAGCCCATGGGTCACAGATATCCCAGTGAGCTGACAGCTTGTCCGACACACATGAACGTCCAATTCAGAGCATGGAAATACATTAAAGATGTCTGAGTCACTTGGTGGCTGGTGAAAACTTGTTGCTGGATTGTGGTTTCAAATGTTTTTGTGAGCATTTACTGGTGTTTATTTTTGTTTGACAAGCTGCCAGCTGGGTGGGATAAGACGTTAGACTGAGCTCATGTGCATCAATATCACGACCAGCATTGACAAATTTGAACTTTTAGGCTAGATTGGCAGAGAAGTAACCATGACCAAAAAGAACAGTCAATACATTTCAGTTCGGATGTCCGTGTACAGAAGTAAATAACAATCTAAAGAATGAAAATAAAACATTTTTCATAGCAAGAGCCTGTAGTGAAAAGTGGTATTCAGAGTGGCATTCACATTTCCATACTTTTGCTGCTAAATGGCAGCTTATTTGAAGCCTTTCACTGTCTGAAATATCTAACACCTCTCTCGCACTCTTTGACAATCCACAATAAATCCAAACACACACAAGAGCACACAAAGTAAAAGAGGAAAAGCTCATATTTCTCCAAATAACAGGCAGTATTGTAAATGGTTTTTCCATACTCTGGAAAAGACTTTCACCAGATTCTGGCAGCAAGATGCTGCCCAAATTCTTAAGAGAAAAAAATAAAAAGAGCCATTCTTTGTCCTCTAACTCTAAGCAAAAAAAAAAAAAAAAAAAAAAAACATTTCTATTGGTTCAAATTAGGACACTCACTTTCATCTTTAAGCTTAGAAGTGTGTTTTCTTTGTGTGGAAGGAATAAATCAAACTAGATTCTGGTTTGGCTTCAGGTTGTTATGAACAAGACTGTCAAAAAGCAAAACTTGAGTAATGCTAAATCAGCAGTTCAAATGAACTCCCAACAACATCAAGAGCCAAGACCTTACCTCAGCCTCCTCCCTCATCTCTCCAGCCTCCTCCTCTGGTCCTCCTTGTTTGGGCAGATAGGCCATCTTCAGACGCAGGTAACCCTTCACCCTGGACTTGTGACTGGAAGGATACCATCAGCAAAAACAGATGCATGTCAAAACAGCACATTAAAACCAGGTGGCTTGCGAACCTCAGAGCCTCCAAGAGGCGAATGCTTAGAAATTAAAAAGGGGGTTTTCCAACCTATTAGCACCAGATGGTCTTTCACATTCAGTGCTCAACTGACCGTCACATGAACTTACTGCTCTCTGGAGACATGACACCAGTAGTACTGTTGCAAGCCATGATGAAAGTAACTGAGTTAAATAATCTGCCAATGTCTAATTGCTCATGGGGGGAAATCAGACACAATTTATCCTCAGAAGTTTACTGGTATCAAAGCTACGGGGCTGGCTATACTGAAGTCACTGTTATCCAATTTCACTGTTTACTCATTTCCCCCTGTATGTCACATCCAGCAGAAACTGACCTTCTGGGCCGTAACAGGAAGTCTTTAAACGTGTACGGCCGCTCCATAGCAGGATCCTCTGTCTGCAAATTAAAAGGAGGCGTTTGTTGACAGAAATCAATCGAACAGACACGCAAATACACATGTTGAGTTTACAGCACGGCTGCAACCCTCTGCTCAGCCATCATTATGCAACCGAGAGCTACTCCTGTTACATATTGAACAGCAGAAAGGTCTTTTGTAATCCACAGCAATCTCCCACTACTCTCTAACTGGGCCAAACTAGTCCACACTGGCTGCTCATCACATACTGCAGATTCCATATCAAATGTGATCTTGAACGCAAAATAAATAATAATAAAAAGAGATGTGGTCCTTCACATCTTAGACATTAATAATTGATATCAATTTGTGTAAATAATGCATCCAAATAACTGTTTGAAAACATTGCTGTTAAAAGCCTGAAGCAACATGCACTCCATTGTATGTGTTAATAGTGCAAAACAGGGCTAGGCACATGAACTGGAACATGGTGTCATGCCATATGGTGCATGAATAAGGTTTTAAGTAAGTTCGGGCTTCCATCAGGCTAAATGTCTTCCAGATTGCTTAAAATGAGTCAAGATGGCTGACTGGATTAATGAAAAGTGAAAGAGGAGACGCTGGTATAGCAAACAGGCGATGACTAAACTTACGTCCAGGAACTATGTAGTCATGCATGAAACTCAAAGTCAAAAACACACATAAAACACAGATCACACCATTGAAACAAGCATTAGCCGCATATTCATGCGCAGTTTATTCATTTAATGGCTAAATCAGGACCAATATCCAGTCTACTGACGTCATCTCTCAACGTGACTCAGCTGAGGCTTTTATCTGCTGCTAATTTCCTGGACCAATGAGTCAAATAGGACATTAATAATTAACCCCAACACCTTGTACTGATGTGCTTTTAAGGCTCACGACTTCGACAGAACTTCAGAGAGCCTCAATCCGTCTTACACTTCTCAGCTGAGTGCAGGAGGTGAGAATGATTTGCAGGTCTATTTGAGTTTTAGGTCCAGTTTACTTACATCAAATCTAAACTGCAAAAACTCTGCATGTTATTGTTTTCAAAAGGCCTTCATCTCACAGCAGTCCACACTTTCCAAGCGAGTACATGTCAGTGTGCAGCTTTTTCCATTTAGTTGTGATGGTAGCCCGCCCTCAGGACAGCCAGCTCTGTTGATATTCTAGACAGCCCGCTTTCCATTTCGAGGAGCATGCGGTCTGATCACAACAACCCCGCTACTTGTGTGAGGCTAGAACTTTCTCACACTCAAGACAGATGCACACAAACAGACTCTTTGCCTGACCTTCACAGAGGTTAATCAGGCAGAGCAAAATTGAAGATAAGAAACAGCTGAGTATTCAATCCGGTCACACACACACACACACACACACAGATGCAAATAACTCACCGGCAGATGACTGAGAGGAACATCAACCTGTCCCAGGAAATCATCTCTCGTCTTGGGTGGGGGTAGGGGGGGGGAACAAAACAAGAAGGTCACCTTCAGCAGCTTTATTTTAGGAGTAACAGCTTTTTGAGTGTGTCTGGGGAATGCCAAAATTCCCAGCAGGGAAGAGAGAGGAAAACACACAATGGCGAATTACCTAATGCTCCAGAAGGTCCAGCAGCACTTAGTGTTTATTTGTCACAGAGTGAAAAAGAGAACGATTTTTGTTTCAGCCCCTTCCAGAAATAACCTTGAGCCTTTTTTATGAACACCGATAGTGGTCTGAAAATCTCAGATGGAAGTGCAATTATGTTGCACTTAATTGTAGATCAAACAATGTTTGCTTATGTTTAGTAGACTTATTAGGCGACAAAATCTTTTCTACCAATCAGATTTTGACATTTTGAAAGTGTCCATTGCAGAAGGCTCAGTGTAAGGTTTTATTTATGGACAGGCATTTGGTATCATTTCATAGGAGAAGAACCTGTGAACCCAGCAAGGAAAAACAACACCCACTGCCACCAGATTGAAGCCAAGTCAGCCAGACAGAGGGAGAAAAGGATAGAGGCGACGACAGGGGAGAACCAGGGAAGATTTGCGTTTCAGATTCAAGAAGCCTGTTGATTTTTTCTGAGAGGAACCAGGGGGGGATCGACGGATGATTGAGCTGCACAGCAGCAGCCCCCAGAGGGGGCAATGATTACCTGTGTGAGATGGAAAATGCCATTCTTGGAAGTAGCCTGTGTGTGGGACACAACGGATTGAGACAACAGGCGTTAACTAACAATGATGTTTGTTTTGGACACTGGTTTGACAGGAAAGGCTGAGTTGAAACAATGCCAGCCACTTTAATTAGTCCAGTGTTTATCTCTTTGAACTTACGGTCCACAGAAGAAAATGTCAATGTTGTGGCATCTGTAAATGTTGCTTCACTGCTGCACAAAAGTAGTACAGTCATAAAAGTTAAATATGGAGTTGTGAAGACAATTTCCAATTGTCTTCACAACTGTGGGGGGACCCTGTATATCAACTTGATTTGACAACGAAACATGATTTAGGTCCCTTTTTCACTTTGAAGAAAATGTGTGAAAAAAAGTTATTTAAATCTCATCAAATATAGTTTTGCGACATCAAAACTTTGACGTAAAACGAGGTTCATTTACTGGTCTATTCTGACCATCAGTAGGCGGAAGCTAAAGCAGTGTTTGGAAGTGAGGCCACTGGGCTCCCACCAGTTAACAGACCTGGAATTCAACAGTGAAAGGTTACAAATGAGTCACATTCAGTCACATTAATGCACAGCCACGTAAACAGACGTGTGATTGCGTGTCTACTCACTCACTCACAGTTTAAACTATTTCTTCTTGGAAAAGCCAGAGCCACTATACGGTTTCAGTTACAGCAGTGTCTACTTTCAATTCCCAAACCAACTACACAATTAATTTACTTCTGGCTTAACTTCCAAGTAATTAAAAACCGTGAATCATGAAGTTCATCTGAACTTGGAGAGAGCAACAAAAGCAACCTGGACCACAGCACGGGTTTGTTATTATTACACTCTGACTGTAACCTACAAAAAAAAAGCACTTAAAAAGTGCTTAATCAGTCAAGTTTAGAACAACAATAAATTCTGCAGAGATGTTACTAACCAGCCAAGATCATCGGCACTGATGATTTAATCTTTACCTGGAAGTCTCACTCGCTCACATGCTTGATCCTATAAAACACAGTGGCACTCTGGCTTGTGACCTATGAGATAGTCAGTGGCAATGGCGGTATCCCATGTGACACATGTACTTACGGCAGGGTTTTTTTTCTGTCCATAACAATAACAAGCATTTTAAGCTGTGGGTATGTGTAAGCAGAGGGATATAATTGCAGAGTCATCAAAGGGTCACAGTTGAGCCTGCAGCTGCCTCCCAGGGCCAGGTTACACTCTCAGAGGGAGGGTGCCTCTGAAGACCAGCAGAAGGAGGGAGGAAGAGTGAAGGAGGCAGATGATGGATTGTAAAACTAGCTAAAAAAAAATTCCTTCACCTCATCTCACATACTTCTAGTCGTATGCAGATAGATTCAGGGTTTTATAATTCCGTCTGTGAGATTTCTGCTGCAGCCCCAGTACAATGGAGAGGAATGCAATTTAAATTGTGTTGCTCACAGCATTGAAAAAAAATTATAAATGAAAAAAAAGAAGGGAGCGACATTCCTTTCCAGAAACAATGTCCTTGTTACTCAAAAATAATTTGCAGAGCACATTCTAAACTGTTTGTAGACATTTGACATAAATAATTACGGAGCCAGGAGAGGGCGTTAATATTTAGAGACAAAAAACAGTAAATTTACAAGAAAAAAATTACAAATTTGAGAAATAAAAAAAAATAACTATGATGTTTTCATTTAATAGGCCCAATTCACAGCAATGTTCCTACAAACTCTGATTATTTATGATAATATGGTGATTCTGGGCTAAAAGCAAGAGTATTTCCTTATTGCCAAGTCTAATTTGATTAGCTCAACCACAGCAAGCATAATAAATGGCAAGCAGCAGCTTCTATAATGTGATTAAGTTGATCCAACTTTCTGATGTGCTTTCTTGTGAATCTGTCACTTTAATATTTTTTTCCCGTAAATTGATTTAAAAAAAATCTTGGACACTAATGGCTCTAATCTCAAATAATATTCAATATAATTTTTTGTCTTACTCATAAATGTACAAATTTAACCTTGGATAAAGTCTTACTTACCACCCCTCCTCCCCAGCTCCATAATTTACTTCTTTTTTTTAACCTATAATTGCCCTAATATGCTGACGTAGTGTTGGACCCAATCAAATAAAACCTAAACTATCAGTATGCCCGGATAACACAAGACGTACGTGAGAGAAAAAGGCTTTTCTGTCATTTGGGTGAACCGATCCTTGAAGACAGCAGTCTTAAGTAGCAAACATTGGCAAAGCCAAATGTAGCTGTACTGAACTGCCATGACGGGCTGGTAACAGACTCAGAGTTTATGATGTACAGAAACCTTGAACGGGTCCAGGCTGGCACTGAAGTGTGAAAAGGTTGTCTCACCTACTCAACCGCCTCCGTGCTGACACGACTGAATTACAATGCCAGCATGGTATCAGATCTCAGAGATCAGAACAGAGAAAAGCCCTTCACAACAATAGCAATTTGAACCCCTCTTGCATGCTCCTGGACCAAAATAAAAAAGAGAATCCCCTCGTCCCCCATCCATCCACAACCCTGTAAATATAGCAAACCCGTTGGCCTGCAGGAGCTCTTTGTGAATGGAAACTGGGGGGCGCCGAGACAGGCCTGTAACGAGGGCATGGCACTGTGGCGTAGCCGTCTCCAGCCAGTCTCGCTGGCACACGCACACACGCACACACGCACGCACACACACACACACACACACACACACACACTCATAGTATCCCATGCAGGGCTTTAAAAAGGGGCACTCCAACTCCAGGCTAACAGTTGGGGAAGACCTGTCATTATGGTCTAAATGAGGATTTCCTTGTTGTAGGAGAAACAGGATGCCCTGGGGTAACACAACACCATGTGTCTTTAAAAAGAAAAGAAAAAAGGGAGAGAAGAAGGTGTGTAAAATGCATTCAAGTATGGCTGTCAAAAATAAACACACAAAAAAAAATGAAGATTTTACCAAATCTTTCACCATCATTTGGATGAACATTTTGCAATTCTTAGCAGACTGCAGATGTCTTGTTATCTGGCATTAATGGTCAGGAAGGCCAAGAGAAACTGGTTCATCACCAGCCTCATGAAACGAAAAGTTAGAGATGAAACCCATCTCACTCATATGTCATGATATCTCATCCTTATTGTGGCTGACATTTGAAAAACTACAGTGCACAATTTTGGGTTCAGAACCGAAGGTGTCGTGTGGAGCTTTCTTTTCAAAACAAAAATACGTTATGTTTACATTCAGTATTACTCACCAAAATGAATCGTGAGCATCCATGAGGTCGAGCTAATGTGTTGAATGCGTTTTCTTCCTCATTAAACATTTGCCCATCTGGCTTTTTAAATATTTTAAAAACTAATTTCTTTACATCCATGTTGACCTGCTGGGAGTGTTTCCCTCACTGCCTCTGCAGCTGCATTCTTTTTTTTTCATTGCACATTGCCACCATCTGTCAAATCAGTGGACTAACATCAAACTATTGGCAAGATGGTATATTGTGCAACCCGCATACCAAACGGGGACACAATAAACTGATCCATTTCACTATGGAAGGTGAAAAGCTCCACAGGGTACCGTTACAGAACACAACACATCTGTTTAGCTGCCAAAGGTTTAGCTATACATGACAGGAGAACAGACGAGCAACATCAAAAGATTTCGGGCTTCCAGGAAACAGATACTGATTAGCTTGTTTAACTTCCTCATCGTTTGGCCCGTAATGACATCTTAGTTCTTAATCACTCATGGAGCAGCTGCAAGCATACGGATCCATACCATTCGAGAGCCAAAAACATGCCGCCGGCCCGCTCTCAAAATCAACAACCACACGAGAAACAGACTAAAGATAGAAACAGACAACTCTCAAAGAGCACTGGCTGCAGTTAAGGGTATTACCAAACTTAAGTGTCACGTTTCTGTGGAACAGAAGGCAACAAGTGCATGGGGAGAAATTATCCATTCATCCTGTTCCTGTTCGCCTTTCATGACTGAATTGGCCGATGTGTGTAAAACTTCAAATGCCTGTGGTTATGAAGTGAAAGAAAGTCTGCGTGTGTGTGATTTAGCGCAGCAGCCATGTCTGTGCTTTTCACTTCCCAGAATGTCACCACCCTCTTCCTGCACCATACTGATCTCTCCTCAACTGGGCTGGATTCAGTGAGTGATAAATTAGATGTGAAATATTTAAGACAGCCCATAACTTTTGCCCCAATTATCATTTTGTATACTAAATGCCCTCCTCCTTCTGGCTACACTGCACAGAAGCTATCGTGTGTTCTACTAAATGTCATATGAGGGAGATGACCCAACCGCGATTGTTTACGATTCATTGTCAAATTATTTTCTTTATCATTAAAAACTCCTAATCTCACAATATTTACTAAATTATTTTACATTTAAAAAACGTTTCTAGACCTATTACATTTTTTCCAATAATATTTACCTTGGGATTATTATTCATCAAATCATTGCCAGGGTTAACATCCTGATCTCCACCTCCGCCTGGGGTAAAATAGATCTTGAAATGAGGCTGCCTCTGGGAAGAATCCCCACGGATTTTGAAAGTACACCCATTAGATCGGTTTCTTGCTTCCGTTCCCTCCGTGTCTGTTTGGATCTCCTCTATAACTTGGCTATCTGGACCAGTCTCCTTGTGTTGATTTTCCAGCAACAGCCTCGGTTGAGACGAGCGCCTCTCCAGTCGAATTCTCGGGTAACGCACCATACGGCTACCTCTTGAGCTGTCAACGCCAACATCTGTGCATTCGTCCTGGGATGCAGCAGACTGTGGCCTGCCCTGGCTCTGATCCTGGTTCTGACTTTGCTGGAGCTGAAACACGAGCCTCTGTGTTCCACCATTAACCACAGAGCACTGGTCCAAGCCCTGCTGCTGGACAGACCAGCCAGTACCACCATAGGGGTGGATTCTGAAATGCTGGACATCAGAACCATCAGTAGAGTTCCTCTGGATACAAATACCACCAACACTGATATTCGGTTGGCCTCTGCTATACATAGTATGGCCATTGGAGCCGATGCTAAAGACCCTGCGTTTGGGCAGGTTCGGCTCCGTCATAAAAGTTGGTGAGTTTAAAGTATCTGGGTCGTAGTACGGAGGCGGCGGGTGTCGTGGAACGTCTGCTTGGATCGGTTCAGAGTAGGCAGGCGCAGGTCCCGGAGGAGTGTAACATGGTGGCGGGACATCATCGGCATAACCACGGAAATCTCTATTACTGGATCCGTTGGAGCGCTGGAGGGAGATGTGCATGGACGAGCTCTTGGTGGGCCGCGGCTCAGCGTAGGTGGCGAGCTGGGGTATGAACATAGAGGAGCTGCGTTTCAGAGAGAGCTCCGACCACGGAGCTCTTGGTGGGGCATGCTGCGCAGCTGACTCCTGAGAGGATGTCGATACCGGAGGCCGCTGCCTGCCTAGCGCCGTGACCACATCATTGTCTCCCTGCTGCTCCTCAGAGTCTCCTTCCAGTATCTCCGGGGCTGTGTTACTGCGGCCTGAGCCAAAGTACAATCGCAGACGTTGAGCCATTTTCACCTCACGTCCCACAGCTCCCGTTCCCTCTCACTTTCTCTCTGACTGGCTGTTTGGTTCTCTCCTCTGGCTCCAGTCTCTGTCTCTTAGTGTCGCCCACTTCTCTCCTTTGGCTGGCTGGATGACTGATCCCCCTTTTTTTTTTTTTCTTCCACTCTCCCTAACCCCCACCCCTCCCACCCTCTTCTAGTCTCTTCCACAACTTTCCTTCCACAGTAAACTGTACGGAGGAAAGAAGTCACACCGCCAACACTGAACACTGCAAAAAGAGCTGACAACTTTACACTGTGCACTCTAAGGAATGGCATAATGGAGGCTAACGGGAAGGGTGAGGGGGGTAAGAAGGATCCCTGTATGCCAGACTCTTAGCACTACCAAGCTCTAGCGACAGACAGCAGAAATAGCCTGAGCCGAGTGACGGCCAGCATTCCTGACATGATTGGATAAGAGCGACCGGCGCTCCTGGTTTCCGAGGTGACAGTGGGTTGCTTGTAAGCCATGTGACCACAAATGGCCCCAGCACCTCCTGTTACAACCCCATGCTGCCCTCAAGTGCCAACTGGGCCCCCTAAACACACCCCACGTACCACTGTCCATCACTTCCTCCATTCACATGATCTTTCTAACCTTCGATCATTTCCCTGCCTCCACGCCCCTCACAAATGTTCTCACTTCTCCGACCACACAGTTGGGTAGTTTTCAGACCCCAAAACGTTACCTCAAACTGATATCTTAAGTATCAGAGTGGAGCTCAATTTCTGTTCTGGTAAATGTGACCTCTACCCTCTAAACTATCTCTTCATTTATGTAATGACTTAAGGCCATAACATCAGTCTTCTGCTGTTACTGATCTGCCCACATCCATATTATTTTTCAACAGGTACACTGGTCACAACATGAGCTAAATTTACCAACAAATCTAAAAGGACAAATTGAGCCCTGTTCCTTCTTGTAGCTTGGAAACAGAAAAAAATAAGCATAAGAAAGTTGTTGCTAAAAATGAGATCGCCAAAGTGAATCTGACAGATTGCAGCTTTGATAAGGCAAACAGCACAATTATCTGTGGGGAAAGATATCCAAGCCCTCAAACAGAATAAACTACGCTGTCTACCATACACAGCCAAGCACTTAACTGTCTGGTGGTTTTATAGGCCACTCTGTTTGCATCCAGAAACCGCCCAAAACACGACTCCGCTGTGATTCTAGTCTGCAATGCTGAAGACAGGCACACAAATTATGATGCCTAAATTACAAGACTACAAACAGAGAAGGAGAGATTTTCACAACATACTGTACGGTCATGAGAGCACTCAAGGAGACCAGCGATATTGACTTCAGGCAGAGAAACAAAAAGACTGTAGAGCAAGAAGAAATCGTGGCTTGGCAGCCGGTTACACTTTGCGATGACACACTGCCTACTGTGTTAGTCAATAAATGTGTGTGAAATGTTATGGAGAGTGTTCTGTAGAAAAAGAAACAAAATGCCAATGTGTGGTCCAATGGCACCAAGCCTCGTTTGTCAAATGACATAACATGCCTGCTTCAAACAAAGCACTACACTGTATTGTAGGTCTATGGAGTTAAACCTGTCTTTACAGTCGCTGTTAGCAGTCACTCATGTAGTTCTCCTGTATTTAGTATGTATATTAGTTGAAATTGTGTATATCTTTTTATGTATACATAAGTGAACCACAATCTATCACATGTGCTATAAAGCAGAGCTTAGTCAAACATGTCATGTCTATAAGACAAATAGCCATACATTGAAGGATGCAAGAGAACAAGCAGTCCCTTCAAAGAAATGCTGGCTCGTGGTGGAGGAGCTGCCTTGGCATGCACCTAGAGATAGACCGAAAAGCACCGCCTCAGACATATAAGGAGAGGACCAGGCTTGGGGCTGCCTGCGCTGAGCTGTTCTTGTGTCATCCCCTTCTATACGGCAGCAGAGAGCTCCAACTGTAGTGAGGGAAAGAACTGAGCTGCCCTTTTCCTAGCGGGCCGAGCGCCAGTAATTCCCCGCTATCAAACATGCACACAGCACGCAATAACGTATGCACTGATTCTATCAGTAACATGCACATTAAAGTGACTGAATGAGATTACAATCATACAAGTCCCTTCATTAAGTTATCAGGAAAACTGCAGCGTGTGGTGTAACAAAAAGCTAAAATCTTACGACCTCCCACGTCGGTGCTGCAAACATAAAAACACAGAAGTCCTGAACCTGCGAGGCCGGGACAGAATGTGCCTCATCCAGCCAAGAACATCAATACCTTCTGGGGCTGCATCCACCATTTGTTTTATCAAACATCAAGACAGACCCCCAGAGTTACTTGCAATTAATAAAGGACGTACTACTGCAGACTTGAACGTCTTCAAGAGAAGCCTTTCGCTTCTTCCACAGAACAACGTCTTCATTATGTCAACCACCACTTCACCCGCCTCTGAAGACGCTCCTCAAGGTGAAAGTTAGACAAAAGCGTAAATTAGTGAATACATCATCAAGGCCTACTCGTGCCGTTTTTAATTGCTGCAACTCTTGACATTGTGCAGACATTTAATCTAGTTGTCATGGCAACAGAGGGCCTGCAACGGGCTTAATTTCACAAGTCAATGAAACTAGTGTTCTCGTCTGCGGTGGAAATCTGAGAAATTTGACATAAGCGGAATGTAGGAGTTGTTCGTGGACTAGTCTTAAAGTAGAGGAGTAAAACTAAACAGGCCGTACACAGCCTATGTTCACGTTTCTTCCTAGTACTGCAATGCATTTCTTTTGTTTGAGTTCTACAGCTGAAATCCTGTGATATCAAATCTGGCAACGTGTCAGAGAGTTCTCATGAAGAAACCTGTGAAGACACAGGGGTGCAGATAAAGTCAATATAATTAATTCCAGATTGTTTTATGATTCCTGTGGTGAAATGAGAGCTATTTCAGGGAAATGGCATAATAAAGCAACGCCGGTGTGGATCATCACATTTCATTTGATGGCACGTTGATGTTTTATTTGCACGACTGAGACTAAAATCATAAAAGAAAGTATCACTGGAAAGCCCATGATAACAAAAATAAATGGAAAAAAAGATGTTATCAAGACTGCACAATGTCCCAATAGTTTGAAGTCATGACGTAAATTAAAGAGACATGAGGTTCTCGGTGGCTGGACCTCAGTAAATCAACTGCCGGCGCCAAGTATCCAAACATCACTGAAATTAGATTCAAAATAATGTGCGATATAAAATAAGATAAAATAATCCTTTATTAGTCCCGCAGTGGGGAAATTACAGGATTACAGCAGCATTGCTCACAAGTGAATAAAAGATAAAAATCAAGTAATAGAAATAAACAGTAATAGAAAACAATAAAAAACAGTAAAGAAGAATATTTAATATACAGACTGAATAAAAAAAAGTATATAAAAGTACTTAAACGTATTGCACGTGTTGGATATTGCACCAGGTGAATGGTTAAAGTGTTCAGAAGTGTTATACGCAACAGAGTGAGTGAAGGGTGAGAAGTTACAAAGTGTGAATCTTACCAAACGGTTTTCATCGAACACCTCAAAGAGTAGCCTATGATTCTGCGGACACACCTGCGTTGGAAACAAAGTGCATATGCAGCCGTCATCCAGCTGTTATGAGGCGTACAAAGCCAACCAATGTAGATGTACATGCATGCAAACAAACAAAAGGGGCTTGCGTCACAATAATTCCTGACTACTGTCCCTAAAAGGTAGTCAATTTTTGAATCGTTATAGTATAGGGCTGAACAATAATTATTTTATAAATAACCAGAGAGGAGTAATCATACACGTGCAGCTAAGCTTCTCCAGTCCGATATGGTCCATTTGATTACAGGGGTGGAGGAGGTGGGACTGAGCTCGGAGTTAAACTGCAACCAAACATGAACAACTCTGACACTACCATTCTAGAGTAAACAAGTGCAGGAACAGACCGTCGTAGTGGAGCGTACTGGGAAGACTGGGAATCTGACACATAATGAAGCACACAAAGAGTTCAAAATCTGAACTCACTCTGAAGTAGAATTCCTCGTTCCATTTGGGATTGAGGGTCTGAAACAGAAAGTGCAGACGTGGTGAGACAATGAACACCATCATTAGTTTACATAGAAAAACAGAACAGATGTATGAAACCGATCCAACTCAGAGTGAGACGAGCCCGAATGAGAAATTTGACTCAATCTTGTGCGTTAATGATCCTCTTACGTTGTTAGAGGAAGTCTTTGGCTAACAACATGGCCCCGTGATTGGCATTAGTCCCTAGATTAACAACCATCAGGATTTTCATGCCCTTTTCGGGGTGGATCGGCTCAGTGTGTGTACGCGTCGCACAGACTCTCTCCTTCTGCCTCACACTTGATATTTTATTGGACTGAGAACTATGTGGCACATCTCATGAAAATTCCTTTGGTGATTGAAAGGACTTAAACACTAGAATGTCAACGAAGCCTTAATTTCACAAGTCACTCCGATTAATAAGCACTTCCCAACATTTTACGGCAACGATGAAATAACGCCTCTGTTAAATCAACTGCTGAGATAGCAGAAAATACAAATGGACCTAGTGCCCTGTGACAAAAAGGCCAATTTGACTCAATTTAAGTCAAATTCTTCTGGGTGAAATAATGAAAATGTCCAGAAATGCATGCCAAATGTCAATGTTTGGTAAAGGCTAGCTTCTAGTTACTGATGTTAGTCAGACTGGTTCTTCCTTTGTCATAATTTTTCATGCCATCTAGCCACAAGCCGTACTCTTAGCTTCAACGACAAAGATGCCATCAGAGGTGTCCTACTTAAAGACACATGGAGCCCATGGAAGAGCCGAGCAGTGATGCTTCACTTTCTGCTCCACATAACAGTGCATTGTCAGCTATTTATATCCAGTAAGGCAACTATGGCCACTGGCAGCATATGTCTGCCTGCATGGAGGCCTGAGCTGAACGACTCCAGCAGAGGGTTGGCTGGCAGCTACATGTTCGCTAACCTTAACCACCAAGAAAGGAATACATTTATAATGAAATAAAAAAACGGAGTCAGGCTGCTTCACAGAAGCAACCTGCTTCATTGGGGTTTCCCACCCACACATTATGTAACATGTTGTGCAGAATCACATGCATTACATGTGAATAATATCTAATGCACCGCTCTCTCGCCTTTATTTTAAACCATATAGCCCAGAGCATTCCACAGCGCAAGCAACAAATATGGACATTTGGTTCACAATCACAGCCCACTTTCACATTAAAATATCCTGTGAGTGGAGTTTACACTAATAAAAAGTAATAGCTCCCCCTGCTGTGAATAGATTTCCTCCCCAAAATAGGCCACTGGGGAAAAAGAGCTTGCCCAATGTCTCCCTCTACACTCTAGTGAGCAGAAAAGGAAGCACTGCCTCCCAGGTTTCCATCCCTCAAAATGATAGTACTGCCTTGATTTGAAGGAAGGGGCGGTAGAAGTGTTGGTGGTGGGATTAGGAGGAAGTGGTGACCTTAAACCTATGACTTAAAAGGGAGTGAACAAAGCCACATTTAAGTGGCTGAATGGAAAATGCAAGGTGCAGGTGTGGGAGGAGATAACTGCGGCAGGAAAGGCTGATCGGATCCCGGTCTGAAGCTACGAGCCAAAAGCTCTGTGCCGAACACAGGTGCATCATGGGCACTTCTTACCTCGGGACTTACCTTTTTTATAGTTTTTGTTTGGACTAAGCCAAGCTCTTTGTTTTCCTCCGCAACATAGAGGGAAAGTTTGACGTAAGGATCACTGCAGAGAAACAAAACGGGAATTTTAAGAAAATCAGTGGATGAATATTGAGCCTTTTACAGTTCTCACATAACAGCTCAAACCAGTTCACAGATCTTTGTTTAGTATATTAAATATTGCTGACAAGACTGCAATGCCAATACTAAAACAATATTTTTTTCCAATATCTTTCTAAAATCTTTAGAAAATGAGCCACGATGGTTTAAAATCGGACAATATCAGAATAAAAAGTAAAATATCTGACCAAGCATTAGTAGCAACTTTAGGGACTTGGCTGTTTTTAACACTGTACTGAAACACACTTTTAGGTCTTGAACTTAGCTTCTAGTAACTGCAGACACAGGTGCCAGAGCCCATATTGCTCGGCTACCTTCCCTCTGACACACAGCTTGTTTCCAGACCTGAAACCTGAGTCTGCCTCGGCCACCAACAGCCCAGCAGATAAAAGCTGCTTGCTTGGGCATTGTGAGATAAGGCAATAATGTGTTATTGACAAAGCTGAGCACCCAAAATAGAAACTGACAAACATTTTGAGGTGAACAGCGCGAATAGTAAGCAGAGTATTGGAGCGTGCTATTTAAAAATAGCCAACTGGTTTATTTGAAGGTGCTGACAGGGTAGAAAATCTCCAGTCAGTTGAAGATAGAGAGGTGGAGCTGCACTGTTCACCAGACCAATTACTCTACTGATCTCAGTCCCAACAGGCAACACGAGGTACAGTATCGGGTTATGACCTCTCCAAAACCTCCATGAGAAAAAAAACTCACCGGTCTTAAAAAGAAATGTTTCATATTAAACGCAAACCGTGGGAACAAAATCACTGGCACAAATATTTACTATTTGTTCTGAACCCCAAATACTACAAATGATTGTGTATATTACATGAAGCGGGTAGTATGTGGAAAGGTTGCAGTCAACACAGAGAAACATGGTGCCTGTTACACATGCTTGTATCCTGTATTGCCTTTTATAACCACGTCATAGCAGGCAACAGAAAAGATAACGATCGCGACGGCGCTGAGTGGATAAGGGAGCCGACTGCCGAGGGCTGATTGCACGTCAGTAGAGCCAGGTAGATGTGAAACGCCAAGATAAGTCATGGCTCACTTCTGTATTCAAAATACATTCCATTACGTTATGATTATTTTTATTATTGATTATTACTATTTTGATGCAGATTTATCGTTTGGTCAATACAACATTAAAAAAATGTAAAAAGTAAAAAATGCCCATAACAATATCGTAGAGCTCATCAAATGCCTTGCTTTGTGCGACAAATAGTCAAAAATCTTACTTAAGTGATCCAAAGCTTTGCTGATAATTTTTCCTCAACTAATCATTTACCTGATTTATCAAACTTATCATCTACTTCAGGTGTCAACGGTTCCCATAAAGCTTCCATTTCTCTGCCCGTTTCTGCTCGCTGTGTATCCTGAAATAACTTCTATCAACGTGTACACCATCTGTTAGATTATGTGCGTACCACGTACATCGACAGAAGTTATTTCAGGACACACATCTGCTGATGTGCTTCTGCAATGTGGAAGTAAAACAGCGAGCTGAAGGCTACCTGAGGCAAGACATCATATTTAATTCTTTGCATCAACATAATATCTATCTCTCAATCTTCCCAAATGACGAGGAGGGATTGGGGAAATAAAACCTTTCTTTCCCCCCCCCCATGCTCAGTGTGAGAGGTTGGTGTTACGTGTTGCATTTCCTGTGTAATAATTTTTTTAAATATATAGATATGTCAGTGGCTAAGCACACAAGGTATTGTACATTTGAATTGTATCCCATTTCAAACCATCTATGTCTTTTCAATCTGATTTGCCATAATCAGTTTCCTGAGGATTTCTTGCCATCCAGACTTGATATAAGCAGCAATTCAATTCGGGATAGATCCAAAATAAGATTTGGCCTGCCAGTTGGCGCGCAGCCTTACATTGATTGTAAGGAAGTTGCTGAGAGAGAGGAAAAGGAAAAGAGAAGAAGGGATGGCAAATATATTGTTTTAAATGTACCCAAAGCGAAACTGCTGTTGCTTGATTGTTAATTAACGTCTCCAGAAACCCCACAGCCTCTAATTGTGTGTATGCGTGCTTCTGTGATGTGCTGTGACTCCACTAAAACAATGGGCCTACTGTATCTCGGCTGCACTGAGACTCCTTCTTGTCTCCTTTCCTCTATCAAAAAAAAAAAAAAATCCAGCTGAGGGAGACAGGCTACTTCAGGTCAACTCCGAGTGGATGAAAGCCTGCATGGGTTGCTGGATTCAAATGGCAGCTCGGTCCACTTGTTGTTTGATTGCATACAAGATCCTCAAGTTCCTATAAACACCTCACCAGAACAAAACACAAGACCTATGGGGTATTTCACTTAGTCCGAACTAACAGAGCGGAACACAATAGATCAAAGTAGCTGTAGAACTGAATACAGCAGCAACAGGAACCAGTTTGGCGCAAAACGAGGAAAAAACCCCGCCCAGCCCCGTTTGAGCATCTTATGAGGCGACAGACTGCCAGGTCAGCACCGTCTCCTGTGGTACCTATCCAGGCACATCCAGACCTCATTCAGTGTTTCTTTATTACAGTTCAGATTTCTCCTGAGCTGGGCGCCGCTGTCCTGCCAGCAGGGCATCGGGGATGCGAACACATGCACTCTGGCATGAGAGTAGTACTCACACAGTGCTAAACATGCCAAGCTCTTTCTCCACAAGGGCGGCTCTCTTGTAACTCAGACACAATGCATCACTGTAAACAACAGTTGGAACAGTGTTCAAATGTAGATGAGGCTCACACTTGTCATATGGTGATTTCAGCCAGATACCAAGTGCATTAAAAATGCAGCCCCCTTATCGACACTATTCTTGGACCTTCTCGTGCTGTCTGCAAGCAGAAGTCTCAGATGAACATGCAGTTAAAGAATGGTAATATGCAATCTTCAGTGGGATAGCCTGGGATGGTATTACTGCTACATGTATTTGCATTACATGTTTATGACTAGACATAGGCAGGTATTTAAATGGACCTTTGAAGGCAGAAGAGCCGTCTCTTGAACAGGAATATCAGTTCAGCCGTCTGAAAATGTGCTTTCATGGTAGCTTGTCGTCAAGAGCGGCAAAAAAGCAACACGACTGAAGACACTGAATTATATGTGGATCCCTAGATAACATTTAGATTTTAACAAGCTTCAACTTAAATTTACTCTCTTCCTGTACATCCAACTTTATTTGGGCTAAATGCTAGTGTATGTCATCAATACCAGTGTGGTATTTTGAAAAACAATGGCAGCCTATGACTTCCTGAAGATAAAACAAACCTATAGCAGAAAGGTTCATGTACTTGTTTCAGTCAATTAAACTAAACCCACTGAAAATAAACAGGCATAAGACTTAAAGTTAGAAAGAGCACATAAATACAATTATATCTGATTTTGGCAATGAACTCTGTGTTCTATTAATTGATCACACCCTTCTAGCAACACAACTACAGAGAGGTAGGCAATTTAAATAGAGAGGGCAGAAGTCATTGCGCTTAGCCATGATAACAAAAAATATAAATATATCTTACACAGATTTGAAATACACCTCCACAGAGGGATATTATGTAACGTTGCATACAAGTTGTGATAACAGTGGGTTACACTTCATCACTGACTCGCACAAGGAGAGAGGAGATCTGACAGCATAAGAAAATGACCCCTTGATGACCATGATGTGAGAAAGACCCACAAACATTTCATTTTAACCAACAGCGTCTTTCTACGTGTGAGAAAGTATGTGGGTCTGTATGATTATTAGTCAAACGTTTGTATCTATAAAAACTGTAATTAAGGTGGGTTATGAGTAGTATGAGAGGCAGGCGGGTAATCATTGATTAACACTTGGAGTTCAAGGTCTTTGTGGGGAAACGGAGTGTAGTCAAAGTGTATGATATGGTGCTGTCCAAGGTTTAAAAGACATACTAAAGGAGTCCAACTAAATGAGGGCAGGATACAACATGCAATGACAAAATAACAGGTCCCCTACTTGTTTTTCCACATATAAATATTGATAGTTACGAAACAAAACAAAAAATTCAAAGATGACGATACACATTTGAGGTCTATCAGGCCAGAAAGCAGCCAACATATTAAAACATTAGACTAGATTGGCCAAAAGAAGTGCGATGTCAGAGGCTGCCCCTGAACAGAAGCAGTGGCCAGGCCCTTCACATCCACTCGACACTGATGACATTGAAGTGGGACAACAGCATAAAAACTAAGAAACCGCTGATAAGGCAGCATCTTATGTTGTGTCTTTAAAAAGTCATGTGACGCTCACCTGGCTCCAATGATGTCTTTCTTTGCCAAATCCATTCCGGCAATGACCTTAACCCGCAGCACTCTCGTTTCATTCTGCAGAAGAAAGAGATGATGGACCAAAACATTACATCAAATTCATAGAATAAATATTGCATAACTGCAGGCCACTTCAAATATTTAAAGCCACATTTTTAAGTTAATAACCCAGGCGTAGAAATTAAATGAGTTGTATTTGGAGTTGTATTAGAAAAGCTTTCAGTCCTCAGTGAGTGCAACATTTAGAACCTGACAGATGACACAACATAAGATAAAGCTACATTGAAATATTGCAGAGAAAGACAATGTTATGATAGTTAATGTGTGTGCAACTAATTCCCACAGCACCTCCTGTAGGGGAAACTCTACTTTGAGTTAAACCACCTCACACCATGTTTGGTTTACAGCTTCACACACTCTTCTCTACTTGGCTGCAACTTGAGATGGAGTCTTAAGTAAGCCGACACAGCTTCTTGGTGGGTTATTTACATAAAGCTTTACAACAAGTTACGTCACAATTTGTATATACGTGCAAGAGAATGGACCAAAGGAGGCCGTGGGAGCACAGACCAACCCAGCTGTTACCTTAGGCTATGGCCTTGTTCAGAGGGTGCAGCATTTCTGAATGCTTGCCTCACAGGAAGTGCAGTGTCTCATGGAATGCAAACCCACAATTGTCTTAAAACCATTACTTGTGGAGATTACACAATGTTATGTAATGCCTGCAATATGGTTAACCTCAACCAAAAACTAGACAACCCTTTCTGCGGTCCCCTGTGTTGCATTGTGTGGAATGTTTTTACTGGCATGCTTCGCCTCTAGTAATGACTGACAGACAGGGAGCCACAAGGCTATGAAAGTGAAAAGAGCTACCTCATGAACAAAGCAATACAAACACTGGCTGAGTTAGATAGGTCGAACCCAGTGAAATACAGTTTATCAGTACCTGTTCTGATCTTGATTACAAAAAAAATGTCAAGTTAAATGCAACACAAATGCATTGGGTTTGGTCATATATTTACAGATATCATCCAGTTAAATGTTTAGTGTATCCACAAAACTGGCATAAAAGGCCACATTCAAATTCGCCTATTTGTGTAGTCACAGTTTTGCCTGCTGTCTGAGAGTCGCGCCCCTATTCTCCACTACGAACCTTGAATACACATATTTAATAATTATGTTTAGTCATGCAACCGGATCCTTCATTTTTTTTTATTTTTTTTAATCAATCCCCAGCCTTACTATTACTGACTGCATTAGTAATATCTGACAAGTGGTTGGCTGAGTTTGACAGCACTTGCAGCTCGTTATTAGCAAATCATTGTGTCCTCATGTTTGGCCATCCTGCGACCGTGTGAAACAACGTTTGTATCCCAGCATCCTTTGCACCGCATTATGGATGTAACGAGACACGTCTGTGTGTCAACGGCGACACACAGTTCACCACTAACGCCAATATTGACCTCAATTGACAGCAGCAAGACACCCTCGTCCAGCTCGCCATCAAAAGGCTTTGTTTACTGACAAAAGGCGGCATTTAAGTCAGACAGAGGGGTTGCCATCCAGCTCTCCGCCCTCCCAAAAAAAATGTCTCATCTGCACATCTGGGATCCAAAATATCACTTTGGATCTACAAGTCGTCCATACATTGATTAAAATAAGAGGATATAGAGAGGTGGATAAGCTTGCTCGGTCGAAAGGAACGGTTTAATCTCAACACCCGGAAGACATCTGTTAATGAAATGAAGATAAATAAAACTAGTGGACCAAGCAGACAAGGGGGCAGGAAACTGACAGCTGCTCGAAAATTACTACGGAATGTCACTATGGGTGAGGGCTTGTTAGCTTGACTCTCGGCTAGCCTTGGTGTTACCTATTAACGGCTGAACCCCGACTAGGAGACACATAGTCATGACTGAAATATATCTAAGAAAAGCTTACCTCGTCTTCTGAAAGTCCATATATCGGCTCGTAATTCGCAGCCATATAGCCTGCGGTCCACGCTAGACACACAAAAACAAGCCGCTCGGCAGAGCTAGCTAGCCAGCCTTGAACAATAAAGTCCCACTTTGCTCTCTCTGGTGGTGGTCAAATCCACGGTGAGACCAGGTCCTCGGCGCGGCACAGGGAATCGGTTTGGCAGTTGGATAACGTAATCCTCGCGAGGGTTGTCCGTCCAGGACACAACCTGGAAATTACAACAACAACAAAAAAACAGTGTCCAAAATGTTTCAACTGAGACAGATCGCTTTTGTCAACTCTGAGCTTATCCCCCCCGAAACGTTTTGACACTTGACTTCCTCCTGACAGCTCAGCCAATCGTGTGCCGATTAGACGTGATTGCGGTCAACGTCAACCAATCAAATGCAACGTTGATTCCCCCCAAAACTCCGCAACGGCCAATAATATATGCAGAGGGCGTGGTGCTGGTGTGTGTGTGTCTGTGGCTGTCTGTGTGTCTGTGTGTCTGTTTTCACCTTTTTTAGGGTGTGTGAGGCTGTGTCTCGCAAAGCAACTAAATTAACCGTTGTCAGGATTTTTTTTAAGTATCGCTATAATATATAATATCACCACTTCCAGCTGACTAGTCTCTGAAGGTAGTTACTCGCTCTGGTCACCATCCAGCCCTGAGCGCGTTCATGTCAGGGGGCGGGCCTTGTGAAAGACACAGCCATTCACAGGCTACATAGTCAGAAAGAACCAGATAAAACTACTGATTGCATCACGAATTTAGGTCGATATAAAGGCAAAAGTTAGAGAAGTCACCTTGGGAATAAACTCTGTCATTCTCAAACTCAGCATGCTTAATTGTATATAACAACAAGAGGGTGAAAAACAGGATATAAACATAGGCCAACATTGTATGCTATTGGTTATAGCTGTATGCGATATAGATTTTTAGCATAGGGAAGTAATCCATAAACAGTATATATATATATATATATATATATATATATATATATATATATATATATATATATTACCGTAGCACAGTCAATGTGTATAATTAATGTTCTTGTTCTTGTCGGTGTTTCTAGTGTCGTGACCAATATTTAGTTTTTCATGTATATAGGTCTACTTATTGGTTTGTTTTTATTCATTGATGATTGATTGTTCAAATAACGAATTCATAATTGTGTCTCATGCGCAAGTTTTTCATTAGATGGCATTAGATTACGTGTGTCCTCAGTGGTGTCTGGTGGTTGTTGTTGTTGCTGTTGTGGTGGTGATTATTCTTACAACTCATTAGATGTGAAGAATTCCTATTCAGTCGGTCTCAGTGGATACCTCTTGCACACTTTGTGTTAGATAAAACTTTGTGTTAGATAAGATAAGATAGGATAAGATAATCCTTTATTAGTCCCGCAGTGGGGAAATTGAAGGATTATAGCAGCAGACAGGTAAAGTGCACACAAGAGACACATAGTAAAATAGAATGTATTTAAAAGACACGTATTTAAACGGATCTCTTTGTTTATATAGTTTAAGCAATGCTTACATGTGATGGTGCATTTTTGCCATTCGTATATCATTCATTCACATGCTCGCTAACATACCGACAGACAAGTAAATGTAATGCTGTTTGGTTCTTAAATCCCTGTAGCACCGGTGGTCCTATACTGCCGCCTATAGACGCCCACCACTAATGCAATTCTACCATATACAGAAACACAGACTGCTTTGTCAAACCAGCTCACCAAAGCGCCGCTAGATGTCACTACAAAGTCGTAATCTCTCCATCGTTTGTACCCGTTTGTCCCCGAAGCCAGATACCAGATGTCCAGTGATTGAGAGGGCAAATGTCACATGAACAGAAAGCGAGAGCCGGTTTTATTGAGCTAAAGGTCAGTCCTCCTCTGACTGCTGCTCGTGCCTCACTCCTCTTTTTCTTTTTTGCACCCGTGTCGAAGAGTAAGGCATGCAATCTGTCACACCAACATATCTGACACATCCTCTGCTACGTGCACGGAAACGTGCATTATAAATGACAGATCAGCTATTTTTGTTTTAAAGGCAATACATCACAGTTCACTCGTTAACTTATCTACATTCATGAAGTGCATCCAGGTTCAAATGCCCACTGGCATTCACCATGTCCCTTAATGGGACTTTTAAATCAACGTGGAGAGCAGATGGGCATATTACATAACATTATTGCTTCTAAGCTGAAATGGGGAGGGCTGGAGTTCTCATGGTACAATCAGTTCAAAGGCTTTTCATATAATGTGTATATGTTTACTCACAAAAATCCATGTGTATTTAGGCATTAATGCAAATATGCACAAAGGTATTTCAATAAACCAGGCCCAAAAAACAAGATATGTTGTCTTTTTTTATTCAAATAAAATATGTTAGAGAGGGTTTTGTATTCACCAATCATTGAAATCACACACAGAAATGTTGCTGACAGGAAGGCTGTTTCGCCATTAGAAGGCATGTATTGCTCAAATTCTCCTGTGTTGATAGCAGTGACAGAATGTATCTGAGTAAATTTAATGAAGTATACTTAAGGACAAATTTGAGGTACTCGTATTTTACTTGAGTATTTCCCTTTCATGCAACTTCTAATGGCATCCTTTTCCAACCAAGGGGCATTTTAGTGCTTATAATGTTGGTACTTTAAGTACATTTTGATGATAACACTTACATACTTAATTAGGTGACATTTTGGTATTTTTACTTAACAGATCTTAATACTTCCTCCATTTTAATGCCAGGCCCATATGATGTGTAATAGTACCACCTTCCGTGAATTTCCATGCAGTGCCACCCACACATCTAGACATACTTTGACCTGTTTAGTCCTGTTCAGGGTAAAGCCAGTGTCATACTCATAAACTCTGTTCAGTGGGAACATCATGCTCTGGGTTACGTCCTGTTGTAAAGTTATCAAATATGTCTGTCTTTCTTCTCTGTATGTGTGATATCACAAAACAACCTACACAAACAAAGTATGTTAATCCTTTATGTATGAGATAAACACTCTGTCACACACATGTGTGCATAATGTTATTGTCTAAATAAGAGAAAGTGAATCAGGGACAGAGGGAGGGGGAGAGGGATTTAAAATACTGGGAAACCTTGCTATGTTTACAGCTCCCAGTAAAAGGAACCAGTTATAATATGTAGAGTGAAAGTCACTTAGCCGCATGTGTTGTGGGTAGAGGTGTCTCACTTGCTTTTGTCATAGAGGAAGAAGTTGCATTGTCTGTCATTTCCTGGAAAGTTACCTTGACCACAACCACAACCACTGTAACATGATCCCGACCTGTAAAACACACACACACACACACACACACACACACACACACACACACACACACACACACACACACACACACACACACACACACACACAGTCGGAGACTGAAAGAGGGAGAGGGAGAGAAAGAGAAGAAAATAACAAACTTCCCAGAATAGTTGAAAGAACAGCAGCACCTCAGGGAGCTACATACTACCTTCCACAGCTCCTCCAAATTAGGGATTTCTTATTGTACAAAACTCTAGTGCTCTGTATTGTGACTTCTGACTTTATTTATTTGATGTGGACATCACAGTGACATTATAATTCATAACATAAAAAACGGTGCACACAAAAAACCGATGCACTGTGTTTAGTGTATATAGCGAAACGCTAATTTCCAACACCTGTCCACAGGAGTTTTATATATATATATAATAAAATGTGATAAAATAGAATAAAAAAGATAATACATCCACAGATACATTGTATTGTAGGACTGGACTGCGTCAGTATTATATAAAACCCTGTGTATTTAACACAATTGTGTTTTTCGTAATAAATGTTCTGAAAACTGCTTTGGCAACATGTTTTGGTTAATGCCATTAAAGTTTTTTAATTGAAAATTGAGTTGAGAGCTGAGAGAGGTGGAGGGGGATTATTGACAAAATAATATTACGTAATATAGATTGGGCAGTCACAAAACAAATCAATTTGGATGACCAGATTTGACATTGAAGCAGTTTTAAACTCCCAATCCCACCATTTTCAGTTGAAATGCCTCTGAGGAACTTCTGCTCACTTCAAACTCACCTCGACCTCACCTCCAGGTCTTTGGCAACCATGAAATCTTAAGCCATGGGCGTGGTTTACGTGGCCTCCGATGAGGGCGGGGCTGCTCCTCTAGCCCCGCCCTCCTCGGGATCAGAGAGACGAGAGAGTCGCCGGCGGGGACGGGGGCTGCCGGTTTATACGTCTCGTTTACGGTCATCCCGATAAACCAGTTATACAAGCCGGTGGACGTGCGCTCTTCTGGGAGCCGGCGGAGGAGTCACCACGGCGAAGGCACCGAGCGAGAGCCTGAAAACTCCTCTCAGCTGCTGGTAAGACATTTATTTACTTCTCAGGAGAGCTTCGTGTCTCATCAGGACCGGCCTGAGTGGGTATGGAGGCAGGGAGCACGTAGAGTTCGCTGCACTGTGTGTGCCTGCGTGTGTGTTCATATGCCAAAATAATACAAACATCAGTCACACACAAAATGAGATAGAGGATCAAACTTGTTGATGCTTGCAGTAATGTGAAATTGTTCAATTTAACTGAGATCTTTGAGTCTTTGAGTGTGACGTTTTTCAGACCATGGTCGAGTGGTTTTGCCTCAAGGCAAAGTGAATCTATGTGGCTTGCACACATCAATCAATCCATTTGTAAAGCACTCTTTGTGCACTCACAACGACTTCTTTATTGGTCCCCCTGACAGCGCATTCAAGTAATTCAGATGGAAATAGCAATACATTGGATCAACAAGTTAACTGAATCAGTTTCCACAGACTAATTGTGTGTCCCTCTGGATGAAGGGATGTTCCCTTGTTGACAGCTGACTGACGAAGTTATTTCCTTCAGCGTGGGAGGATGATGATGCTGGGGTGTCAGCAGTGTAATGGGATTTCTAGGGTCATGATCTGCTCCTGCTCTGGTTTAGAAGAGGTTAAAGAGGCTGCTGGCCATTACAGCAAGCTGATCAATTTAATATCGGATTACAATTGTGGGTGGCTCCAGTTTACAGACTCTTTCCACTGTTAGTCCTGCATCGGGCCTTTATATAGTCAGTGTGCTACCTGCAGCTGTAATTATGAGGTCACACAGCCTGATTGAAGTAAACAAATCCTTCTAGCATTGTATTTAAAGTAATACATTGCTTGTGCCCATGTTTTGAAGTTCTCGCTCATCAATTATAGCTAATTATTCACGTGTACAATTCTGAAGGGTGCATATCAGTTTAATCAGTTCTCCAGATCTGAAAGGTAGTGCTGGCATTGGCCCGTACTAGATGAAGTGTGTACTGTAATATGAATATGATCTGTACAGGTGAGGCCCAGCCCATATCATATGACACAAATCATACCTGTGTTAGCATTGGCTGGATTAGAACCTGCAAGCTTCATTGACATTATATCAACAAGAGTAATCTGTGCACGTAGTAATTGGAAACGTAAGCGGTGACTCATGATCATAAATTCTCTTCACAACCATATGAGTACACTGCTCTTATGTAAGGCAGGTGCTGACTAATGCACTCTCCAGAAATTATTTTTAATCAAACAACTATCTCACTCGATGACAAACAAGATGGAGGTGAGTGGGGATGTTATTACACCCACCACATACCTGCAGCTGCAATCATCTCCTGGCAGAGCCACTTAAATTACCCATAACACCCCCGCTATGTCAGGAGAAATCAGACGTTCAGTTATTTCATCTTTAAAAACATTCACCAGGCTATTATGTTGTGCTGTAGTGGCCTTCAATAAACACAGATAGTGGGGTCATTATTGCTTGGGCGTGTCGTCTGCTCTCCTTGAAGCCTTCTTTCCTCTGCGTGAGTGCTTCAAAGAACACAGGAGGGCACAGGATACAGGCTGGCCACGACAATAGAGGAAGTACTTTGAATGAACAGCAACAATGAGGAAAGGAAGGGTTGCAGTAACTGGAAATGGAACAGTGTTGACAGATGATTTACGTTTGTTATGGTGTATTGTATGTAGTTGTCATAAAAGCACTCTGGGCTTTGTTTATTCTTGCAGTCACATGCGCATGGCTGTTTGTGTGTAAGTGAGCACCACCATGCGTCTGCACTGCGTACATATTGTGGGTGTGCTTTTGTATGCAGAATGTGTGTCACAGGGTTAGGGGAACCCTGCCTGTACAGTGCAGGATATCTCCAACCATGCACATGCGGTGAAATTAAGTTTTACGGAGCAAAAGATGGAGAATTACAGATGTCACCTGAACCTTTACATATCGACTGGTATTACACTGGGATCTTATATCGTCATCATACTACTCTTAAGTTGTGTCAGACAGTCTTCAGTATCCACTAAAAGTTCAGCCCATGGGTTCATTAAATGTGTTCATCTCCTTGAAATTTACACAGTAACTTCAAGTTCTGCGTCTTGTTTTCTGTTGCTTTTTGCCCTTGAATGCGGGTGTCAGAAAAAAAAGGTTCCTAGAAAGTTCTGGGTGTGGATGATCAAACCTGTTTTTGTTCTAGTCCTGGGAAGTGTTTACTCTAGTACAGGTCTACGTTTTGATATGAAAACAGTGTCAGTTATACCTGGACTATGCTTAAAATTGTTCTTAAATTCATGGCCAAATGTATTAATTGTAACCTGCACTATCTATATTTTCTTATAGGAGGACAAGAAACTTGAGTTATTGCTTCGTCAAGACACATTTCTGTCATGCCAAACCTGCTGATATACTGTGGGAAACCGAATCATGTAACCGTGCGATAAATCATTGAGGATATATTGTGTCCTGGGAAACGGGGCCTCTGTAGTTCTGCTTTTGTGGTGCTCGGGTGTGTCTTTCGGCGTATGAGAAAGAAACATAACCTATAAATTACCTTTCAAAAGGTGTGCTGTCGTACAGCCAACCGTGCCCCGCGGGGATCTTCTCTCTTCCCTGTTTACCTTAGCATGTAATTTGACACATCCTCCGCACCCATTTTGACACTGAGAGGCATCTGACGAACACAAATGATTAATTATTCATAACCACCAGACCTGACTTTAGATCTTAGCCTCAGGATGACCTGACTGACCCATGTTGTTGTACGGCGTTACATTTCAAAACGTGTTCCATAATTACCTTAAACATTGGTTGCTTGTCTGTCATTTTCGGTACATAAGGTCACCATGCTGAACCAACAGTATGTACAACTATGGAGCAGTGGGTCACTAAGCAGGCAATTACATGTAAACTGGCTTTCTATGTTGAGCATAAATTATCTGTGAGGGAGGAGCTTCTCACTGTTGGCCAGCGATTTCCCAGCTTAGCAGCTTATTCAGTGTGGGCTACTGGTTATGTAAGAAGACTATATGCAGCAGGAGGCTAATCCAATGCCTTGACCTTAATGCCAATTATCAGATCATGGTGACGTTATTGAAATTAAGGCACCATAGAGAACAGTTGGTAACAGTCACTTGCCAGCAGTCTTTGTGATATTAAGGAAGTCTAATGTCTAGAAACCATGCTGCCCGCAAAGATACTGCAAAAGCAGAAAACCTGACCAATCTTGGAGCCTGTTATTAATGTCAAATCTATCTGCACCGTACATGGGCCTCATGCTTATATATTTTATTCATTTTTTGTTAAGAGAACACATGGTATATCATCCAAGGGTGTTTAATAGTCTTAATTGGGAAAAGTGGACCACTATTATTCATGTATTAAATAATCCAATCATTATAATTACTCTTAAACATCTAATAATTGCACATTTCTATTGTTAATGTTATGTGATAGTCTTGTGTTGACAATCAAACTATGGACTGCAAAATAAGATATGGTGTCTTAGCGAAGAGAAGAGCAAAAATAAGAAACATTTGTGAATCCAATCAATGGGTACAAACAAAATGAGAACAAAACTATGAGGAAATGTGATGCGTGAGGCCCATCGTCTCAAAAATCAATGTGATCTTGAAAATGTGATCTTGAAAATGTCAATGTGATCTTGAAAATGGACTGAGAGCTGAAATGTCATCAGAATAAAAAATCAATGCATTTTGAGCCAGAGTGTACGCCACTTTTTTCCTTAAAAATACTGTTTATTGTGTTAAAGTGTGTGCAGGAAATAAATTATAATAAAAAAGAAACGTGTGGTGCCATATGCCACTGTATGTCAGGCATGTGGGGGCACAGAGATTTGGTCGTGTGGGCGGGGCACGAACACTAGAAAAGCTGCAAATCTAAATAACAATACAGTCCGACAAGAAATGCATTTCTTATGTTCTAGTTCCTGGTACCTGTGCCTTCAGACATTTCGGTCTTCCATGTTTAGTTTTTTGAGAGCCTTATAGTTTGAGGCTTTTATAGAGAGGAGTAATTTGCATATAATGATATTTATCGAGACTAAACTTTATTTAATTTAAGAATATTGTGATCGCTGCCATTTGCTATTGTGAGTGCTCTCTATGTGTGTAATGACTCTCAGGTTCATATCTGATAGGCTGCGTGTGGGAAGGCAGGTCATTCTGAAGGCAGCATGTGTGATGTGAGAATGGGAGCATGCCCATATAACATCTATTTAATATGTCGAATCCTCAACGGCAGAAGAATTCAGCATCAGTAATGAGAAGAAAGGGAGTCAGCATGCGAGCGATGAAGTGCTTTCTACCAACTTTTTCTTTCCACGAATGCAACATCAGCTCTCCCATCTATTTAGCATCTATCCCCCTCCCGGCCTGCCCGCCCGCCCCATGGTTTCAGTAATAACTCAAACATCTGCACGTGGATAGGGCATCGCAGATTTCCAAGTCATGCGGTATGGGAGTCGGGCAAACCGCCCCTCCGCTGTGTGTCTCTGTCGTTGAGGCAACAGCCTGAACTTATGCAATCAGTCACGCTGCATGTGCCAGCTGGTAGCGGTAGACTGAAACAGAGAGGATGCTTTTTAATCCTTAGGGAAACAGCAGACATCATTCGGAGGAGATTTTCTTTTGGTTCGTCATATTTACCGCTCTGTAGTCCGATTTGGTTTCATTTAACAGTAACATAATTGATTTGTTTGAGGCATGAATGTTCTGTATGTTGAATGACAGGATTCAGTCACGTTCTCAAGCACATTGTGTTTGAAGTATATTCTCTACGATCTCAGAAGTAATGTATCCAATATTCTGAACAGTTCACTTGTGGATGCCACCCTCCTACACTATCTCTACTATTAATTAAGTAATTCATTGGAGTATTGCACGTAATTCTCAAGCAAGGTGTGTGACAATAACAAAACATCTCATCTCCTTTGAAGTGTGTTGTGACTCAACACAAGACGTGCAGTTCTGCTGTTGGGATGGACAGCATCGAAGGTGGCTAACATGATTTGTCTGATAGTTCCCCCATGCTCAACAGTCATTGTTTATTTATTTTGTCTCCATCCAACAGCCAAGGCTTTGAGGAGCCACGATGAGGAAAGTCATCCTGCTGTTGTTGCTGCTGTGCTTCACGGCGCATTCCAGGGGAAAACGTAAGTGTTTAGATGTAGAAATATGACAATATGATAAGTAATAGTGTTGTTTATCTGTGGATATGTTTGTGGTATATTAGACATCATTGTCAATCCACATCTGTCGTTCTTTATATTGTTATATAATTCACACTGCTTTCATTTCCTCTTTTTTTCCTGTCTGTCTTTAGTCCACAGCCCGCCAGGGAAGCCCGCACTCACCAGCTGTCGTTCTCCCGAAAAAGAGACCTTCACCTGCTGGTGGAAGCCCGGCTCCGATGGAGGGCTGCCCGCTACCCACGCCCTGTACTATCGCAAAGAAAGGTTTGTGGCAGAGACGGGGATGGGTTGTTCCTCGTCAAGAGAGAAGTCTAATGTAGGATTCAGCAGCAGGTTTGATTTTGTCAAGTCTGAAGGGCTCCACAGAGGAAGTCAGGAAAGATGATGACGTCACATCAACATAGGAGAGTAAAATAACTTATTGTCAACACAATTGGACATCTTGGCATTGTCAAGGTCAGTGAGGTACTTTGAGGCATAGTAGCATTAGACTACCATACACCATCCTCAGAGTAGCCGCCAGCTGCTTCTTTTCACTTCACCTCTGAGTGAACGCAATGCATGCGTCCATCTTTCTGAGATCTTCCCTCTACTTCTCGGGTCCTCTGACCAATCAACGCAGACAGCAACGACACCATCCTCCAGCTTTCTAAACATAGACACTCCCAGTTGTGATTATTAGAGGACCCATCCACTGGAATTTGAAAGCCAAGTGTCTGTAACGGGGGCCAAATGCTCATACAGAACACATTGGTGGAGTTATTTTCCATGTCCTCTTGTAAAGAAAAACACCCTAGAGATCCTAGAGACGCACACACACACACACACACACATGCAATGACGTGCTGTTCCCCTGCCTCTCTTGCAGCTCGGAGACGGTGTACGAGTGCCCGGACTACCACACAGCTGGAGAGAACTCCTGCTTCTTTAACAAGAACGACACGTCCATCTGGATCAACTACAACATCACAGTAGTGGCCACCAACGCACTGGGCAGGGCCTTCTCTGACCCTGTGGAAATAGATGTGGTGTACATTGGTGAGGAAATGTGTGCTTTTTTTTGGAGAGGGGGATTGTATTTGTTCTTTTGATGTTCGAGGCACAATTTCAACATGAGGATTAAAAAAAAGTGTATTTTAACACTGGGTGACACTGCGACTGTTGCTCTCTGAGTGCACTCACTCTCCCTCCAGCTGTAACTACTCCCCGAAGGTCACCCTTTAAAAGCAGTGGATATATTTATGGTATTTTCATGGAATTTATTGATGTCAAGAAAAGTGTTGAATAATTCTAGCCATTTCTTTCAACTGGCATCGAAATAAATGGATATTGGGCAACTCTACTTCATATTATATAACAAAATATGAATATTAAATGAGGTGTGGAGTCCCATCCTGTCATGGTGCTTATTACAACAGAAGCATGTTGTTCATGAAATATCCAAAAGGCAGTGTAAAGCATTAAGAAGACACAAAGTGTCCTCCTTGCCCCTGAGGCTGCTTATCTAAAAGTGCTCCTCCTCCTCTTTACTAGTTTCCTTGACCTGATTTGGTTAGTATCAGTCCTAACCTTTCATTGTCTCCAAGAAGTTAACTTAAAGCCTACACATTAACATTTGCGTCGACAAACATTTGTAAAGCTGCTGCAATGGCAGTGTTCCTCCACTGGAGGTGTGCATTGGTTTACTCTTGCATAGAGAAAGAGACATGCGCACACTCCTGTCTACAGGGAACACTCCTTACAGTCTTTCTGTGTTATGAACATTATTATCCGCTTAAATTATTTTTATATTCATCCCTCTCAGTCACACACACACACAAACACAGCCACTCTCATTCACATTTTCTCTCTCCCCCCTTTGCAGTCCAGCCTAATCCTCCAGAGAAGGTAACAGTGACAGTAATGGAGGACAAGGGCTGGCCCTTCCTTCGGGTGTCATGGCAGCCGCCACATAAGGCTGACACCCGCTCTGGTTGGATCACTCTCATCTACGAGCTCCGCATCAAGTTGGAGGAGGAGAATGACTGGGAGGTACGTACTTCATCGCCCAAGGGAGTGGACCGGTGGATAAAATGCTCGGTCCTCATGTTAATTAACTAGCCTTGCTGTTAAATTGAACCTTTAAAACGTATTATTTAACCTCGCCCTCCAAAATGTTCTGGACTGTGCATAACCGCTCACGCTGTGTCAACGGTGTCAACTGTGTGTGTTTATTTCCAGATGCACCTTGCAGGCCAGCAGAAGATGTTTAACATTTTCAGTCTGCGGTCAGGTGGTAAATACCTCGTAGAGGTGCGCTGTAAACCTGACCATGGCTTTTGGAGTGAATGGAGTTCCACTTCCTACGTCAAAGTTCCTGACTGTAAGACATCTACCATCGATTATACAGTTTAATACACAGTAGCATACTTTTTTAATACGATATAATATATACAAACAAAAATAAACAAATTGACGGAAAACCAGTAAGAGGGCAGGAAACCCAACTGGGAACATGAGGGACAAACGCAGGAACGTAGATATCAGTAAACAAAGGTAGACAATCTGACAATGACACGTGGACTAATGCATGATAGGCTAATAAAGTAGTGACGCACAGGTGTGGTGTAAAACAGGCGGGAAAAAGACAAAGACAGGAAGTGAAACTAAACACAGGACACAAGAAACAGGGAACTTCAAAATAAAACAGGAAATGAACTAAACAAAACCCAGACTGAAGCTACAGCCAGGAGATGTTTAGCTTAGTTTAGCATAAAGAAACTGTGGGAAAATTGCTGGCCTGGCTGTTGCTAAAGTTAAAAACCAGCTGTTCCCTCTGTCTTTATGCTAAGCTAATTATATCCTGAATTCAGTCCCTTGATGAACAGACAGATGTTCTGGTCTGACATATTTCTCAAAATGTGAAATATTCCTTTGACTAATGCTAATGAGATACACAACACCTCTAATATCCTGTAATATTAATCCCCATATAAAGATAATAAGACACTCACGGTGTTCTGTTGTGTCTTACAGATTTTCATCGAGAGAAGTCTACATGGATTCTTATAACGGTCTTTTCTACCTTTACCTTCCTCATCCTCACGTGGTTGCTACACATGAACAGACACAAGTAAGACAATGATCGTGAAATTCTGATGCAATGTATCTTTGTGGTAATATGAACACATGTGACATATGTTATGCAACAGAGGTCCAAACCTAATCATTAGCGATCATTAGTGATCATGACTTTGATCTTAATAATATAAATAATACAAGTACTTATATTTATTTTAAGCACATTATTCAGTTGTTGTTTTGTTGTGAAAAGCACAGAAATATCTCAAGTTTTAGTAATTAGTAGTACTTTATTCACTGGAACATGTTTGAAACCATCAAAGAATAACTAACATGTTATTGTCATTTGTATTTATTTCTTATCATTGGCAACTAGATAATCATTTTGTTATTGCAGAATAATGAAAATCCTACACTGAAACTGATACTTAAGTTGTGGTCATAAAATAATACTCTGGGCCTTTATATTATACAACAAAATAAGTGTTGATTTGTCTTGACTTAGATCTCTTTTTTTTTCTTGTGTGAAGTCTGAGGCATTGTATTCTGCCGCCCGTCCCTGGTCCTAAGATTAAAGGATTTGATAAGCAGCTTCTCAAGGTAAAGCAGCTACATAATGAAGCAATGTGTTGTCTTAATAATATTTTTTTAATAAGAAAAGCTACTTCTGACTGATTGTATCACTACTTTTCTCTAACTGAATTCCTCTTTGTGTGTAGAATGGCAACTCTAACGAGATCTTCAGTGCACTGGTGGTGCCTAATTTCCCTCCGACCACATCATCCAATTATGAGGACTTGCTGGTGGAGTACTTAGAGGTTTATGTCCCCAGGGAGCAGGAGCTGGCGCTGGAGGAAAGCAAGGATCTACACAACGTTTGCCTCAAATCTGAGAGCTCCACATCTGACTGCGACTCTGGCCGAGGCAGCTGCGACAGCCACACTCTGCTGATGGATAAGTGCGGGGAGGCAAAGAAGGGAAAGCGGCTAACAGATCGGGAATGCAGTCCGATGCGGACGGAGGCACAGAGGCACCTGAAGGACTGGGAGGAGGAAGCGTTGAACTATGCTCACGGAGACATCGTTAGCCGTGAAATGTCCAGTGGGAGGGTGAAGACCTGGCCCTCTGTGTTTTCTCCACTTCCCCGGTACAGCTCAAGCCCACTGGACCAACAGAGCTCACTTCAGATGGCGAAACAGCATTCCCTCTCTACGTCCTCCCACCTCAAGCAGCCTGACCACAGCACCAAGGAGGCTCTAGGACAGAGCTACTGGGACATTTGCTTGAGCAGCAAGCAACCTCATCTTCTCAATCCCCAGACGCTGGCCTGCCGAGAACTCCAGGCCCACAGCGATGTCAACATCTCCAGCATCGGCCTCAAGCGGGCACCTGCCGGTCTGCGGTCACCCGCTCTCCACACCACCGAGTACGTCGAAGTCCAAAGGGTCAACAATGAAGACATGGTGCTTCTCCAGCCCGTTGTGTCGGGCTGCGGCCGCATGGAGGGCTGCTTCCAGATGCCCCAGGGGGAGGTCTGCAGCAAAGTGAAGGGGGTGGACAGTGACAACATATTGCTGCTGCAGAGAGAGGGGGTGGAAGAAGACAGGTGTCCTTGTGTGGACCAGGAGACGAATGAAGTGACAGGGAACTGCCACATGTCGTGCACAGTTAGCCCTACGCAGAAGCCTTCAGGCTGCATTTGCACTGTCACGCCGGTACGGGACAAAATGGCCCCGATAGAGAATGGCTATGTTGACACTGCCACCATGTGCACACTGCACACTTGCTAGCTGCCCACGTAAAGCCCAACTGGCAGGTCTGGGACACTGGAAGATCTGTTTTAGGCCGGGACTGAGACAAAAAAACACGAACACTGGATGGCTCAGATATTAAGAAACAACTTCTGCTCATGTATGAGATGTCTTTATTCTGATTACACCGCAGTTACACGTTTTGCGAATCAAAACTGATTGAATGATGTGAATAATAATCTTCAGTTAACTTTATAAAGAATGATTGATTGTATAACTTATTTGTTACTATATGCCATCATAATGTCTTTATATTTCATAAATATTTCTCTCACTTTTTTTAAAATGCCTTTAATGAAATATATTGATCGATGCTGTTGGAATGTGAGAATCTGTTCAAATGATTTGTGTAAAATGGCAGAAAGCTCAAACATAAAATATTTTAGTTTTGTTTTGAATTTTTGTTTGTCTGTATTTTCTCTGCTCTCTGAACATTACATGTTAACGACAATATGGGGTACTGCAATATTTTTAACAGTTTCAGTTCAAGTACTAGTACAGTATTCAGTTGAGGCGCCATAAAATAAATGCTAAAGTTGAAAGATAAACATGTATTTTATTTCCTACATGACATGTCTCTTTTGCATCTATCCAGCTTTATAAACAGCCCAACCATATACAAAATGCAATTTGAAACAGCAATAAAATATTTCTGGAAGCTTGCCGTAAAAATCATGCTAAATACATTTACAATATACAGCAACGGGAAGTAGATTTATGTTTTGTGACAACTACTATATTAATGATTACATGCTTGTTGTTATTGTATGTAATTTGCAATAATGAGGCAAACACATGCTGATTGATCAACTACGACACTTATTTTCTTTACAAATCTGTAATCCTTTATTTTACATAAATATTTGTACACATTAATAAATAATGGAAGTTATTGACTATAATTACTATATTGACTATAATTTAACATAACAATGTCACTACACTGGACACACCTTGTCTTTCAATAACGTCCAGTAAATGGACCTGTACTTGTATACAGTTCAATTTAAATATGCCACAGTACAGTGCCATATAATAGACATTTTCTTTACAAATGCCTCGGGTGTGCGTGCGCACGCATCCAGTGACGTTGCAGAGGAGCCACTTTGCTGGAAAGTCGTTGACGCTCCAGGGGCAGTAACGGTTGAAGTCCGCTGCTGAGCGTCAGACGGTGAAGGGAGTCTGGTGCTGTTTGGGCCTCAACGTGCTCAACATGTTGAAAGTACTTTCCTCTCTCAGTGGCCGGTGTGTTTTAACGGGGCAGTGCGGCTCCCGTTCCGGTTCGGCCAAATTCCATTTGGCAAGTGGTGAGTTAATTGGATTATTATGGTCTGTGAATGCAAACTAAACATGGGCTGCATTTTAATTATGATGCGTTCTAGAAAACCTTCCGACCTCCTAGAAGAAGAAAAAAGAACTAATTGCAAATTCATCTATTTCACGAAAAGCACTTGTCTGATGCCACACAAGAAAATGGGAGCGCACCATGGTGCACCATATGTACCATATGCGTGTTCGATATGCGTGTACTAAAAGTTAACGTAAAGTAATTTTGCCATAATTTAGTCAGAAATAATACATATAATCATCCACTAACATATGTTCTGCATGTAAATTGATGTCAACATATATGTCGCTAATGTTATTAGGAATGAATGGTTACCATGAACAATCTCTGAAAGTTATATTTTCAGCACAGACGTTTTTTTGTGAAAACGAGCAGCGCTCAAGCATCTCACATTTTATAATCACAAGTTTACAGGCAGGACTTTATCCTGTGTTACACAATGCAGAGTCCAGGTGAATGTATGTGGTTTAGATTCCAAGCCAGGTTTTATGCAGATTATATACTGAAAGTCTGAATTTTACTTAAACAATAACAGCATTAACACAGATTAAAATTGCACATCTGTCAGTCTGTAGATAATAAGGGGAAATAATCGGAGAGACCTCTGTAAGAAAGTCAGTTCCTGAAAGTCTTAGTACATGTCTCTTTTACCTCACTGAACTTCAATCGCAATTGTTTTACAGGTGCATTATGTCAGAAATCAACCCTCAAGCCCCGTCCCACAGACGTCCCGGATATGCCCCCATGCAATTTCCAACCAGAGGAATACACGGTAATAAAGAACAACATCCTCCAGGAATACAGCGTCTCTGTCTCGCAAAGTTATGCCTTGTATTTAGAAATACTTCATAGAAAATGTGGATATAAACATGCTGGTACTGACATTGACTGTAACTCCTGCACTGTGTCTCTGTCTCTGTCCAGGGTATGTCCAAAGAGCGGATGATGGAGATCCGCAGGAAGAACTGCAACCCCATGATCATGAAGGTCACCTACTATAAGAAGCCAGTGTTCGTCCACCAGGGATACATGCAGTGGCTGTGGGACGTGGACGGGAAGCGATACCTGGATCTATTTGCTGGTGTGGCTACTGTCAGTGTGGGCCACTGCCACCCGTAAGGGCCTTTTTTCTTTTACTGTGTCGCTGACTATACAGTTCTGAATAAAAACAATAATTTAAATCATTCTTATATCTGATCATCTGTGGGTACAGGAAAGTAATAGCAGCTGCAGAGCAGCAGTTGAAGAGACTGTGGCATACTACAAACATCTACGTCTACCCTCCTATCCATGAGTACTGTGAGAAACTAGCTTCCTACTTCCCAGATCCTCTCAAGGTACATCGGGGGATTTTTTTGTCCTATCAGCTGAGACCAGGATGCTGCATTAATACGTGGGCTAACTTCAAATGTCTGCTGGTCTTCGTGTCCCTGTCCAGGTGGTATATCTGACCAACAGCGGCTCAGAAGCCAATGACCTGGCCATGCTGATGGCTCGACTTCACACAAAAAACTTTGACATCATCACTTTAAGGTACAAGTCTTTTCATGAATTATGACATCCTCCTGTGCGTCATAATGACGTAAAAAGTGTATGAAATTGCAGAAATGTTTTTTTTTGTGTTAATGTAACAGTAACGGCTGTAGTATGTCCTTTTTTCACATTAATTCAAGATCCTATATGAACAAACATAATTAATTATATAACACATAGACAGGAGAAGTACAGAGTGTGAGTTAACATCAGATTACAAAGTTGATGTTTTCAGCTCCTACTCAGGAATATGAAAAAATATTTGTCTTGAAAGTCTGTTAAAATATAATTATTATATTCATTCAGCGTTTCACAAATTGCAGAAAAATGAACTGCAATCTAAATGATCAAAATGTTTCTGATTGGTTTTCCTCTTCCAGAGGATCATACCACGGTGGCAGCCCACAGACCATGGGTCTCACCTCCAACGCACCATACAAATACCCCATCGCCAATGGTTTGGGCTGCACAAATGTATGTATGCATGAAAATACTACAATAACATTATTAAAAACACATATAACTGATGATGCACAGTATAAATTGTATTCAAATGAAGGTGAATATAGGATTTGGGAATTAAAACTTGAAATAAATTGGCGCTAATTCGTTCTTTTGTGTTCTCACGGCCTCTTCGTGCATATATTCAGTGCATTCATGAACTCATTCGATTTCACAATGTTTTGCAGGTGGGAAATGCTGTGGCAGCGTTCCAAGTTTCATGACGATTTCTTTGTGTTGCGTTCATTCTGAGTGACTGTTGCTGTCAGGTTGATCTCGCTGACTCGGTTTCTGCTCAAACAAACAGACCATGTGTCCCGATGTGTTCAGAGGTCCGTGGGGAGGAAGCCACTGCAGGGACTCTCCTGTGCAGACCACCAGAGAATGTGGCTGTGCCCAAGGTACTGCAACGCCTGGACCCACGTCTCCACACACTCACACAAATGTGTTTATGTACAGTTGCAATTCACAATTGTGTTTCTTTCTCTAATATCTGACTAAAAGTCATCAGCGTAAAACAGGTCAGCTCTAACCTTGAAAAGTCCAAAGTCTCCTACTGTTGATCATTTACCTTTTTCAAACATTTGACCATTTTACGTAATTTTAGCATTATAGTAAAGCCTGTGTCTCAGCGAGAGAGCCAACCTGCCAACGTATCTACATGACAGTTTATACAAAACAAACGACCGTTAAGCTTTGAAATATGACATCAATAATCAGTCAATAACAACTCTGCTGCCGTGCTTTATATATAGTTGTTAGTTGTTTTGAATGTGGAAAATTAGGACAAAATTGATATCATGGTGATTATAACACCCATATCTCAATCCACAAAATACAAATAATATTAAAATACAATGGATAGCGTGAAATCTCAACAACAACAAAAACGTGTTTTGTATTATTTCAAGAATTTAGGATCTAACTATGTGACTGCTTTTGGTTACCTTTAACTTTCATTCCTTCATAAACTGTGAACCATGTGGTATTATGATCATTTCTTCATGATACTATTTTATGGAAAGATGATAAACAATATTTTGCCCGTAGCTTTTGTATAAAGAGTAGCATTACCTTTTGTATACACTTGCTATTGTCTGTATTAGTTTAAAATTAACCCTTTGTTTAATCCCACAGGCCATTGCATGGCTAACGACCAGTACATTGGACAGCTCCAAGAGACGTTTGCTACCAGTGTCCCGAGTCAAATTGCTGCTTTCTTCGCAGAGCCGATTCAGGTACTTTCTTTTGTGGAGAATTACAAGAAATGTAGTCTTAGTGTCAACGTGTTGTTAGTGCTTTTGCATGTCTAATCTGTTGCTTTTTCACAATGGATGTTATATATATAACATTATGGAGTGTATGTCTTTACAGTAATATCAATTACTTTGTTAGTATGCCATCCATGTTCATTGTGACGACTGCTGGTGTTGGGACTGTGGTATGTGTGTTATATTTGTACAGGGAGTGGGAGGAGCTGTGCAGTACCCTAAAACCTACCTAAAGGAGGCCTTCAAACGTGTAAGAGAGAGAGGAGGGGTCTGCATTGCTGATGAGGTTAGTTTCATATGTTTTAAAATATTTTTTATGGATTTCCTTTTTATAACTTAATCATAAACATAATCATCTTTTTTTTTGCACCTGACAGGTCCAGACCGGATTTGGGCGAACAGGAAGCCACTTCTGGGGTTTCCAAGGTCACGACGTCATTCCTGATATGGTTACACTGGCGAAGGGCATTGGTAATGGATTCCCAATGGGAGCCGTTGTTACAACACCAGGTGAGATGATAGCCTAAGATGTGAAAACCTGCTTGTATGTTCAAAAAGGATAAAAACAGTTATAAATGAGTGTGCAAAGTGTATTGTTCTTCATTATTTCCACTATTACATTGGAAAGATGCATAGAAAGACATGGCAACCTGGTTTCCAAGATACGGAAGTTTCAAGCAGATTTATTTAGTGAGTTCAGAGTTTGCACTCTCTCCACTAAATAAACTCAAAACAGCCTCATTATTTAACGGAGCAGCGATTGGAGGTGTGAGCTTGTTTATTTGATGTGTTTTACAGAAATTGCGGCCTCATTTGCCAAGGGGGTTCACTTCAACACCTTTGGAGGAAATCCTGTGGCTTGTGCTGTTGCTTCCTCAGTGCTTGATGTAAGAATTCATCTTCTACTTTTAAATCAACCATATTTTTTATGTCTTTCGGCAACGTATTATTAAAGCTGCGTCTGAAAAACGAAAAATGTATAATCACAGAAGCACAGAAAATAACAATTCAAACACGACTCGCGTATTTTTACGTTCCAGGCGATCAAAGAAGACGGCGCGCAGCAGAACAGTCTTACTGTGGGAACCTATCTGATGACAGAACTGGCAAAGCTCAGAGACCAGTATGAGATCATCGGTGACGTCCGTGGAAAAGGCCTGCAGATTGGTGTGGAAATGGTCAAAGACAAGGTATTTACTTTGTAACAAAAGGGATGCTCTCCTCACCTCGCATGCTTGAACAACGTGTGCATGCTGGGCCTCCCGGGGGCATGGTTCAGCAGTGCCCTAGTTAACCATTAGCGGGAGCAGCAGTGACCGTCTGTAAACAATCTCAGCTGCAGTAAATGCACTTTTGTTTGTTGATAATGTGATATATTGTATTTAAAAAGAGACAAACTGATAAAATAAGTCAGCTGTCCTTGCTTGAGTCCAGAACTTTGAATCTGCACCACACCATTGCATTCAAATCGACTGATTTGTCTGGCGTGGTGACAAGAAACAATGGTTTCTGAGGGAGAACTAACGATTAGCCAATCAGCACCAGGGGCGGGACTAACACCTTTTGTAATGCCATTGTCATGCTGTTGTCAGCTGTGCAGTTATGACCCACTTAAATAAACAAATCAATTTTACAAATACTCCTCTTCTCAATATTGCCCGATGTTTCTCTTTGCTGGAGATGTTTTGAGAGGCTACATTGCATAACCTTTTCAGTGTTTCTGACTATTGGGTCAGCAATTTAGGAATAAGGATTCCGTCCTTATTCTATTATTCTTTGGAAGCGTGCTGATGTGTCAGCAGTCACCACAAAATGATGTAACAAAGAAGCCACTCCATTTTCTATGTTAGAAAATGCCTATCCCATATTCAGATATATAACCTCTCGAGGCAACGAGGTGAGGCGCTTGAGTCCCAATCAGATAGTTATTTGACTGAAGCAGTTGCACAGCGTTCATTACTGCAATTGCTATGGTTACCGTAACACATCCAGCCTCGTTCATCCTTTCACCTCCTCTCTGCCACCCACAGGCCAGCAGAGACCCGCTGTCTCCGCAGGCAATGAGTGAGATCTTCGAGGACATAAAGGACATGGGAATCCTGATCGGGAAAGGAGGACTCTACGGACAGGTAACAGCACTCACCTTCTGCCCCTTTTTGCAGAGTCAGCATGCGGTATAAACACAGCTGGCAACGACATCACTGTTGAGAACTAAAGCTAAATAAGTTTGATTTTCACGATGCATCATCACAGACCCATGTTGCTTTTGGTAGTAGCTTGCCAAAAGGATTCACCCTGATGACACATTTTAATATGGATTAATATTATGAATATTGCTGTGTCTGCTGCTTAACATATATTCCCGAAATGCCTTTACACTGAATAAAGCACCTTATCTGTTGATATGTTTTTCCAAATCTCCCTTCTTGTTTTCTGTTTTTCTTAGACCTTCCGCATCAAACCACCAATGTGCATCACGATGGAGGACGCAGAGTTCTTCCTGGCCATTTTTAACAAGTCCATCCACAACTACATGGAAAGAAGATAAAAGTGTGATGAAGGTCAGCTGGTTTGCTCATTGCCAAGGAACCAACCTACCTTCTGAGGAAGACTATACCTTTGGATAGCAATAATACAACTTTTTAACCCCATTCAATTATGTTGTAATTAACATACTAAATTCACTTAAAGTCAGGGTGTATTTTTTAGTGTATTTTCTCTTTACACCCAGACAGCAATGAATCCATCAAAGAGTCTGACAAAAAGAAAAACAACTAGCAATAGCCAGTTCGTTGTTCACATTATGTAATAAAAAGTTTGGGGGGCGTGGCTTTGGAAGGAGGACTGAAATGACAGGCAGTGTTGTCGACTTGGCGGCTTTCTCCATCGCTTTAGTGACCTTTGGAGCTAGTACTGCCAGCTACTTTTGGTGGGATAATTCTTAAATTCTTGGTTTCTCCAATGTGACCGACACAAGATTTCACTCACCTCACTAGATACATGAGAAAATAATCTTGTATAGTGCCTTTATAACAACTGAATTGAAGATCACTTTGCTTGTTTCCATCTGCTGACTCATGCTTGGATGTAACGTTGTATAATTGTAATTTCTGAACACATGCTTTTTGCTGATCATAGATGTGAATGTAGTAATATTAAATCTGTGAGCTTGACGCAACCTTGTGGTGTTACACGTTGGTCACATTGGTCGCTCAGTGGGTTATAATACTTAGATATCTTTTCATTTAGTCCTTGCTTATTCATCTAAGAGAGCACTACCTCAAACTGCTTGACAGTCCTGCACAAAAGAGGGTCTCATGGTCCAAATACAAGAGTACAGTCCCCAAACCAACAGATGGGGATGTGGAAGGCGTCAGTAAGGTATGTAGTGGAGCAGAGGTATCCGAGCGTTATTTAGGAAGCCTAAGGGGTCGTGGAGACCATGATGCTCAGTATGAGGGATCAGGCTTTTTATAGCCATGGATTCTGCCACTTTGCAGGTGCAGCCAGACGCTATGACAGCCTTCATCAAAGATGCTGCCAGTTTTGTGCAAAGCAAGCACGGTCACACTAACTCACATAACACTCACCTCAAGGTGGGGGAGGCCAGCATCTTCTTCTGGCCTCAAACAGGAAAGAACCGGCGCCACCCAAAATATCCGGCCCGTCTTCCAAACGTAATTGGTGAGCAAGTTGAGAGGACCTCGAGAGACGACTGGTTATACATTTACCTGTGACGTTTTCAGAGGAATCATTGTAGTTTGGGCGGGTCAGGGGACCATTGGCTGCTCACTGGCCACACATCCTTGAGACTTTTTAGAAAAAGTAGAGCCGGAAGTAAGTGTGCTGCTGAGTGTAAGAGGGTGAAGGGAGTCAGTCTTTTGCCAGCATGCGCTTGTCTCAGGCACCAGTGAGAGGATCTTCAAGGTGCTAAAAGCTGCCGATTCATTCAGTGACGATGCAGATTAATAATATTCAGCTCAGAGTTGTTTGTACCTCTAGCAGACAGTTTTAGTTTTTCTTTACAAATTCACAAGACCAGCATCTTTCATCTATGCTGCTGCACACATCATCCGAACACACACTCTAATGACGCTGTCACAGGCTACACTAGCCATCCAGACAAGCACACAGTACAAGATGTAGGTGTGCATTAATTGATCTTTCTGACTTTGGTGATGGTTATCCAAGCCATCCAAGTTTCATGATGACTTCTCTGTGCTGCGTTCATTCTGGGTGACTGTTGCCGTCAGGTTTCTGCTCAAACAAACAGACCACGAGTCCCGATGCGTTCAGAGGTCCGTGGGGAGGAAGCCGCTGCAGGGACTCTCCTGTGCAGACCACCAGAGAATGTGGCTGTGCCCAAGGTACTCCAACGCACGCATACATGGCTCAACACACTCTGGTTATCTCGCTTGCTGCTCCATAAATCTGCTAACTCACCACTATTGTCCGTGGGACTATGCTTTATGACAATTTCTGCAATATTCCTCCAACAATGTTAATCTTGCACAGTAAATTATGATACGGGACATTTATCAATACTTTTGTATGATACGGAAAGACATTAAACAATGTACTGAATAATTGCTAGACCCTTCCATGCTGTAATGTGTTAAAACTATCTTGGTTATACTGCATTTATACATGCTAATTTCTCACTAAAACAATTTATCTTATGTAATAAATGTGTGTCACCAACCAAACGGCATATAAATGTAAACATATACAGTGTTTTACTGCCAGAAATGGTTACTAGAAGTATTAATGCAAATAATTCCAGAGTTGTCTTATAAATACCAACATGCAGTATCACCTTTATTTTTTTATGATGCAGTAATACCACCACGGAGCTCTTTATGACAAACCAAGCGACGCAAGTCCCAAAACTGATAAGATGTCTCCTATGCACGCCTGTATGTTTTTAATCAGCACAGAGATGTTCATAAATTACTGGGAAATGTACTAAGAGTCTCACACACACACACACACGTAATTTAAAAAACAAAACTATTCCCTCCTGGGAGTCAGCCAACCGGTCCATTAAAAGTCCACTTTCAAACAGCTTCTTTTAGTGTATCTTCCCAGAGTTCCCTGTGTCCCTGCTGAGTCACACCCTTGGCCCAGATGAAGATGTGTTATCTGTTCTTCTTCTTGTCTTTTTTGCTCTTGCTCACGGAGCTGTGAGGTGTGTTCGAGGAGAGAGCCCTGGAGTGACCGCTGGTCTTCAGGTGGTCAAACAACTTGTTTCTTGTGGAGAACTCGCTGTCGCAGGTCACACAGCGGAGGATTAGTTCACCCTGGAGGTGGAAATGGGGATATGTGATTTCATAACATAAGCAGAGAAGATTTTTCTAACAGTAAATAATGTAATACGGTTATTTTTGATAGCTCAAAAAGGAATGGTAAAGTAAAAACTGCCGCTGGACGCATTTGTAAGCAGAAGAGATTTGTAGGGATAAAATGATAAATACAAACCTCAGGGATCTGTTCTCCGTCTGTGTTTGATTTGACACTCTTCAGTTTTTCTTTTCCTCCTGCCTTCTTTCCTTTTGTCTTCGCAGAGCTGCTGAGGCAACAATTAGATGACAGATAAGTAAAACTCACATTCTCAGCTAAAAAAAAAAAAAAAAAAAAAAACCTCACCATTTCATCTAAAACTCTAATCCTGCCACATAATTCAGGAAATAATGTTGAATCGCTTATTCCACACACGAGTAGAGTGAGTTCCTGCTCGTGCTTCGCAACTGTAACTGACGCGTTAGAATTACCAGCTGCCGCTGCAGTTCGCCTCACCTCACCTCTACGGAGCATTTTAGCGTCATTTAATTTCCAACAGGCGGTTGTGTCCAGTGAAAAGGCTCCACTAAACTAACGGTTCACTACCTGCCCAGCAACAAACAACCAACCGACAGACAGAGTTAGACTGACTGGTGAACTGGACCCACCTCTTGACGTCTGTGGGGGCGGGATCATCCTGCTTCTCAGGCTCTGGAGTGTTCTCTGACTTCTCGGGGGCATCGTCCTCGCAGGTGGTCAGTGTTGGTTTCTCCACTTCCTTCTCCACTTCCTTCTCCACTTCCTTCTCCACTTCCTTCTCCACTTCCTTCTCCACTTCCTTCTCCACTTCCTTCTCCACTTCTTCCTCCTCCTCCCCGTCCTCAGGAGTACTCTGCCATGGAGCATGAACAAACAAGGCTTTTTAGGGTCACTTCACACTCAACCATACACAGCTTCTGGAAGAAAGAAAAGTTATTACTCACCTGTACTACTTTCTGCTGTTTCTTTTTTCTCTTTTGCTTTTTGGACAGCCTGAGTAAGTGGAGAAAAAAAATGGCAGAAATGATGTAAACCGTTGATGTGTCGATCAGGTTATTCTAACCACCCTGACAACCAGGTGAAAAGCAAGAAAGCTACACACTTTTGCCTTGGCTTGTCTTCCTCATCCTCTTCCTCCTCCACATTCTCCTCCTCTATTCCCTCCTTTCCATTAAGACCAAATGTATCATCCTCCTCCTCCAGCTGTTGTCGTAGCAACGCCAATAGCTCCCGGTGCTTTTTGGATTTTGAATGGTTTTTCATACTGTACAAAAGAAAGGAAATGGAAAAATTAAAATAAACTTTAATTAATTGCATTAATAACAAATGTAACAGTGTATGAAGTGCATGAATAGCCTTTGCAGAAGTACTAACATAATCATTAAAAATGATTGACCTTCCTCCATGGAAAAGCTAAATTCGCTAAATTAAGGAATTAAACCCAGAGTAAGAAAACTAAACAAAAATGCAGAAATGACAACGACTGACATTGTCATTCAAGTTTAACTATTAAGAGTTTTTCTCCATCGTTTAGATAGATCGATGCGAATGAAAATCGCTTCACCACAAATGTTTTAAACAAAGTCCATGAAATAGTCATCAGTGGCAATCAGTTAGCGGTGAAGTGATTTACAACGCCTTATCATTCCTGGTTTTTACATCAGACCATAGAGTCAGTCACATCAGGTCTACTATGAACACTTTGAATTAAAATAAGCTTTGTTAATGCCGCGTTGAAATCAATAAAACACTGCGTCGCTGGACCCCGTGCTGATTTTACGTTGCTAAGAAGCATTCACAGCTGAGTGACGGGAACTAGCTTTTAGGTCCAGGGGATAGCAGGTAGGCGAGTCCAAGGTTACTCACGCTTTATCTGATTTGAAGGATTTGTCACAGGCTGGGCAGTACAGATCATCATAATAATCATCAATTGTCAGTCCGTCTGCATCAGGCTGGTCTGCTTCAGTGAATGAATATTGATGATTGAAAAAAGAAAGATTTAAAAAAGGCCCCAGACACACACAAAGAACAAGAAAAGTACTTCACTGACGATGAACTTCTATTCAAACATCACTTGCCAATTAAAATCTGTGGAAATTGCTGACATCGTTGCTGCGTATGGGATTCAACATTTTTTATCTTATATGCAAACTGCAAATGACTTTGTTCAAAGACAGCCTGAGAGGATACTGTAACAATGTCTTAAACTGATTTAGAGGAACAGAAGACAAACAGGTGGCTCTGAAAGTGTGTCAAATGTCTCACAAGAGCAGAGTTTTACGGAGCGACAAAACCTATTAAAACAGACGAATAACTGAGGCTTTAATCTCAAACGTCTCACTGACCTCCTCCCTCTCCACCGTTCTGCTCCCGCGTGTCGATATCCAGCTCGTCTTCGTCACTCTCTGATGCATCTCCAAACTCCTTTCCATACTGAGCCTCTATCTGCTGCAGCTCCTTCTCAAGTTCAGACATGGCCGCCCAGCTCTGCTCCTTGTACTCCTCTGCCAGTCTGGGACACACAGTACAGTATTAGAGGTATAAGGGGGGGGGGAAAAACAGAGAAATATAAATGTCACATTTATCCGTCGACGACCTACTTGGCCTGGCTGAGCTTCTGCTTCCGCCTCTCCGCCGCCACCTTCTTGATCTTCTCGGCGTTCTGCTCCTCCACCAGCTTCCTGTGGGCCTGCACGCGACGGTCACGCTTGCGAACGAAAGCCACAAGTGACCGCACAAGCTCGTTGCGCTCTTTCCGAGCCTTCTCCCTGGTCTTCTTGTTGTCCTTCTCCATGGCCCTTTTCTCCCAGCGGTTGGAGGCCTGCCTCGTGTCGTACTCCTCCTTCCAGGCAAAGTTTTTGCGAGTGCAGAAGCTCTGCCAGTAGCCATAAAACACGTGCACTACCTGTAATTTGCAACAGGAGAGTGATTAAGTACGCAAGACGACTAATAAAGGTTTAATAATATTGTAGTCTTCCTATTCTATAGTAGTTGTTTTTTTGCACAGAAATCATACTATTTTATTCATAGAACTGAATTGTATAAAGAACTTTTACATCATCCAACAGAGAAACAACCGTGAGAGTTTTACGTGTGGTGCCGGCTTACGCTGTCATAGTCACTCTGGGAGTCTCCGAAGGGAGGAAACAACTCCTCTTCTTCCTCCTCTTCATCCACCTTGACATGCTCAAGCTCCTCCTTAGCAATGGACTCAAAGAGATTCCTGTAGACTATGTAAAAGCCCTAAGGGACAGCGAGCAGATAGAAACAAGATGGCATAATTAATTTCTTTCCCCAGAGTCAACGTAGCGGAACAGCAAGTCCTGTCGTTAAGGAGGTGTACTCAGTATTTGGAATTTAAACTCAAAAAATTCAAATCTTGGCTATATTTCCTGTGCTGTTTTCCAGTAGACTGTCTGTGTGTTCTTGCATACTAAAAAGGAGACGGCTGAGATGGATGTTTTTTGTTTTGTGAGGCACAATGTCAAGCTTGTCCACATCCTGCAGGGTAAAAGTTGTCATTATCTTTATCAGCCTTTTGATAGTCACATTACTGCTTCCTCTTACTTGTACTGTCTACTAAAAAGGACAGACGGTCTGACCTGTTAATTAATTTAGGTGCCACAACTCCTGGGAAACAGTCTTATTGTTAAATCAGCAGATAATCAAGTTTCGCGTCATGTGCTATGAATTTGTGGTTACATTTCGCGGCCATTCATACTCATCTCTGTACTTCTTGTAGAAAACCTGTACAGCTTTTACAATAACAGCTTTTCTTTTTTTCCTCTCAGTGTATAACATAGCACAGAAGATATTGGGCTATGTTGATCGTATATATTATACAGTGGCATAATTGATTCAAGTGTCTTTGGCAGAGTGAGATTCGGATTCAGAATAGCATTTTCCTTGTCTGAAAAACACCTGGTTGAAGGTTTTGATGTGACCATAAGAGCTCACCTTCTCATCATCTCCGAAGCCAGAGTAGCAGGTGACCGTGAAGTACTGCAGCAGGTCAATGCTGTCATCTTCATAATCTCCACTGATTCCTCCTTTCATCAGAGCATCCCTGTGATTGTCATACCTGCGACACAAGAGCGGACAGTGGCATCAAACCCAGATACACCAACTTGTACACAAACAGCGGAATAACATATTGGGACTCTTGAGTACGCACCATGCTCTCTCCTGCGGATCGCTCAGGACATCATACGCTGCTTGAATCAGCTTAAACTGCTCCGCCGCATCATCCCCATTGTCCAAGTTTTTATCTGGAAATGTCAGACGGAAACCACCAGGTGTTGTTAAAGTGATAACCTTAACACGAAATATCATGACAGCGTCACATGCTGCTGCAAGAATAACAAAAGTAGAGGGAACAATATACAACATCACAAGTGTTTGCTTTCTGTTAGTTTGGTGTCACCCAGGAGCATAAATGCAGTGCCTCTAGTACATTTCAGAGGTGGGCTAAATGTTGTACTTTTACGTCACACTAGCTGACAGGTCATCGCTGACAGGTCATCGCATGATTTCTATCACAACTTACCGGGGTGCCATTTCAACGCTAATTTACGATACGCCTTCTTCAAGTCGCCGTCTCCCGCGTCCCGTTTCACATCCAAGATTTCGTAGTGACACTTCATCGTGAAGCGACTGGAATAGCTGACGTTACTCGGAAAATGTGCTCCTCACGTTGTCCCAGATGGAGCTAACCGCAGTGTGTAAGCTAGCTATGCTAACCGCAGCATGCTAGTAACCGGTAAACAGCTCTGAAATGATCCAGACGTGTCGGGCGGAAGCGTTAGTAACACTAGTGTAGTGGTTAACATTACATATTTAACTTAGATATACACAAAGTCCTTTATCACAGACTAACGGCTTCTGTGCGCTACGTTACTTTCCGACCGGTTGCTAGGACCATAAGCCATATCTGTAGTGTGGGACCGGTAAATCTCGCGAGAATTGACTGGAAGCTGTAACCACGTGTTGCTGCCCCTACTGTTCATTTTATGTCTCTGGTTCTGTCGTATTGATAAGCTCTACTCGCTCGGAACAAGGACCAATGTGGTGATCCAACATTAAAGACTCTGCATGCCGAACAATATAAATGAGTTAACTGACAATTAACACCATGTTATGTTTATGTTCACAGTTGTTGTGTATGTTGTCCTCCACTACTTCATGACATTTATATAAATCAACCACTCAATTGTTAACTATTATACACGTTGACTACTGCATCTCCTAGTTTATTCCACACTGCTATGGTGAATCTAGGATTGTAGATTGATTATAAGGTATCACAGATGCCAGCTTACTGTCATTAGTTATAATCATAGACTGTATGTAGGTTATAATACCATGATGCTCTCTAGTGGTGACAGGGACACTTGCGTTTACACAGGCCACCTCTTCATGCAACCAAATTTAAAATTAACTTTCGAACATACACAGTAGGTATTTTATGACTCAGTATATTTAAATAGGACTACTTCAATGTGAAACAATTATGAGTAAATACATGTTGTGGTCAAACATTTCAGAGGGTTGCGGGTGTGTGATATGCAGATTTGTGCCCTACTTCTAAAATCCTGGCTACTGCCCTGCGTGAGGACATTATATCACATTATGATTAGGACAATATAATCATTTAAATTACTGGCTAATCCCAGTTAAATCAAACTGAAAAAAGTGCTTAAAACTGATATAAATTGCTTGATCAGAGTATTTAGGGTCATAAAAGTGTCACATCTCATACAAAGTTGGAGGTGAGTTTACTGGTTGCCATTTTATCATTAACATCAATAATTAAAACAACAGTACTTACATATTATATATCCACATTTTAGTTTAGATGTTTTTGGTCAGAAAATTCTCTCTCTCTCTCTCTCTCTCTCTCTCTCTCTCTCTCTCTCTCTCTCTCTCTCTCTCTCTCTCTCTCTCTCTCTCTCTCCTCTCCCTCTCCCTCTCCCTCTCCCTCTCCCTCTCCCTCTCTCCCTCTCTCTCCCTCTCTCTCTCCCTCTCTCTCTCTCTCTCCCTCTCTCTCTCTCTCTCTCTCTCCCTTATTAACTTACAATATGACGCGAGCTCGTGGAAGTGGAAGCACAGCTTAGTATGGAGCAATAAATGAGCATCTTTTTCTATTTGAAAGTATTTTATTCATTCAGTCATTAAACTGGGAATTTGACTTGAAAAACTATTCTGCTGAGTGAATAATCAACAAATTAAATGCATATATCAATTCATGATGAAGGACAATATTTCAACAATAAGTACAACTGTAGTACTAATGAAATAAATTTAAAACAAGATCCGATAATATGGAAGGCTAATAAAAAACAATCCATTCAAAAAAGTATTATAAGTTAATTCATAGTTTCTCTACATTATACTAATGGAATATTTACATGGTTTTAGATGCATTATAATAATTTAGAGCTATCAATCTGTCTTCTTATCTGCCACTATAGTGGATCCATTGGCAGTGGCATCACCGTTGCCTTCAGGCTGAAACACATGAGAAGGAAAATGTCTTTAAATATGCTGTTGTTATCAACAAGATACAATCCTGAAAGAGACTTTAAAACTAACACCAGTGAGTCATTAGATTAGGAAACAGGAACAGGAAAACGTCTTCTATCACTGTAAGTGATGTTAAATATGAGAAATACATTCAATGTCTGGATGAGCTGTGGTTCCTATTAGGAGAGTTGTGGCAACATTATATTTCTATTTGGGAAATACTGATTTTGAAACATTCAAATGGTATTTCTAAAGCAGAGGAGGACAATATCGCTGCCATTAATATCATATTTGTTAGAAAGAATACTTGTTCTATATCCTACTGACATTCAACTTACAATATTGAGCCGTACACAACTAAATAAAGGCAAAGGGGTTACATAATTACAATGTCATAATAATATCATTACTTTTCAATCAACTTACCTTGCAAGTGCCATTACTCTTTTCGCTAACTTTTTGGTCACTAGACACAGTCTCCTGGACCGCTTTTTTGGTCCAGAATGTATTAATAATGGGGGAAATGAAAGGATAGAGGTAAGGCTCCAGGAACCTCTTGTAGACCCACAACAGGACAGGAATCACAATACAGGGGATGCACACCATGACTGCAGCTCAGATAGGCTGCACAAAATTAAGCAGAGAAGCAGCACCTGAAGCAGAGAAAGAACACACACAGATCCACAACTTGTCAAAAAAAAGGTGGCTGTTAAGATCTGTGCATTCACACATCTTGGACAAAGCACAGTGAAACAGGATCAAAATAATGATTTGAACTGTATTTGTAAAAACTAAGTGCTGACAGTGTAGGGGAATGCAACATTATTTTTTACATTATTTCGTTTTCCTCAACCAAGGGCACATTATAGATTGTCAAACAAAAACTACAATTATATTTTGAGAAATGCTATCTGACAAAACCTATTTTAACTTTTGACTTATGAATTGTTTTTTTGACAGATTATTTCTTTCTAAATATATATAAAGGGTTCTTTTGGGAGTCTTTCTTTACCCAAAAGCAAGGGACTAAGGAGATAGATGCCATATACTGTTAAGGACTGTAAAGCCCCTTGAGGCGTATTTGAGATATTGGGCTGTAAAAATACCTTTTTTATTATTTCTGTGATATCTGCTCACTGTGTACTACTGGATGACTGACAGCCGAAACAGCAACATAGTTTACCAATTAGCCATTTTCAAGATGATACATTCACAACGGGGATGTAACAAGCATATTTCATGTGTAAAGGTACTGCATATCTCACAAAGTTTAGTCTCCATACTTTAGTAACCACATTTAAAAGGCCTCCCTCCACCAGTTCTCAAAGCACTGAAGTTTGTCACAAGCAACCTGTCAACTAAACTGGTGCTTAAGACGCTAATATTTCGCCAAATATAGCAGCATATTTGCAACACGAGTCCTCTTGAGACTTCAGGCGACATTTTATGTCTCATTACCTGCCCCTGTTAGTGAGTAAACAACGTCACAACGTCATCAGTCACTTTAACTAACGTTAATAGCTAACTAGCTAGCTAGCTCCCTGCCATCGCTCGGTGAACGAAACAGGTATGAAGACTTATAGTTTACCTGTAGTCTAAACAACGTTATTATAGCCATAACACTTCAACTGAGTTATAATTCTCACCTCTTTGGATCACAAAAACACAACTGTTGTCACGTACTGCCGCTGTAGAGAAGATATTTCTTCTATGTTTTGGTCTCTGCTGCAAGGAAGTCTCTGGAATGTATCTACGCATGCTCACACCCTACTTCCGTAGACGAAGATAGAACCGGAAATTGTCAGCGGCGCCTTTCTTCAAAACACATGCGAATGAGGTTCTGAAATACATCTTTGTAAGTAGCTGACGCAGTATCAGAAACATTTTAAAGTTTACTTTCCGGGGATGCTAAATCAGTTCCATGGCACTCAATACATGTCACTTAAATTATCGTTATTTTCAACTCTTCACAAACTACATGATACGCTGTCATATAACGTTAGCCTAGCTTAAAATAGGTAACGTAAATAACAGACCTACAAATGACAGGTTTGTGTGTCTATAGCACAGTAACGTGCCCTTTTTTTGGCTAAGTGATTGCTCTTGACTTAAAATGAAAATAGTATCAAGGTTTGCAATGAAAGAAACACTTCTGTTAACGATATTTTGGAGATTCAACTCTGCAACTAAGGTATTTGTGTTTGTTTTTGTGCAGTCTTTTACAAACATGTCTTATTGAGTTCTGTGTGTCTTCATTTCAGCGCCACGATGCCTCTGTCAACGCAGTCGCAAGCCGACGATGAACAATACGTTTTAGTGGCCAGTTTGGACAATGCCCGCAATCTGTCCAACATCCTGAAAGCCATCGCATTCAAAGACCATGCCATCTTCAGCGCCACACCCAACGGCCTGAAGGTCACTGTGGAGGACTCCAAATGTCTGCAGGCCAATGCCTTCATCCAGGTGGGTTTGCTTTTACATAAGCATCCTCATCTTTTTCTCATTGAGCATTGAAAAGCAGCACAGTCTGAAATAACAGTTACCGGTATGGCTTCTTTTTTTCCATCCAGGCGGAGATCTTCCAAGAGTTCACCATACGGGAAGATTCGGTGGGTTTCCAGGTCAACCTCACAGTTCTGCTGGACTGCCTTAATATCTTTGGAGGAAGCACAATACCTGGTACAGATAAAGGAAGCAATCAATAATCAAAACAGATTAAATCCTATTTAAACACAGTTTACTAAATTTGTTCTTTTTTTTTGTTGCCATGTTTAGATTATTATCCATCTCAGATATGACTGACCATTTTCACTAACTCTTGTCCGATGTTGAAGGAGTGTCGACAGCCCTTCGGATGTGCTACAGGGGCTACGGTTACCCCCTCACCCTGTTCCTGGAGGAGGGTGGGGTAGTGACTGTGTGCAAGATCAACACACAAGAACCAGAGGAGCCAGTTGACTTTGAGTTCTGCAGCACCAATGTAACAAACAAGGTGAACTTACACTATTTCATATCATTGATATTTTAAACATACGACTACATACATTTGGCAGGTTGATAATTACAAACAATAAAATACACCTTTTCTGTTAATTTCAATGATTGCTTGTTTATCAAACCCGCAAGGAATATACTGTGTATGACATTATCTGCAAGCTTTCTAAAAACAATAATTGATTACGACTGTTGTACCTTTGGCTCTTTTCAAAGGTGATCCTGCAGTCAGAGAGTCTGAAGGAAGCCTTCTCTGAGCTGGACATGACCAGTGAGGTGCTACAGATCACCATGTCCCCCAGCCAGCCATACTTTAGGTTTGTTGTCAACAACTGTAAACTGTTGTTTAAAGCATTACTACTTGTTCTACAGTTTAATGTTAACCATACATATATCCTCTTTTCACTAATTCAACTGTCAAATCTATCAAAGTGAAGTGAAAATTCTTCCTTTTATGTTTCTTGTGTTATACTTCTGGGATTTGTTCTGCTCTCCAGATTGTCTACGTTTGGGAACTCTGGAAATGCCCATTATGATTATCCCAAAGACTCTGACATGATGGAGCTGTTCCGATGCGACAAGACACAAACCAACAGGTTAGCGCAGATAAATAAATCGTCATCTTATGTTGTGGTTATGTGGGGAAGGACTTGTCTTTAAAAGCTGAAAACTGATTACTATCAAATTAATATACCTCGACGCTCTAACTACTTTTCGCCGGGAGACATTTGACTTGTCAGATCAGAAATTGCATTGGTGTGTCGTTAATTACATCAATGTCTCACTGAGCCACACCAATGAAACCATTAGTTGGAGTATTATTAATTCATGTCCGAATACCTGCTATGAAAAAGACCAATTCTGCTGCTTCAGTTCTGAGGAATAATCTTGTCTCTATCTGCCTGTAATTACTTTTATTAACGCTCCACATTGTGTGCTGGCTTGTTAACTGTGACAGGTACAAGATGTCCCTCCTGAAGCCATCCACCAAAGCCCTGGCGTTGTCCTGTAAAGTCTCTGTGAGGACAGACAGCAGGGGCTTCCTTTCTCTGCAGTACCTGGTCAGGAACGACGACGGACAGATCTGCTTTGTGGAATACTTTTGTTGCCCCGATGAGGAGGTGGAGGAGGAGTGATTAGTCTGTAGAATTACTTCAGGGGCGGCCATTCGCTTTGAATGAGTGAGTAAAGTCTGTCAGAGGTGGCATTGCAGGCAGATGGGTGCACACAGGTCATAAATGCTGGACTTCATAGGCATAATGTACAGTGGGAAAGGTTTTATTGTCAACATAATAACCAGATTCAGCATTTGCCAACAGTCCTTTGAGTGAAGCATTGCCACTGGATTAGTGGAAAGACATTGTCACCTACTTGGTCTGATTACATACCTGTGTGTAGTTAGACCATTATAACAAGTAGATAATGTCATAGACAGATGTGTAAAATGATTGTACAGTTACTGTATTGGATTATTGTGACCATGGAGTTCCAGGTGTTTTGGGTCAGAAAACATTGCCTGTAATTTCATGGTTTGTAGGCCAGTTGAGACCACGATCAGTCAAGATTTACAGATTAATATGTCTGGAGCATCCTTCATGTTTAATGTGTATGCTTACAACTTTGACCACCATTTGTTGGAAGTATACATAAGATGACGCAGAAAATGATAAAATTGTTTTATTTTCATAACATTGAAAACAACTGGTCACTCAAAATCATTAAACACGTTGTGTGTGTTTTTTTTTTTACATTGATGGAATATTTCTGTTTATCACAAAGGATGGGCAAATACTGTTTGCCCTATCGTAAAAGTTGAGACTTTTATGGCCCACTACAAGCGGCACAGTCCTCTGGAGGGAGCAAAATATATGAATCCACAAACTATGCCAACAGACATTGAACACAACACATGCATTCTCAAATTCTGTCAAGTGATAATTAAATGATGTGTTGCACAGTTCCAAGTCTCTTTTTTTTTTAAGTTAACGAAGCTCATAATAGACCCAACTGCACTGCTGCATTACCATATTTGCTTGAGACAACATTAAATCAAGGCAGCAGTGTACCACTCACTTTAATTGTTTCCTGCGTGCTATCCTTTGTCTTTTGAAAAGCTTATGTTTGCTCTTCTTCACTACTTTTGGTTGAGGTACATCTGTCTGGATGTGAACATGCTTTTCATCAGCTGGTGTTAGGAAGACGTCCGCTGTAACGTCTTGGGTCACGTCCTCCTTTGCTTCAGCCCTCTTCAGTTTCTGCATCTCCTTCACCATCTGCTTCTCACGCACTCTGGCTGCTGCCCCCAGTCGGATCTCTCGCCGGTGCTGTGCGTGTGTGAGAAAGGTGAATATCAGATAACGTATGATGTAGCAAAATAGGGCACATCACACACTTACAATATCAACTTTCTTACCATGTTAGGAGACTGGAAGTCTTGGTTTTCGAAGAGCGTAGGCCCTCCAAAGCTCCCCTGGAAGATCTTGATGAGGTTGAGAACAAAGCGAGGTCCAACTTCCACAAGAGCGGCATCCTCCTCCATGATCTGAATGTGGGAGAGGATTTTTAGCTGAGTAAAGTATCTGAACACTGAACCCACAACAGAATATTTACAGAAATATGCTGATGTAAGCCTGGATGACTTTGTGAAGAATTAAAGAATGGTTACCTGGTAGTTCCTAAACCATATCCTGTTGTCTGCAATGGTGAATGTGAAGACGTGGTCCACAAAAGGCTGACTCTTCGGGTGGTAGCGTGGGGTGGAAAATGTCTGCAACCGTAAAACATTTAGTACTTCCTTACATTTAAAAATGTAGGTATGAAACCTACTCAGCTTTCAACATTCACTGCTGCATTTAACCAATGACATCAATTAAACTTTAAATCAACACAGACTGTTTTACAGTATGTGATCAGCTGTACTGATCAATGTATGCATTTCGTACACACCTGGATGAAGAGCTCCTTCAGCAATGCAAAGTGGGGCTCCTTGTCAAAATTCTGAAAAAGAAAACCAACAGAAGAGGAGTCAACTCTTGTTACAGTTCTGACAAGTTCTTACTGATCGATATACATAAATGCACATTTTAGACAGCATGTCAAGGCAGATCACTCATTCCTCAGCTCTATGATGGGAATTGTTGTACCAAGAGTGGACATTTTAGAGATAAATTCATCAAATCCAAACAATAATTTGTGCGATGATCATTGAAATCATCTGGTGTGATGTTTGGATTGAATTACAGGTATGTGTGTCACACAGCTGCCCAATACTCCTGATTAAAGTATATTGACAGAATAACCGACGGCATTTCCCCTCCAGTACTACTCACAGGATCAAACGAAAGCAGCGGTCTGGATCCTTTGAGGCAGTTTCCTGTCATCTTGAGTTCAGCCAGTGTGTGAACTGTGGAGGAGACAATCATACAGACCCGTTAGTCACCGCAGCACATTACAGATGTTGTCTACTGCGCTTCAAAACTGTGGGACAGAAGAAACTCACTGTTTTGAACCAGAAACTTTGCAGAAGGTCCATGAGGGCTGTTCGCAATCCTGCAAGGAAAGAACATTGTTGAATTTACTTTGGATGTATTCTATAATACCAATTACAATGACATTTAAATGTTCAGGGGGATTAACAAAGATCAAACACTCACCACATATAGAGGTCCTGCTTTTTCTTGGCTTCGAAAAAGAGGCATTTGTTGCAATTTTTGATTTCACACACCTGGGAACAATACAGATCTTTAATACTGCTGCATGTATGTGATTATACATAGTGTTAAAATTTTGAAGAAAAAAAAAAACGTACCTCATTCACAATGAACAACTTGTCCTTTCTGTCCATTTTTGTATCTAAACAGACAAAAGAAAAACGCCTTGTTTTTAAGAGCAGTATAATTAACAAAACCGTCATCTCTGCCTAACATGACTAACAATGTGGTGTCAGCACATTGTTGAGGTGAAATACTACTATACATGGTTGACTCAAGGTACGAACCTGCTTTTGCATGGGGCATCAAGGTCCTCAGGTCTTGCATCAAGTGCCTTGTTCTATAGTTGATCCCTCTCGAGGAGAAAATGAGAACTCTTTCCTTGTTTGTCCATCTCCCCTGTTAAAGAAATACAAACAACAAAAACGCTTATCATCATGTAAGGTCAATGTGAGTGTTGCGGCTGTGGGATGTTTTAGTATAACAACAACTTTAAATAACTTAAAACAAGATAACCCCGTGTTTCGAGTTAGCCAGCCAGCTAGCTAACAGCATCAGTGGCTAATAACAAGCACAAGCACTTACCGACGAAACCGGTGGTGGAATCGTGATTTCGTTTGCCCTCTCCTGGTCGGCTTCCACCGATGCTTCACTTTTTTCGGCGGCATATTTCACTTTCTTTGCCTTTTTGTTAGCAAGAGCCTGTCTTCCACGTTTTCGCTTGAACGCCGACATGTTGTACTCCGACACAAATCTCGCATGAACTCGTGTAGAATCCAACTCAAACAGCACACGTGCGGATGGAGTAGACGAGGAGACCCCTAGCGGCGTGGAGGTGGTACTGCATGCACACGTTGCGTCGACTACATCCGGTCTATGGCGTCAACAACAAAAAACACACCTACCAAAACCAGAGCCGTTTATTGAGAGTCATAACTGTTTAAAATAAACACGTGCATCATGATCATAATAATATTAAAACATAATAATGTAATGAAGATAAACCAGGTGAAGTGGACCAGGTGAAGTGAAGATTATTTGAGTTGATTACAACTTACTGTCAATAAAACATATGTGAGTAAAAAGCCATTACTTTCTCGATACATCTGTTCAACAAGCACAAACAAACGTAAGCGATCCCTAACACTTTATTTTTATTTTTAGAAACTAGCTAAAACAACAACGATCTGTAAATAGTCTCTTTATCTTATTTTTGTAAAATTCTGCTGGCTGAGACAAAGCAGACAGGAGGAATGACTGATACTATGTCTGTGTTCTTCGTTATTGAGTATATCATTTATAAACTTCACTGTTCATGTTCACTTCATGTTGTTTATTTATTGACCTTTTAGAATTGTTTCCAGTGAGATATGTATGACTTTATATAGGGACTTTGCTGTTTTAAAGAGTAATGTGGTTGCTGTATAAACACTATCTAGTTTTCACTAGATTATAAATACCTCATAATTCTGTTCAGTCATGTACAAGAACAAAGCAGTGATAAAAAATGTTCCCTGAAGTAATAAAATCGTGAAAATACCTGAGGGCAACCGTGAATACGTGTCAATCAAATGTCATGAATTTACGCTCGACGCGACTCTTTCTTTCAACGGCTCTGCTCAGACGTAGTTGACGCCCACATGTCGTCATTACGCAAGGGGTGGCGACGTGGAAAACATGGAGGAAAGGAGTATGTAGAGTAAACTTAATGTTCTCAAATTGCCCTCAGTTTCAAGGCTTTGCGTTTGGAAATTACACCTGAGGGAAAAAATTGGACAAAACTAGTCATTAGTGTGAAAACCAGTCGCCTTTTAACGGTCACGGGAATCGAGAGAGACACAGAAACTGCGAGAAGCATTTATGACAGGTAAGCGGTCAGCTGATAGAAAACAAGCTGTGGACGTTAGCTGAGTTACTAACCGCCGGTTTTCCGGGACGCGCTCTCAAATCGGTCATTTACCGAGCTACGGTTTCGTGCTATGAATGTGTGGCTTTCAGTGGGCCGGGTTTACAGTAAAAAATTGCCGAGGCTGTACATTGCATTGGAAACAGGACGAGCTAGCTAACGTCATGCAAGTTGGTTAACTGGAGCAGCAGATGCAAATGCAGTCACACTACTAGCAGATGCAGCTAAAGACCCAGGAAATGACACACTGAATCTGGAAAGCTAATTCTGATCGAGCCAGATCACAATTGTCTGGTAAAATGTCTGGCTCTTAGTGGCATCTAACGTTATATCCCCTTATCTCAGAATGTGTGCCTTTTTTTATTAGTATTAACTGTCTTTCTATGTGGTTTACCTTAGCCAGGACTGCAGTGTACTTGGACAAATGTTGGCCTGCTTTGGCACTTGTGTGTTAAAGGTGTGCCATTGCAAGAAAACACAACAAACATCCTGGTTCCTTATATGTTATCCTGTTGTCAACTTGACCTTAAATTAATTAGAATCCGAATAATTTATGTATTGGACTTGGGGATTTTCCTTACATTGAATTACTCAAATCAAAAAGTTGATTAGAAAATACAAGGCGAGGGAGGTTAGAGGTCCACATCATCCGTTCCAGTGGGAGGGTCCTTTCCTATATTATTTATCACCTTAGATTTATACACAGCACAAAGGCACACATGGTTCTGCTACTCGTGATTAAATTAAACTAACTTGACTTGTGAGGTAGGCGGGTTTATGCATCCATCAGAGAGTAGATGTTCCAGAGAGATGAGATGAGGAAGAATGACATGAACACTGACTCAAACTGAGGATACTGTTGTTATCTGGCTAGAGCCTTAAACTCTTTGCCACCAGGGCCTCCCTTCTACATATTTACATGAAGTATTAATTACTAATGAAGCCTTAAAATCCTTACATTCTGGGAAGTGGCTTCGACAAACCTAGTTTGGTTGTAGTATGGTTGTTCATTTTCTGTTATGGCGTCAATGATTAAAGCATTTCCTCTGTCCCAGGATTTGGCATATGCCTGGTGAAAAAGCAGTGAAGAGTGGCGAGTCTGGCTGAGTGGAGCCAGTAGAGAGCGATGGGAGCAAACACCAGCCAGGTCAGTGACCTGTCCGACAATCCCAGCCTCAAGGCCCTGGTGGGCCCAGATTCCATATCGGAGAATGATCCTTTCTGGAACCAGCTCATCTCCTTCACCTTCATCAGTCCCACCAGCAGGTACACGCACACGCGGAAAGGTTCTGTGAGACGTGTCTATGAATTTATCAAGTTGAAGCACAAAACATTTCCTGGTTGCAGCTTTACATGCACATTCCTCTGTCTCTTTATCATTATAAAGGGAGTATTCTAATAGATAAATAATTACTCCGAGGAGGTCCACTTGCTTGCTTTGTTTGGCGCTTCCACAAGGATCGCACAGTGATGATGAAAACAATTTGAAACGAGAGATGAAAGCTTGTAAGCAAACCTTGTGTTAGCGGTTCCTAGCCAAACTAATTAATTAATGAACATAATTTGGACATTGAAACAAAAATCACCGGTAATTAGAATAACTGTTAGTTGCAGCTCTAGTTGAAAACAAAACAAGAAGCCGACAAGGAGGGAAAACAAATTGAAGGTAAAAGTGATCAATACAGTAGCAACATTTGGTGGAAAATATATCGCCTGGAAGTGTTTTTTTATCAGTCTTAGTTATAGCTGGTGTGTTAGATAATTTAGAGGACATCAAATTATTAACGACTCTACTGGCAGCTTCTAGAAAACGTCTCAGGTTTTGACAAATGTCCCCCAGTATCTGCTCGAGAGCTAAAGTGTGCTATAGTGTAGACGTTTGGCACACAACCTTTCCTCTGAGAAAGTCCTTTAAGATTCTCAACCAGGATCAAACATTAAACTGCGGACCGGATGTTTGCAGAGCTCATCTCAGTAATGATTCAACAGGGTTATTGTCCTGCTTGTCTCACAGTAGATTGACATTTAGTTCCTTTGTAAATAGTGTTGAGAAGTAAAGAAAGACTCTGCATTCTTTCCTGCCACCGGACCGGACTGATAACGGAGCATACGCACTTGTGTACTTATCCTACTCATTTTTGCACCATGCGTTCCCCGTTTGATCAAATATTTGTCTTATTTATGTAGACACAAAGTCAACATACACTATCTGCACTGACAACACAAAAAACAGGAGTTGTTTAAGTCAGTGCTGCAACTAACTCTTATTTTCATGATCGATGTCTCTCTGAATCAATGTCTTGAGTTTTTGTTCGGTCAGTAAAATGTGTATATCGTTTAAAATGCCCACCACAAGTTCCAAGAGCCAAAGTTGACATGTTCAGATTGCTTGTCTTTTTCGATCAACAGCAAAAAAAAAAACAGTAAATATATGTATACTTGGTCGAACGTTGTGCTGTACGTCTTTACGTGATATTGAACGTCTCATTCAGTCTTTTTTTAAGTCAAAGCGGATGCAAACTATTTGAATGCTATTAGGGTTTGGTTATACTGCAGTTTCCGAGCATGACAACAGAGGGCAGATGATGCAAGCGATCAGCTCCTCTGATCCATTTTATTTTGCGTATCTTTTAGGTATTGTCTCATTCCTTGTGTTTTTCTTCTTTCTTTGAACCAGTGGAGACTCCAAGTTACTGGAAGAGGCTGTCATCCCCCTCGCCAAGATCTTCAGTACGTTGCTTATGATATAAAAAAAATAATTAACTGCTCAATACGTATTGTTTAAAAAAAAGAAAGAAAAAAGATAAACATTTGTTTCTTCTTATTGTTTGCATGCCAAACTATCACATTGGGAAGTTTCTGGATCTAATATAATGCTGCTGATAAATTCTCTCCTCCTTTTAATTTTTCCCCAAGTTGAAAACAATCCCAGATCGGGGAACTTTGGCGCTCTCGTTAGAGTTTTCCTCGGAAGAACCAAAGAGCTGAAAATCTCCACAGAATGCCAAGAGTGAGTATGGGAACCTCAGAGGAGAGGCTGAGTTCAGACGAGTGCGTCAGTAACGATAAACATGTCTAACAAAAAGCATGTCAGCGTTCGCTGTGCGGGAGTGCAGGCCAGTTATTGTTTGATCACCGGCCGTCAGGGGATCCTTATTCGTTACAGGGGAAGCGGTTGTTGTTGTTTCCCATGAGAAAACTGCTGAGGTATAACCATCAACACATGTGGCATTGTTCTGCACTCGCTGCCAAGCCCCGTGTCCACAGAGACTGACCCTGCCCAAGTCACCAAAGGGCTTCGGGTGGGAACTCTTCATTCTCTGTCAAACATCAGTCGAGGTTGTGGTTATCGCTCCCCATCCGCTCGTGTATTTTTCAAACATTTCTCACATTTTGTCTCATAAACAAACCCACGCCTCCTGAGTCTAACAAAATTGGCATGTGCAAATTGTCAATTTGTGGAACTGATTACACGCCCGTGTTGGTGTTTAGTGGTTGTGAAACATTTTGGCTCTCACTGAATGCGTCCAATCATTTCTCGTTTTCCTCCTCATTTCTTTCCCACCGACGTTGTCTCCGATTTATGTCTGAGGGAAGGCGTAGTTAACTTGTTTACGTGTAATTATATGCTTGGGAGAGGTCGGCGGTATTCTCTTTGTTTTCTCGGTTGTCAAAGTGAAGGTTGTAATGCATTTTTCAGAAAACTGTTCATCATCATTTTAAATAGTTTAGAGGAAGATGCATAGGATGTGCAGTAACTCAAAAGCTTTGGTGATTATTTGAGAAGCACCAGAGGGTCACTACTTTTGAATTAGACCCTCAATTCTACTGCACTGGTTCTGCTCAGTCAGAGGTCATCAGCGAGAGATGATGATTAAAATGATGCTTTATTCATTTGCAAGGAGGAAATTCATATTTAGCCTTCGGATCCAGTTTTTAGCTTTATTCGGCAAACAACACAGTGGCTTTAATCCCAAGTAAATATACCACGATTGAAAAAGCTATTGAATGAATATGTAACTGTTAACATTCGAAGCATCATATAAATGGTCACTCGAGCTTTCCTTCATAGCATTTATTTCCGTCACAGTTCTGTTGTTTGACCTTGAACGTGATGTCCTTCTTCTTCTGTTTCCCTTCCACAGTCAGCTGTTTATCTGGCAGGCCCACAATGCATTGTTCATGATTCGCTGCCTGCTCAAGGTGTTCATCAGGGAGATGAGCGAAGAGGAGCTGCACTTACAGTTCTCCTACCAGGAGAGGGCGCTAGGCTCCTGTGGAGGTGAGCCCCATCCATCACAGATTGCTGTGGAAAAGGAAGGCGTGTGGCAGGGAGATTAAAGTGGGGCCACAAATTGTGTAACTAAATCAACGCCACAGGATTCAACAATGGATTTTAAGTGAAAAACCTAATTTTGTACATATTTAGGGACTTGCAGTTTTATCGTCTGAGACAAAAATGAAGGCGCTATAAGTTTAGAGATTTTTATTTTACACTTAAGTGTACTTTATACCAAAATCCACTTCATCTGCTGAAAAATCTTTCGAGCAACATTCGTGGAAGTGTTTGGCTCCCAGTCGGCTCCTAAGATGTGAGTTATTAGAATATAGCCACAAGGGTCAAATGTGTAACACTTCCCATCGTACCTAAAGAGAGATAAGAAATTGGCTTTTTAATTGCGCACATATACCCCTAGCTACTGACCTGGATCAGCTGTCTCTGAGAGACTCTTTTAATGAAAGTCTGAATCTGCGTCCACTGACTGCACATCGTTTGTCGGCCTCGAACACTCGGCCCGTCTGATGCAAGTCTCCAAACAAACACTCTGCAAATGTGTTCCCTCTTGATAAACATAAATAACATGACGTCTTTGTTGGTGCTCACTCGCAGGAAGCAATTTAAATACTACTCTTTCATTTTCATCATCCTGCCATGGCGGTGTTTTATTATCCCTTCACTTCACTGTTCATTTTTATTATTAAATAACAGTTACATCAATTAATCATATTAATTTGTTTAACCGTCCGTTCATTTTCTGCCTTCTTATATGTGTTCAGGTCGCGTTAATTTGATTAATTACATAATTAGAAATTATTGCTCTATACTGCTGGAAGTACTGAAACTATGATTTAATAATCTGTCGTCTCTCCTGGTTTTACATCCTACTTTCATACTTTGGCCGGTGTGATCATGAAGCCGGTCTTAAATTGCATTCTATGGGGTATTAAAAATGTCTGCAGTATTAAAGTATTCAATTTAACTTGGCGAACCCGGCAGAAACCCTGTAATCCCAATTAACAGATTTCTCTCAATGCCGTTCCTCTGTACAGCGAGCATGAAATATGGATGATGCGTAGCATAGAGAGGGGGATTGGTACAGTGGGAGCAGGAAGGGGCCAAGTTAAGAGAGACTATGATCAACAGGGAGCTGCCATATATGTCGCATATAATAACTCTCTCTTTCGTAGAAACCGGCAGCGAGGACCTCCTGGAGGAGCTGTTGTCTAACCTGATCCACCTGATCGTAGAAGTGCCCCTGCTGTAAGTATCTCCTGTGTGTGAGGGGAAGTGTGTGAGGAAGATGACATTAAACACCCCATTGTGTCTTACATACACTAAAACGTTCCCAAATTCAATGCTGATTGGGATACAACACTCTAAAGTGACATTTTACAGTCCACACAGTGATTTATTTTTTTAATGCCATGGTGCAAATTGTTCAAGAGCCCCTGTTTGACATTATACTATTAGCACAATATTCACATGAAGACTCTCAGCCCAGCCCATCTGTGAGTTCCTTGTTTTTATTCCTTGTTTGTTGGTTGTTAATGTGTCTGGGATGTTAGTCACTGAGCAGTTAATAAAAAACAGTTTGAAAAGGCCATCACACTCTCTTTGCGTGCCCCACTTGCTCATTTGCTCCTGGGTTCACTAACCGCGAGAAGCTGAAATCCATTATGGATCAAGGTTCGGCTCGGATGTCCGTGTGTTTTCGTTTTCAGAGTCGTCAGCCAGACTGACGTGCTGGAGCTCTGAGCTGGCAACCGGATTAATAAAGGGACAAAATAAAAAAGAAGGGGATGTTGTTTCGGAAGAAGAGAAAAGGCTCGAAATTAAAGTTTGATTAGGAGCGTTGCCAACGAGTGGGAGAGGAGGGAACAGAATGATTGAAAAAAAATGGTATCATCCTTTACTCCCCGTGGGCGGCATGCTTTAATGAGTGAATATTTCAGTGTGTTTACTCATCAGTGCTGGAATTATCTCCGGCCCGCCACTCAGTCTGTCACAGAGAGACAGAGATACAGTATGCACGTCTCTGTGGACTAAACCCTCCTCTGCAGTGTCAAAACAAGTTCACAGAAGCACAACTCACGATTGTTTTTTCCTTGACGCGGCATCTTCCTCTCTCCCGGTGTCTGCATTGTGTCATTCTTGATCCTCCTCTCTCTCTGTCAACCAGTCGACATTCTCGCTCCTCTTCTGCTGTCTCTGGGCATCAAACCCCCGGCTCTTGTGTAAATGCAGTCAGCATTCCAGCATTATTCATTGTTCCAAGCTTCAAGACTTCAACCTGTTTTTCTCCCCTCCACCACTTTGTGGCTGTCGGCCCACTTCCTCTGTACGTGCTTCTGGTTTGGATGTGAATCCCCCAAATCCCGAGCAGACATCTTCACTTCTTGTGGCTTCATTTCACAAGAAAGATGGATCTAAATAGTTTTTAGATAGTTTCCAGGTATGCAGTTGACGCACATTGGAGAATAAACCAGTTACTTTTTTGTTTTTCCACACATACTGGGACATTGTTACGGTTTCCCTGTTAAATTCCTTGGAGTCTGAATATATATATATATATATATATAGCACGTGTCTTACATTATCACATGTCTTACATTTACACCAAGCTGTATGATTTAAACCTATATCAATACTTAAGTGCTCTATGAATTTTTATACCAAAATTTTTATACCAAAATATATTTTGTGAGATATTCAGTAACCGTAATCACCTGAATGATATTTATTTAAACCGTGACACAGATGGTTAATTAATTGGTAAAGATGAGGTTATGGTGTAGTTAATAAGACACTGTGTTTAGCTGTATAATTGTTCTTCTGACGGCTGTAGAGCTGAAACAATATGGACATTAATTGATTGGTCGGTAAAAAAAAAAAAGTCAAACATTCTCTGGCTCTAGCTTCTCAAATGGGAATATTTATTTTTTCTGCGATGGTGAACTGAATGTCGTTGGGTTTTGGACTGCGGGTTGGATGAAAAGAGCTATTTCAAGCAGTCAACTTGGGCTTTGTAGAATTTATAATCGACCAAGAAACAAAAAAATCAAGATGAAGCAATAATGACAATATTTATTCAGCCCATTAACACACAGTCAGGTGATAACTGAGAGATGTCATTGGCAAAGACTGTGAAAGTAGAAGGAAAACCACATTGACACATTTTTTTAAAAGTCAGATCACTTGATTTAACGAATAAGGAAACAAATAAATAAAAACTTTGCTTTGCGAACCAACATATCTAAACACCGTCTTCCTATACATTAATTTATATCTTTTGAAGTTGCGATATAAGAGATGATGATTTATTTGCATTAACGTCTGTCTTTTCTCGTAGTGACATCACCTACAGCATCCTCTTTGAAGCAGTGACCACGCTGCTGGTCTTCTTCTCCTACCAACTCTTCCACAAAGACATCCTCCGGGATGGATTAATCTACCAGCACATCATGAAGGGGCGATGGTGAGAAAACACACAAGAGTTTATACTCTACTGAAGCCAAACATTAACATAATGCACCAAACTGTCACTATTAAAACTCCACGTCTACACGTAACCCTTATCTTGAACAAAATCAGTAACGCTAACCTCAAACCCAAAACCTAGTTTGCATAAAAAGCGGACTTCAAAGTTTTAAATAAACACATGCACAGGGAATAATGTGGTAAAATGTCCACTGCTCTACGAGTTGCACTCACTCGCCTCTGTAACTGGGTCGTCCGCAATCTGTCGACGCCTTTTTTTGAACGCAGGCCCAGATTATTTTGGAATTTCTCCTGGCACCATCTGATCCAGCCTACTGTTCATCTATCAGACTCTGCTACTCTCTGTGCTTCAAGACAAGCCCATCACGTTCCAAACGAACGTGTCATTCAGTTCATACTAACGGGGGGAAAAGAAGCTAATCTAGTTAAACACGACCTCTGTCTCCACTGTGACCTTGTCGTCTGTGATTCTGAGGAAAAGTGAACCAGAGCGGCTCCTTTTTAAAGAAAGAAAAAAAGATAATACCAATAAACTCAAATGCAGAAATTGAAATGTGCCGATAAGATAATTTATAAATCCCCAATAACATTTTGGATTAATTGCTACTGAGCTCAGGAAAGGCTTCAAAGTAGCTGATGTTATCAAAACTAAAATGGTTTAGTTAGTTGAGAAATAAAGGCTGTGTGTGACTAGAAAAACAGTGACATTGGATCTTGTTCATCGCCAATTACGTGTACGTCACTCGTTGGGAGAGAGATGATGTGATGAGGGAAGACTAGAGTATCAAATTGACACCTGATATGGACACCTGTGGACGGAGAATAGGATCTCAGTTAGTCCGGCTGTACACACACACACACACGCACACACACACACACACACCTGCATGTAGGAAGAACAAGTCCCGTGTCTGGGCTTTGCTTTTTATTTATCCAATATGACTGGATTGTCAACAGCACACTTCTAATGAGTCATAAGTGACGATTGAGTGAGGATTACTAATCCTACTCATTCCTACTCATTCTGACTAGATGGTTTTATTCTGAAATATTTGCAGCTGAGCCTGCGTCTGTGTTGCAACGTATTTTCCAGTGTTCTATAAACACTTGCGAAACTCCTGAACTGTTGAAGACCTCACAAATTAAACCTTTTTCACTAAAAGATCATGCCCTAAGGCTTCCTGGTTTCCAGCTGTCGTTTAAAACCTGTCGTTCCATTTGTCTCTCTTTTCCTCAGTTTGTCTTTGACTAGTCGTCTGGTGAAGACCCTGCTCTATAACTTCATCAGGCAGGAGAAATGTCCACCTCCAGCAACCCACATCTTTGAGCCAAAAGCTGAGGGAGGCCTGCTCTACGGCCTGGCGTCGGGGGTGGCAAGTACGAGAACACACATCCACACAGAATACAGAACAAACAGACACAAAGGAGCAGAATATTGTGTTTATATACCACAAACTCACCACAATGGCTGAGTTTTAGGGATACAAGTAGAGAGACCCCAGTTTTTATTTGTAGTTTTATTTTCTGTCGGTAGAAATGTAATATTGTAAATGGTTACCTGAACTTTGTATTGAAGTTTGCGAAGCTACATCCTGGTTTAATTTAGACTCAGCATCCGTATTGTGTGTTTTCTCCCAAACTAAATGGCCTTCAGTGTTTTAATGAAGCAATGTATACTTATCAGTCACAGGTTATGGTCTTGGTGTGGATATGATTGGTGAGCTGTTCAATCAAAGAGTGAATTTCCCTTTTAAGAGCATTTCATTTAAATACTAAATTGTTTTTAGGGTGAAAAAGTATCCACTATTCCAAAGAAAAAAGGAAACAGTCAACCTAATATATTGTTCTAGAAATATATTCTCTTCTTTCTAACCCTTTTAATCATCTTGTGACACCTTAGTTTTTTATAATCCCTTTAAGAGGTGCAAATGTTCGGTCTTTCTCATTATTTGATCACTGTTGCTTGCCAATTTTGCACTTCGTTGCAGTGAGGTCGCCCCTTCCCCACATCCAAATTAAGCTGGTTCGTAAAAACCTCTTCAGAAATCATGGGAATGATTGTCAAATTACAAAAAATAAGAGCCAGACAGTGAACTTATTTTGTTTGTTCATTGGAGCCAGTGAGTGAGGTATATGAATAATCTGATAAATTGAAGTGCGAGCCATACTGACAGCCGTGTGAATGAAAGTGATGAGTCAAAAATGAACAGAGTATGTGTGTATCCGACTGGTAATATGTTCTGTGTGTGTGTGTGTGTGTTTGTGTGTGTGTGTGTGTGTGTGTGTGTGTGTGTGTGTGTGTGTGTGTGCTGAATGCATGTTTGTTTGAGTGTGAGAAGAGGGCTGGGTTTCCCCCGCAGATAAATGCTCTGTCGGTTGTTGGTGGCAGATTCCTATCAGTGAGCCATCAGCATTCAACCCAGCCTGTCTGTCTGTGGCAGTGATCGGCCCAATGAGTTATGGTGGCCTGTACTGTTCTGTAATCCCCTAGAGCCTGTCTGTCTGCAGCCGCCTCCCTTGTACACACACGCACAGACCAACAAAGACACAAGCGCTCTTATACTCCGAGCTCAGAAACAACACTTGTTTTCTTTCTCCGTCTCTCTGTCTCGCACGTGCACACTGTCATCGGGGATTGGCAGATTGCACATATTCATCTGAATGTTTAAAATGGGTGTATGCCGGGGTGTTGTGTTCAATAATAAGTAGTTATCAATTTAATTTCTTTAATTAAAATATTCAGCCAGCTGAAGGGGAACTTTTTTTAATTTTTATTAGGGTCATCTTACGAGTCATAGTATCTTTTGTCCTCTGGGTTATATTAGCAGAAATGCCTGTGTTAAGGTCTAACAGAAGGATCCACACCTTTTTTAAATGCTTTCTATAAAGTCTGTAAATCCACATACCACAACTTCCTTTACATGAACTTGCTTTTTATAGAAATCCTGGTCCTCATGCTCATGGCATGTATAATAATTCAGGCCTACACGGTCACATTCATAGACGGTCTGGATTTCTTCCCCAGAAACGAGCACTGGCCATTGGCAAAGCAAAGCAGTGCTTCATTTCCGTCACCATGTTGCTGTGTGGGTGGATGGACGGGATGTCTGTTCCTCTCTTCCTTTACACTCTGCTGTCTGAGTCTGACCGAGAGTCTGCAGGAGGATTATCACCCAGACGAGCAACTCGCAGCTTTTTGGCTCTCTCTCCTCTCTCCTCTCTCCTCTCTCCTCCCCTCCTCTCTATTCTACTGCACTATTTTACTCCACTCGGCTCTAGTCAATTGGACTCGACTCTACTCCACTCTCCTCTATTCTACTTCACTCGTGTCTGCTGGATTATTATTTTATGTGCAATGCTATATTAGGCCTGATTTAAACATTGCTTTCCTAATGTTTTAACAAATACATGCATAGATATTCATGCACTGAATTGTTGTTAATTACAGAATTAACACCAACTACTTGGTTAAGAAATCTTCAAGATTTGAAGGAATTACCATTCAAGTGTAAACCTTTTAGATGCAGCAACAAAATGGTCAAAACTTAAACAGAAACATTTAAATTCCAGTAAATACTGTATGTATTAAACGTATAACTGAATCGGGCCCATTGTCACCGGTATCGTAATTGGTGCATCCCTAACTCGTCACTGCGTTACTTTCTATGTTCTCCTCTACTCTCCATGTACTTTTTGTGTGTTTACACACACATACACACACGCTACTATTCAAGCCATCCATCTGCCTGCAAGCCCCCCCATGAAATTAAGATAATTCCTGTCCAATCCTCATGTTTCACATTGCTGCCATCAAGAAGCTAACGATAACTCTGCTTCTCTTATAGTCCAAGGGCGTTGGTCCCAATCTACTATTGATTACTGCTGACAGCTACGCAAACACAGACGTCTTGTATGTGGGTTAGGTCATCATTTGTATCGCACACTTAACACAACGTTTGCCGGTCACATTGGGCAAGAGTATTAGGAGATTCATTTAACGCTTTGGCCCAAGCTTTTTATTATGATTTTGAGCATTTGATACAAAACAACATCTGTGGAATGTTTTCATATGCTTTGAATGTTTTTGTTGGTCGGGTTTTGGATGAAAATGCTTTGAGCATATATTTTCATTTGTGTGAGATTATCAGAATAGTGTGTTTGTTTTTGTCTGTACAGCATGTTTCGCCGTGTGCATTTTTGGATAATCATCTGGAGTTGTGTGTGTGTGTGTGTGTGTGTGTGTGTGTGTGTGTGTGTGCACACAGTATCCGTGTGCTTGGCCGAGGCTTTGGCCTGAAGCCCTGATGTCATATTTCATTCACTGCTATGCAAGTTAATAAGTCAGTAGCACATTCTGTCCGTCTCTGTTCACATCTACGTCCGCACTGAAGAGTTTGTTCTCAGCTGTAACGATGAGAAAATATTTTCCACATCAGTTCTCTTGGCTAAAGTGTCTCCACGAGCCACTGAGATGTTCACAATGGCCTTAGAGCACATGTTGTGTGAACTAAAAATGCAGATTTGAACCTGTTTCACAGAGATTGAGTCTATGTTGGTGATTTCTAAATACTGACTAATGAACAAGCTCTTGATTTGCACTGCAATTCTGTATAGACTTAGACCACTGAGCTGTGTTAAGATTAAACATTTCAATATAATCCCAATAGTTTCTTATTTCAATCAATCATCTAGACTTGTATATGGTTCTGGACGTCTTATTGAAATGGGCCTAAATACATTTAGCCTTTATCCATCATTGTAATGCTGTGTATCAGAATCGGCAAAGAGGAGGGATCATTTGTGTTAATGTGACTGTAAGTAGATGTACATAATTAATTAATGTCAGGGAAAAATTGTGTCCCTCAAATTATGAACGGGATACATACAGGCTTAAATCCCACAGACACTAAGAAGTACTGTAGCGCTCCATGAGTAAAGTAAGGGAATGATATTTCCCTAATCGACGGTGTAATGACGGCAGCATCATTAAGTGCTTTACCGGAGCGTTTGTGTTTGATAATACCCGTGATATGAATACGAGGTTATTGTCAGGCGAGGTAGATATCAGGGGGAAGAAGACGTGGATTTACAAGGGATGGTTTATAGCCTGGGTCTGAATATTTGGAAAGATATTTTGGTTTGAATATAGAAGTTGATTGTGTGCCAGGAGTCGTGTCTGACGGTGGTGGTCATTATGTAAGACAACACACAGCCTTCTGTCCTAAAACCAAGGCTGAGTCGAACATTAAGAGCTCTTCTTTTGCTGCAGGAACTTGTAATATGGGCAGTGTTTGAGCCTGTTTTTAATGGCTTTTAAATAAGCATTTACGGTGTGTAAATATGGAGACCAGTAGAGCTTTGTAGAAATTTGTAGGTAACGAATAGTTTCCAGAGATGTTGTGGATACAGGCTCAAGTGAAATGAGACTTTGTGGGTGCAGTTGTGTTGCGTGTCTCATGATAGGATGCCTTTTAATGGCCCCGAGTCCCGGAGCCCAGATTCTGATTTCAGCGTGCCAGCCTCTGTGTCCGTGTGTGACTTTCTCTTCCCCACGTTCTCCTTCCCTTTCCTCCTCTTCATGTCCTCCACCTCCTCTTTTTCCACTGGGCGGCCGGCCAGGGCCGGAGGAGGCCTTAGCCGTGTAGCATTATTGGGTTTATGTGGTGGGCAGGCAGACGGGCCGAGGGAACCGAGCCAGACGGATAACAAACAGCACCCGCTAAGGTAAAATAGAGGTGTGCGTGCGTGCATGTACGTGCAATAAAATGTGTGCGTGCGAGAGTGCAGGAAATGTGGCCGCCAGACCGGGCTCTCTGACACTGTTGGGCTAGTCACCGTGGTGCCAGTGAAGAGATGAACAGGGCTCCGTCACAACTTGGCCCTCTCTCTCTCTCTCTCTCTCTCTCTGAAGATCTGTTTTTTTCTCTCACACTCACTTCTCTTGAAGAGAGAGAGAGAGAGAGAGACAAATGATGTAATTTCTCTCTGGGGGATTTCTTTCTGTTGTGGATGCAGTTTGTTGATGTTCTTTTGCTCACATATAAACAAATTCATTCCCCTCCTGACTGGAATTGCAGACACATTGTACACGCAAAGTCCGACTCTGTGTTCTTTACTAGCCCTCAGTGAGATTAGAGGCAAACCAACATGTCACTAAGGATTTGACACAGTCACAAGTTGTCGTGAGTAAACCTCAAGGCAGAGCAAGTATTTGGTCATGCATAATTGATAAAGACATTGTGAGGTTGAAACCAATCAAAGTTGGAAACAGTCACAAGTCTGTGACTGTTTCTTTGTTCTGTCTCCTTCCTTTCAAAACGGAACAAAAAACTCCCACGTTCTCCTCGAGTTAATCTTTTGAATGCAGTATCATGTCCACCCTGAACTGTTTTGAACTAATGTCTCCTTGTTTGCGTGACTTAAATCTTGTTTGGTTCAGCAACCAAGTCGACTGCTGATGCGAGTGTGTCATAGTTGGATGGCTCGATGACGGGGAAGTTCATCTGCTCTTCCATCCTTCGCCACTAGATGGCAACAAATCTACTGGGCTTCGACTCAAATGCCGTCGCTTGATCATCGTGGACCTGCAGCACACTCGCAGTCTCTCACCAGAGCTCGGTTCGTGCATTCTGTGTGGCTAGACGCGCAGGAGCCAGAGGCTGTCGTCTGTGTACCTTGGTGTTCATGCTTCCCGTGCTTCTCATGAAGCCTGAAAGCACCAGCACTTCTGCGGCTCTGTAGGAAATTCGGCTCCCTCCCATTCCCCAACAAGAAAAACCAACCCCACTCCAGTTGGCCTGTCATTCCAGTTTCTCTTTGTTTCTGTGGCGCCGTCTATGTTGTTTCAAATTCCAGGTATTGCGAAGCATCGTGTGTGTGACTCCATTGTGCTCATTTTGGCCTTGATTACTTCAGTCTGACTGCACACATACTCTTTTGCCTTCGCTTCCCCCATTAAGCGTAAATCTGTTTCAGGCTGAAGAGCTGCACGTTGTGAGAATACTTCAGTGCTTTCTATAAAAAGGTTGACTGCTCTTCATTACTCGGTTCTGCACCGATCCATCCACCCATCTGCTCAACTGAAACGGAGATCTGCAGTTCTCAGACCAGTCCTTAAACTCTCTCTGCTGAAATCCAACCTGGAGAACGTCCAAGTCGAGCACATTTAAAAACAACAGGATTGGACCCAAAGTGCATGCCAGTCGAGGCAGATGTGTTAGAATCCGTAGGATACAATAATAGACAAATAAAATTAAAAAACAAAATCGGATCTAATTTAATTTATCATTGTCAATGGTCAAACAGGTCAATAATGAGTAATGGAGAGATTTGAAACCAGATCGATATATATTAGAAAGGATGGAAATATTTTAATATTTTGAAATATGCTTTGAATATAACGCGCTCTAAAAAAATGACCAAAATTAGCAAAACTAAGAAATAAACTAAAGAATTGTGTAATATTACAGCATAAGACATGTTTGGTGTGTATATTCTTTTAACTCTGTACTATTTGTGTATCTGTCTGTCTCCAGGTGGGCTGTGGAGTGTCTTCACATTAGGTGGAGCTGGCAGCAAAGTCGGGGTAGAGCAGGAGCACAACCCCTTACCTTTGTCCAATCAGAGCCTTCTGTTACTGCTGGTCCTCGCCAATCTGACAGACGGGCCCGACTGGCCCAACCCCTACCGCCAGGCTATCACTTGTTTCAGAAACACGCAAGGTAATGTATTTGTTTATCCATCGTACATATTTGAGAGTTGTGTACCAGAGGGTAATAAGGGTAATAAAGTAACGTCATGAAGTAATAATGATAATATTTACTTCTACTCATAGACACATCGTCACTGTCCGCGGAGCAACCTCACACTTTCCAGATCAATTTCAACAGTCTGTACACGGCGCTGTGTGAGCAGCAGCGCTCCGACCAGGCCACGCTCCTACTGTACACGCTCCTCCACCAGAACACTAACATGAGGACGTACATGCTCTCCAGAACCGACATGGACAATCTGGTGAGTATACAGCAAGGTTGACAGTTGGTAATAACGCACATGCATGCACGTTTGTAATCCCGGTCTCAATTGTGTTTTGTGTGTCGTTTAAAACACAAAGGCAAAAGGAAAAAAAAAACCTTTGTGATTGGGTAATCCTCATTAAAACACATTATGCAGTCCTTCCTCACACACATGGGTATGGCCATGAAATCGTTTCATCTAGGACCAATGCTATGGCTCAGTAAATAGTGGGGATGTATGCAGTGGCAGCTGGTGCTATTCTGTCCATGTGGGACAGTGCCAGTTATTCCTTATAGCAGAGTGAATGTACTGAGGCAAATAGTGAATGAAAATCAATTTCAAGCTCAGCATGTCAGATGGTATCACATATGAACATGGTGGGCAGTCACACGCGAAGCTCTGTCACACAGTGTAACAGTAAAGTATTTGGTTTTATTGGATATGAGTGGAAGTAGGAGTTACTGTGTGTGTGTGTGTGTGTGTGTGTGTTTCGCCTTTTTACCAGGTTTAAAAAGACCAGGCATTTGAACAAATTGCAACAGAAAATGCACGGCAATCACATTACATTACATTTAGCTGACGCTTTTATCCAAAGCGACTTACAATAAGTGCATTCAACCATGAGTACAAACTCGGAACAACAAGAATCAAGAAAGTACAATTTCTTCAATAAAGTTAAACTACTAAGTGCCATTTAAGTGCTACCAAACATGTGCAGGAAATGTAGTTGTTATACAATCATATTTTGAACTGGCAGGTCAATTAGATTCATTTACGTCTATCAGTATGACCTTTTCTGTGTTATTCCCTTTTTATGGCTGCTGTAATAAAATATCATCATTAGCAAATCTAGATTGAGCTCTTCATGAAGGGGCGGGCTCCTAATGAGTCTAGCCACAATAAAGCGCCGTTGCACGGCAGAGTAATGAGCTTACACTGCATCTGTGTGGGTTCATCGCTCACCATGCTAGCGACTAACAGCTTTCACTCCGACGGTATGATTCTGAGAATTCAATCTTGCACATTGCCGTCATTAGCGAATCGCTTTTACCATCTGTTTTGCATACTTCTGAATACAGCATCTGCCTCCACCTACAGTGTAGCAGCCCTGAATGAATACTTAGTACTCAGTTTGAACCACAGGTGGCAACGCCGCTATCATTTCGGGGCTTTATGTATTACAGTAATAGTGCAATTTTACTGGGCTCGTTGATACATTAAACTTAAATAAAACCCCTTGGCAAGACAACAAAAGCTTCCTTTCGGAGTAGAAAAATACAAAGGATACATTTTTGTATTGTAGAAGAGGTATTCAGCGTTTCAGTTTCATGTGCAGCAAGATTGATATTAGCATTTTTGTCTCCTCGGGCTGTTTCATTGTGAAATCTTGTAACGAGGATAGAATAAATGTAATCCCCCCCCCCTCCTCTCAGGTGTTACCCATCCTGGAGATCCTTTACCACGTCGAGGACAGAAATTCTCATCACGTCTACATGGCCCTCATCATCCTCCTCATCCTCACGGAGGACGATGCCTTCAACCGCTCCGTCCATGAGGTGGTGGGTAGAAACGCATTGTTCACGTTTCAGGCATTGCCACTGCAACCTCCCTTTATTTGCGATGGCCAGGATACTCGTAAATAATTGCTGACGTTTTCGACAGATATGTCTCATTCCTGTGGGTCTCTCCCTCTCGCAGGTATTGAAGAGCGTCTCGTGGTACTCGGAGAGAACATTGACGGAGATCTCGCTGGGCAGTTTGCTCATCCTGGTAGTCATCCGCACCATCCAGTTCAACATGACCCGGACAAGGGTACGTTTAGCACGTATTCACACAGTTTGTGTATTCAGCCAAGCATTCAGAAACCTAAAATTAGTAATTAATCACATCCACTTAGGCCATTTGCTTTAAAATATTGAAATAACAGAGTAATGTACAGTGTAACAGTAACATCAGGTAACGTGTATGTTTGTGTGCATCCTCCCCAAGGATAAGTACCTCCACACCAACTGTCTTGCTGCACTTGCCAACATGTCAGCCCAGTTTCGTTGTCTCCACCAGTACGCTGCCCAGCGCATCATCAGGTGAGAACATATTGCAACTCTACAACAAACAGAGCAGAAAGGAGGATGATAGAATCATTTATTTGGTTTCTTTCCTCCATTATTCCACTTGCTATCCAACCTATTCTCTCTCTTGTTCTCCTCTTTTCTTTGGTAGAACATTACATGTGGTTTGAAACTAAATGTAAAATCGTATAACACTGAGCCAGTCTATTTTTATTGTGTACTTTGCTTGTTTGACATATTAATATATATCCTTCGTGGTTTAAATTAGAATCTGGTTCTTGACCTTTTTATATCACGATATATAGCGAGGCCTGTTTCTGGCTTTGAATTAAATACCACAAAATATAAATACAAATATAACACAGTTATATCCAAAATGCATACAAGCATCCAATATTGCCTTGAAATAGTCCTGCTCTTTGACTTGCAATATTTTAATGATCAATATATATATATATATATATATATATATATATATATATATATATTAATTACCACAGTATAAAACGTATGCCAAGTCTCTTGGCATCTTCATATCTCTGACCCCTACTAACTCTAACTGGGCTGAATGTGCTTCCTTTCTGACTGACAATTTAAATAAAAGAGGACAAGGTGTGCATCTCAGAGCGAGAAACTGTGTGTTTTTAAAGAAATATAAATCAGTTGATGAAGGAGAAATAGGCTGGCACGCCATCAAAGCAGTTGATGTATTTCCGCCAGAGGCCTTCCTGAGGGCATGATTGTGAATACAGTCTGCTCTAGCTAGAGTATTGCACAGGAGATAACGTGCTTCCTGACATTTTTGTAGATTCACATACTGAAATCAACAGTATCAGTCGTGAGTATCACTTCAATTGCTGCCTCAAGTTAAGTGGCAGGCTTTGACACAACGTTCCTCTGTGAGGCAAGCGAAGACGCCAAAAGAGAGGCAGAAATTTCCCAAAGACGAGGGTTCAAGTTCACACACAAGCATGTTCATTAATTTTAATGATGGTTTCAGTAACTCGGCAGTACAGCAGAAGAGACTAAGACATTAAATATTGAGAGAGTGGTGGGCCTGTATAGAGAAGAACATTATGTCACAAGAGGGAACTGAGGGGACGGATTTGGCCTATGAGGAGACGGAAGAGTTTAGAGGACAAGGTCCAAACCACACACACACACACACATCAAGTCATTCATGTCCGTCTGTGAACTCCAGACAAACAGGAAGGAATGTTTCCTTCCCTGAAGACATGCACACATCCACGCACACTCAAGGATCCTCTTATCAGGCTGCCTGGGTCTCAGTCTGACTCAAAACACCGGGGAGTCACAGATACAGAGAGGAACACTGTCTGTCACTGTGTACATGTCTGTGCCGTAGTGATGGAGAGCTACTGACTCCATGTCTGATGATAATGATAATGATGATGACTATGATGGCCAAGGCCGGGCTGAACTGGCTAGATAAAGGGAATTTCCTGCCAGGAATTTCCAAATGTCTGCCAGGAACTCTGCTCCTTAATTCAGTTGTTACTGTTTATTTACAGGCAGCTGTGGGTTTAAATGGCCTCCACCACCTCACATCTTTCCCTTTTTTGTTTTCTATTCATTTTCTACCACAATCAATACTCTCTTTCTTCCACATTGTTCCTATCCTCCATATCCACAGTCTCCTCTGTCACCACACATGCTTGTTTGTGTGATTAATACACACGTTACTCTCTAGATGAATTGTTTGGTCTGAAAAAGATGCCCATTACAAGTTTCCAGAGTGACATCGCACTTGCATTTGAGAAGCTGGAGCCTCAATCTTTCCTTTTTAAAATGATTCTATTAAATATCTAACTAGTGGCCTGTTAATTTCCTCTTGATAAAATAATATATTATTTAAGTATCATTTGGTTGTTTCAGCAGTAGTTCACACTAACTAAAACCTATTTGTACGTGCTTTTCAAATTTTATTTCTAAAAGATATGATTTAAGACAAAATATTGCAAAAAAGGGTTTACGCTTGCGTGAGGTGTAAAGGTTTAAGAATAAATATAGATTGGGTTTTGAGGGTACACATAACCGGATACGCATAACCGCAGCAACCCTTGTTGTTGTTTGCCCCCTTGTCACCCTGCTCTAAATCACTAAGTACAATGGAGAAAAAAGGACATATAAGTTAATTTTATAAACACAAATACCATTTTTGGTGGGCAGTTGTTAATGTTCCTAAATTGATTATATAATCTTCAATGTGCGTCGTCTTGGATATATTACAATAAAGGTGATGCAGTAATAAAAATGTTTTACTTAACTTATTTCCTCTTTTCTTTTCAAAATATCCAAACTGCTCTCAACATGTGAACACCTTTTTCATGGAAACATCATTTCCAACAGTCACTCACGCAAGCCTCAACATTAATGTGTAAACATCCACGCAGAGTTATATGAACAGCACACATCCACTCACTGTGTTAGTCCAGATAAAAAAAGAATCCTTTGAACTGGTAGAAACAGAGCACCTACACATATTCAGTGTCGGGGGGACCCACATCTGTCGTTACTTCAGCCTCGTAACTGATTTTGGGATCAGGCCAGCAGTGTGGAACTCCTTCTGTGTGGCGGTTTCCCGGGCCGTGTCCGTCACTGCCTCAGCCCAGATGAGGGATGTTATTGTGGGCAAATGTCCCAGGTGGAACGTGGTCGGTGGTCTCATTTGTAATAGAAAAAAAAACTGAATTGATAGTACAAGAGGTCCCATTCGGTTTGTAGATAACAAGGAGACCTCCTCATAGCTGCTCAGATATCGCCATTCAGCTGTCATTTGGCCAATTAGCCGCAAGAAGAAAAGCTGAGAGACTTTGTGTGTGTGTGTGTCTGTGTGTGTGTGTTTCAGTTTTTCAGTGCTGACGGATGGACAGGTGTTGCTCTGAGAAGCTTAGCTGCGCTCTGCATCTGAGTTTCCCTAACCCTTTGCTGTCATTGAATTTCATTTATTCTGTAATTTATTTTTTCTTGATTGACACACAAATTAAACTTTCAACAGCCTTGGGGACCTGGAAAGACTATTAAAAAGTTGTAATTAAAACAGAAGGTCACTAATAATTATAATGATAAACACAGATTGAATACGATATGAGACACTGAAGAAGAAAAAAAAGACTATAATTATGATATATATATATATATATATATATATATATATATATATATATATATATATATATATATATATATATATATGAGGAGATGTAATAAAGAGGTTCAATTCAATTCAGTTTATTTTATATAGCCCAACATCACAAATACAAGTTTGCCTCGGAGGGCTTTACAATCTGTACACATAACATCCCTGTCCCGGGACCTCACATCGGATCAGGAAAAACTCCCCTAGAAAGATAGTAAAAACCCTTTCACAGGGAAAAAAGGGAAGAAACCTGAGGGAGAGCAACAGAGGAGGATCCCTCTCCCCGGATGGACAGAAGCAATAGATGTCATGTGGCCAGAATGAATAGCGTAGTTACAGCACATTCAATGAATATGACAGAAATTATTCATATAATGAGTATTAGGCATGGTCCATGATCCTGATAATCCATGAAGCAGAAGGCGGTAGAGAGGAGGGGGGCATCAGAAGGGCCATGGCTGCAGGCAGGACCAGTTCCAGGCCGGTTCCATCAGCAGGGCCATGGCAGCAGGCAGGACCGGTTCCAGGCAGCCATGGATCCATGGCAGGAGGGGTGGGTGGGGGGGGCGGCAGGACCCGGGCCAGGACCCGGGGTAGGACCCGGGGCAGGACCGGTTCCAGGCAGCCATGAATCCATGGAAAAAGAAAGTGGAGTTAGTAATGTGCATTGAAGAGACAATAGTTTATCCAGATGGAGAGAAAGAAGAGGAGAGGAGGAGTGAAAGAGGAAGAGAAGAGGAGCGAAAGAGGAAGAGAAGAGGAGCTCAGTGTATCCTAAGATGTCCCCCAGCAGTCTAGGCCTATAGCAGCATATCTAGGGGCTGGACCAGGGCAAACCTGAGCCAGCCCTAACTATAAGCCTGAAACAGCCCTAAGTATAAGCGCTATCAAAGAGGAAAGTCTTAAGTCTACTCTTAAATGAGGTGACTGTGTCTGCCCCCCGGACTGAAAGTGGAAGCTGATTCCACAGAAGAGGAGCACGATAACTGAAAGCTCTAGCCCCCAACCTACTTTTTAAGACTCTGGGAACCACAAGTAACCCTGCATTCAGTGAGCGTAACGCTCTGGTGGGGTAATATGGCACTATAAGCTCTTTAAGATATGATGGTGCATCACCAGCTAAGGCTTTATAGGTGAGGAGGAGGATTTTAAATATGATTCTCGATCTTACAGGAAGCCAGTGGAGAGCAGCTAGTACAGGAGTAATGTGATCTCTCTTCCGAGTCCTTGTTAGTACACGAGCTGCAGCATTCTGGATCAGCTGGAGAGACCCAAGGGACTTTCCGGAGCAGCCTGATAATACGGAGTTACAGTAATCCAGTCTTGAAGTAACAAATGCGTGGATCAATGTTTCTGCATCGCTTTGAGACAGGATGTGCCGGATCTTTGAGATGTTCCGTAGGTGAAAAAAGGCAGTCCTTGAGATCTGTTTCACGTGGGAGCCAAAGGATAGGTCCTGGTCAAAAATAACTCCGAGATTCCTTACGGTGGTGGTGGATGCCAGAGCGATGCCATCCAGGGAAACCATATCGTCAGATAGTTGATTTCTGAGGTGTTCTGGGCCGAGTAGAATAACTTCAGTCTTGTCAGAGTTCAGCAACAGGAAGTTGCAGGTCATCCAGGTTTTGATGTCTTTAAGACACGCTTGAAGTTTAGTGACCTGGTGGGTTTCATCTGGCTTGATTGACAGATATAGTTGAGTATCATCGGCATAACAGTGAAAGTTTATGGAGTGTTTTCTGATAATATTGCCTAAAGGAAGCATATACAAGGTGAATAAAATTGGTCCAAGCACAGAACCTTGTGGAACTCCATGACGAACGGCGGTGGTCATCGAGGCCTCATCGTTTACAAATACAAACTGAGATCGATCTGATAAATACGACTTAAACCAGCTTAATGCTGTACCTTTAATACCAATTGACTGGTCTAGTCTCTGTAATAAGATGCCATGGTCAATGGTGTCAAATGCTGCACTAAGGTCTAACAGGACAAGTACAGAGACAAGTCCCCTATCTGATGCAACTAGAAGGTCATTAGTAATTGTCACTAGTGCTGTCTCTGTGCTATGATGCTTTCTAAATCCTGACTGAAATTCCTCAAATAAACTATTGTTATGTAAAAAGTCGCACAACTGATTTGCGACTACCTTCTCCAGTATCTTAGAGAGGAAGGGAAGGTTAGAGATAGGTCTGTAGTTAGCCAACACCTCTGGATCCAGGGTGGGCTTTTTAAGAAGAGGTTTAATTACAGCTACTTTAAAAGACTGTGGTACATGACCCATTAGTAAAGACCCATTGATAATATCTAGTACAGAGGCACAAATTAAGGGTAAAACTTCTTTAAACAGCTTTGTCGGAACAGGGTCTAGGAGACAGGTAGAAGATTTAGAAGTAGAAACCATTGAAGACAGTTGGTCGAGGTTGATGGTAAAAAATCCATCCAGACGCACAACAGGGCCCACAGCCTCCTCCATGGTCATCCCACCTGAGGATGGACCGGCAGTAGTCGAGGGCAGGAGATCACCGATCCTGTCTCTAATGGCCATAATCTTATCATTGAAGAAGTTCATAAAGTCATTACTACTGAGGTCTATAGGAATACACGGATCCACCGAGCTATGACTCTCAGCCAGCCTGGCCACAGTGCTAAAGAGAAACCTAGGGTTGCTCTTGTTTTTCTCTATTAGTGATGAGTAGTAGGCTCCTCTGGCATTACGGAGGGCCTTCTTATATGTTCTCAGACTATCCCGCCAAACCAACCGGGACTCCTCCAGACCGTTGGAGCGCCATATGCCCTCAAGCTTCCGTGATGCTTGCTTCAATATGCGGGTCTGAGGGTTGTACCATGGAGCGAGCCTCCTTTGCTTAATGATCCTCTTTTTTAGAGGGGCTATCGAGTCCAGCGTCACTCTCAGTGAGCCAGTAGCACTATCGACGAGCTGATCAATCTGGGAGGGAGTAAAGTTAGCACAGGAGTCATCTGTTATATTGAGACATGGTAATGAATTAAATACAGAAGGAATCGCTTCCTTAAATCTAGCAACAGCACCGTCAGTTAGACATCTGGTGTAAAAACTCTTGCCTAACGCTGTACAATCTGGTAGCATAAACTCAAAAGTTATAAGGCAATGGTCTGATAAAAGAGGGTTCTGTGGAAACACTACTAAATGCTCCACATCAATGCCATATGTAAGAACAAGGTCGAGGGTGTGGTTAAAGCAGTGAGTCGGTTCCTGTACTCTCTGACAGAAGCCAATCGAATCTAACAATAAGCTAAATGCAACACTAAGGCTATCATTGCTAACATCCACATGAATATTAAAATCACCTACAATAATAACCTTATCAGTCTTAAGGACCAAACTTGACAAAAACTCAGAAAATTCAGATATAAATTCGGAGTACAAACCTGGTGCTCGGTATACCACGACAAACAGAATCGGCTGTACTGTTTTCCAGGTTGGATGTGAAATACTAAGAACGAGGCTTTCAAATGAGTTGCAGCTCAATCCAGGTTTAGGACCCATCAGCAGACCCGAGTCAAAGATGGCAGCTACTCCACCTCCTCGGCCGGTGTCTCGAGGAATGTGCATATTAACATGACTTGGAGGAGTAGATTCATTTAGGCTGACATATTCCTCATGTCTCAGCCAGGTTTCAGTAAGACAAAATACATCAATATGGTTGTCAGATATTAATTCATTTACTAATACAGCTTTAGAAGACAAAGATCTAATATTTAGGAGTCCACATTTAATTATCCTATCGTGTTGCACTATTGCAGTAGTGGTGTTAACCTTTATGAGGTTGTTTTCTATAACTCCTCTTTTGGTTACTTTTGATTTAATTAATTTAAGTGGCCGTGGGACAGACACAGTCTCTATAGAGTTAAAGATGGGCAGCTGCCCTAAAGAAAATGCAGGAAATGCAGAGAAGGGTGTAAGACTACAACTCTGCTTCTGCTTCCTGGTCTGTCATGCACGAAGGTTAACAAGAGAGACATCTTTAGTCAAACCAATATAGTAGAACTTGTTATTTTAGAGTTATAAACTACTCAAAGTGACAGCCAGTTGTTGTTGTTTGCATTAAAAAGTTACCTCAAAGAATTGATTTCTCTCAAGTCTCTTGCTTGATCACACATGTTGAGTGAATCAGTTTACTGTGGCATCAACACTGTGCACTATAATGGTGTGTGTGTGTGTGTGTGTGTGTGTGTGTGCGCGCGCACGCGCGCGCGTGTGCGTGTGCGTGCGTGTGCGTGTGCGTGCGCGCGCGTGCGCGCGTGCGCGCGTGCGCGTGTGTGCGTGTGCGTGTGTGTGTGCGTGTGCGTGTGCGTGTGTGTGTGTGCGTGTGCGCGCGCGCGCGTATTGACCCACCCTATTGCTACCCAAGGTCGCCCAAGCATACTGCAGGACCCTTAATGTACTGTATGTCCATGTCTAGCCGTCACATTCAATCATGCAGTCACTACCGTGCATCTACACACACATTTTCAAAGAGTAAGCCTGTGACCTGCGCGGGCCAAATACAAGCCAGGTTGGAAAAAGGATTTTTGTGATTATACAACTTGGCATAATACAACTTGGCATAATGATTATTATTTTTGACACATAATTTCTGAAGCAGTCTCCTGCCATTTTTATGATTATTTTGTTACTCCAAAACTAATCATTATTAATTATTCTAAAGGCCTCATTTAGAAAGCAAAACAGACCTGTTTCTCATAATGATCTGTCTTAAATAAAGGCTTCTCTCTTCAGGTATACTGAGTTAAGGCCACTGTATTTAAAGCACATTCATTACTGGTCAGCATGTGCAGTATGACGACTGTATTTGGGTTATTTGGTGAAGTGTATCATTCATCTGTGGTTGCTGCTCTCACTCCTTTCCCCTCTCTCTCTGTGTCTCCTGCAGTTTGTTTGCTTTGCTTTCCAAAAAGCACAACAAGGTTTTGGAGCAGGCAACACAGTCTCTGAGAGGCAGACAGGGAGACAACACAGCCTTGCCCGACTATGTGAGTATCTCTCTCGCTCTCTCTTTCTAATTCAGAGTCAAACGAGCTTCATTGGCAGGAATAACCCAGGTGCATTATTGCCAAAGCTAAATTACAGATAATTGAATAATTACGTTTTACACAAGAAAACCAAATTCATAATCACAAGATGACAAATACACTTTAAAAAGCTACAGTGGGTAACTTTAATAAAGATAACTTTTTGTCATATTTGGCTCAAACTGTCTCTATATCCTGACTGTAGTACATGAGGCAGATAATCTGTGAAAACAAATCGGGTGGCTCTGCCTCCTTTGCAAGATTCCACTGCGCCTGAAGAATAACAACCAATCGGAGCCGAGGAGGCTCTAACACAGCTGTCAGTCACTGCTTGTGAACTCCAATCAAACTAGGCATCGCTGATCAAACATGAATCAAGGTTATGTTCATTTCTCTAAAATGTATTCAGAAGCACAGTTTAGTGCGCTGCGTGAAAGTATAAACCGCCCACCAACCGGAGCCAACTTTCTTATTTTATAGCTAAAACAGTTGAGGTTAGAAATAGGCAAATGCAGTCACATAATTTTGATTCATATTTGATCAGTGCTGACTAGTTTGACAGTTTGATCAGAGTTCACAAGCTTCACGAGTAGTGATTGACAGCTGTCTTTTTTTTTATTTTATTTTTTAAGAGCACTAAAACGAGGCAGAGGAACCTGCTTTTCCCCCCCCCATCTGTTTCATGTATTGCTGTCAAGATTTATTAATACTTTGAGCAAATATGCCTAAGAGCTATTTCTATTAAAGTCACCACCAGTAGCTTTAAACACACACTGAACCAGGTGAAATCCATCAGTAACATTTACTATCGAGCTTGTGGCACCTCTTAGTGAATGACAAGTCAACAGCGTGAGTTTTGACTTTTTTTATTGTCAAGTTTATGATTTTCAGATTGCGATTAAAAATGATCATCAAGTTATCGATTTATTTATTAAATAGTTTTTGTCAATTCAAATTTTCTTCAAGAAATAGTTTTTAAAATATGCGTATGCACCTTCTTGCTGAGCGTTGGATGTAAGGATCAATTCGACAAGCTTATCCTTTGCTTACAGGACCATTTTCATTTTTTTGTTCAGATTGAACAAATGTAATATAATATTTTCATCGGTGCGCCTTAGAGGTGCTGGTAGGCGGATTTTGCTACCTTTTGGACAGGGCCGGTTTAGCTGTTTCAAGTCTTTATGCTAAACCAAGCTAACCGGTTGCTGAAGCTTCATATTTAGCATTCAAATGTGACCGTGGTATTGATCGCCTCATCTAAAGTAACCATATTACTATTTGTATCCTACTATGTTGTAATGGTTTGCAAAAACAAGCAACCATCATAGCATTTGAATTAAAAGCTGTAACCATCAAAATGCTAAATGTTCCATTTATTGTATTTGTCAGCATTATGTGATATTGTTCAAGTAAAGACGAGACATCATAATGCCGTGCGCTCCCTTGTAGCATCTCCTATCACACATTTGTAAATGTTTATTTTTTTTATATCTCTCTAAGTCTGCTGTAAAACACTGAGACAACTCCACATTTCGCTCCTGGCACCAGTTGTGTCGACCAGTTTAGATACTCACTGGGATTCATTTTAAGAATGTGGCGCACAGTGTGACGCCGTTCCTACATTTTCAATTTCAATTTAAGTCCCGTCCCTGCGGGTCCAGCATCGAGTCGCAGTCTGCAGCGCCGTCTACTCCGATCCTTTGTCTTCCTCTCATTACTTTTCCAGCTCACATCCCACACGTTTTGTACGGAAATAGAGTCTCCACTTGTAGAATGATATTAAATGAAAGTATTGAGCGTTCATGAAATTGGATGTTAAAAACAGTCAGCCACAGTGGCACCAAAGCAATATTGAAATTTCTCTGGAACATCAGCGTATATCTGAAATTGAAATCTGAAAAGCACGACAGCAGTAACTAAGTGGAGTAAGAGTTTAAGCCAATACATTGAATAGTATTTTGTCCCAATGCATTCGCATATCTATGGATCTTGTTGGGACGCCACACCAAAGACGACTGTGTTTGGGTTATTTGGTGAATACACCGTTTACACTGTACACTGTTTACTATTGACGGTATAACTGTCTGTATTTGTGTTCAGGCACTTCTGCCTCGGGTTTGTCTGTATACATCTCAGTCTCCCTGTCTCATTAGATTTGCTTGGTCCTAGATAAGTGTGTGTGCGTAAACATATTTCTCTGAGTGTGTGTGTGTGTGTGTGTGTGTGTGTGTGTGTGTGTGTGTGTGTGTGTGTGTGTGTGTGTGTGTGTTTGTGTATATGGGTTGGAGATATATTAGGAGGTCCCCGTAGATACCCTTAGGTGTTGTGGAAACGTGAGTGTATTTGAGTGCTCTTTCAACCATGTGGCGACTGTCTGATGAGGCCTTCTTACAAACAGACATCGACGCACACACATAAACACACACACACGAAAACATATACAATGCAATTATCCAGCTTTGTTTTGATGCTTCCTTCCTTCAGGCCTTATTTTAATGCTCTTTTTTATTTACACGCATTCATAAACACCCACCATATATGACTGGAAATGGAAAAGGAAAGCATGAAGAGAGATTACTTTGCCTTGATTAAATCTTCCCTGTTAAAGATGTCATTCCAGCCAGCTGTTTCCATAAGAGCTACCGTTATAGTCACGGAGTGCACACTCCGTGACTATAACGGTAGCGACAACAATAACGAGACGCATGCATGCGCACACACAGTTAGAGGTCAAAGTGCGATGTCGGCTAGACGACAGTGCTCCTGCTTTGGGTGTTGCTCAAGGGCACAAGGCACATTTCAAGTAGGATTTTTTTTTTTTTTCATGGGAATTTTACAACAAGAGTTTTGTTCCTAGAAAAATGTCTGACATCCAGTCTGGGTCATAGACTTTTAAGACCGAGCTGGTCAACTTTTCTGATACCGCTGTTTATCCTTGAGCTTAGACTATACTAACTCATGTGACATTGGTTCCCATGTCTACAACGGTTGCCGTGGCTTATTGTTGACAGCTAGAAGTCAGCTTTATTGACATCTCTGGATTAAAAGGAACATATTTTATTGTTTGCCTTCAGAGCATGTGCACACACATAAAAAACACCTTGAGACATACATTCAGCCTAATTGTGTCTTAACAGCAGAGTGCACAATTAACTTTTCTCACGTATTTGGTTGTAAACAACATCTTGGTCTTACTCAAAGCACAGCTTTCACATTAGGGTTTCAAATCATTAGGGGTGCTGCTACGAATTTCATCATAAATCTGCATATTCTTAATTAATAAATACATAAATTGTGTGTTCTGTAAAGAAATGGTAGAAAAATAGATAAAACCACTTCCCAGAGCCAAACGTGATGAATGCACATGGCTTATTTTGTCCAAGCAACACTCCAAGAAACGTAGAGATATTCAGTTATTCATAATGTATATCAAAGTAAAGCAGCACATCCTTACAGCTGAGAGTATAATTGAGATGAGAGTATTTTTGCCATTTTGTACTTCTTTAAAAAGGACAGAAATAGTAGCAGATTATTTTTCTGAAGACAGTTTCTGCTTTACTTAAATTTAGGACTTAAACTGTCTTTGCGTGTCGACTAAATCTTGGGCAAATATCACTGGAGGAATCATAGATGGAAAATAAACTGCGAGTTAAATGTTAAATACAACGGCAAATATGAAAGGTTATTCCATCCAAGTTAATGGTTGCAAATGTTATCTACAGGCTAAGACTTAGCTGACACGCCATTTGTCTCTCCCCTCTGTTATCAGTGGGAGGCTTTACATACATTCTTTACATAAAACCTGATGCATAGCTTGTTCTATCTGGCCAGTTATAATGACCTCACACACTGGCTTCGGTCCGTCGCAGGTTTTGTAGATGTGACATCTTAAAGAAGTTGTGTCGACTCCCTTTGCTTCCTCCATCGGTGGCCCTCCTCTCCTCCTGCAGGAGTAGTGGATGTGGCAGAGTAATCGAAAGCAGCCTGCTCTGGGGTTATTCACAACCTCTCATCTTAACTGCGGAAGTTTAGGGAACTATAGGGAGAGATAAAGAGGAGCGGAACATGAGGAGAAAAGAAGAACAATAGAAAGAGGAGAAACAAGCGGAAGGTGAGGGAGGGTTTGGAGAGAGGCTGAGCTTGTGATATGCATCTGGAAACAATGTTATTTGGCCGAGTCTGGCTCTGGAGAGAGAACTAATGTTTGTTTAATGTGGGATTGTCCTGGACATGTAATTGCTCTCTTTTACAAGGGAGCGACTAAGAGCAGGATAAGAACAAAAATCGTCGTCTAATGCTCTAAACCGCGGGTTAAAGCTGGGCACATTCTGCTTATGCGTTAATGTCTCCCCTCCATTTCCCTCCCTCTCTCCCTCCTTGATGTCAGCCTCGTGGTCTCTCTCTCATATATACAGACACAGAGCACCGCCCCCATCCATGTATGTGTTTGTGCTGCTGTGTCTGGTTAGTGTCAGGGAAGAAAGAGTGAAGGGTAAGGGCCCCTTGAGCCCCCGGGGGGACAACCAGAGGCTCCCAGTCCAAGCAGGCCAGCTCTCTGGGGGCCCCTCGGTTGCTCGCTCTGCAGCCTCGGCATCTCTGATTGCACTTTTCTTTTTTTTCTGCCCTTTGAGATATGTGCAGTGACATGCAATATATGCTTGTACACACAAGCAAACATAAAAAGAAAGGAAGTATGAGCTGTGTTGCATTGCATTGCGTTGTGTTTCGATGTTAATGCTCCCAGCCAGGGGTAATGTTACTTCTGTGCCTCTTCGTCTGTTTACTGCTGCGCATTCCTGGGAAGAGACTACAAGCGCACACACACACACACACACACACACACACACACACACACACACACACACACACACACACACACACACACACACACACACAGAGAGAGAGCGAGAGCCAGAAGCATGTTGGACCACCCTGTCTATGTGTTTATGTGCGCTGGTTGAGTCACAATCTGTGATCTCTTTTTAATAGCCATAGTAGACACATGCCATAGCTTTGTAGCACCATTCCCTTTGTTTAGGAAAAAAGCAGAGCACGAGGATAAATCAACAGATAATAAACATTATGCCTTCTGTTTATTATCAGGCCTTCCAGGAATTTGCCACTTTCTTATTGGGCTACAGAATTGTTTTGTGAAATTACACAGTTTTTACATTAATGCTACAACAGCTCATAGATGACTAGAAGTTGTGTTTTTAAGTTGATTAATGTACAGTCTCTGGGCTACATGTCGGTGAACAGATAATAGCAACCAACCAAACATCAGATTTGATTTCTTTACTTGATGTTACCCCGTCAGTCGGGCTATAACTATGTAGGCTGTAGCGAAGTAACGAAGTACAAATACTTCGTTACTTTACTTAAGTAGAAATTTTGGGTATCTATACTTTACTGGAGTATTTATTTTTCAGACGACTTTTTACTTCTACTCCTTACATTTTCACGCAAATATCTGTACTTTCTACTCCCTACATTTAAAAAATAGCCTCGTTACTATTTCATTTTGGTTTGTTTTCATTCCGGCTTGTCATCGTTCAAAAACACACACGCACACAAGAAAACCTCTCCGCCCCGTTGCGCACAGATACGTGCGCGCGCACACAGGTGAGCACTGAGCACACACGGACAGAGAGTGAAGATGGCAACAGCAGCTCTCATGTGAGGAGAACCGGAGCAGCTCTCTGAACCCGCAGCAGCTCTCCTGCTCCAGGTGAAAGAGACAAAGTGCTCGTGTCTTCTACCAACAATGAGCTGCTGGCTTCACATATTACAGAAGTACAAAGTACACGGATATAAAACTCAGTCATTAATAAATACATGGAGAAATGCCTGTACTTTCGGGTAAATGGTTACGGTACGCCGTTAACAGGTTACGTTTGCGCATGTGCGACTCGGCGCGTTTTTTTTTTGGCGTTTTGTCAGAAGTCTCCGTGAGCTCGTCTTTTTCTGCTGTTGCGTTTCTCAAAATAAAAATAAAAACAGATCTAAGCTCAATATTGAGCATGAATTGAGAGCGGCCACCCCGTTTATAAAATATGTGTAGAGGAAAGCAGCTCACTGCAGCCACTAATACTGATACAACCTGATGCTCACATATCTGCACTCATTCTGTTTTGTTTGGCAAAAAAATAAAAGCTTATTGTTTTCCACAATAAGCTATTTAGTAGTAACTAATTATTAGTTATTTTTTGCACAGATATAACTTACACAAAACATTGTCTGATGGAGCAATCTGATTTACTTGAAAGTGATTGCAATTGTCTTTATTCTGTTATTTATAAAAGCACAGATGAGTCACAAAATTATGTTATTTACAGAAAAAGTTTGAGAACCACAGCTTTAAGTGTTTGTGTCGGTGTCCCCTTACATTACTTTTATACTTTTAAGTAGTTTTGAAACCAGTACTTTTACACTTTTACTGAAGTAAAAAGCTTGAGTTGAAACCCTAGTATCTATACTTTAAAAAGTAATAAATTAATAAATTATACCCAAATCTTTAATTTAACGCCCCCCCCCCCCCCCATTTAGCATTTTTAAGCAGTGTATAAACATTTGATATATGTCTATGGCACACTATAATGTAGTTATTAGCAGCTACAAGGATACTGTTAGTGTTTATAATGTACAGTATTTGTCAAAAATGATAACTTCTCTTATGAAGACATATTTATTTCTATTATTACAACTGTTTTACCACATTGCCTTTTGTTATCTGTTTACACAAGAGTCTCCACTTATTGTTGCCCATGGGAGAATTATATAGTGTATAGTGATAAACACTGCTTACGTCTACTTTATAGTAAGTTACAAACCTCTTTAAATGTTTATATACTGCCGATAGGGACTCCATTTTTTTACACCTAAACTGAAGACACATATATTCGAATATGTTTGAATATATGTGTTTTTTTTAAAGGGAATATTCGAACGTCATTTTTTAGCAATTTTGACAGCCCTAGTATGTATGTTAATGTTTTTCAGATAAAGTGTAAAGGGTATTTTTCCATACTTTCCTGTCCACCCCATGATCTTTCTCCCGACTGCATATTTTGAGTGAAATGACTATATTTAATGTAGCCTCCTTATGGTTCAATCACAAATGGGAATCTCATACATTTTCAACATCTACTTCTCAGTCTCTGAGATTGTTAAATATTGCAGGTTAATCGAACAGCCTTACGCTGACTTTGCATTGCCTCTCCTTCCATAGTGCTGATGGAGACTCTGGGATAACTGAGATAACGTTATGTGCAAGGGCAGAGATCAGTGTCTCCCGTCAGACATGGTTTACCTGAAAGTAGGGATTGATTGATTGAAGTGTGAACTATCCTGTCACTTTTTCTTTTTTTTATCATCTTTTGATGTAGAACCAATTCCCCCCAACATTATCATACGCTTCACTGAGATCAGAGGTTACGGTGTGCACACACATACACATACACACACACACATACACATACACACGCGTGTACACATACACACATACATACACATACACACACACACACACATACATACATACACACACACACACACACACACACACACACACATACATACACATACACACACGTGTACACATACACACATACATACACATACACACGAGTCAATTCATGTGAAAATGCCCAGAGGGGTGAGATGGAATAAGAAATGAGGAATGTAAAAGGCGCCTATACATTCAACTTTTCATAACTTTCAAACCTTTAATGTATGTGTGTAAACTTGAAGGTTCTGGCTACGTATAGCAGTATGATGAATAATAACTAGGTTGTTATAACAAGTATTTCTGAATTCATCTTGTTACAGTGGGTGAAGCAGTGCAACCCGCAAACTAGCATTTTACTCACTTTTCTAGTATCAGCTCTGCTTCTATCTAACAGAAATAGTCTTATGGGAGGTGTCGGTAAAATGTGTGGCTCTTTCGTTTGACTTTTGCCTTTTTAGTTTGTTTTCTATGATCCAGCACCTGTAAATATTTCTCGCTCTACTCTCTGTTTGCCCACGTTGGCCAATCAAATACATGCAGGCGCGCACATTCTTGGAAGATTATTTTGTAACCGCACACCATATTTCTACTGTTTACCTCACGATTACCGCGATAAAAGATAAACTGACTGCCACTGCGATAACTTTCCAGATTAGCAAAATACTTCCTCATTTGGTGTCTGATAGGTCTTCAAACACAGGGATCGCGCTGGACTTCCTGTATCATATTTTATTGCTCATTGTCTCGCCAGTACCTGAAGCATTAAAATGTAAAATCGGAGCTGTGACCTCTTAGACGGATGCTACTTGCTCATTATGTTATCCTCTCAGTCTCAACATAAGTCTGTCCCCTTGAAATCTTCTCATTAAGTCAGTATCCTGCTGAGAGCTGACTTATTCCCTGACCCTTTTTAGTCTTATCTTCCCAATTGTTACTGCCTAGGAAAGACCATGCTAGACCTAGTTGTTAGTTTACTTGATAGCCGGTCTCTCTATACATACATATCTGTCAGATTCCTATCTTCTGTCCTCTTTCTTTCGGACCCTCTCTATGTTTATATTCGGGCAGTAGGAGGCAGCAGGTGTTTTCCGGGGTCCTAATGATTGTCTGTCTCCACATGGCAGGTTGGGCAGCCCTGCTGTGCGCTGGTCTTTTACTGATCAATGCGCAGCAAAACAACACAGCACGCAGCGGATCAATTAGTGCTGCCCACCTTTCTGCCGCAGTGCTGTTGCAGCCCTTGGCGTCATCTTTTTTTCATCATAGTCACTTGCGTCATCATCAACATTACCGCTGTCCTCCACCCCCCATGCTGTGATTGTTGGCCAACTCGCCGAGAGGCAGTGCACTTATTTGAACTGATAATACGGTGTCTGTCTGTAAATATGATGGACTTCCCCTCCACACAGACAGTGATGCAGCAGTTGTCCAACGCCGTCTTTCCTAAACAGATCCTAGACGGGCATTGTTGGTGCTGTAGTTCTGGAGGCAAGCACTATCTCGTTTTGCCTCACTCTGTGTGTGTCTGTGTTTGCAACAAAGGATGTGTTGTGAAGCTATGGGGTACTAAGAGGCTGACCTGGGCACAATGCTCCACGAAATGGTGTGATTATGACATGGCTGTGGGACCATAATGCAGGTCAGACAATGACCTATTTAAAAAAACTCCCACAAGACTGAGCAGGCTGCTGCTACTCAGCCAGTCTGACCCTCTCTGTCTGTCTGCATTGGGGATTTTTCCCCTCTCTCTTTATGATTTACTTTAATCATCTATCTTACCTTCCCTTATTTTTTTGCCCATTATAACATCGCATCCAGGATTAAAAATGCAAAGATTCTTTGAAATTCTGATTAGTGGTTTATATTGTGATGGTGCAAAAACATCTGGCTTTTAGGTGTGGCTTTTAACTCTTTCTCTGTTTGGCTTTCTGAGTATCAGTCTGTGTTTATCTCCATGCCCTTGTCTTTGTCAGTACTCTTTCTTAATATGTCTGGTTTGTCTGCCCTGCAACAGCCTGCAGTGAGCAGCGGGGCCAGCCAGGGAATCACTAAGCTATTGGTTTAATGATGCCAGCCCCTACTTTACAGGGATTTACATGTCTGTGTCTCTAAACACCCTGTCCACACACACAAACATGCATAAAAACACGCATGGGTGTGATAGCACGGCTAGACACACACTAACACACACACATAGTGTTGTGTCGGCAATGTCCTTCCCAGTCACTGATTGCATCTGCAAACTCTATAATTTTCCTTGTCAGACAGATAGCAAAGGTCAAACATACCTGCAGACATAACACATTTGTGCTCAGCATGTTGAAGTATTAGCAGCAGAATCAGACAGACGGAAACATGCACGCACACACACACACACACACACACTCGCACGCGGGCGCGTTCGCCTTCCCATGAGGTTTGTGTAAATGGTGAAACAAGTAGAATGGGGGCAGGATCATTGAGACTAATGATATAGCTCATGTCTGAGGCCTGTGTTTTCCTGGGCGGAGAGAAGGCATTTTAATAGTGGCATGAGTGGCGGTGACTCAATGACAATGCAGTGGCTGGAAAATAGCACATGAGTGGAGGAGAAGGAGCTGAAAAGGAAAAAATGAGGAAAGAAAGGCTGCCATGGTTTCACGCAGTCACACATGTCAGGTGTTGTTGGGCTGTCTGGCGGATACTTCTTTGGGAGGGGAAAACAAGTGCAAGAGAACCGAGTAGAAGAGGAGGAGGAGGAGCCAATATATTTAAATCCTGTCTGGGTTTCAACTAGACCACGGAGCTCCTAATCTCATCCACTTGACAAATATACACACAGGGCCAGGCAGACGTCTAGCTAGCCTATTTTCATGTGACCTGAATTCCCCAGTGTGGCATTTTTTTTCTCCCTACCAGGCTAATCTCATTAAGTTGGGTGCAGAGCCAGAGAACAAACACACGAGGCAACCCTCACGCTCACTCTGCCTTCCTCTCCTCCCCTTTGTCTCCTCTTCATCGCGTTCGCTTTCTCCATCACCCCCACACACACCCCCGCCCCTACTTTCTTCTTCTGTGGTTCCATTTTTTTTTTTTTTGTCGCTGTCTTTCTCCTCTTCCTCCCACTCGGTTGTCTTCCATATCTGTCCCTGCTTTCTGTCTAATTATGGCGTCTAGCTAGGCAGCGCAGTCGAGCCCAGAGAGCCACCTCTGCTTCCAGACACACAATCAATCCTCGTTATAGCCGGCTCGTCTGCCTTCCACTTCCCTCTTCAGGCCCGCCTGTTAAAGCGCCACACCGCCCGTGCACGCTCGCCTGTTGATATTCAATGCAGTTCAATTATTGCATCTGTGTGGCAACCCTGATTCATGGTCAACGCACAACAGCATGCTTTTTTTCTTTCCTTTTTTTTTACAATCATCCTAATCCCCCTGGCTACTTTCAGGGGGAGATTGTGTGAATTGATGTGTATACTTATTATAAAAAAATAAAAAGAACAACGAAGGCCACACAGCAAGCAAAGTTATTTATAAGATATGGACTAGTTCCCGAAGCAGGGCAGCAAAGATGGAATATAAAACGCTACCACATGCAGTTCTGTTGCAGATGGTTAGCTCAGATTGGAGGTGGAATCGCTGTTTCTAATCAGCTTGCCGTTGCAGTCTCACTGAGCTGCTGTTGTGAATCTGGTCTTAGCTGGTATTAGCAAATTCTTGGTCAAAACAGGTCGTCATCAGAACAATGATGTTTGTCATGAAAAACAATCCTTAAGGTTAAGTCTCACTTTGGACAACATGCAGCTCATATTCTTTTCTATGAAAGATGTTTGTGTGCGGAACAGATTTCATGAATGATCTTTATTACACTTTTTTTTTATGGTTGTAAATGTGTCTCATAGCGCAAGAAAACCAGCTCTCTTTTTTTCATTTTTACAAAAAAGCTTTACTGATTCATACGTGTACACATTAAAGATTAAACTGGCTTGCTCAGCACCTCATTCTAATGTATTTTACAGGAATCGCAATACTTCCAAGGGAATACGCTTCTCTCATTTCAGGCCTGAAATGAGACAGGATGTAACCCCAGAGGAAGTTGCTGATGAGTACTGTCTAAGGCGAGGCTTCCTGTAAAGCAAAGATGAGAATTCAAGTTTTGGGAGCAACTGGCTGAACTGGTCAATTAAGTTTTTAAAGCACTCATTTCATATTTAATTCACAATCCTGGCAGTTATTACGATGATTCAGTCGTGTAGCCATGATGTTCTGTTTGTTTTCTAGTTTTAAATGTCACCGTCCCGTTCTGAGCTACTTTCACATCATGATCGATAGGACACCGTCTGTTTGGAGTAGCTGAAGAGCGGTGGTCTGGATGTAATCTGATGCCCACACTCTGCAGGAAGGCTGTGCATCTGTGCTGAACTGTCGCTGTAGAGGCAGGTGTTAACCGAGGAGAGAGGCAGTCATGTAGACTGATCTTTTAAAACATTTGTTTTATAGCCGGATAGAAAACATCGTGTCCACTTATGAGTGGACTTCGAGTGCAACGTGGCCATCAATGCAAAAGGAAGACACTTGAATGGAACGGAGCCATCATTCATGTTTTTAGTAGCACCTGTTTTTCCTAGTATGAGAAGTCAAAATGTCTGCTGCAAAAGCATAAATTCAATATTTTTCACTTTACATAAAGCAAACAATGGCCACTTTTAGTAAAAATTATTTTAGTAAATAATTCATTAAATTATGAAGTATTATGATACTTGACCTTATAAGTCATAAAATACTTGTTATTATTGTTATAAAGCATCATTAATATGTTTGAATGCTTATATCTATAATTATACAGTGCTCTACGCTGATTATAACACATTATAAGTGTTTATAATGCATTATAGACACAGACAGAGCTACCAAAAGGTCTTCTTTGTATTTTAAGGTTCAAATGGAGACAGTGCATTCTTGCATCCAAGACATTTTTGATGTCCACAACTGGTTCAGTGACATGACTTTGAAGTAATTGTATTGGGTTTATTTTGTAATATTTACCAGTATTGGTATTACTGAGGTTTCGATATTGGTAATAATATAATTATAAAAGTGTCCCGCTCAGTAAATATCTTGGTCTAAATTTGTTAAAGAAGTAGTAAATGGGAGATTTGGTCTGCGTTCTCAGATCCAAAGCACACACATAGCGTTTCATCGTGCCAGGGACTATTCTTGCTCATCATACAGACCCACGATCAGGGTTAAGGAATCTTTGCCGTGTGTGTTACAGTGTTGGTCGTTCTACCGTCGGACTTATTTCATTAGTGCACCTTGGCATTAGCTAAGCTACTTTGGATGTTCTTGACTCTGGCATTCTCTTAGTCTGCAGTTGTATGTCAGCTTCTTCTTAGCTGTTGTCTTTTCGCTCTGTTCCGCCCAACACATTATAGAGTAGGAACATCTCAGGGCAAATGAGCTTCTAAGCAATTAAACTTTTTTAAATAAACTTGCTATAATTTCTTTTCTTGCTTTTTGGCAAATGGGAAAAGCAGCAAGTCCATCTTGCAAACAGTGTTTGTTTTCATAGAGATGAAGCCAGTTACTATTCATTGTTTTGTATTTTTAGATTGGTTTGGAAACTGGCTGCAGCTTCTCACGATCTTATCTATAATACACCATCAGAACATGATAGATTTTGCAGAGCGCCCGCAGTTGTCACACCCCAGGAAATCACACATCTTCTCTTGAACTGTATTCTCCAAGTCATTGCTGCGTTTTTTTTTTTTTATCTCTTTAAAGATTATTCATTTTCTCACAGTCTCTCCTTTCTGCGCCACAATGGACAAAGCCGCGTGGGACGTTATCTCATCACGGTGGCGTCTGTCTATCTGCCTGTCCGTCTGTCTCTGTCGACACATCGCTGTGAGAACCTGACCGAACAATGCGTGATAGAATCTCTGTTCTTAAACCGCAGGTAAACTGCAAGTAGAGCAGATGGTCTGATTAGATTTTAGATTTCTACGTTAATAAGAAGGTTGATTGCCTAGGAACTACCGAAATGTCTTTGAGTAGTGGTATGGCTGTAACGTAACTATTTTAAGAGCTACCATTAATGTACCATTACAAAGGTTAAAGGTTTCAAAGCAGGAAGAAACGGAAATTTGGACAGACGTACACAATCCCAAAAACCCTTCTCGTTACAACATCTTAATAAGTTCCATTCCAGGTGAGCTGTTTCCAGCCTTTGTGCTAAGTGAACTGACCGCTTCATATTTACCGTACAGACATGAGAGTGGTATTGATTCTCTCATTTAACTCTGAAACATAAAGGTGTATTTTCCAAAACTATTCCTTTTTTAATGTACCTTTTTGAGATTTGAGCTCTCGTAACTACAACACACAAACATTCAAGTTCCTGCGTTTTACAGCTTTGTGATGTGGAGTTTTCTCGGCTTGATGTCTATATTTCTGAATGTAATTGCTTTGTATTTTGATTTGTGACAAGCCTGCCTTGTGTGAAGAACTTTGTAAATAACTCATCACGTCAGCCACGCAACTGTCTTTCTCTTGTTTCCCACACCCTCCTCGTCCCATACTGTCACCTGTCACTTGGCGACAGTTGTCTTTGCCTTCGAGAGGAAACCTACTGTGACATGACCTGATCTGTGGCTTTCAGGGTCACCTATCTGTCCCTCACTAAGTCCTTGGCTGTCAACTTCCATCCTTCTCTCCCTCCTCCTGCTATTTCTTCCAGCTCTCTGTTCCCTCCCCCTGCTGATCAATCAGGAAGCAATCATTTAAAAACACCATTTCAAGTGGAACCAGTGTAGTGAGAAACCAATTAACCTTTACATCCTCCGTCGTCGTCCCCCCCCCCCCCCCCCCCCCCCCCCCCCCCAGGCCCAGGACCTGAATGTGATTGAGGAGGTGATCCGCATGATGCTGGAAATCATCAACTCTTGCTTGTGCAGCTCTCTACACCACAACCCAAACCTGGTGTACGCGCTGCTCTACAAGAGGGAGCTCTTCGAGCAGTTCAGGACGCACCCGTCCTTCCAGGACATCATGCAGAACCTGGACACGGTCAGTCAAAGCTTTTTTTTTTTCTCCCCTTTTTATAGTCACTCACATATCAGAAGTGAGAAGCGTGAGCCAAGGAGTGCTTTGCCTCATGGCTGAGTTGTGGTAATTATTCCATAGATCAAGGTTGTACAGATTTTTTCCCCCTGAATGTCCTCTCGGTCTGCAGGGAAAGTTTCAAAAAGCCAAGCAGCGCTAGAACATATGCGAACTGCATCGTTAACATGGTATGCAGTTGGACCGTACGTCACGCTGAGCCCTGTGAGCTTAAGCAGTATTGATGAATTAATCAGTCCCCTTGTGTCGAGAGGCCGTGCGTCAAATATTCATCGAGTGTTGGGGGAGGAATGAACGGCGTGAGAGAAAGCTGTCATTCATGGCTGTAGTTGTCATATAGAGGAGGAGAGGAAGCTTTTGCTGTGTATGAGTATGTATGTTAGGGGGATGGGGGTTGCTGCATACATACATGGCCATGCGTTTTGCAGTTATCCATAAGTATGAGGGAAGCATGCTATCTAGAATCCCCTGAGTTAAGTCAGTATCCCTAAGGCAATTCTCCGAAGCCTTCCCTGTGCTTGCAAATCCGTGTGTGTGAGCATGAGATTCAGGATGAGGGGCTGCTTTTTTGCTCCTCCAAATTAACCCCATATGGGAGGCCTTCAGAGCTAATAAAGAGATTAGTATTAGATAGACACACACATAGACACACACATAGACACACACATAGACACACACATAGACACACACACACACACACACACACACACACACACACACACACACACACACACACACACACACACACACGCGCGCAGAGTGCCCTTGTAGGCTCTGGTGTGTTTGAATTCTCCAAAGCAGCCTCAGAGCGTGAGCAGAGAAAACATTGCCTGTAGATGCGTTCTTCACTGTTGGTTAGACAAATAAGGGCATTAATAAGAATCCGTAATACCTTGAGTTTTTTTTAATGATCAAATATCAAACATTTCTCCGGGGGAAGAAACTAGCACAGCAGTGGAAACACAAAATATAGTTTCCTTGATGTCTTCTTTGGGCATAAACCCAGAAGGCATCGGATAATTTGAGCTCCAGTGAAGTGTTCATTTTAAGTAGGATGAAACATTCTCAAACCCTATAGTGAATTTGTAATGTAGAATACTGTATGTATGTATGTGCTTTCTTAGTTTGTAGCCTGCGGGCATATTAGCCGAGCTTATGTTCGCAGCATGTTGAATTTGGTTTTGGAGGTATTTCCCTCTCTAAAAACAGAATTCCTGCAGTGTTACAGCCATTACTTCAACCTGTATTCACTTAATTGCAATGATTCTCAATCGGTGTTGTCATATAATTGCAATATAAATCATACTATACGTCGCTCTCTATCTCTGCATATTATAGACACATTTTAGCACTGTTGCTAGGAAACACGACAACCCGTGGATACGTCTTGATGGCTGAAAAAGCATCAGAACGTCGTCTCGAATCAAACGAGAAGCTTGTCTTTTAGTCAACATGTAATGTTCACAACATGCCGCGCTAGAACATTCGCCCTCCACATGTAGCACAATGTCACTTTGTTCTGTAACTTAGATCTCCATGTTGCAGCCAGTGTCATCATGTAGGGTGTGGCTGCTGCAACATCAGTGTGACAGCTCCCAACAGCAGGATTACAGGAGTCAATGAGCTTCATGACAGCACTAAACCTAAAGAGATCAAGAGGCCATGAGATCATGTGTGTTAAGAAACCGTAACCGGATTTAATGGTGGCAGACGAGATCCGACCAGAGCGCGACTCTTACTGGATGTTTGAGGCCAATAGTGATGCTTGAGAATTGGATCAATATTATAACAATAATTGCTATTTATGTGTTTTCTTTCGTGCTGTACCGACTTTCAAGCTTCTATTGAAGTTTTTTTAATTAAGCTTAAAATGTCTGTAGTCATATTTCATGTCTTAATCGTAAAAAAAAGAAACCACAAATCCTCAATTTGAAGGAAGTGATTTGTTAAATCAACTTTCTTTAATGAATATAACTCGTCGGTGAGTGCTTCCTTTTATGTGCGGCAAGCAGGAGAACAAACGGCTGTGAAAATGTTGTCTCTAAAAGGCTGGATTGAAGCAGAATATTTTGTTGGCTGTAATTATATCCCAAATTGACATGAGGTACTTTACTTTAGTCTTGATTTTAGCGGTCCCTATGAACAAAAGCAAGTGTTTTTTTTTCCAAGCACCAGTCAGTTACTCTGATTTACTGCTCTTTCATTTATTTGTGCTCTTTCATTCATACGTGTGTGCGCCAACACACACACACTTGTATTCATGAACCTAATATTTGCTGATAACATTGGGTGTTAATTTCAAGGTTTAGATTAAACAAACATGAAAAGTTGATTACGGAGCTTCAGAGTTGCCTGTCGGGCTTCATCTAACTCCCCTGCTTCCAGACTTCATGCTAAGCTAAGCTAAATGTCTCCTGGTTTCTGTATTGTGATTGTTTTTTTTCCTCTTGTGTGACCTTGCAGGTAATCGGCTTCTTCAGTCAGCGTCTGGAGCAGGCTGGAAGTGACCTGTCAGTCGAGAGGGTTCAGGAAGTCATAATGAAAGGAGCCCAGGCCCTGCCCACAGACAGGCTGAAGGTAAATCTTTCTCTCACACACACACACACACACACACACACACACACACACACACACACACACACACACACACACACACACACACACACACACAGCAGGGGGTTGGGTGTAATGGACGAGCCTTGAGACGAGGAACAATGAAATATGAGACTGGCGGCAGAAAAAGGAAGTGGGACATATTGGACATCAAGGTGCATGTGTAGGGGGTGCAATGTGTTGTCAAGGGCGGGCAGTTATGGTTGATTTGGTGCTGGGGAGGTGAGGAAAGGAGAATTAGTTTGTCTGGACAGGTGAGAGAGGAAGAGGTATGGCATAGGTACATGGACTGAGCCGGGGGAAAGATGGAAAAGAGCCATTGGGACATGAGACAAAAGGCTAAATCCCAATTCTCATTAGCATTAATGCCCATCTTCATTCCATCTCCTGGCCTGCTGCATGCGAACATGTAATGGCATTTCAAGGAGATGGGATGGGGGGGCTAGGGGGCACTTTGTCATGGGCACATAAGATCGGGGGAGGGAGTGGTGGGGAATATAAATCTGCCACAGCGCCTCGTTACCCAACACTCCCTACACTCCTGGCGGGTTTGCTAACCCCCGCCCTTCCCAGTGCTCCTCCATTAATCAGTGAGGAAATATGTAACCGGCGGTCTCCCCACGCCGCTCCTCACCAGCACAGAAGCTCTTAATTGCATGTTTCATCATGTGTTTCATGTTCTATACTTGGCGGCTGGCTGCAAGGCGTTTGTCTCGCTAGCCGATGTGGAAGAGGGATGGTGCACCGCCACGAGTCCATGTGCTGTCGCCCCCCTACTCTCGTTCGGCACCGTAATGTAACGATCGACCAAAGCGCCGTATTATTACGCTTTGGAGCCCTATGGATAACCCTGCCCTGTCCTTCAGCAGAGGGGCTGTACCTGTAGCACACACTCATGCAGTGTGTGTGTGTGTGTGTCATCCGCTTACTTTCTGTGTGGTTGAGTCTCACATTGACTCCCCACCACCTGAGTGCTTTCCAGCTCTACGGGGTGACATGAAGCGAAGAGTATATCTGGGCAAAGGCTCCTCGGGGAGAAGTCCCTGCCGCTTCATGGTACCATTGCTCAAACAAACAGCTGTCTCTCCACCTCTCGCGTCCCCTCATCTTATGATCTCATTGCGCTGTGCAGCTCCAAACAGGAAAATCCATAAATTGGATTAATGTTGTGTGGAATCATCGATAAGCTGGTAATTACTCTGAAAAGGTTCTTAGAATGATTTTTTTGGTGTCTCAATCAGCTGAGTCTAGGCACGTTATTCAATTGTTCGGAATTCATTAGTGAAGCTGTTCTGTAATGTGGTCACTTTGACATGTATTAGCAGCACAATGGACCTCAAAGAATGCTTTATAAGTTAACAAATGGTGTTGTTTTTTTTACTTCCTGAAGTCGAAGCCATTTCGACACAAACCTGGGAAGTCTAAAAACACCAATGTTGGGTTGTAGTGTGGATGGCACAGCCAGTTAATTAGTTAACACTTAACTAATTAGACAGTTAATAATAATATACAGGACTGTCTCAGAAAATTAGAATATTGTGATAAAGTTCTTTATTTTCTGTAATGCAATTAAAAAAACAAAAATGTCATGCATTCTGGATTCATTACTAATAAACTGAAATATTGCAAGCCTTTTATTCTATTAATATTGCTGATTATGGCTTACAGCTTAAGAAAACTCAAATATCCTCTCTCTAAATATTAGAATATTTCCTCAGACCAAGTAATAAAACAAAGATTGATAACAGCAAAACAAAATCAAACATTAGAAAATGTCCATTAATGCACTCAGTACTTGGTTGGGAATCCTTTTGCACGGATTACAGCATCAATGCGGCGTGGCATGGAGGCAATCAGCCTGTGGCATTGCTGAGGTGTTATGGATGCCCAGGATGCTTCAATAGCGGCCTTTAGCTCATTTGCATTGTTGGGTCTGGTGTCTTTCAGCTTCCTCTTCAAAATACCCCACAAATTCTTAATGGGGTTCAGGTCAGGGGAATTGGCAGGCCAATCGAGGACAGTAATGCCATGGGCAGTACACCAGTTACTGGTGGTTCTGGCACTGTGGGCAGGTGCCAGATCATGCTGGAAAATGAAATCCTCATCTCCATAGAGCTTTTCAGCAGACGGAAGCATGTAGTGCTCTAAAATCTCTTGGTACACAGCTGCATTTACTGCCGTATTGCCATGGTCAAGCCACTTCTGAACTCAAGACAACGGAAGAAGCGTCTGACTTGGGCTATGGAAAAGAAGCACCGGACAGTTGCAGAGTGGTCCAAAGTCCTCTTTTCAGACGAAAGCAAGTGTTGTATTTCATTTGGAAGTCAAGGCGCCAGAGTCTGGAGAAAGGCTGGAGAGGAGCAAAATCCAAGTTGCTTGAAATCCAGTGTGAAGTTCCCACAGTCAGTGATGGTTTGGGGAGCCATGTCAGCTGCTGGTGTTGGTCCACTGTGTTTCATCAAGTCCAGAGTAAATGCAGCTGTGTACCAAGAGATTTTAGAGCAGGGGTGTCAAACATACGGCCCGCGGGCCGGATTCGGCCCGCCAGGGGGTCCAGTCCGGCCCGCGGGATAATTGTAAAAATGTGAGAAAAAAAAAAATGCAAAAAAAAATTTGGAAAAAAAAAAAAAACCTCAGTATGGATTCGAACCACTGATCCTCTGATTGTAAGACGTGCATGGTAACCATTGAGCCACAGACACAATTGATCACAGTACTGACTTTACTAAAAATATTGCCTAACTGCAAGGGAGTCTGCAGAGGAGAGCCCAGGCAGGTAAACAGTGGGCTGATGTCTGAATTGTTGGTCTTTATGTTTCTAGTTTATTGAAGAAAGACCTTAAAACAGGGTTTATCATCCAAAAACCTCCAACAATGATTTAAACAGAGAGTAATATTGTCATTATGTATGCGTTATTATGCTGTGATTTTACTGGTCCGGCCCACTTGAGGTCAAAATGGGCAGCATGCGGCCCCTTAACTAAAATGAGTTTGACACCCCTGTTTTAGAGCATGAGGTCCAGAATCAATAACATTCTGTCAATACATTAAAGCTGCCATGATGAAGTCACACAGGTTAAAGACCACAGCTGCACCGCGTGCTCGGCTAGATTGACATTTAAAATCATCAATCAGAAAGAAAGTTAGAGGGGACAAAAATATCCTTCTAAACTTAACTGCCACATGGCCCCTGGCCCTCACCGGGGAGCTGACGTCATTGTCCTGAAAAAGCACTGTTTCCTCTGTACACATATAATTACCAAGTCAGCATTTTAGGATGTATACACTCTGGAGGCAGATAAACATTTTAGTCAGGACAGATGACCAAAAAAACTGCCTCAACTTGAACGTACTCTTAATCCTTGAGTCATTGGGTGACATTTATGGGTCTTGACCACATTACTTAACCTTCAGTTGTTAGAGGAAAAAGTCAAAACTAAGCAAAAAGGCCAAGAAGAGACACCAGATTGTGTCTGTCTCACTCTTCATCAGATCAATATATAAAGATAAGGAAGAAGATATTTAGCAATTTTCTTTCATTTTTGCCTTTTCAAGTTTTCAAACACAACACATGAGTCATGTTTGCGTTCATCCCCCTTAGTGTGGACACGACGTAACCGTTATGCCGTTGGGAGGAACTGACAGTTGTTAAGTCAATCATTTTGTTTAGATAACACCAACCGTGTTGTTTTGGGTGAGGGGAACATTGTAGACGCAGGGCTACAGAAGAAGGGCTGTTTACTTAAAGGATTTTAAAGCACTTACACAAAGACGTGGACATGTAAATGAGGTCTCAACTGAAAGAAAGGTGATCAATGCCCCCGGGACGACCCTCGGTGCCTCGTCACTCAGCCGTCTCCCTCTCATTCTTTGTGTATGCGTGTGTCGTTTCAGGGTGTGTGAGGCTCTCGTGGGCAGAGCCTGTGGAATGTGTTGTTTAGCCGGACCAGCTGAAATCAGCCTTTATTGAGCAGCGATGGCCCACAGACTCTCTGGCTCCTCGGGACGGGCCCGAGGGGGTGGGAGGAGCTTGCCGGCCGTTACTCGCTACCTGGTCACTCCAAAGCCTCTTTCTGACCAGCGGAGTAACCGATCTCAAGTTTAGGTTGAACAAGGCTTTCTGCAATAAATCACAGTTAATGTAGAATTATTATTAAGATTATTAACCGTATAGTAGAAGTGTACCTTGTAGCTCCTATAAGCATTGCTCCCATCGATCTTCAGTACCATTAACCTTTAATAAATTAGCCAGATATAGAGACAAATGTATGAGGCATAGGGCCGTTACTATTTTATATCAAAACAGATCAGTGGTTTTGTCTATAAAATGTAAATTGGTTAACGAGACATTCTAGCAGCTTTGTTAGGCAACACTTTGGCACAGCGGTGCTTTGTGATGAATGCTAATGCCGGCATGCTAACAAGCTCACAATGATAATGCAATCATGCTGAGTTGTAATGTTTAGAATTAACATTTTCTGATGAGCATTAAACACAAATTATAACGGAAGCTGAAGGGAATGTCATTAGTTTGGCAGCTATTTGGTCATGAAGCAAAGTGATGGAGGGAAATGGAGGAAGTCCGAGAAGTCATCACAATTCATCGTGAGAGGGACATGAATGTGCGTACCAACAGTTTCTCAAAACTATAAATGTCACCCTAATGTTTATTTTTATTTTTTTATTTTTTTGGGGGGGGGGGATCCATCCAATCCAATAGTTGGATCAACCACTCAAACCCCAGAGAAACGGCATTCACGTCGATTGAAAGCAGAGAAAAGCAGCAGCATATATCCTCAAATTTGAGAAGCCGAAACCTGCTAAATTATAATATTTCAGTGAGCGCTTCAATATCAAGTGTAAGTGTGGACAGAAAATTAGGACAGTGGACTTAAACCTATTTGAAAATATTAGGGTATATTTGATTTTTCACTGTTTGAACCATGGCCTGAAATCACTAGTATTAGTATTTGTCTTTTTCAGTGCTTGTGCATGTACCTGCATCTAAGTCTGTGTGAGTGAGTGTGTAAGTGAGGGAGAGAGAGAGTTCATATTTTCTCCCTCGCCGCATTCTTCTCTGTCTGACCAAGCTCTGACAGCACAGCAGCGTGCAGGCGGGAAAGGAACACAGAGTCCTGAGTGAAGATATGAGGCCAGCCAGCCAGTCAGTCTGTGTTCAGGGGCGAGGGCCTGACCCGCCAGGACCCATAACTAACTGATATGAGCCCGGGCCAAGTGGGCCCAGACAGCTGCCAGACTGGGAACAAAACAGAAGAGGGGAGGAGGCCACAGAAGAGGCAGAGGAGATATGTACAGAGAGGAAGCCACAGTATAGACAGAATAAGGGACAGAGATAATATTAAGGATGGTCTGATGGATGCTCAGATTCTTCCCAGTATAATCGGGGACATTTTTGCTGCGAGGCATGCAGTGATATCCAAGACTTCCCGTTGCACCAAATCCCTTGGTGCTTCTGTCCAATATGGAAGTCAGTGGAAAAATGTTGGCCATTATGATAGGAAGATCTTTTAATTTTTTCTCTTTTGTGCTCAGTATTTTGAGGAAATGGTTGGATGTATACATAATAGTGCAGCCTATTCTTTACCGCTTTATTTGTCCTGATTTGTTGTCCTTGTTCTTAGCTGTTGTCGACTTCTGTGTCAGTACAGTGACTCAAATTCCTTGTATGTGTTCACATACTTCGCTATTAAAGCTGATTCTGAAGTGCATGGAGGGACTTTATAGTCCATCCATGCTAGATTAATATGTTCCGTTTCTTTATCTCCCAATAATAACCTTTACATGACACAATACACCAGAAAGGCTTGTGAGAAGAACATACCGGTATTTGTTTTGAAGAGAGGATGTTGGCCAGTACAGGGGTTAAAAAAAATAAAACTCCTTTTTATTGTCGATGTTAGGCCAATTATTCACAAAGCATTCAAATGGTGGCTGAGAAAAGGCCGTTTGCATCCTTATAGTCAAGCTGATTTGTTTCGCTTGTTCCTGTAAACTGTGAATGCTGCACTCAGAGGTCATGATGAAGTGCTTCTCATATGCGATTGCAATCCAGTCGTAGTTTGAGAGAACAATATAATACTAAAGAATAGAAACTTAAATACTGTTCTTTGAATGTCCTCGTACTCCGGGAAGCTGCAATGTGCGGCATTATATTGCCACAGTGGCTTCATGTCTGCCTATAGATGTGTTTTAATGAAAACCATCACTTAAAAACATGAAATGACAGTTGCTGCGTACACCACATGTTTCCCATATAGATGATCTGCTTAGTTATTGGAGCACTTTTTCCATATATTTGCAAATTAATGAGGGAAAGCGTTTGATTCCTTAATGCTCAGAGAAACGATGTTAATACCACACGCATGTTTGTTGATTAATGCTTTAATTATCTTAATGGCATAATTAGCATAACTAGTTGTGTTTCATTCATCAAGAAGATTAAGGCAGGACATTAATCAGCTAAACTGCCTCCCGTTTTAGTTCGTTTGTGCTTATGAGTCAACAAAGCTGCTGAATAAAAAATAGTTTCCATCATACAACATTTAAACCAGTGCTATATTCTACATCCTCTGTGCATGCGAGTAAAAGTGCGGCTGGCTTGAGCAGCGCCCCACATCATATGAACATTTGATGAGTTTGTAAGCTTTGCCTACGCGACCGTCACCTACACACAAATACCAGCCCGATAATACAGCTCCTGCATTGTGTCTAGCCATCACAATGGCAGTGGTGTGTGTGGTCTGGCCTCAGCAGCCTGGCATATGGCCTGTGACCCCGCAGCCCCGCTGTCTGTGTCATTATGATACCGATAGTGTGGCTGTGAATAGAGGCAGCCAGTACTCAATAGACCGGACTGGGACCAGCACATAAAGGCCCTCTGCGTCTGTCTTTCACCGCAGACTGATTACTGTGTGTGTGTGTGTGTGTGTGTGTGTGTGTGTGTGTGTGTGTGTGTGTGTGTGTGTGTGTGTGTGTGTGTGTGTGTGTGTGTGTGTGTGTGTGTGTGTGTGTATGTGTGTGGATATACATGCGTGTGTAGACAGGAGGATATAATGAGGTACCCTTGTATTATTGATGGTCTTCTTTTGCTGCCTACCTGCTGTCGGGGGGGTTTAGATTGGATTCAAGTGGGTTTGGAGAAGAAAAATCGAACATCCAGTATTTCTTGTGCAGACGCTTTGAAGAGGAACGGCACATCTTGTCATAAAAAGACCGTCAAATCTAACTGTATCAGTCGTGAAGTCACCTTTCCAAATGGCCATAATCAAATTTTTCGCTTCAAATGTGAGGATTTTCTGCTTCCCTCTCTTTAATGTTTGGAAACTGACCGTTTTTACTGTAGGTTTTATAACTTTTGTTGAAATAAAAAAAGACATTTGAAAAAGCTCAGAGATGATAACTGGCATTTTTCAGAATATTCTAATGAAGCAATATTAGAGGCAAAATAAATGATTTACCAATTATTTATTTGGTCCCAAGATATTGAATGTATTATCATAGACAAAGAGAACCTGCAAGTGCAACCACTTTGAAAAGCTGGAACTTTTCTTTGTTGTCATTTTTGCTTAAAATATGCAAATGATTAATTGATTATCAAAACAGTTTATTTCCTGTCAATTAACTAATTGTTTCAGCTCTGAAATTCATATACACTACAATACGTATGCACAAGATAGTACAGTCCACAGCCACATGTGTTTTGTTGTCTCTTTTTGGGACATAATCAACACTGCGGCCCTCAGTATGAACTTGATAACCTCTCGTGGTCCAGCTCAGCGAGTGTTTTGTCCATTGACGAGCCATTCATGACAGGCTGAAGCTTAAAGGCCTGAGTGGCTCTTACCAAGTAATCAGGTTACTCAGCACTTCTCCACGAGTCTAAACAATAAGGCCCCCGATGGCTGACAGACTGCTCGGTAAAGTTACACCCCTTATGTTTGGTTTCAGTTCATTAGATTGCCTTTTGTTTGTTCTTTATGTATTTATTAGTTTTGTATTGAGGTCTATTTTCTCATTTGTCTCCAGCTAGTTTCCAAACAAGCGACAGTCGGTCCGTAGTGGTCAATAAATAAGTCGCCTGCCGGGGTCTTGAGGTGACGTGAGCACATTAGCCGTCCCTTTTAGGAGATTGGCGGTCCGACCACGCTGATACCTGCTGTAACCAGTTTTACCCCACAGACGGGTGGAATTACATCTGCTAGTGCTAGTACCTGAAGAAGAGTAATTACTGAGAGGCCTAAACAAGTTGACCTACCTGTATCGCAGCGGAGATGTCACCGTGTTGGTCGAAGCACTTTATACAAATCCAATTTGGTTAAAGGGAACGACGATTTTCAGAACAACAAAAGCATTGTGTGAAAAACTGCAGCTCTCTCATTCATTTCAATGAGATGCTGCAGACTTTACATTTAAAAACAACTCTGGGTCGTCTGGCACGGAAAGTAGAACCGTGCTCTACTTGTGTCACAGCTCAATGCAACGCACTGCAGTCTCCAGTCAAATATGTGCAAGTACACATTCCTGGTAGATGATTTACGTGAACGGGCTAATTTTACCGTTTACCTGGGAATCATTGCAACAGAGGAGGAAATTGTTTGTCACCATGTTAGTTTTTCCCATCGGAAAATCCCGTCTCCATGTAGAGCCGCCTTTTCCAGACTGGTTTGACCCCATTTTGTGTATTCCATTTTCAAATATTTCTGTTACTGAACAGAATACAGAACTATCTCGGTTGTGCATCATCCCACTAATTGTCTTTGCATGTCTTGCTTCTCTTTTTGTCTGAATAGAAGTTTCCGGAGCTCAAGTTTAAGTACGTGGAGGAAGACCAGCCGGAGGATTTCTTCATCCCCTACGTCTGGTCCCTGGTCTTCAACTCTGGAGTCGGCCTCCACTGGAGCCCGCATGGCATCGAGCTGTTCAGCATGGACTCTGGCTGAAACACCTGCTGCAGCAGACTTGTTTGTGTGTGTCTTCATCCCCGTTCAGTATAGGAAAAAAATATTAAAAAAGGACTGACGGCATGTGTGTTTGGGTGGGGTGTGTGCGCATTGCCCTTTATAGTATGTGCACGCTGCTTTGAAAGTGCCTCGACCTTGTACAGACTGGTGTTTCTTTTTATGCACAACCTCTTTTCTCTTCTTATATCATCAAATATCCTCTACTTCGACACTGAAGCTTCATCCGTGCTGTTAAACAGTTCCCTCGGTAGCGTCCGCTCAGTCCTGTAGGGATTACCCATTTAACGCCTGAGCAGCTTCACCTGGTTCCACAGCACATGCCGAGGTACACGTCTTCTGTCAAATGGTGATGGATAATCCTGTTTTTTTTCTTTCTTGCTTACAAAGAAAAGGTCAATTAAAACACATGTACCTAGTGTTACACTGCTCTGGTTAATTTACTGCTGCACTGAATGCTACGAAATAGTATCAACTTCATATTCAAGATTTACGACATACATTAAGGAATAACTTATAGGATCTTGAGTTTTAAGTATCTCATAAAGTAGTGTTTTATTTTGACCAAACATTGTTCTCTGGATACAATTGGTTTGTATAAAATATTTGTGTTTGTGAAATACAATTTTAAAAAAGGGTCAGAGAAAAGGGAGTACGTGATCGCCTTCAGAAAGTCCTGTTTTTTTGTAAGATGCATGGATTTCATATTTCAGAACAATAATGTGGCTTGATGGCCACCTCCAATAACTTTGAATTACATTATAATTAATCCTTAAATCCAGTCCCTAGATATTATTAGCGGTCTATGTCGCATCTGTTCATGTGATTTAATTTCTACTTCCATCTCGTTTATTTGACTGGTCCGTTTTTTGTCGTTTCCGTTTTCCTCCTGATGCTAATCCAGGGCAAGTCATTGAACCTCTTGTCCTGTTGTGCATAATAACAGTTGATTTGACTCTTTGATTTGTCACTTTATTTGCATGTTTAAGTAGAGACTTTGTATTGAATTATTTATTTTCATGTATATGGTTTTTTCTTTTTTTACATATTCAGCTCTCCCAAAATGTAAATGGTAGTAGTGCTACTGCTATGAAAGAAAAACGGTGGTACTATACTTTGATTCTTCCCAGGGCAAAAACTGGCTTTATATTATTACATATAATGTGACAACAGCTGTCATTTTGTGGCGAATATTACTTTGGAAATAGGAATTTAAATAAAAATATGAAACCAAAGTGTTGCATGGTTATTAAGCAAAGTCAACTACTTGTACCATTCAGGGTAGAATATATCTGATTTCACATTGAAATAATAATTTGTTTGCATTAAGACAGATTGTGTTTCAATTTTCTCTTCTTACTCTTGTATTTCCCACAAATGTTGAACTATTCCTTTAAAACTATGCAATAGATTTGTATCACTCCTATAAAAGTTGCAAGCAGATCAACCAGTGTGACTCTTTTAAAGGCCTGAAGAGCCTCAATTTTGTTTTGTTTTAGTAAAACAAGGGAAACATTTGAGAAAAGTCATTGTGTGTCATACATATTTTTTGTATCTGTCCTACCTCACTTATCATCGTGCAGCTCCCTGGTTGGGAACCACAACTGTAGACAGCTTTGTTCTGATACATTTTTATGTCTAATATACTGACATGTTGACTATTACTTTACTCAGGAACAGAATTTAGCTAAGAGGACTTCAACAGTGCTTCCCAGTGTTCTTTTTATGGTTCTCTATACAATATGCTGAGCATTAATAAAGCAGCAAACAACTATTTACAATTTAGTGGACTAAAGTCTATTTCCCCGTTCCGTGTCAACATCACACATTGGGTTGTGGACTGCTGTTTAAAAGTCTTGAGTTTGACCTTTGGCGGACGCCATCATGGTCACCATCTTTACTTTTTGCAACCAGAAGGGGCCCGAGGGGGAGGAGCTACAGACAACCGAACGCAGAACGCTGGATTTGCAGGCGACCAAAACGTTACAATTAACTTTCATGAATGGAAAACAGTCTATTTTACCATAATTTACAATTTATCATTTACGGTACTAAATGAACATGTTGAAGACTTGAAACTAGTTTGAGAGCATGAACTCGTGTTTAGTGAGGAAATTAAGTGAGAAGTTGGGTCATCTTCCAAAAAAACCTCTCTACAATCTGACATGAAGGCCATTAGAGAGAATGCCAGTATAATTTATTTCCGCGTGGGTACCATCTAGACTCCACTTTGGTTCCCTTCAGGTAATCACTGTGAGCTTTGTCAGCACTGTTGCTGTTGTTTGCCCTTTTAGCGGCATTAGCTTGCGAGCCACCGCCTCAGCTGTCTCCATGTTGAGTGCCGTTTGGAGGCAATAGATATGCTCTGGAGTTCAAATTTAGCACCTTTAACTCTGCAGAGCTACAAAAAAGATACATTTGTCAAAACAAAAAAAAAACTCACTGTCGCATGCTGTTTATATCTGTTTCACAGATATCAGTAAACGTCAGCGCTGCATGTGTCTCTCATGTCTCATTGTTGCCTGTTGTGTGCAGAGGCAGCAGAAACAGTGGCATGAAACCACTTTGGGGGGGAAAGTTTACGGCACAATGGTACCCACTGTGCCGCCGGAGCTCCCACTTCCCAAGAGAATTTCATGCCTTTTCGTCTCTATTGTATTGATTTTCATGCCGGAAATTCTCTCATTCTCAAGGACAATATAATGGAAGCAATTTGATGCAAAGAATGGCCCATTTTCACCCCGGGGTCGGCGGTAGGTTACAGTTAGGCCGCGTGCTGGAGGACAAATTATCCAGACTCTTTCTCTCTATGCATCGACGCTCACCTGCTTCCAGCTCTATTATTGCTGCGCCAGATGGTTGAGGGGAGGTTTTCACAAAGTGACATGGCCCTCCTTGTTCCATCATGGTGTAGGGGTCACCTTACCATGGGCTCCCATTTCAGGTGACAGCAGGAAGATGGATGGGGCAGGGGATTCTGGGATGGGTAGTTCCTTTTTTTTTTAACAGACTGGTACCTTTTCCTCAAGGTCTAGGTGAGATTGTGTTGCAGTGTACCGGCGCAGCACGGCTCCAGATGCAGAGGTCACACCCAGATCAGCGTCAATTGAATGATATCAAAACTAGAGCACTGGAGACCAGATTGCTGAAGTGGCTTCTGGTACTAACTACTGGTAGCCCCCAGTGACACGGACCTAATTAATATGACGGATTACCACAGCAATGGTGGAAGGTCGTTAGGCTCAACGGTTTTGGGATTAGGTCACAGGATGGAGAAAGCTTGTTCACAGCATGAGAACAGCACAGAGAGTTAGATATAAATACAAAAATAAACACAGATAACACCTCCTGTCATTCCTTCCAAATCCTCAGTGGAATGAAAACAGTTTCTAAGGGCTGGACCGTCAATGGAAATACACAAAGAGATATAAAGAAGAGATAGACAGGCTGTGTAGTGCACTTGGTGTCTGAAAGATACCAGCAAACCTAAGTTTAGTCATCAGAGGTTACTGAAAGTCAACAGTATCTTGACCTTTTGACATGGAGCTGCTTATTATCTCATAAAACAGGAGCTGACCAAGGATAAAAGGTAAGAGGGGATTTTGTGTGTGTAGCCTTATGGATGATAATGTCGGCCTGTTGGTCAGCCTGGCCTCCACTGTGGTCAACTATTGGATACATTGATTATAATGTGTGTACTGACATCCAGTACACATTTTAGATTGATATTCACGTCTCCATAAGGATGATCCTCTAACGTTTCATATATTGTGCAATCATTAAAACCTAAAAAGAATATGATGAACAGTCTACATGATACATGCTAACACGCATGCTCGTTAAACTAGCTCAAAGTTTTAAAACCCTGAACGTAAAGCCCCACAAACAACACCTAACATGTATTTTTATTTGTAAGGCTTGAACAGCAATAGAGTTATACTGTGCCATTTTTGCCAAAGGGTGATGGGGGAGCTTGTAGAATATCAACAATGGGAAAGGTTCTTCCTCTGGGGACTATGAATGTGTTCATTACAGACTCTTCATCTGCACTATCTGCACTTTTTTGTTGTTTTACTACTGTCTTTAATGTCCTTTTTATATTTTTTATATTTATCTTGTATATTGTGTGTGGAAAAAAAAGTACGAAGAGCAAGTGAAACCGGAGTCAAATTCCATGTATGTGCAAATTGACATGGCCATTAAAGCTGATTCTGATTCTGATTACATCTCGTGGCAATCTACCAAGTATGTTGATGTTTCCTAGAAGAACAAAAACATCCAGACCACATATAAAATATTGTTCAACATTAAGTTTGAGATGTCTTGTTCCATCCGTTTGGCCTCAGCACTCTTATATGTAGACGTGTGCAGATCTTCAACATAGTTTTACACTAATGGCCTATAAAGAGAACTGGGTCACCGAGGCCTCCAGCTACTTTAATACAATGTCACAAATTGAATCCCTGAACAAAAACCAGACTAAAGGAACGTGGATATAAAATGACCTGTTCCTTACGGCGTCCTCCACTGGGTGACGCTTTTGTCAAACAGCCGCTTATAAACAGGAATCCTGTATGGAAAATATGTTTTAATAAAACCTCTGGACTGGGATCACAGACTTCTTTGGATTATTCTTGATCTCAATGAAGTTGGGGATGAGAGTCCGGTGGTTATGCATGTCCTATAAGGGTCTTGATGTCAACATTGATAACACTGTAAACGTAGAATATTCATGTTGAATCAGGTATGGAATAACTGCTACTTAGCGCTGAAGTTAAGTTAATAATAACTAAACGTGGACATTTTGTGTCACATGGGGCACAAGAGCGGCCTCCTGAGTGCAAAACCGTTTTTGGGGTTTGACCCTCTGTCCTGCCTCGTGTGGGGTTTCGCAGTCTTTATACTTCCAGGTTCAAGATTGCGTAGATTACATACAAATCCATTTTGTGGGATATCTAAAAATTACAGCCATTCATTTGCAATGTTCTTGCAGGGGGAGAGACATGGATGAAACACTATTTTTGTCTGTAAGAATAACAGCTAAAGGTCTGAAGCCTCTGGTATAACTAAGGTTGGTATATTCACTCTATAATTTGTGATGGTTTGGTAAATATTATTTTTTTAACAAGGACGTACATGTATGATTAGGTTATGTAGGGGTGTAAAAAGAACATTGATTCATCATAATGCATCCGTGTGAGTTTGATCCATTTGAAAAGTTTGGATCAATAGAAAGCGATTAATATTGTATTACGGTGTTTCTTTTTATTGATTGACTGCCGTCTGCAGTCTGCGATGTGTTTCTGGTTCAGTTTCCATCTTTCAACCTGCTGAACTACAAACGGAGCTGTTGTTGGTTCAAGTTTTTAACTGTAAGGTTTAAATGTCTTTCATTTTACAGACTTTTTTTTATTTTTTATACATATAACGCATTTTGAAAAGAAAATCTAAATTAATGACTCAAATTGATTTGTTTGGAAGATGCAGAACTGCTTATACAATTGAAATGGATTAAGATGTATGATCTTTAGTTTCTTATGTTCTCGAAAGGAAAATTAAGTTTGTTTAATTCTTGTTTTACTTTTGTGATAAACCCTTTGAAATGTTTATGTGTGACTTGATAAATCATAATGTAACCGTAGCACAAGGGCCATAAAGTCACCAAAGTCACTCAGTAAAATAAGTCCCACAGCAAGACTTTCCTAAAGCTACTTAACATTAGCCCCAAAGCTACCGGTCAAACCAGACCAAATAAGGCTGGAACAGAAAAACCACTGCGTGTATTGAGCTGAGCAAGGCTGCGTTTTATTGCTCATAAAGTCAGCTTTTAGTTTGCAAGAGGAAGAATGCGTTATTTCTGCTTTCAAAAATTACATAGTTTCACTTTAAAGATAGACTGTATGGTGTCTAACAGTTGTGAGCAGTTTAATCTCAGATTGCAGTTGAAGCGTTTAAGGTCTGAAGATGTAAAACTATCCAGTATTTTAGAAAGAAGGCTGGAAATGTTAATGCTTTATAATGCTTATATTATCAATAATCTCACAGCCCCTCAGATGTCTTACTAATTCTGAAATCATGCTTTATTGCTGTCAGTGGTGACACTTTGAAAGAGACAGCATGTGGACTTCTTTGGTGGATGTATAGGATTTATTTGCATTTAATATTTGCTTAGAGCAGCTTTTTCATTATGCTTTGCTATTTTGATAAATTAATCCTACCAGTAACAGAAATTAGCCTTTAACACACATTTAAAACTTTCCTTTCTAGAAATCAGTAGGATATATTTGCAGTACATGTCCTTCTACTTATAAATATTTTCCCCCAGTTTATATACTATACATATAATTGTCATACTACATTTTAATTCTGTTTTGTTTAAAAGCTAAAACAATTAGCGAGTAAAAAATCGAGTAGCCTATGCACAGAAAATTAATCGGCAACTATTTTCATTAATGATTAATTGCTCAAGTAATTTTTCAACATAACACTCCTTATCTCCGGCATCTCAATTATGAGCATTTACTCTTGCATCTGCCAAAATAATTTGATGATATGCCCTCAGGCTTTGGGAAACGGCAAAGGACTTTTAAAAACTATTTTCTGACATTTTCTAAAGCAAGCGATTAATCAATGATGATCTTTTGCCCTACTGCTTTTCTTCTAATGCCCTGCTGTTAAGATAATATCTGTGATTTGAACCCACAGTATCTATCTTTTCCTGCACGCCGAGGGGTAACATCATTGACACATATGTTCTTGAGCTTTTCTGTTCACTTGACATCGTACTGTTTCACTTTGTGGACTCTTGAGAGGAGCGTTTCTGCTCCTGGCAGCTGTTTATCGTGATGTCGGAATATATTTGGTTCATTTGTACTTTTCTGGTGGAGACCGTTCAATAAGACTACATTTTCTGACTTATAAAAACGAATGAATTAATTTATAGACAGCAAGAGGAGATAGACATGTGCAGTGACCTTTGACCTCTAACCATTCAGAGAAAGGTCAGCTATAAAAGAGTGTAAGGCAGGTAACTACAACTTATATTGCGATTCTGGGTGTTTGGTTCGACAGCTTGTTTGAGGACAGGACATCACTGTTCCCTCTCTCTCTTCCATCATGGTGGAACCACAGCTGGAGCCATTGTGAGATTTCTTTCAACACAATGTATTTAGATCCAGCTTCTATAGATTTTCACCCCAGATTTTTTTATAATTTGTTTAATTATGCAGTGACATCTACCAATGTATGCGTTTTTTTGCGTTTCCTCGACATGATAACAGATGTGAAAGTGGTGCAAAAATTAATTCTCCGCTATCTTTTTAATTAAACTTGTCTTATTTTGTATTGTTCTTATCTAAGCAATGAAGAGCTCCCTGTGTGCCATCTTCAGCCTATTCTGATCACTGTGGTTCAGACAGAGTAAGCCTCTTTAATTGCATATGCATGACCCCTTGTCTGGAGGCAGCCACTGTGTCAATAAATTATAGTAAAGGCCAAGACTGCTATCTAGAATATTAATCATCATTCTGCCACGATACGGCTGTTTTTCCACATTGCATGGCCTCTTTTGAATCATCTCTGTGAGCTTCACGGTAGACTACAGCGGAGGCCAATTACATATTTCATGCTGGAAGCTAAAGTTCTATTTTTTTAACTCAAATTGTTCAAATTCATAGAAAATAAATCATCTCACAAACCGTGTGACATTATTTAATGAGAAAAAAGGTCCCAGTAACACATTGTATAATATGGAAGTCGTGTGTATACTGTGATAACAATGTATACTAATGTATTACTTTAATTAATATTCTGGAAAAATAAAGTGAGAAACCATTTATGGACAGGAATGTCTCTTTTTTTATTGATTCTTTACAAAATCCAACAAATTTCAGGTACTTCATCACATTGAGGCAAAACTCATATTAAAAAGCAAAGTAAGCCGTGTGACACTGCTGCTCATTGGTTTGTAACATTGTCCATAATTTCCCACTATACCACAGATATAAAATAGAGTTATATTGTGATAAAAACTGTCTAACAAAATCTCTGACCATTGACTCTTTCTAAAATCTGATAGGATACATCATCATACGTCCACCTCTGAGGGACTGCATGTACATTATTAGTATGGGAGCGCAGGTCAGTTATGTCCCTGCGTCAGGGTTTTATTCATGGGAACAATTATAAATGATATTTAGAGACGTTTAAATTGGGTTACATGATTAAACAAGTAATACCCAGTTAATACGTTCACATGTTCCAGCCACCTCGCCAGCCTTATAAAGGTTCAGTCTCTAATATGTATAGGCTATAGAACCCACACATGAGGAGTTCACAACCCTTTATAGGATCAAGACCCATATTTAAGAAACAGAACACTATATAATTAGCCCATGCAGTTGAATGCACCAGTCACCATTCTGTTCATTTTAATGTGCTAGGCGGCGTTTAAAATATGCAAATTCACAGGGTGGTGGCTCAAACATGGTGATGCAAAATGTTCAATAAAACTCCGTCCTGCACCTTTACCCGGGCCACTTTGCAGACAGGCTGCTCCAGCCAGACTGAAATGGAAAACGGTTAGATCAAATTGGCTACTTCCTGGAGTCTGGAGAACAGTCACACACACACACACACACACACACACACACACACACACACACACACACACACACACACACACACACACACACACACACACACACACACACACACAAACAATCAAAGGGAAGTGCAGGGAGCTGTAGAGAGAGAGAGGAGGGGACAATGTGCGTCTGCAGCCACTTCCACAATCCCTCTGAAAGACCTTTTCCCTGACTGATTGCTTCCAGACAGGCGCAGTCCTCTGAACGGTTTGGGCTCTTGCGTTGCGCTCTTGCGGCGCCAGTGGGGGATCCTGGGACAATGTGGATGAGCTGTTGACTACCCCCATCCACACACACACACACACACACACACACACACACACACGTACACACACACACACTCGACCCCGCACATCTCATCATTATCAGCCATCCACCCCCTCTGCCCTGCAGCGACACTGGCTCACTGACACATTTACATACTGCTGCCTGCACCTCCTCCCTGGACTACTGTCTGTCTAGGGAACTCAATTAGGCTCCGGAGGAGACACACGCATACACATTAGGAAAAAAGGCATTCATGTTAATGCGGCTCAGTGTGACTGAGGACCTCTAAGTGTGTATATGGTCCTCCTCCTCTGCAGCCATGTTGGAGGTCTCTTCTGCTGTTTAAAATGTGATTATTTCAACAGAGTTTGATGTGTGTATTCGGTTCTGGTTAAATGGATCATGAAATTCAATATGCATCATTGCCAATACGTTTAATATGAGAACAGAGTAGCCATTTATCAAACCAGTGACGTTTTATTATAGTTTTAGGTAGGCTATAACTACAAAAAAACACCCAAAAAAACTTAACTGCCAAATCCTATATATATATGGTCTCTCTTCCGTAAATTGATCAAATCAATCCATTTCGCCTGTCATAATAAATACGGATTTAGCTGATATAAAGTGGGCAGATCCTGCATGCGTGGAAGGAAATTGATCCTCAGTCGATCGACCGTTTTTCTGGATAAATAAAGAAGACACAGTTGTGTTGATAAACCAGAGAGAGAAACTCAAAGGACACTGGGATCGTCCCATCGGAAAGACTACCGTCCAGAGGGCGGCAGCAGCGCGCTCTCATCTGGGTTTCGGACATGTTGGTGTTTATTTAATTTTTGCCCCAAGTCAAGACTCGCAGGCACAGACACGCTCGCGCTTTCCTGGCCCCTTTGTTTGTAGTCGAAGACACCAGCTACACTCATTAAAACCCAAACCTGAGCAAGGTCCAACTCCAACCTGAGCAGCTATAGAGCTTAGTGACGGCGCAAGCGCTGCCTGAGAAGCATAGATCAGGGCAAAAAAACGACATTGTCCATTAACCAGGGAAAACTACACTGATGGATCCACTTTAGAATAGGAAAATGTTTTATTATGAGATTATAGGGACTGCTGTCGTCCATGTTTAAATTATATTAACGTCAAACTCCATTAATAGCTACACAATGTCAGCATGATGCTTTCTTTAATAGCAGGCATGCTGAATATAATAACACACTAATAATAAAACAACAGAGGGATTAGACATTAACTACAACTAACTAACACTAAAATGCCCAAAAGCTGCCCATCTGTTTCTGTTTGCTTCTTTTGCTTAACTTCTATGTCATTAAAGCTGTTTGGATTGAGCATACACACGAATAAGAATCTTTAATAAGACACAGAGGGCTTCTTCATAGATGTATCTTTCTCAATTTGACCGCTTCAGAAGTTTTAACAGACTTGAATTGAGCTTTTCTTTTTTTGGCCCAACTGCTTTAGTTTCCCAACCTCGTATTCACAACGTTACACTTTGTCAACTTTTTCTGGGAATGTTAACTTTCCTACTCCTTTGTGTGTATGCGTGTGTGTGAGAGAGTGTGTGTGTGTGTGTGTGCGTGTGTGTGTGTGTGCGTGTGTGTGTGTGTGTGTGTGTGTGTGTGTGTGTGTGTGTGTGTGTGTGTGTGTGTGTGTGTGTGTGCGCGTGTGCGCTGTGGGCTCTACTTGATCTGTTGTTTGCGCAACACAATCACATTTCTTTTAAGCGACAGGGTGTCTAGACACACACGTGACCGGGCGCGTCAATGCGCACTGGAGACTGGAGACGGAGCAAGGGCACCCAAGCCATCCGCCTCATTTGCAGACAGAGAGCCTTCCTCCACCCCTCGAGATCACTCGTCGGCTCGCTTCCTTCCACACACACACAGACACGGAAACTTCTTGTGAGATGCGAGTTTGGATTATTTAATGTTATATAGAGGATTCGACTACTAAAATAGGTCTCGAATCCCCGGCGCGCGGACGTAACCCGAGGGTCTCTCTCGCTTTTCTGCCAAACGCAACTCCACTCGGGTGAGAGGATTTGCTCGCTGGCTCTTTTTGGACGAGGCTCACTCTTGCCAGCAGACCACCATCCTCTGCATATTTAGACGATAACAGATTAAAAAAAAACATTTTTTTCTTCTGAAAAAGCCTCCGCGAGCCCCTAGCTCCGTGCAGTTCGGATCAAGGATTTTGTGGATTAATGCTCTTGAAGACACGGCGTTGAGCTTCGGTTTTCATGGGATAATTGTGATAGCGTTTTAGGCTTAAATAGGCCCCAGTTCGTCTCGTTCCCACCACTGATACAGAACGATGTTTGACACTGTTTTCTAGCTGAAAACTAGTTTTTAAAAAGGGGGTCAGTCCACAGCCCCTTTAGGCTGCGCATCACCACGGGAATAAGTGTAACACATTCGGGCTCCATGCTGCCGCGCTGCCGCTGAGGTCTCAGCTGCTAGATTCATTTTTATAGGCTCGCCTCCACCGTCTGGATATGATGGTTGTTTATCCCCCGAGGAAAAGCTGACTGACCCGGGAACCGCGACTGCTTTCCGGGGATCAAGTCTGCAGGAGAAGGCAGCAGAGACTGGCGTATGCTACAGATTTCCTCTGCTTACCCAGCTCCCAGTTCTTCCACCGTATTTTCTCAGGCTGCTTGTCATTGCCTGGACTCGGATCCCGGAATCTTCATGATTTGCGGACACCATGCTCGTTTTTTAGCCGGGGAACCCTCTTTTCGTCCCGCATGTTTAGGACCAAACGGTCGGGGCTCGTCCGGCGACTCTGGAGGAGCCGTGCGCCCGTGGAGGGCGACGGGGAGACGGATAGAGGGACGCATGGCTCCGGGGGCTGCTGCATGGGCAAAACGACAAAGGTGGCCAAGTCCCACGCCGGGTCGGAGGCTGAACTCAAGGCGTTGACCCACTCGATACTGAAGAAGATCAAAGAGAAACAATTAGAGGTGCTTTTGCAGGCGGTGGAGTCCAAGGGGGGTGTCCGGAGCCCTTGCTTGCTCCTGCCCGGCAAAGTGGACGCCAAAGTGGGTCAACAGTCTTACTCTCTCCCCATGCTGCTCTACAAAGTGTTCAGGTGGCCGGACCTCAGGCATTCCTCGGAGCTGAAGAGGCTGTCTTGCTGTGAATCCTACGGGAAAATCAACCCAGAGCTCGTTTGCTGCAACCCGCACCACATGAGCAGACTTTGTGAACTCGGTGAGCTGGATTATTATTTTCAATGTAACCTCATTCTCACGATGAAAGTTGTCCCCAAAAAAATGGCGTTTATTTCTTTGGTGGTCGGGCCTCGTTTTTTTTTTTTTCTTAGATTCGAGTATAAATTCGGTCACCGTGTCATTGTGTCAAAGAATTAGCAGGCTCCTTAAATGCACAATTAGCCTAATTGAAATGACATCACCTCTCTTGGCATAGTTTTCTTGAGCGTCCATTAGGTCAAACTTGAGTGATGGGGAAAGGGTCCTCTCCATCTTTTCGGCAGTGGGACTTTAGTGTCGTAAAATTTGACAATCCCAAATCTCGATTTTTCTTCTTCTTCTTCCTCCATCGAATTATTATTACGATTTACCGACTATTTGTGTTTTTCTTAATATATGCTAAATTGATTGATTTCTTAATTAGGCTGCATCCCGTCTTTAACATGTGTTTTTTGTTGGCACGTGCGAAGTGCCAATAAGCACACAAAAAAGGTGGTTTATTCCACCTTAAATCGCGATATTTTTCAACTTCACCAAAAGCCCCGCTTTTTTTTTTTTAAACAAACAGCCCATCTGCTATTTCAACATTTCACAATTGGCATTTCCAAAGTGCAAAGCAGACTCATCCATGGCTTTACAGTCTTTCCGCGGGGAAGTTTCCAGGGCCTCTGTGTGTGTATATGTGTGTGTGTGTATGTGTGTGTGCTGGCTTGCTTGCTTGCTTGGCGTCCCAGGCCAAAAGAGGCCCGTATCTCAGTTTGTCCTAGACGCTGATAGTGGCCCTCCTGGCGCCAGGCGGCCCCCTGTTTATCTGCCTGCCAATGAAAGGCAATAGCCGCCCGGCCGGCCTCCCTGCCTGTCTCCCCAGGCTGAGCTGACAGACACAAAACCTTTTCCCAGAAGAATGACAACTCTTATCATAAAGTTAAGATCACTCCCTGGTTTTTGTTTTTTTGCTCATGTTCTGCTTTATTTTTTCTCACTCCATGCAGAGTCTCCTCCTCCTCCATATTCGCGCTATCCCATGGACTATCTTAAACCACCAGGTGAGCTTAATATACACATACATGAAGGCATATTCTTTTTTATTTCCTGCAAAACATGCACATGAAAGGCCATTCATGAATGTTTACATGTTGATTAGCATCCCGTTTGCATATGTTCCCACACACTTCCCCTGTTTTGTGTGTGTGTGTGTTGTTGTGTGTGTGTGTGTGTGTGTGTGTGTGTGTGCGTGTGTGTGTGTGTACGGAAACAGCTCCATGTTATGTTGTGATTTATGATAGCAGTGGAGTGTCTGGCTGGGCAGTTCTAGCATGGCTGGCAGCCAGGGCAAAGCAGCCCAGTTGAGATACCAGCTATAGACTGACTGGCATGTCACCAGGGGCAGAGTGTGTGTCTGATGGGTGGGGAGGTGGTGGTGGTGGTGGTGGCTGGGGGTTGTATGGGTGATTGTTTGTGAGTCCATTTATCTATTGTGAATCGCAGCACAGACAGCGGCGTCTCTGGAGCCAGCAGGCCTTCATCAGCTGAATTAATCATCAGATTAAGGTTGAGGATTTGTATGTATGTGTGTGTGTGTGTATGTGTGTGTGTGTGTGTGTGTGTGTGTGTGTGTGTGTGTGTGTATGCCACTGTCCCACATCTCTGTTTGGATGTGTTTTGTTTTGGGGGATCGAAAGAGAGAGAGAGAATGCATGTGGCGTTTAATTTCGTCCAGCGACCTTCCAACCGTTCCCCCCCTCCTTAAGGAGCTTTGGTGTTGCTTAATTGTTTCCTCCCTCCACCTGTGCCAGACTCCACACGCTGCTTGTGGTTGTCATCCTATTCCTCAAGGCTGGAAAGTGGCATCGGGTTATGTCATCTCCTGTAAAGTATGTTAGATTTCAGGCTATAACCAGAATAGTGCGAGACTGGGGCTAGAAGAGAAGGAGATGAGGATCCTCATGACACAGAGATGGTGACAAATATATAAAACGCAGTATGCAGTTTTTCTTTTTTTCTTTGCTCATTTGCGTCTATCTGGCTGCCTGTCACTGCAGGAATAGCTCAGAGTTGAACAATGACCGGCCAGACGACCAGCCAGCCAGTTAGCCAAGAGAAGGAGAAAGTGGCTTTCAGTGAGTGGAAACAATAGGAAGTCATTGCAGCTGCAGCTGTGGTTCTTCAACCCCCCCCCCCGCCCCCGCCCCTCTCTTCATTTACCAGGGTTCCGCGTTATGGTTTCACCTGAAAGGCATTTACAGAACCTTAAATACGAGCAGAAATTGATCTAAAGCAATCCCCTTCATACTCAACCTCCCGCTGACGCGGTGGCTGTCTCCGGGTAGAGTTGGCGTGGCGTCTTTACACGAGTTCAGTTGGAAACATTCCACTGATGAAAGGAAGCAAGAAGGTAAATCAGAAATGCAAGCTGGATAAAAGACAAAGGAAATTAGTATACAACCCGTGTTACCACCCTGCTTCCCCTCTGAGGGCAAACTGCAAAAAATACCTGAATTGGTTTGACTGTCTGGGAATTCATTATCGCCAACAAGAACAGAGCGAGGCAAGAGAAATATCGAGTAGCGCTTTGATACTTTTAAAGAAAAGTTTTAATTTGCCTTTCTTTGTCAGCGTTTAAGTGAGTCACCTGTCATTCTATTTCCTCATTCAGTCAATGCAGCTGCTATTATGGTTAATCAAAGGAGTGTCTGTCTGTCTGTCTGCCTGTCTGTCTGTCTGCCTGCCTGTCTGTCTGGCGAAAGAGGGTGTAAGACAACATATATTAATAGGACAATGGAGCAGGCTGGAGGGTACAGACAAACACACAGAGGACAGATGAGCTTATCATGCAGAAAGACGGTGGGGGTGGGGGTCCCCGGTGGCCTCTGGGAGCTGTCAATCATCAATTCCATCTCATTACTGGAGGCTATAACAATTTTCTATCCTCCTTTATGTATTTGCTTTATTTTAAGCTGTGTTAAATCATCGTGACATGTAGAAAATTGGCATTGATAACTTTTAGAAGGCAATGAGGCGTTGTAAAAAAAAAAAAAAAATCGGCGTGGAAGTGGAAGAGCGCTGGATTTTATAATGATGTTTTTATGATGCCACTGAGCAGGAAGCGGGGTTACATGTGTCAGGGTGACTGTCCGCGCCCGCCAGTGTGAAAGCAGCCGCGACGTAGAAACGCCACCTTGTTTCAGCTCTGGGGAATATAAATCACACGCCGTTTAGCTCTTTCTCGCTGATGCCCCGTCAGCCCCGTGGTCAGCTGTGAACCGTTGCCCAGGAGACCAGGGCAAAGGCGGCTGGCAGCCAATGAAAGCAAGGCACGGCTTGGGCTATGCCCGCGTATCTCGTTACTGTGACCACAAGCAGCACGGGCCGTGTCTGGACGGGGAAGGGTGGCACGGAGGAGGGCTCGCAGTCGAAACCGCTCCGGATGCTGTTTCTTTAATACTTGTTAGCTACTGCGGCTCTGCTCGGTCAAACAGGAGGCCTGGAGGGTGGAAGTATTCAACAGAAATACCATCCTCCTCCTCCTCCTCCTCCTCATGTGGATTACATGCATACTAAACCCCTACTCTCTATATTCCTTCAGTTTGCATCCTCTGTGTTTGTTCTAAAACACCTCAGATTAGAGCAGCTGTAATTAAATGGTAATTTTTGTTCTTGGAGCTACGCGCTTTAATGCAAGAGTAACGTGCAATGCATGCATGCAGTGAAGGGGGTGTGTGGGGGGGGGATCACCATCACACGCTGTGGTTGAATGGATAGAAGGTGCAGCGCAGTATTGACGTGCAGCAAGAGGAATGTATCATTAGCGAATACCAAGCTACCAGCAGCAGCTCTGCAGCAGAGCTAGCCGGCTCCCAGCGGTGTGCTGCTCCGTTCACCGCACACGCCGTTTTTTTTTTTGTTAAAGCTCCATTCAGGTGTCATGTCGAAACAAGTCTACGTTACAAGTCTTAGTGGGAGTTAAGCATTGAAATGCAAAGCAAGGGTAGAGTAAGAGAGAATGAGTAGTTTTCATTGTGTCGTCTGCGTACATTTATGGTGAACAGCTTTCAAGGCCTTTTCGAAGCTCTGCCTGCCAAGGCCGCCACAAACTAGTATGTAATGTGATGTAGAAACTATTCTGAAACCCTCCTTCGCTGTTGGTGTTAAGGCTCATGTTTATCTGCCCTGAGACAGTAAAGCAGGAGCAGGAAAAACATTACGAGATCAGAGCAGTTTGGGGATCTCTATTAAAAACCGGAAAACCAAGAACACCTTTTGATTATTGAGCAGGGATCAGAAGTCTCCAGGTGGAAACCTTCCCTCGGTCTTTAGCAGAGAGAATACGGCTCCTTCCAGATCAGAAGCTCGTTTTCTCAGAGATGCAGGGCTAACGCTCCTCCTGAAGCAGTGGCTTATGGGGGATTATCAGGGGTGTAAGAAACTCTCCTCTGTAAATCTTCCCTGTGTGTGTGAGAGTGTGAGCTTCGTCGTCAGCGTCTTCATTAGGCATTGATTTCACCCGAGTGATTGACGGTCTCACAGCTGCTGCTTTGCCTTCTCCCCACACACACACACACACACACACACACACACACACACACACACACACACACACACACACACACACACACACACGCTCACAGTGCTAATTCAAAGTCTCTCCTTTCTCCATCAGATTCTCCAGACTCTGGACCGTCATCCAGTGATACTGGGGGAACGACATACTCGGCCCCTGTGGGGCTTTCAGGTAAATATTACTACAAATAGTTTGCTCATTGTTTTCTACCATCCCTTCCTTTTCAACGTCATATTATTTTCCTTTTATGTTTTCTTTTCCTTCTCCATTGCATTCCTCTCAACACACACACACACTCGTATTCCCACCATACTTGTGATGACAAGGCGCTGATTGTGGGGGCCCCTGCTTCCCCTCTGTAATAAAAAGCCAGTGAAGGAGGGTGGTGTATTTCTCCCACATCCACATAAATTCCTCCCTCCTGGCTCTTTGAACAACGCTCCTCTCGTCTCATCTTCCTCTTCTCCCTCTCCGCGTTATGCTGTAATGGAAGACAAACACGCCGAACAATTGTTTGGTGAAGAATATGCTCTATTCGTGCGGTATTGTGGGGGGCGGGGGAAGCTGCAAAGAGAGGCTTCGACTGACATGCGAGTGTTTGTTTGGGTGTGTTAGTGCATAGAGGGGATGTCTTTGTGGACAGTTAACTCTCCTCTGGGCTCTGTGTGTGGATAAGAGCGAGACACAGGCGCCATTCTTTCGTCCATCTCTCATGCAGGACGTGTTTCGGGCTTCCTCGGCTTTTCTCCCATAATCCCCTTTGGCAGCGTTGCCTTCCTTACCCAGCGCCCTGTCCGCAGGCTACAGAATAAGATGGTGTTCACGAGAGAGGGAGTTTGCTCTCCACTGCCTGAGATCGCTCTGTGCTGTTCTCTGCTTTCCTTTGCCTCAGATGGTTCTCATTACAGGGCCTTTAAAGCCTGTTTTATGTCCGTTAGTGTTCGCTGCCCATTTCCCCCCCTCCTCCTCCTTTGTTTTGGTGGTAGGGGGGGGGGGGGGTTAGTGTGTGTGTGTGTGTGTGTGTGTGTGTGTCCCTAGATGGGGGAAGAGATTGGAGCAGTGCTTACAAGAACAGAGAAGAAAACAAAATCTGTCTCTCCTCTCCTCCTCAACTTTCAGATGGACACCAAAGTCCTCCCTGTGTGCGTTAACTAAAGACACATTTTAGACCCAGTTCAAACTGTGAAACCCTAGAACTGGAGTCTTAACAGGCGCCCCCATGCTCCCTCCCTTACTCCTTCCCTCCCTCAGCGAGGCGTACCCTCCTCCTCCTCCTCCTCCTCCTCCTCCCCTGTTTTCCTTCCTGGCGAGGATGACATGGCAGCGGCGGCCAGTGCTCCAGTGAATGGGCCTCCTCAGTAAAAGCAGTAGAGGTAGAAAGGCCCAGGCGGGATGGCCGAAGCTCTTTGCCCTCAAGATTTCCCTGGCAAGCCAAGAAAATGTCTTGGCTTTCTCCCCCGCCCTCCCTCCATCGCTCCTTTGCTCCCTCCCTCTGGGGCCCTGACAAAAGAAACATGGCTCTCCCAGAGGCCCGCTGCTGACCTTCTAATTCACTCACTCTGCCCTTTTTATGTTCTTCTCCAGACATATTTACAGAGAGGAAGAAGGAAGAGAGACGAGAGTGGCTTTGAGGGAAGGCGGGTAGCAAAGACTTGTAGTCGGCAAGGAGTTGGGCTGTTACTTTTTGTATTGTAGTTTAGAAAAAGCTTGAGTGGACTGGTAAAGCAGCTTTAGTTCAGACAGAGTTGATGAGATAACATCCCCCTCTTACATATTTCCTTATTTGTATTGTACTTGAGAAAAGCCAAGACCATCCAGGCTGGAAGGAGTTAAGTGAGCTGCGACAGCGACAAGCGCAAATGCAAACTAGGCTGCCTGCCAGGCTACCAGCTCCAAAGCTCCTCTCGCTGGCTCACGTCATCAGCTTGGAACAGAGCAGAGAGGAGGGAAGAGAGGAGGGAAGAGGAGCAGAGAGGGGGTGGGGGGGTCGATGGCTGCAGGCCTGGAGCTGGGAGTCAGGGTGCTGATCTTGGTTTGCGTTGGCGTGAGGGCTTAGCTCGGAGGTTTAGGTTCACCCAGGAACCGAAGGGAGAGATTTGAGAGAGAGATTTGGAAATAAGAGATGGAGTCAGGGTGAAGAGGCCGCTGGATTGTTGGTTATGAATCTGTGGGGTGTTAAGTAATATTTAAACTCGTTGGAGACTAGATGGTTTAGCAGCAGCTCTGGTAGCACCCACGTAGCCAGATGTCCATCTCGTCTAGCTCAAAGAAGTCTGAATCGAGTTGTCTTCAATTAAAGACCTCTGTCTTTAGGCCTCAGCTTTGGTACCAATACAAAAACAATACTGTCACTTAACAAAATAATCCAAATGTTCTCACGTGCTAAATGTTGTCTAATCGCAATCACCCGCACAAGAACTTTGGCTGAATAGAATTGTCAATATTTTTAATTGAGACTGGAGCGATCTGATGAAAGATGAAGGAATCGGATTGATCGTATTTGCCAATGAGTGATAGTAAGTATCAGGGATCAATACCCAGCCATAGTGTGTACATGCTTTTAATCTTAATTAAAGGCGGGTTATAGACGACGTGTTCCTGCCCAGCTCTTACTGGATGTCATTGTGTGTGTGTGTGTGTGTGTGTGTGTGTGTGTGTGTGGCGTGCCTGATGGTGCCATTGGGGACCGACCCGGAGTGTCTGTGTGTAAGAGGATCCAGTCAGGCAGTGACATGTACGCACACACACACACACACACACACACACACACACACACACACACACACACACACACACACACACACACACACACACACATTTTCACACATGCACACAGGCGGGCAGATAGAATGACCTGGTGCGAGCCCTGGCGCACGGCCGACTGTCACACAGGCGCTTCCTCCCACTGCAGGTTAAATTTAGGCCCAGTTGTATTCTTATACCACCAGCCAGTCACCCCGCTCGACAGACAGTCGGCCAGCCCTCCAGTCAGTCAATTAGTCATCCGGGGAATCGGCTGGAGGTATAACCTTCATCAGGGGCTCTGACAGAGATTAAATTTAGTCGTGGCACCTCGGCTCATTAAATCAAACTAGTTCTGCTGTCATATGGGAAGGCCCCGAAGAATCGGCCCATTTCTGGTGCAAACGCAGAGGGAGAACAACGCCTGCGTGTTGTTTTGTTCACTGCTTTATGTAATAGGTCACCAATTGTATACCTGAGACACAATCTTTGAGTTTAATGGGAAGCTAACTTTGGCTAATCAACAGCTCAAGTCAGAAACAGAGCGCCCTCAGTCTCCCTCCTCTCTCTCTCGCGGCATTCCTGCCTTGTTTGGGTTAGCAGGCAAAGGAAAGGGCTGCGCAGGATATGACCTCATGTCTTTGAGGAAAAGGGGAGCGGACAGGGAGGCAGCCGAGGCCTCTTCTTGACGGAAAACAAACACTGCAGTGCACCGACCAGAAAGGAGGAGGGAGCTAAATGAAGAAGAAAGAAATAGATTTTCTACAAAGATAGAAATCTGCATGCAGCTTATTACAGCCTGGCATACCTGCTATGGTTACTAGTTTCAGGGACACCATAAATCTGTCTCTGCTTTTGGTTGAATCGTGATTGTTTTTTTTGCTTGCACAGTAAGCGGAAGGAATGAAGTAGGGAGAGAAGATGGCGGCTTTGGGTGGAGGGAGAGATGGCCGGCAGCTCTGCTCTGTTCTCTGTAATTTGGAGGCTGCGTGTTCAGCCAGCGAGTGGAGCAGAGCAGAGCCGGGCCACTCCGAGCCGGGGCCAGGATCTCTCATTACTCCCCACTTCCTCTCCTTGCGCGGCAGCCAAGCCGCCTCTTGGCAAGGGACTTAATTTTGGTTTTGGCTGTCCTCTGTTCCCCACCCTGTGTCATTATGCTGCACAAATCGAAAAAACAGCACGTGGAGACAGTGGAGGATGGAGAGAGAGGGGGGAAAAATAGAGAGGAGAGGAAAGAGGAACGTGCGCCTAGCTTGTTTGGGTTAGTGCTGAAGGTTTTTATCACATTGAGATGCTTCATGCTGGGTTCTTAGCGTAGCATCAAGGCAGCATTTAGCGTTGAAAACATTGAAAACCTACCTGAGCATCAGCCAGTTGATTGAAAGGTGGACTATGCCGATTTGGCTCTGAGTCAGAGCTGGAGGGAAGCCCAGAACAAGATGAACATTGTTTTGGTTTGCAGTCACTCTGTGGAAGTGGATTTTGACATTACCTCAATGTATGAAGATATGAAAGAGGGACTGAGAGAGAGAGAGTGTGTGTGTGTGTGTGTGTGTGGGAGAAAGAGGAAGGAAGGGAGAAAACCCTCCTTTAACAGGATAAAGACGGAAATGGAGACACTTCTTTGTAAACCTGTGTGTATGTGGGTGTGTGTGTGCCAGATTTCTATTGTGACACACACACTACTGCTGTCCCCACCCTCCCGCCTTCTCATTCATGTATTCAGTTTGTCTTTTGTGATCTCAGACTGGTTGGGTGCGAGCCACAATCTCGGCGACAGACTGAGCCCTGTCAGTCGCCACAACTCCTTCACAGACCACAGTAAAGTCAAATTCGCAGACATACAGACGTTCATAGATTCTGAAAACAAAGTAACACAACACAACAGACGCTCAGACTGCACACACAACTGGCTCTGCTGGTTGTCTGCCCTCTCTGTTTGCATGCGTTTCTGTTATTTAGTTCCCACGGTGTGTTAGCGCCACACGACAATGAGGGCGATTGTTCGGCCTGTCTTTCCATCCGTCTGTGGCAAGTGATCCTCTGACTTGTGTGTTTGCGAAAGTGAACTGATGACATCATTACGGCCTGCCTGGCACCTTGTGTCCAACTATTCAATTCAATTCAATTCAATTCAGTTTATTTTATATAGCCCAACATCACAAATACAAGTTTGCCTCGGAGGGCTTTACAATCTGTACACATAACATCCCTGTCCCGGGACCTCACATCGGATCAGGAAAAACTCCCCTAGAAAGATAGTAAAAACCCTTTCACAGGGAAAAAAGGGAAGAAACCTGAGGGAGAGCAACAGAGGAGGATCCCTCTCCCCGGATGGACAGAAGCAATAGATGTCATGTGGCCAGAATGAATAGCGTAGTTACAGCACATTCAATGAATATGACAGAAATTATTCATATAATGACTAGCTAGTGTTTATTTGTCCTGTCAGCCTGGGACATTTGGGCTGCAGGGGCATCATTGTGTACTTTTGTGTGTGTGAGGGTCAGCGTGATGAAGTGTTTGGAATAATAACTCTGCAGAAGTAGGAAAGAGGTGTTGCAGGGGAATAAAATGTCCTTCAGAATTTCTTTTATCACGCTGTAGTTTTATGATAATATGGATCCAAATGGAAGATGCCGCTTAATTAATTATGAAACGTTCCTGTGTTTTATCTGAAACTTGAGATAAACACCGGGCCTGAGCAGCATCAAGATATGTGGATCGTGTAATTATAGCAGAAGCTTCCACTCAGACAAAATCATACTGTAGACGGAGGCTTTGCGAAAACATGCGCCATTTCTGCTCCTTATCTTCTCCCGGTCGTGGCCGGATGGTTCAAGTTAGAGATGGCGTGTCTGCAACTCATTCTCTCTATCTGTGTTTCTGCAAGGAGCCAGATCTGTAGATAGGGAAACTGTGCCACTCCCTTGTGTGGTTTTCCTGCCATCAGGGCATTTTGAGGTTTCCTTCAGCGGGGGGGAAGGACTTAACGCCTCATACGTAAGCTGCCACGCTAAAGAAGAACTTCCTATGTTAACCACTACCATGTCTCTATCTGCATATTTATATAATAGGACTAAACAATATGTCGTTCCTTCTTCAGAATTGTCGCTTTGCAAAAGAGGCACTTTAACAAGAAATAATTGATTGGTTGAGGGTAGCAGCTCAAGGCTACTTCACCTGCATTTCCAACCTCTTGTGGGTGGATTTGCATTGTGGGTAATGTAGTTGCCAGGTTTTAAGAGAAACAACGCAGTCCAGCCTATAGGTGATTGAACCTGATTTTATGACATGTTGGTTTCTCTTCTTAAAGGCATGACCAGTAACTATCAAGACCAATTAAAAGTAGAATGATTCATTTCTCAAGAAAGAAGGAATCCAAACCAGACAGTGTCCAGTCGACGGCTTAAACTTACAAAGCTATAGTGTGTTGATATGAGACAAGGACACTCCTCTGCCTTCACTGCACAGAACAGCTGACCTTTTTCTGTCTGAAGGGGTTTGTCATTGAATAGGAAGAAAGTGAAGTGAATACGAAAGGCAACATGCCTGCCCTTTAGGACTATCACTATACTTGTACTTGAAAAATCTATAAGACCAAATATGTTTTGTGAACAAGGAGAGCGAGACATGCACACACTTTCATTTCAAGCCGAAACACACACACACACACAGGGCTGAACATATACGGTGTGGCAGTGAGAACAAAAGGAATGCCTCCAGGGTGACCCTTGACCTTTGGAATAGACTTTCCCCGGCTGGAGAGAGGGTGTTGACTTAGAAAATAAGGCACCATGAAGAGTCCTTCCTTCCCCCTAGAGCTGTTGCCTTCATGTCTTCCCCATTCCTCTCCTCAGCTGCTGTGTGTGTGTGTGTGTGTCTGATGACGACAGGGTCATTACATGTCTGAGAGCAAGCGAGGCACAAACACACACTCAAACACACACAATCGCGCACATATAGGGCTCTCGGGGATCGATACGAGACTCGTTCTCAGGAGCCTTCTCACTATTTACCGATGTTGATAGTGTTGTGTCCAGGAGTGAAGGTTGAAGTGTGTGTGTGTGTGTGTGTGTGTGTGTGTGTGTGTGCGCATGAGGGTGTAGGTCTGTGACTGTGCTGACTTCTAAGTATAGTAGCGACCTGGTGTGTGTGTGGGTGTGTGTGTGTGGAGTCAGACAGAGGTAATGATTAACCTTTCCAGACTGGCCCTGCGAGAAGCTCCCAGTCTGTCGTCGCCCTTCCCCCCCCTCAGCCGCCCCTCCTCCCCTCAACCAAGTCCAATTGTCTCAGCTAGCATGGCGTCCACTCTTTAAGACCTTGGACCATTAAAATCCACAAGGGAGCTCGTAGTGTGTGTGTCTCTTTGCCGAATGTGCCCTCATTGTGCTGCGGTTTAAATATTTTGCATTGCACAGGGGCTTTATTTAATCACAGATATTTACAGTGTCTCCCCCCTACCTCGCAGACCATAAGCTGATCATCCATTAAATGCCTAGAAAACATGGGAGCAATATGCTGTTTTTTTTGTTGCGAATGGCTAACCTCCACATTAGCTCGCACCAGCTGCTTGTTGCAATTTCTTACATTGCAAAAAAAACTGCGTATAACCTTTTAGCATTATTATAATCCACGATGATACGATGCCAATAAATCTGCTCCAGCATCTTTCAGTAATGGTCTATCAACATTTTAGCTCTCATAGAGGACCAGCAGTCTTTTTCTTTTTTTCTTTGGATGGGGTTTATGTGTGTCGGCCCCATGGGAGCAACCAGACTGGGACAGACTGGCAGCAGACATCTGACTGGAGCAGAGCAGAAAAGGCCGGGGTGACAGATGGCCCCGGGCTGCCAGCTAGCCCGCTTATCTCCATCGAGGAGAAGCCCGAGACGCACAGGCTGAAAGGCCGCAGAGCAGACAAGCAGGTGGGGGGGGGGGCGGCAGACAGATAGATGGACTAATGCGTCGATAGGCCGACGTCCAGAAAGCAGACTGATGTACAGACACGCAGACCGATGTACAGACACGCTCTGTAAGTGTTCAGAGGCCGAAGCTGACGGAAGCGCGACAGTCGGGACTCTGTGAGCGTGTCAGACGGTGTCGTCAGAGTGTCTGCACCCACACCTACGTGAGAAGCACCTGAAATAGTGTCGGAGCGTAACATGAGGAGCGCGTGACCGGCAGCAACCTCGCACACAAACGCACACAAACACATGATGTGTTAAAAATTTAAATTCTGTTAAATGAGCCCTGCACTTGGAACAAGGTGTGTCGTTACGGGGCCAGTAGCATTAGAGTGTGTGTGTGTGTGTGTGTGGTTCTGTCTCCAGCAACATTACTCATGAGGTGTAAGCTCATCTGCTGTCAGGACAAGCTGTGAACATATTCTTCACAAGGCTGCGCCCCACAGATGGAGGAGTCTGTCTGTCTGGCTTTTTCTCTGCTGATGTAGCAGACAAAAAAAAAAGTTTGTTTTTGTTTCCCTGTGAGCAGTTGGAGCAGGAACAACAATATAACTATGTTTATATTTGTCGCTCTCTAATTAGCGTTCAGTCGGTATCTTATCTAACTGTTCCTGTGCTTTTTTTTTTTATACTTTTCTCCACTACGATTCAGAAGAAAATATTGTACTTTTTACTCTTTTTTTCCTTCTCGGCCGGTGAAAGCACTCAAATCCGCTTGTGCCGTGGGAAAACCTGTGTATTGTATCAGTCAGGGAAGGTCTAACAATTAAGGCTATTGAGTTGCATTGTGGGAAGTAGAGGATCAAGTGTTTTTTGGAGCATAACCCATACCAGGAATGAGATATATCAATGGATTAATGATCTTAACCATTCTTTTTTAATCTCTCTCCGGCAAGACACTACTTGTAATTAATTTTTCCGACATCGTGATATTGCAACTTTTACACGTGCATACTTCTTGAACCGCTGCTTTGCTAACTGACCTTTTCTGTTGGCCTCCATGTTTCCCTCTGTTGTTCTTTGCTTTTCTCTCATCTGTGGTTCTCACTTGCTACCAGTCAGAGTTTCTGAGAGGGGAAGAAAAGAGAGGAGAGGAGGGGAGGGAGGGGAAGCGGGGCAGCTAGTGAAGTCCTGAATAGCAGGGTGTTTTCAGGCTGCAATGACAGGCTCAGACAGGCAGCCGCTCTAATGACCTCTGACGCCAGGCCCTGTCTCTCCCAGCAATAACAAACACACACACACACACACACACACACACACACACACACACACACACACACACACACACACACACACACACAGGGCCCCACAGGTGAGCTCCACCAGCAGGCCCTCTGTCAGCTGTTAAAGTCCAAAGCATCCATCTCCTTATCAACCCTGGCTGTTCTTGTACATACTTGTATTACAGACCCGAGAGAAAAGCCCCGGCCAGGAGGTTCAGAGATTCTGTCTGACATCAGCCTGAGACACAAAAGACACTTTCTGTCTCTTATCTCAAAGATAAATGCTCCCCCCCATTTAGTCTAAGGTAGATAGCTGGGTACTTAGTTTCCCCCAGCACCCCATGAGGACGGATTTACGATAAACTCCCCGAGGCTAGTCTCTGACCAACTTCAAAGAACACAGCCCCTCTTGTTTTATGGAAGGCATGCTTTCAGTTTTTCTCCCCCCCTCCTTGCTCCCCTCCTGTCTGTTTCTGTCTATCTTCTCCTAGTGTTGTCTTTTTCTTTCCTTCCCCCCCCCCTCCTTCTCCCTGCGTCTAATGAAGGCTAATGACAGGCCGCGGTGAGTTCGCTCAGGCCGGCAGAGATCCTACCGCATTAACGTTGCAGTTTGTCTCAGACGGGACCTTCCAAATTACCGGTTACATTCACAGCCACCGCCAGATGAAACGAGGAGGGGGAAGAGGGGGAGGCTGGGAAGGACGGGGGCCACTGAAATGGCTCTGAGAGGGGCTCTGTTAATTTTTTTCCCCCTCGCATATATTTCCCCGTCTCCGAGCTTTCTTAACCCTTGAATGTGTCTTTCATCGCGACTGCATTTGAGTGTGTGTGTGTGTGTGTGTTTGTGAGCGAACGGAGAGGCAGTATAAGAGATTGTCGAGCAGTTGATGGGAGTTGCGGCAATTCGGTGACGACCCTAAAAGCGCAAGAGACGCTTACAAATCAGGGGAGGAAGCAAAGTTGCAAAAGTAACAGTCAAAATATGTGAAAAGCATTCCTTCTCTTCCCCACCCCGCCCCCTCTTTCTTTCCTCTCGCGCTCTCTCTGTCTCCCTCTATTTCCCTTGCGCCTGACTGGCTCCTACTTTTCTAGCTGGGAGTAGCTGGGAGCCAGATTTCTGTGGAATAGAGATATGAAGGCAGAGAGGAACGGCGCAGGAGGCACACTAAAGGGAGACGGGAGGGGGGGGAGGGGGGGTTGGAAACTGGAGCATGGCCAATGCTACACTTCTTTTACGCTCAGGGGAAACTTTAGACTGGAGAGACCTAGCCTGTCAACGAATCAGACACCAGGGTCTGAGAGTTAACGGCCTGCCTTGCTCGTCAGCTAAACACCATGTGCTTCACCCGAAGACAGGCAATGGTTTATGTGTTTATGGGAAAGTCGCGTATGTCGTTGCTCAGTTGCCGCGGCTCTGTATCTTTTCAGCGGGAAGTCAAAGATTTAGTTAATAATTTCCTCCAGCAGGGTGAAGCTCGTTGCTGGAGAGAGGTGATCAGGACGGTCGGTTGACGTCACTGCATTGTTGGCCACGCTGCTACAAAAATACAGCGAGCCAGACAGAAGATAAGCGTTTAATGCTTGGACAAATATTGTGCCGCGTGTGGACGCTTGGCTCCCAGTGTCTCCGAGTTGTCCTGTCTGAAGTCCAGGGATTCCGACATGGTTTTCCTGTGTGGCAGAAATTGAGGATGACAGTTTACTTTTGGCTCTCGACTAAAGCAAATTCTCTGATTCCCCCCCAAAAAGGGACACAGGAGAAGTTGGGAGGAAGAGATGTTTGAGACATTTTTTTATTTGAACGCCTCATATTTCCCCCTTCTCCTCATTTTCCCTACTTCTGGATCTTTGTCTTTTACCAACGTTTCAGTGTCACCGTGTCGTTACTGTGCAGCCTCCAACAAGCCTGACCATCTCCTTCTCTCTGTGTTTCCTTTAGATTCCCTGGCATTGCAGGAGTCTGGCGATCGGGCCCATTGGTGCGTGGTGGCATACTGGGAGGAGAAGACACGCGTGGGGCGCCTCTACTCAGTCCAGGAGCCCTCTCTGGACATCTTCTATGATCTACCTCAGGGGAACGGCTTCTGCCTGGGCCAGCTCTGCTCCGACAACAAGTCCCAGCTGGTGCAGATGGTGCGGGCCAAGATTGGCTATGGCATCCAGCTGACGCGTGAGCCAGACGGGGTGTGGGTCTACAACCGCAGCTGCTACCCCATCTTCATTAAGTCGGCCACACTGGACAACCCGGACTCGCGCACGCTGCTGGTGCACAAGGTGTTCCCCGGTTTCTCCATCAAAGCTTTTGACTATGACAAAGCCGGCAGCCTGCAGAGGCCGAACGACCACGAGTTCACGCAGCAGCCTCGCACGGGCTTCACGGTGCAGATAAGCTTTGTGAAAGGCTGGGGACAGTGCTACACCAGACAGTTCATCAGCAGCTGCCCGTGCTGGTTGGAAGTCATCTTCAACACCCGATAGCGGCAGCTTTCCTCTTCTTCACCCTCCTCGCCTCTTCTGCCCCCTCACAAACAGACTACACCCACCTTTCCTTTTTTTGTTTCAGAGAGGTCCAAACAGAGAAAAAAAAGTTTTAAAAGAAGAAGAAGAAGAAGAAGAAGAAGAAGAAGAAGAAGAAGAAGAAAGTATAAAATTCTGATGGACTTAATAAATGACTAAGATTTAATTAAATAAAATAAGAAGCGAAAATGTATTTTATGTTATATATAAATATATTATTAATTGTAAATATGAAGACGTTTTATATGCATCATTATTTATGTATTGTGCAATGTGTTGATGAGAAAAAGAAAATAAGATGCACTTTGCTTAATATAAATGCAAAACAAAGAAATGCCAAAATAAAAATAAAAATACAAATAACATTTCTTGTCCAGTCTCTGTTTCTCTTGAGGTTTGTGGTGGTTTCATTCAGTTTTTCTATATTTTCTTTTGGTTTTGGGTTTTAAACCAAATGGGATTATTTCTCTCAAACCTTTCTAATTTAATTTTGATGAAGAATATTGTCTTTTCATTATTACCAAAGTCAACATAGGCTTAACTTCCCTGAAGGACTTTGATGTCATGTTGTGGTTCGTAAAAGCATTTCCCTCGGAGACAAACTGAGTCAGACTCATAACTCATTGTGACTGTCCTTATAGGCTCATTACGCCTTTTACAATTGTCTGTTTTATTTTCTGAGTTATTTTCGGACCAATGTCCCTCTTCCCCTCTGTCATTAACCGACTGATGACATCACAGCCAGGAAGCAGTAATGGCACATTTCAAGGAACCAATGAAGTCAACAGAGGGTCCAGCTTCCTGGAGGAGCCCTCTTTATTGTAATGGCTGATTAAAAATAAAAGGAATGTAAGGCATCAGACAATCGCACAAAGAATTCGGTGCCACCCCTGAGGAAATGAACATACTGGAAGATTACAACTTTATTTCGACATCTTTGATATCAGATGAATGGTCTGAATATGTGATTAGAGGTGATGGCCTATTTATGACCCATTGCATTTCTAAAACCAATACAAAACCGAATACATTTCCTTGTAACGCAACTGTTCTCTGTGTGTATGTGTGTGTGTGTGTGTGTGTGTGTGTGTGTGTGTGTGTGTGTGTACGTGTGTGTGTACGTGCATGTGTCTGTCTGGGCTGCGTCCTGTTGCTAGTCATCCTGTTGCTAGTCAGATGGGTGTCTGTGAAGAGGATTACTACAGTAAGCCTGCTTTACCCATACACACTGTCTCAAAGACCTACATTTACAAGACCCACTTTCCACGCAATCCAACCCCCATCCTCCTCTGTTCAGCAGCGCTTTGAAAAACCTTGAATTTTATTTAGAATATGAGAGAGAAAAACAACATATTTAGTGCCAATGACTCAGTGGTGGAGGCTGGACTGGAAGCATGCATGTGTACTTCCTCCCTGTTTCTTTAACCCTTCTTATGAAAGAGTTGAATAGCAATTTAAATGAAAAATAATTGTCTTACCCCTGAAATAGATATTCCACAGCACAATGCATATTCTTTAGTGCTATACTATAATCACCAAATCATTACTGAAAAAAGGACAATAACACTTAATATGTGTGTAGCTGACACATATTATGATACAGACATTGAATAATACACATTAAAAGTAAACACTTGTCCAAGGATACATATTAATATTCTCTATCTTCTGTTTTATTGATGACTGTGCCCAGTGCATACATTATGTATCACTGTATTTATTATAAAACCCAGAAAGAAACTTTAACGACAGAAGAAGATAAATTATTCAGAAAACATTAGAATCTATCCCACCAGAGGGGACGAGACACACAACAGGACCCTGTTCCTTGACATCATGTGCTTTAAACTCATGGCTGGCTGTATGTCCTCGCAACAATAATCCCTAACCCTGCTAATACAACTAAAGCAGCTCGAAGCTTTGTGTGTGTGTGTGTGTGTGCGTGTGTGAGAGAGAGGAATGGCGTAATACTTACGACGTCCCTCAGACAGGGTGACCCTGATTCTGCGCAACAATAATTCCATTAAAACTATTACAGATTTCACCAGCGTCTCTAACCAGCATCGACATGTGTGAAAGCTGTTCTAGTGAGTTCCAAGAAAAACACTTTGAGTGTTTAAATTGGACTATATCTAGGAAATAAATAAATAACGGTTCTAGCTTTTTCTGGCTGTGTGAAAACGACTTTGAATCACTGTTTTTACTGTAATGTACAGAAAGTATAATATATATTATATTTTTATTACATGAAATATAAAAAGTTGAAGAAATAAAAAGAATAACTTTAAATATTTTTTAAATTTTTTATTCTGGTTAAAATCCTTCCTGTTCCCCCTTAAATTAAGCAGTATTTTTGTTTCATTTCTTTACTTAAGAGATATAACCATTGTTCCTATTATTTCGTTGTTGTTCCCTCATTTGGGGAAACAGCGCCCCTCTGGATTGTAACGGCTGGCCCATGTTATTCAGTCTATGTGGTGAGAAAGAGTATGACACTCGGCCGAGGTGCAGCAGCCAGGTGAAGTTTGCATCCTTCTATTAATTATTATTATTTATTATGAACTGGCAGTAAATCATATGTGGTCACAACCTTGCGAAACTATTAATAGGCGTGTCTCTGTCTGCAAAATAAACTGTAAACTAGTTTCAAGCCTCACCCCAAACTAATGTTAGGCTTCAGTGCGGAGGGACATGACTATCACCTGGATATTGAGCATTTCAGCTCCATGACAGACTGGATCATGAGCTTCGACGTGTGTGTGTGTGTGTGTGTGTGTGTGTGTGTGTGTGTGTGTGTGTGTGTGTGTGTGTGTGTGTGTGTGTGTGTGTGTGTGTGTGTGTGTCTTTGCTTGCTGCTGGCTTCACTTGGGCTTACATGTGTGTGTTTAACTACTTGCTGTGTGGCTGTCGGTGTTGTGGAAGTTGTTGTGTTTAATGTCGCCTTGTTTGTCTGCTGTCTGTCAGTCTAAGCAGCACAGACAGCCTCTGAGCCGGGAGTTAGTCTTATTGGCTGTTCAGTCACCTGTTGGCGGGACGCGGTAGTTTGTTGCCAGTGCAGATGGCCTTGTTGACGCTTGTGACATTATTTTCCCATGCTTGTTTTTTTGCGATCTACAGTGTTTGTTCAGCCTGAAAGGGTTTAGACCGACTCCAGTCTATCTTAATCCAATACTCCCACAACGGTTAGGGTCGCAGCTAACTGCTTGTTTGGTCTATTGACTGTCAGAGAACAGTGATGTTAATAGTGGCCAACAAACAATCCAAAATGCAAAGATAGTCAGAAATGACAGAAAAACCAACAACTATTCAAATTTGAGAAGCTGGTTCCACTCAAAACAGTTAATTCACAATAAAAAATGGTTGCAGATAGATTTTCAGTGGAATAATCGTGACCACATATAATACACTTACAGAGTTATTGCTGTAATCATTCCTCCTGTACACACTGGCTGTGAAATGATCCTTTCCTGACATAACTGAGGATGGAGGACGAAATCAACGTTTCATTTTTATGTTCAGAAAAAGCTCTGAGGCTTCAGCAACCTTGAGTTCGTCAAGCCAAGTTCCAAAGTTAAAATCTACTCCAAAACAGACATATGGGCATGTCACTATCTGAATGATTTTTAACCAATGCTTTTACATGACCTTTTCCCCACCATCTCATTCCACAATATAATGAAATACTATCAGCCTCTACGAGCTGGAACCGATATGTGTAAGAATCGTATATGTACAGTCAATGGTAATACACGTGTGGTTAATACACCCATGCAGTCCATAGCAGGTTAGGCACGAAGCATGTGTGTTTTTGTGTATATTTATATATATATACGTGTGTGTGTGTGTGTGCAGACCTTGGGGTTGGGAGGATGAACAGGGTTGTGGTGTTTGGGGCCTTATGGGTTAGTGGGCGTTGCTTCAGCCTGCTCTTCGTGTGTGAATGTGCCCTGACCTTTTCACTTCAGGAATACTTCTTTCTTCTCCTAATTACAATGTCATCTGACATGGAATCTGATGTAAACATCCTCTAATTTGTTTGTTTATATAATGTGTCGTACACTTCTCCGAAATGTGAGTCATCTTAAACCGTATTATTGTTTGAGACATCCTATACATGCAGTCTATGTATAGATCAAAGGATCCTGTATGTATTGTCTTTGCATGTGCGTGCCGTGTGTCGGCATATTATTGGCCTGTTTATGTGTGCGCTCATGTGGATGTATGCCCATGTATTCCCGCACATGGACATGCGTGCATGTCGGCAACATAAAGTCCTCGTCCGTGCCGGTAGACACAAAGCCAGACGCCCCCCCCCCCCATCCCCCTCTTCCTCTGGGGAGGGGGGGGGGGGGGGGATAAGACAGTCTGTCTATCCGCCTGGTCCCAGCACGAGGGGGGCTGGGGCCCAGTATGGGAGGTTATGGGGTGGTCGGGTGGGGGGAGGGGGCTGTCTAGCCTAGCCATGTTTTACTGGCTGGATGTGTCTGTTGGGGGTTTTAAAGAAGGGGACAGTCACTTCTGGCATTCTCATGCTTATTTAACCCCCACATGGCCTGCGGTCATGCTTTTCTTCTTTCTAACCTCAATGAATCATAGAAAAAAGCAAACGCAATGAACACTCGCTCCGTGGCTGAAACGTGTGTGCATGCACAAAGTAGGTATGTCAGCCTTTGATCAATAGTCCCCTCTTATTTCAAAGTTTTCATAAATTGTTAGCGAAACCTGCACTGCGGTTAATTAAAATATTCTGACTATATATATTATCCGCTGTCATCCGAATTAGCTGACAGTGGCAAGAACACAGCCCGCTGATTGTCGTCAGAACATTTTTTCACCTCGTGCATTTTTCCATGTGATGAATTTTGAGCCGATATTGATCTGTTGCTTGGAACCGTCACGCACAAGACGGCTTCTCTGTACCCTGTTTGTAGTTGTAATTAGAGTGTGTGAGTTGTGATGCCACCTCTTATTCATCTCCATAACAACTCAACTGCTACTTGCATACATAGACAAAAGGAGTGCAGCATCTTTAATATGTTCCTGAAGAAAGGTTTTGAAGCCTCATGTTTGTTTTGCTGCACTCGACTGTCTTCTGGGTTCTTAGGCATTGGAGCCAGCATGACGTCCCTCTTTTACGAATACGAAACCTTTCTGGGGTTTGCAGTCAAATTATGGAAATGACCGAAATCCCCTCAGTGCAATAGCTACACTATTGCACTGAGGGGATTTCGGTCATTTCCATAATGACGAGGATGTCAGCGGTGATGTTGATAGACCCGAGCCTTTTTTTACTGAAGAATTCCATGCATTTTTAGAGAAAGAAGTGGTGATGTCCTTTCTTTACCACTGTGTGACCCGATCACTGTGCTTTTACTGCAATAGCTAAAGAAAAAAAACCTTGAGATTAGCACAGACATCGCTGGCGTCACTTTCAACAGCTTCCGACAGAGATGCAATTAACGATTGCTTACATTATCAATTCATCTGCAGACTTGTTTTTCTTTTTTTATAAACTGTTTGGTCCATGAAATGTCAGAAAATAGGGAAAAAAGGCCCATCAACAGTATTTAGTTTGTTATCACAACAAGACAAAGAAAGCAGCAAATCATACACACTGAGAAGCGGTTACTAGAGAGTGCTGTTTGAAAATGGCTGTAACTAATAATCAATCAATCATTAATCAATCCTATTTCAGTGGCTGTTTAAGAGGAGGATTCCACACTTTATTATGCAGCATACACATCCGGGAAAAAGGGACATACATGTGAGAGAATCGCTAAATTACATTCTAAAATAAAAAATTTGGGTCTGGACAATGTTGGTAATCTCTGTCAGCTCACATTGTGGCACCGCCGACCTTATAAATGTCTCTGCTTGGTCAAATGTTAAATGTTTATCAGGCATATCACCCCGAGGATGAGACCTCATACAATATCTACATGTCATTGTTAATTGAAGCAGCTGCAGCATTCACAGTATTGACTTTGAAGTCCGTAGAGCTGCAAAAAAAACGTGTCAACCCAATATGTAAACAACCCCATCCAACTCAATCATTTCTGATTTATTTAAATGAATCCAAGTTTTTATCAAACGCTGTCTTTTTCTTTTATGGATGAAAAGGATTGAATCTTTATTTCAGTCAATACTCCACCCAAATATCAAACGCTTTCTCTTTGTAGGTTTTTACAGAATCACATCTGGCAGGAACTTTGTTGTTCGATGCATTTTGATACAAAGATTGTTTGTATTTCCCTATTTATTCTATATATATTGTTTCCCCTCAACAACCCCCTCTCCCCCGCACGCATCACATCACATTAAGTCACATACATTTCCCTCTACGATGCCCCCTTCTTTTTCTGTATATTTAGACGCGCAGTATGTGCGTATTATTACTATTATAAATCAAGAGAAATGTCAGTGAACACACAGAACACACCCTATGAAATATGATTGATAGGTGCAATATCAGCATGAGACAAGCTGGAGATGACTACAATATCCTTTTGCTTTTCTTTTCCAATTACATTACACAAGAAGAGCCATTTCCTTGCCTCCCTCTTGATTATGAATTGAACTGTCCTCTGTCCCATTGGGCCGTCCTCCCAGAGGCCGAAAACCCCCTACAGAGGAACAATGTTGATGTCAGTCTCACTGACAGAGTGCTGACTTTAATAAAGAAATGGGAAATCCATTTTCAAGGGAAGGAAGCAGCGGGTGGACACAACAAGTTCTCAAATACGAGACGGTGATGCACACGAGGATGCAACAGTCAGAGTGGGTGTGTGCTGTTATTCGCACACACGCACACACGAAAGCATACAGATATGTGCACAAACACTGTTGTAATAAATCGGATGCTCTCTGTGAAAGTACACAGCGTCCTGTTGCAGTGTCGCAGAAGAGCTTTGCAACATGCGGGCCGTGCGAGCAGCTGATTGGGCGTCTAGTCGGCCGACTGTAACCGCATTCCTTCCAGCAGGAGGGAAACAGACGAGGTCGAGGGCCAAACCACCGCATTACCGCTGCTCCCCTCACAGTTTGGTGTCACGTGACAAACACCTCCATGTGGATTACAGCATTTCTGGCATTTTACAAGCAGGTTAGCACTACAGCGGCAACGCAACCCTCAGCCACAGCCGAAGTCGTTGTCCAAACTCTCAAGTTGTGTTGCTGTTTTGGATGGATAGAGAGTTTGTGTTGGGGAGAAAAGGATAAGGAGTGTGTGTGTGTGTGTGTGGGGGGGGGGGGGGTGTGTGGGGGGGGGGCGCCGCCGAATGTGGTAATTTGAGATGAATGTTTCGAGTTAAAAAAAGTCGGTTTAACATTTGACTGGAGATGTGTTGGGTTTGTTGGTCCCTGTGTTTATGTGTGTGTCTGTGTGTATTTGTTCTGTCTGTAGTGCAGACTTTGTAAGATTCCTGTGTGGATTGGAGTAAATGAGGGCTGTGGAATGTGAGTGGAGGGTAATCATGGCAGACCTACAGGAGTAACCAGATACCGGCTGCCAGACTTCAGAGGAGCGGGAATCCCTCCGTGCCGACACACCACCTCCAGCAGGAGACACTTTGGCTGGGACCTTAAAACCTCCCCCTCCTTTAACCCAAACCTGGCCTTTAGCGTCCAGCCTCGCTCCAGAAATCCCATTTATGTCCGTTTGCCCTTGTTTGTGCGGTGTGTTTACTGCCCCTGAGGGGAATTCAAGCCATTTGGCTACATCGAATCAGAGGGAAAATTATACTTTTGGTTAGTTTTCTATTTAGTCTGGTTCGGTTTCACAGTGCTCAAATTAAAGTGGACTTTATTTAGTATATTCTGTGTGTCGTCCTGTGTCCATCTCAACAAATGCTGGTGCAGGCAGCCCATAATCCCTTGCTTTTTGCTTCACTTCCTACAATTGGGTCTAATTGAGCTCTCCCAGCAATTGAACGGCCCTAGGATTCACTTGGAAGCAAGGATTAACCCGAGTACGATTACTGAGTTCACAGCCGCTCAAACCAACTGCACCAGAGGGTAAAACGGACTAAATATTGGCTTTGTGAAAGCACCCTAAAATATACACGTGGTTGCATTGATACTACTTACAATATGAAACAGTTAGTCAATTAATCAATTAGTCACCTGGGGGAAAAAAATCTATCTGCAACTACTTGGAAAAACGGTTAATTGTTAAGGTAATTTTTCCAAGCTAAATATTGAACAGTCCTTCATTTCCTCCTCTCAGCTTAAAAAAATTAAAAGGTTTTGGACTGGACGAAACAAAAGATTTAAAATATCATCTTGGACTTTTTTTCTCACGATTTCCTTATTATATGTTTTAGGCCACAACATAATCAGACAATCTAGAAAATAATCTGCAGATTAATGCAAAGAAAATAATCATTAGTTTGCAGCATAAACGCGTTACTATAGGCTTTGGCAGAGAAATGCATGTTTAGAGTGCTATTTTGTAAAACGTTGTACTGCTTACATCACAAATTACCTAATGTGATGCGACCAGGAACTGGATGTGGCATATTTACTTGAGACAACACAGTGCCACTTCCCAATAAGGCATTCATTATAAGGGGTTTATGGGGTTAATGTTTCATAGATCAGTAATGAGGCTTTTGCAAGAAAAGAAAAACCCTTTTGGGTGAGGAGGATATACACACAGGAACAAACACACACATATGATGCAAAGGAAATGGTTGATCTTTATCATCCTTTCTGGATCAGACTGTGACCCTGCTGTCTTACTCATCAAAACATCCTGTCTGACCAGAGAGAGATACAAACAAGATGGGATACATGATGTTATTTACACTGGCAGGGAGAAAGACAAAATCATGTGAAATAGCTGGAGAACATATTGTCCTCGTTTTCAACTTTACACTTTTCCATGCATCTCCTCATTATTCATAAAAAAACATTGAACTTTTAACCGACACTCCATAACCAATTTTAAAAGTCTCCCAGATCCTGAAATGGTATTTATTTTATAGGGAATAAGAACTAGAGGATGACCATTTTTTATTATGTATACTTTTCTACAAAGTTATCGCCTTCTGCAATGACTATTTATGAATTCACTCAAGCAGCATCATTAGCAGACTGTGATATCCTCCACTAATAAAAGTGGAGTAAGCGTTTAAGAAAAAAAAGAAGAAAAAAAACCTTGAAGAATTAATCCCTGAGGGAAGGTTTGGTGCATCTCTGACATAAGCAAGACGATATTCAACACATACTTTTAAGTATGTGTACGCTTGCACATATGTGCGTGTGTGCGTGCACAGACACACTCACTCTGTAGTTTGGACTTTTTCTACTGTCTTGTACAGTAGGCCCTGGGGCCTTGTTATGTGAAGAGCAAGATCAAAGCAAGAGTTGTGATCCACGCAGGAGAGAGAGAGGGAGAGAGGAAGAACAGGAGAAAGGAGGAACATCCTGGGATTAATGCAGAGGCGGCTGTAACTTCTGCTTTTACTCTAATTATCTCCTCGCTCAATGCCAGAAGAACACAAGTAGCACAGCTGCCTATTCATCGTTAACACTCGGCTGAGGGCTTGGTTTCACTGACGCCGGAGCTACTGACTTAGTCATCATTACACCGACAATACAAGACTCGCCTCTATGGACCTGAAGAATGTTTTGGTTTTAAACTTTATGCCTCCAACTTGATAAAGTATGTAGAGTTGAATGGATTTTCTTTCTTTTGAGACGGTCTCACATTTATATAATAAAAAAAAAAAACATATCTGGCCAGAGACGTCCTTGGTACTTTGTATCAACAGTTTTGATTTGAACCAAAAAGTTCAGAACACGTTTTTTTGGAAAAATGTGGTTGATTAAAAAATTAGTCAAAAATATAAATGTTTCAATGCTTTGACACATTGACACTCTATTCAGCTTCATCGTATTGGGAAGGGGACGTAAACTATCAAACCCAAAAGTATCTGCATGGCTACATACTTTTGATGAATGCCAGATTGTCCAAAGATATTACATTTACAGATATGTTTTTCTGTGAATCACATGTAAAAAAGTCGGGGTTGTGTTATATTAGAGGACGAGAAATGTATGCATTCACAACAACAGATATTATTGCACGAGTATAGCGGTAACTAAAGCTGTGTTGCATTGTGGGTTGTTTGTGATTTAATGTTGCTAGGCTAGCTAGGTTTATTCATGTCAGTTTATAGGGTGCCCTTTCAGAGTTAGTCTGCATGGACGTAGACCGGTATCATGTTTCATTTTTAAAAGAGAGAAGACCTCATGGATGAAGACTCTCTCTTCCTTGGATGTATATTATCTCAGGGAAACGATACCAACAGCACTAGTCTCCAAGTGTTTTCTTTTCAACAAAAACAGGTGTTTGAAAAGGAAGGGTCGGGCCAAAACGGTACATGTTTCTACAATTGGACTGAACCAACCCCTTAAAGGCATTTAGTCACACATCCACTGATTGGGTTGAAGTTTAGAGCAATTAATCTGTTTAAGACGGGCCTCAAGGAGCATTCAGTAGACCCAAAACATAAAATCTTTAAGTTATCAGTGTCCTGTACTGTTCGTCACCTCTCCGTCTCCCTCCTTCACCCTTCACCCTTCTCTCCTTCACCTCCCCTCCTGTCTCCTTTCTCTCTGAGTGGTCTCTTCCTGTTGCCTTTTTCTAAGCACGAGCCAACAATGCTGACGTACTTCCATGTCGTACTGGGCGAGCTGTACTCTCCAAACAGACAGACGGAGGCCGATAGAGACACACGGGCAGAGAGAAGATCAAGATAGCGAGGGTAAAAAAAAAATCACCAGCAGGCAGAGACTGTTTGTTAAAATGAGATCCCAGAGAAAGAAAAAGACAGTTTGATTAGTCGTGCTGCAATGCACTGGGCTGCACAGACAGTAGATAGAAATATTGCGCTGGATATTAAGCCGCGTTATCAGCTGAACAAATAGATATGTCCCCCCAAAGTTTCACATATTAAATCATTGGAGAATCACCTGATTTTCATTCCTGGGAATCGGTTTCAGCGCCATGCTTCTTTATAACTCGACGGTAGCATTAAATCAAAAGCCAACCGGTGCTTCACTGGAAGGTTTGCGTTGATAGATTTAGTTCAATTTGAAAATCATTGTCCTTTTTGGATCCTTGTTCAAGATAAGTGTGTCTGAATTAGAATCTGAAGCTGCTTTCAAAAGCCTCACACTTCTCCCTCTGTCTGCTTCAGAGCGGCGTATTGACAAACGCCTCACTTTAGATTGCCTTGGTCACACTTGATGGAGCTAATCATGCGCGAGCAACGGGCTGCTCTTTCATCGTAAACCATTTTCTCTCTCTATTACACATCGCTCTTTGGTTTGTGTAGCGGTGCCTGATATTGAATGGCACTGAATGAAACGTTGGAGAGAGACCTCTAGCTGAAGTGAAGCAGGCGCTGGCGTTCCTCCAGCACCTGCCATCATTCACGGAGGCAACAGGGGTTATTGAGAACAATCACGGACGGAGAGAGAAGTGTGCTGACAAGCGTTATGCGTGTGATGATGTGTAGGTCTCCATCTGCAAAGAGAGCCTGAGAAAATGTGTCCTGTTCCAGCTTTCTGCCACCGTTACTTACTGCAGGCTCTCACATTACAGGAAAGTCAATATTTTATGGGAAAGCCAAATAAGATAAATACTGTAAAAAGCAAAAAACCTGAACGCAATCAAATCAATTCACATCAACTTAAGAAGAGGGACGTGTAAAGGAAATAAGACTCGTTTTATAGAAACTTCCTATTGTAAAGCTCCATTTAGGAATAGTTTTCACATCAACATTCAAATAAATAACTTGTTGAGTAGAAAAACCACAAAGATGGAAACTGAGCTTTGAAAAGAGCCGTTTGACTACTTCCCCTCTCTGAGCTGAACTAGGCTAAACATCCCCCAGACCTGTTTCTGAACTCAGCACACAGATATGAAATTGATATTGATCCTCTGGTCTGACTCCCAGTACGACCGCAAACAAGCAGAGAGCCCTGTCAGAGCTCTGCTTCAAGAAAAGTTGCTTTACCGACATAAATCAATAGCGTAATTACTCACTTGACAAATAGGTGAAAATGATGAGTCCAAATGCATTGTGCTGTTTGGGATGGAGAAACGTAACCTTACCATCACTGGTTTCCACTGCACATCACATAATATGTGTTCAGAGATTGGGTTCATTTCTGAAAAGGTTTCTTTCTTGACTGATGGCAATTCTTATTTACGTGACCGTGGTTGCAGGTGGTTGCTCCCTGCTGAGTCTGAGAGGAAAACACACCATAAACTGTGGTTCTATACAAACGACACAATTGCCAGCTATCACCAAAAATGTGCTTTTTGTTTGCTAACCTTAAACTAACTAGCTAGTGCAATGAATAAAGATCTATATTTTAAAGTATCCAATAGAAGTTTGCAGGTCATAGTTTTCACTTCTTACGTTTTCCAGATGTATTGACACAACATTGTGTGCAGGCGATCATGGTCTCCAGATGATGTATCCCAGTGAACCAGACTTTTCCTCCTTTTGTGTGAAATGTTTCTCTAATTATTGGATGGATTACCATAACATTTAGTACAGGTGTTCATGTCCCCCTCCGGATGATTTGTGATAACTTTGTCGATGCCCTGTCTTCTCTAGTGGCATCGACACATCTTACATATTATACTTGCATTCTGATATTTAGCTCAAGGAACCACTTCAAGTTATATATTAGAGAATCGGCAATCCGTTGACTGCAATTACTCTGTCTTCTTTTTAGTTTGAAGCACTTTTACAACAATTTGCCTCCGTTTCCGAAGGGAATCCAGACAAGCGTGATTGGTTGTCTCCAGGTTGCATAAAGTTGAACCATTCGATATTTCCATACGCAGCATTTAGCCACTCTAAAGCTTTGGCCACAGAGACACAAGCCAGTTAGCGTGGTACAGCGTTTATAATTACAACAATCGATACGAACGATCACAGCGTGAGGCTCGATGAGAACAAACCTCTGGAGCCGATGATGTCTCACAGAGCATGAGCATTTGAACATGGTGAGATTATTGAGCATACGCCAAATTAACTGGACCACTCTCGGCTTGATTCAGACCCTCACACACACACACACACACACACACACACACACACACACACACACACACACACACACACACACACACACACACACACACACACACAGCAAATCCTGTTCATATACTGAAATCCCCTTTCTTAGCCGAGGAATTTGCCAACGGGTCTATCTGGGCAGCATGAAGCCTTATCAAATATTTGGACACACACACACACACACACACACACACACACACACACACACACACACACACACACACACACACACACACACACACACACACACACACACACACACACACACACACACTAAACAGAGCTTCTTTGATTCCTGTTACCATGATGGAGAGATGAAGGGAAGAAAAATAAAACAGTTGGATGGATATGGGGACGTGCAGGGACCGCCAAGCAAGCAAGTAAATAAAAAATAAAAAGGGAGACTCTCAGTCCCGTCGTACACTAATCTCTCATGCACAAACACAACACCCTTGCGTACTGCGATGTTCAGGAGAAGTTATTATCGTGATTAGAGCAGGAGACACAAAACGCACACACACACCCAGAGACACACACAGTTTCTTTAAGCTTTACTGTCCCATCAGACGTGAAATCAAAACATGCACAGACTTCCATCAGAGCAGAAACACACTTTCATCAGCTTACTGCTCTCTTGTGTATGGAGGGAAATACATGCTCAGTGAAGTAAAGGACACGGCACCAAAATATTGATTAATTATGAGTCTATAAATGTAATGAGTTAAACAGATGACTCTTGACATGCAGATGTTTTGAATATACATTTTTAAAGCTCAGTATTTGGAGATGGGATCGTTTATAACCTTCCTTTCCATCTACAATTCAAACTCTCTTGTGTAAATGTTCTCCAAGTGTAGTACAAATAAAAAACATGACAAATCATAACAGGAAATTGTTTAACTTGAAGTGTTTATTTGCTTGTCTGATGCTACTGGAGTGTATTTACATAAACTGGAATATTTCAGATCCTTAACTTGGGTCTAAGTCAAAGCTGGAATATGAAGACACTAAGAGCGTGATACGGCTCTGCTGTTGCTAAGCAACTGCATGCCTCAAAGTCCGTGGAATTTAAACTGTGGAAGGGATCCAATTTTCCTGGGGGACTGATTTCAATGTTGCACCCATCTCAGAGGTGCCCTGGACGTAAGCGAGGAAGCCCGCCTGCACAGTGATGTGTGCGTCAATGTGTAGATGCGTGTGTGTGTGTGTGTGTGTGTGTGTGTGTGTGTGTGTGTGTGTGTGTATGTAGGTTGTATATAGGGGGAAAGAAAATCCCACTGCAACCCTGAAACGTGAGCGAGAGAATGCCAATTGCAGCAAGGTCGTGTGTGTTTGTGTGTGTATGTGTGTGTGTGTGTGTGTGTGTGTGTATACTACTGTGTGCGACTCGTGGCCTTGTTACCACTCAGCTCTCCAGTTGGTGTGGAGGTGAATAAAAAGCAGAAGACCTGCTGCTCCTCCTCCATTAAAGCAAACTCCTCATGGACACTGAACGGCCGTGCGTAGCTGACTCTCCAGTTGGTTTAACTTCTTCACTGTATGCAGATTAATAATGCAGAAACAATGCTGGATTTTATTTTGTGCTCATCTGGGGCTTGTGTTGCCTCTTGTCCTACCAGCTGAGCCACACACACAGATTCCCCCACCGTCTACTGTGGCACGCTGAACTCTCACTGAACCAGTGTACTGTTAGTGGAGCTGAAAAGCACATCCAGTTCACAACATTGATTTCACTCACCCAGACAATTAGCCGGCCAGTCAGTCATCCAGGCCGCCGTCCAGTCAGCCAGGCGGCTGGTCGGCCTTTTTTTGGAACATTTCAGATGGGTGTTTGGGTGTGAGTGAGCATTAAGGGATGAGATTCGAAGAAGATTACCAATGACCAGAAAGCTGCCTTGGGGCTTCATGTGCTTTTCAACAGAACTGCCGCTGTCCCTGCTGCATTAGCGCTGGAAAGATGTGGTGTGTGTCACTCTCTCCCCCTCTTCCTGTTTCTCTCTCATCCGCTAAGTGGTTCAGACATTGAAAAACATGACTGCAGGGACTTGCAGTGATATTTAGGTCTTCCCTTTGGTGATATTTCACCATGTGTTGTTTGTGCGGCCATGACAACATCACATCTGCACCTCTGTCCGCTCTGCCTTTGACCGTCCTGCACTCTCGTGGGGACTCCCTCTGTGTGTCTGCATTGAACTGTGGGGAAGTAGCTGGGCATTGCCGGCCCAGAGCAGGACATCTGGCCTAATTATTCATGCTGCTAATACCCTCATCTGGCCAGGGAGGCGACAGAAGATTACAGTGGCAAAGCTGTGGGCCTTTGGGGATAGGTTGAGTCTGGGGTGACCAGCGCGCTGCATCCGGAAAGTCTCGGTTTCTCCGGCTAGTTATGTTGTGGTCGCGAGTTAATAAAGGCGTGGAATTATGAAGCATGTTATTAGTGGCTCTGTTGTTGTAATCGTTTGTGTATATTGGTGTGTGGCATCTGTGTGTAGTAATCGTCTGCTCTTTTGTTTTTTTGGGGGGGTTGATGTTGATTTAGGTTTGGTCTGGTCAGCGTGTGTCTGTTGGACGCACCTTAGGCCAACAGCATCTGCGGCCAGTGTAAATACATGTTGATGTTGAATTAAATGTATTTTAATGGTGGCAAGTACTCGTGGTGGCAGCACAGTATTAAAACATCTGTAAAAACTTGTCATATTACCTACTTGACAGAAGGCGGCCAGACATAGTGCAAGCTGGTGAAGATAGATATCTTCCTCAGGAGTTGGTAGAGACCAAAAACTGTGATAAAAAGAAACACCAGGTGGCCAGAAACACAACTCAAAACAAATGTTTCTCCATAAGTGCTGGATAGGCAAATGAGCATCTGTCAATCATGTCAATGTTGTGTTCACAACTTGTTCACGCTGACCCCAAATAGCCCCCCAAAAAAGGTACAGTTCAAGTGCTCAAAATCGCAGGTGAGGGTGTTGGGACACACCCCATACTCCTTTTGGCTTACATGTGAATTTGTAGAAAATCATATTGTGTGCTCTTGTGTCCCTTCTAATCTCTATACACTGTAGGCTGTGCAGACCCAAGACAACCAATTTAGTGCAGAGAAAGTCTGGTTCTGATTATGCAAGATTTAACCAAGACACCCACACAGGAAGTGGTGTGTGTAATTGGCATGGCCCTTTGAAAATGTGCAGCACATCCCTCAAGTAAACGTTTGCCAGTGGAGTGCACTTACCTGTCCTGCTGCCTTCAGATAAGATGACTGTGGGGATTTAATCACCTGAAAGAGATGTGTCTAGCATACAAACAGCTGTGGACAACAGATACTCACAACCATGGAGCAGACTCAGCCTCGCTGGCCTTAATCACCACTGATGTGTGTGTAGTCGTGTCTAGCGGTTGAAGAATTGATATCAAACTGGCAAAGGGAAGTATTTGCAGTCATTTTAGAGAGCTGCCTGTGGGAGGTACTTTGCTAAGTAAAGCTGTTTTCACAGCTTTAGTTAGAACGTCTTACTGTCTTTGCTGAGACTAGCTTTGAATAGTGGGAGAACGAGAGGCACTGATTGGTACCTTCCCTCGTCTCGTCTATCCTCCATGCTCATTTTGGCACAAGAGATGTCAAGTGGAGACATGAAATTACCAGAGAGGTGCCGATGGGAAATCATTACCCCTTCATCGACGTGAGGTATTTTCACTCTGTGTTTTTTGTATGTGAAAGAGACGGGAATTGGCATGTATTGCTGTCTTATCTGTAGACGAAGAGTATTGAAAAACCGAACAGTGTTTGCCTCTTACAGCGTTTTAAACCTTAACGAAATGATGAAAACAAACGTAGAAATCAGACGAATAGTCAACATGAAACACAATATGTAGCGACTGTGCCAGCCAACCCACAACTGAACCCGCAGTGTGACTGAGAGTGCGAGAGACAAGAGAGGAGGAGGAGGAGGAGGAGGAGGAGGTGGTGTGGGAGCGACAGAAAAAGCCTGGTGAGAAATGAAGTGGTGAGTGTGTGTGTGTGTGTGCGGGTGTGTTCATGTCACCTCCTCCTCTCTGCCCCACAACTTGTGAGGGCGACAGCCTGTGAAAGAACAGGAAGCGGAGGAGACTGTGGAGGTTTGTGTGTGTGTGTGTGTGTGTGTGTGTGTGTGTGTGTGTGTGTGTGTGTGTGTGTGTGTGTGTGTGTGTGTGTGTGTGTGTGTGTGAGAGAGAGAGAGGGAGGGTAAAAGATGAGTTGGCAGGCTAGCAGCTGAGCAGACTAGCACTCTGTTCTATTAATAGGATCAATATTTTGTATCTCCAGAAGTCACCTTTGGTTGAAATAGAAACTAGGCTACATTAATGCATTTTAATTCAAATTAAACACTAATTAATATAGTAAAACGTATAATTGTAACTGGGATTTTTCATCAAGACTGTATAGTTTACATAAAGATGCCCTATTTCTTTGAAGAATGCCCCTTTTCTGAGTGTCTTTCCTTTAAAAGACATTCATGCTGTTGAAGAACACCTGATTGTTCCCTATGGGACTAAATTGCTTTTTACTGAGGGGCCAAACTAACCATCCCAGTTAAATATTAAAACCCAAAACGTGCCTTTGAAGAAAGTCAGCCACTGAATCATTGTTGAGTCTCCACACAATTTGTTCTGCAGATAAAAAAACAACAACCTCTATTCTTTCAACTGAAGTCCTGCAGGTAAGGAATTTAATTTAGCTTCCGAGGTTGTTTGCAGCGCTAAGAATGTTACTGCAAATCACTTTTGTGAGACAAAAAAAAAAACAATGTGAAACTTTCATACAAAAAGCATACATAATCAAAAAGAAATAGTTATCAAAAGGAAACGTCAATATTTGATCAATCTTACCTATAGCATACGCTCGCTATACACAGTATGTGAACAGCATAGTGATCACATCCCAGTATCAAGGGAATTCTTTAGTATGGATTTCTTCTTTTTTCTTCTTCTTTTTTTACATAAGGTGGCACGATAGCAGTATTGATGCATGGACATTACCTCAAGCTGCAAGGCTCTAACTGGAGTTCCTCTAGCCAGCTGGTTCCTTGTCTAATAAAGACAAACTGCAGTAATCAGGGCTGAGTTAGCTTAGGTTAGGTTAGCTGGACATTTTAAGCCACAACACAACAAGAAATAAACCCACAGAAGGCGTCTTGTGTGTCTCTCTGCCCTCCCTTCTCAGTGTAACCTTTTCACAGATAACAATGCCAAGATTATTGACTTTAAGATGATTCCGGTGTCTGCTGCTAAAATGTCGATGACAGCAGTGACAGCGGACTGAAAGAGCAGTGACCTGCTGGAGGAGAAACACCGGGCAGCCCGACTCATATCGTTTTTTGTGTGACTGACACTGACGTCGATATGTGAGAGTTCAAAAAATCAGATGTGAGCTGGTTGTCTTTTTTTAATCTTTCAGTTTAAAAAAAAAATAATTCTGCACAACAATTTCATGTAATTTATCAGCCGATTTATACAAATATACATATACACCTGCATCAAGCTAATATTGGTCAATGTATCTGTATAGGCCAATTGGGGGGTTTTCAGTTTAATAAATTGTGTTTATACTCCCTTTCAGAATGTAGTGGTGGATTATAAGTGGAAGACAGACTTAAAGGTAAAATCCACCATAAAACAATGTGTGGTGCACAGAGAATGATGATTCTGTATTCATAACCTGCCCCCAACCAGACAGGATACCGAACGCAGCTGGCAGCCCAGTGTTGATGTGTGTGTGCGCGTGTGCACATGGTGGCTGCATCTAAAGTAGCCCCTGTTGTACACTCATGGCACCATGATTCAATTATATAGAGCCAGTGCTTTGCCTGAATATTAATCTGGGAGCCCAAACTTAATTTGTCTGGCGATGGGGGACACAAGCCCATCTGGCTGTATGGTAAGTGTGACCGTGTATGTGTGTGGACGTGTGTGTGTGTGTGTATGTATGTGTGTGTGTGTGTGTGTGTGTGTGTGTGTGTGTGTGTGTGTGTGTGTGTGTGTGTGTGTGTGTGAGAGAGGGGGTTGTCTGTCTATTGTGAGACACAGAGGGACCTGTCACACTGCTCTGAGGAAGACAGATCAGTTTGTAGGAGGCAGACAATCAATGGACTCACACACACACACGCACGCACGCACCCACACACACACACACACACACACACACACACACACACACACACACACACACACACACACGCACACACACACACACACACACACACACACACACCCCAGAGACAAGCGGAAAGAAAAAAGACAAAGAGAATTATCCAGAAAATGAAGGATAAGTGATAATGATTTTTCTATGCGAAATATAAAAGTCATAACAAGCCGCGTTATAATATGAAATATCCAATCTCTGTGGGAAGAGAGGACTGCTAGCATTTTTTAATTGGAAATAGATGCTTGTATTCACAATAAACTGTGAACAATTCCGCTCCAAATGTGAATCTGAAGCTTTATTTTCTGCCATTCAAGCCGTAAACTGAAAGAAAAAAAATAACACATTTCTTTCAAACACATGACTTATATGGTAGACCTTCACTCAGCATAGTTACACTATTACACTCGTGGAAGCATACAGCTGTATATTTGTTAGCTGAACATCCACAACCCCTTGAGGTCAAGTGGGAATCCCCACCATCCCCCACCCCGTTCTTGTCACATTGCCCCAGAGTCCTTTGGGACAGAAGCAGCGCCCCGGGGCACGAACGCAACCTCTCCTTGACCTCCCTGTGTGCAAGTGACCTCCCTCTGACGTGTACGGTTGGCTTTTACGCTGGTGCCGAGGTCACAGGCAGTGACTGGGAGGAAAGAGGCTGAATAGAGGGGAGGAGGGGGAAAGAGACAGGGGAGAGAGAGCTGGGACAAAGAGCAGAGTGCAGGAGTGTGGGTGAGACAAATGGGGGTGGGTTGAGAAAGTTAACAGTTCATCCAGCGTGTCTCTCGCATTCTGCCTCACAGTTATTTTTTTTACTTCTTCTTTTTTTCTTCTTTTCTTGCTTTGCTCGTCAACAGAAAGCCACGGGGGAATAGAGGGGTGAAAATGCAAGTAGACAGACACCAACACACACACACACACACACACACACACACACACACACACACACACACACACACACACACACACACACACACACACACACACACACACAGTATATGGTTGAACGCTCATGTTTCAAGGAAGGCGCCCATGACTTTGTGCATGTGTAGGTTTAGTGTTTTGGTTTTGTGAGGGTGATGGAGAGAGTGTGAAGAAGAGGTGTCTGAGGAGGCTATTTCTGGTTGTCTCCTCTTTCTCCACCGTGTCTGTCTCTGCCATTGAGGGTGGGGGAAAGTTTCCCCTCATCTCAGTCTAACATCGCACGCTTTACTTCTTAAATTCAATCTTCTCTCCTCTCGCCCCTGTCCTCCCTCATCTGTTCTCCTCTTAACCTCATGACTGAAACCGAACCTCCAAAAGGCAGACTTTCTAAGCTTATCACCAACATCATAAACAGATCCCTCCCCATTAGACTTCCTTTCTCCTAAATTCTCACCTGACGGGTGAGGCTCTGCTCTCTGTGATTACATTTGGGTGTATTTGATACAAGCTCCTACCAACAGTTGAATACATCTATAAAGGAAGTTGATACTCGGCAAAAAACGTAAAAACTTTGAACACATCCATTGTGTTGAATAATTTAATTTGAAGAAACTTGTGCCAGATAAAACTTTTTTTTAAAAATTCATATTGATTTATTTCATGGACCAGACCCCCCATGGTATAGCAAATGTGTTTTAGCCTATTTTCTGCCATCCTTTTTACGAAGTATATTATACGTTTTAAGATGAAGTTCCTACTTTCCAGGCAGCCACTGGTTCCTATTATGTTTAATACACAATGAAGATCCATCCATTTATTGGCTAAGTCCGCCATTAGTGATTATTTTCATTATTCGTGTGTCAATTATGTGTTTCATAAAATCTCAAAGAAACTGTGAAAAATGTCTTGTTTTGCGCAAGAAGTCCAAATCCCCAAATATTGAGTTTACAATGATATAAAAACAGAGAAAAGAAGCACATCCTCAAATGAATGAAGCTGCAACCAATCTTTGCTATTTTTGTATGAAAAATTGCAGGTTGTCAAACGGCAAAAAGCATTGCGTCCATAAGTCGACGATAAGTAAACTAAGCTTCTGGATTAGTAAAGCTGCTGTTTAGAACATCCCCAGGTAAAAAACTAAAGATTTAGTTTCTCTCAAGCAATAAAAAAGTCTTTATTGTTTAAAAATACAAACTAGTGGCTGCCTAAAAGGCCGGAAGGAGAAGAGATACTTAAAAAAAATATACTGGCAGCGATGTAAAGTAAACACGTGATGGCGAATGACCTATAACCACCAGTATAGTCCTATTTACCTAGAAAACATCGTGGCACTTGATTTACTCGCCTCTGCATCTGGTGTTCGAGTGCATGCCTTTTGATTCGAGGTCAGCGTCCAGTCAGCTTACTTTAAAAGCGTTCTAAATGCACATTAAAATACACCTCAGCCTCTGTTAGTTAGCCTGCCGGCTTCAGATCTGTGTGTTGACACGGATATATCAGCCGAGCCCGTGGCTCTCGGGGCGGAACAGCTTTTTGCACCTGCATGTTAATACTGACACGTTGGTGTTTCCCTTGGCTCTGAGGCGAGTGTTAAGACAAACTAGGGTTTAATTACTGGCCAGGCAGTCACTCCCCACACACGTTACACTGCACTGTAAATACATGCGGGAGCAAAAGGTGGATTAAAGTACCACACTGATGAAAGTAAGCAGTCCTCGTCTCTCCTCCTTTTGACTCATGGAGATCAGGAGTGAAATACTTTGCGTGTCTGAGCCGTCTGTGTCTGCTATTCTTTGTTCTCCATTTCTTCACCCTCCAATCTACGCAGTTAAAACAGTGGCAGTGTTTTTTTTTTGCATCAAAAATACAATCTGGCATTGCAAAAGGAAACCTTGGCAGATAAATACATAGTTGACTTTGATGTGTTTTTGCATTCTGATGTGTGAAAAAAAAAAAAGAATTCCAAAAATTTTCATTGAAAAAAACATCCGAATGCACAAAATGTCAAAATAAAAAAACATTTGAATGCCTGCCTGTGTTTTTATCTTTCAGTGGAACTTTTTTCAGTGAAAAGTCAAATCTTACCTCCGATGCCAAAACGTACTGTCACTGTCCCTGTTGCATCCCGTTCATCAATATATCCTCATCCCTCATCTCTCGGCCTCCTTTACCCATCCCCCTATCTCGCCACACGCATAGATCTTGGTGTTAAAATGCACACGTATAAGGTGTGAGCTCTATTAATAATTTAAGTCAATGGCATTGGCCATTATATAAGAAGACAAAACACATGCCGGAGGAGATGTTGTTGAACACTAGTTGTGTTCTTACAGTGACCAATCACTAACTTAATCAATCTTTCTGAGGAAGGTTCGAATGATGAGCACTCAAACTCAATAATGTATCACCGTAACTAGAGCAGCACAACTCCATCAATAATATACAAAGCAGTTGGAAAGAAATCAATCAAGTCTATCTGATTGTCTAAAGGGTTTGTCAATATATTAGACAGTATACGAGGTTCAGTTCAACTTCTGCATTGGTTGTCTTACTTTTGGATGTACGAGCTCATGTTTTTGTCCCGTCGTGATCATTTGCACCTCGTTGCAAAAGTCTTTCCTCGCTATTTTAAAACCAGGGCTTCATTTTGTGAATGAAAACTAACTTTAGAGTTGCAGACTTTTTAAAAGCATGTTGACAACCTAGAAAAAAACAGTGACTGTTAATGGCAGGGGAGTCATACCATGTGCTCCTCACCGACGCGCCATAAAATAACAATGAGTGTTTGTGAGAATGTGCGAAGAGGTGAGAACCGAGCAGATCGCCTCGAGGGAGATGGGAAATATGCCGTTACCAAGACAACATGCCTCTAAACACCTACTGCTCCTGGGAAGAGAAACAAGCATCGCCATCACGACTGCGGAACACTTCCAGGATGGCAACGTCTCACTTTGTTTCAACGAGTTTGTAGAAATAGAAAAGAAATCCTTTTTATTTGTCATAGTACATACATGAAATGTGTTCTCTGCATTTAACCCATCCTTGGTATCTTAAGGAGCAGTGGGCTGCCCTGAGAGCAATTTAGGGTTCAGTGTCTTGCTCAGGGACACTTTGACATGTGAGCTATGGGGGGACTGGGGATCGAACCTGCTACCTTGTGGTTGCGGGACGACCACTCATCCCCCTGAGCTACAGCCGCGTACCACACACACGCACACACACGCGCTGCTCGATTCACAAACGCGTCCTACGCGCGTGCACGCGCTTTTGTTTGCGTGTTCCCAGAATTTGGAGCCTTTGGAGTCTTTGAATCGTTCTTCTAAGGAGCGTGGCGTGCTTATGCTGACGCCATATAATGTCACCATTGTCGCGGCCGGTGCCACCAATCTCGGCGTCAGCCCCAGTGTCTCCAAGAGAGGCCTCGCGGTCCGCTGAATGGGTTGATGAATGGTCCTTTGTCTGCATGCCTCGTGTCTGAAGTGCAGCCATGGAGGCTCCGACACACACACACACGCACGCACGCACGCACACACACACACTCACTATTGTAACACCCACTCATCTACCGGATACTTTTGGTAGGGTAGAGGCCAGTCTGAAATGTTGAGTCTGTGTTTCATACAGATTGCATTAAGTGAAGCATTTACCAGCATACACAGACATCTCCTCACACACACACACACACACACACACACACACACACACACACACACACACACACACACAGAGACGCACAGATAGGAGACCTGGGGAGATGGATAATGAATGACTTTAAGGAGGTGGGAGATGCTCAGACCCCCACATTGTAATTATCATATATATTGTATTGGCATTTCACTCATGGCTCAATGTCAAAAAAGATACATATTTAATGAAAAGTGTGGCTCCTGGAAGAAGAGTACCAGGTAGAAAGTGGATCATACGATCTAATTAAGCATGCTATTATTGTCATAAAGGAGCAGTAATATATATTTTTACCTCTTGGAGTAATAAAGATGCTGTAATGGAAATTCAACGCACATTTTTCGACATCGGTTTAGTGGGGGGCCTTTAGTAGGTTGATAATAAAATAAGATTCTTGGAGGTGAACATACATATAATGTAATGCTTTTTTCTCCAGCTTAACACTACGTGCCCTTGTGCTGAAAGCGCTGCGATAAAGAAGGAGTCACATTATGATGAACCGTCTGCTTCACTTTTGTACATACCGAGAGATGGAGAGAAAAGCTACATCTTTTGTTTTTCTCCGAGACAGACAGAGGAAGGAAGGAATTCATAAACACTGATACGGAGAAAAAGAAGGAGAAAAAAAAAATCGGAGAAAAGAAGTGTTTGTGTGTGCTGTGGATATCTCGGCTCCGTAGGCACAAATAGTTTTTCCGACACAATGGAGCATTCAGGGCCAGGAAGCAACATCGCCAGATAGCTGTCGCCAAGCCTGCTGCCCCTCTGGACTGGTTACAGTTTGGGCACCACATGACTAACATGGTGACCCACTGACCACCGACTGACATCAGTCAGAGCCGGGCGAGGCGTGTGCGACCCCTTTGCTGTCGAGTTTGTGTGTGACAGGTGAACCTCGGCTCGCTTGGGCCTCAGGGGCGCTGTGTAGTGTTTGTGTAGGACGGTGTGAGTCAGAGTCAGTCAGGTGGAGTCTGACGTTGGACAGCGAGTGTTGTCTGGGTTTCCCAAAAGACACCGGGGACTGTTTTGGTCATGTGAGAACTCAGAGCGGGGACACAGGGAGAGGATCAACATGACAGCGCGGTTTTATGTTTTATGTTCGCGTTGACGGATCGCAGTTAACATGCCGCTTGGCTCCTGTTGTCAAACAATCTGCATGAGGGTAAAAAAAAATGCGCTTTGACCACAAAACGGACACATAGGTCACCACAAAACCTGTATTGTTCAGCTGCTCTAAAATGCAACATAAGTAGCACGAGCTAATGGAATAGCCTCAATGCTTGTTGTCATATATTCCTTAAATCAGTTGGGGGTAGGAAACACAAAATGGAGAACGTTTTGACGCCAGCTGCTTTCCCACTGTGCTCCTCTCTGTAACGCTCCCACTGAGCATTTATTTCACCCGTCTTTCTGAAAAATGTGAATGTGTTACTGGAGAACGGATAAATGGGCATCTGCGGCACTTGCTCATAGAAGTTGAAAGCTTTTGTGAGGTTAACAGAGACTTTTTTTCAGGGTACAAGAAAAAGAGAAAAGAAACTCCCATTATAGATATGGGGACTGCCAGGAGGCAGTGTCCCGTTTTCGGTTATTATATCCATGAAGTCCACCAAAGCTCTCTTCCCAGGGATCTGCATATCGCGCTGATAGCTCCGAGCTAATTTAATTTAACAGAGCAACGTTTCAATCCAACAGGGATCTTGTGAAATAAACATATTTAATGAATGTGGAGGCTTCACAAAAAGCTGGAGTTTTACATTTAAATGAATGTCCGTGACATTCAAGCCATTTGCTAAACGGGTTCACACAATCCTGATTAAGCCAACAGCCGCCAGGGAGAAGCTCTCTGCATTTCTCAGCGTAGCGGCGACATTCCCGCGCTGAGCGCGCCAGAACAAAGCTGAACGAACAGTTTGTGAACTCCACAGCGACGTTGCCACGCCGAGCTGGCAAAAAAGTTCCGCGCTCTCGCTTTAACGCTTTCATGTGCAGCAGTTTTCTCCCTCTCTCTTCTCCGGCGTAAAGAGAGCAAATAATAAACAGCGGGGGGTTTGTTCTCAAGGAGATGAAATTGCTCTGAATTACATGTATGTAGTTTTTCTTTGAAACCATTGTGCCTCAGCGGGCGATCGGACTGCAGCACGACGAACAAAAAACACTATATCTCCTGAATGTGTAAACATTGAACTAATTGAGTGTTTTGATGATTGTTTCCAACAAGCGGCCCTCAATTTCCGAAACCATTGTGCGACCCTTCGCGCATGGAAGCATCCTTATTCAGGTTTTTACCTCGAGCGGTCTGCACGTCAGCCACGCTTGTGAAAGGTCTGGTGCACGGCAGCCAGCTTTGCTGTGAAAGAGATGCATTTCCAAATTCATTCACACTAATGTGGACATGGTAGACAGAAGGCAGCTAATAAAACAGTAGACAGCTGCTCTACCGCTGCACCAACTCTGGTTACTAGGAGACTAGAAGTCTCAGTGTGTAAAGACGCCTACTGTGCCTAACGTCTGTGTGTGCCTTTTGTGTTGTGTGTGTGTGTGTGTGTGTGTGTGTGTGTGTGTGTGTAGGTGCCAAGTGGGCACGCCGTTGTTATGTACAAGTAAAAGAGAAACAAGAAAGACAAAGAGGGGGTGGGGACAAGAAGAAAACAACTCTTATTAGTGTTATATTCACTGTAAGATGAGGGTGAAGATAAAGGAGAGTAAAACAAACAACTCTTATAGTGTGGGATCTACTGTAAGATAAAAGACTTCAGAGCAGTTAACATGCCTTAGTGGAAACAGACAAAAAAATAATGAAGACATTCTGAATAATTCACGCACTGGCCAATTGTTTTGTGTTTATTAATTCACTTTTTACTGTTCTTTTGTTAGCAAACTTCAAAGCTCGGCTCGTACAAATGCACCCGACATCCTCTGATGAGCTGATATGCTTGCAACAATACTCTTAATTAGATGAATTAACTGAGCTCTCGGCTCGGTGTAATTATGCTACCTATTCTCCTTTCTATTGGCTTTGAGCCACAGCTCATACATTAGCAGTCTTTGTGTTGCTGGGTATTACCATCATGTTTTACCAAGCCTTAGGATGATGGTATGGTGTACATCAGTCACGTCTTCCTCCTGCCGTCTCAACACTCAAATCAAGTGGATTGGGGACTCTGATAGAGGTGGAAGTGGAAGCGAGTACATACACAACTCATGCAAATATCATGTTCTTTCATTTAAAACAGTTAAATTCAGCCGTGAAATTCGTTCATTTCAAATATCTGCATCAATGTTTCATGTCATGTCCAACTTTGATGAACTTCCACACCCAAATTTGCAGCGTTGGCTAAGCTCCCTCAAAGGTTGCTGTTTTGTACCATCCACTTTTAGTTAACCTCCTCTGCTCCACAAAAGTAACATGGTTTAAAGACAGTAAAACCCAGGAGTTACATTTACAAATACCCCTCTTGAACAAAGCTGATGTCCGGTTTTCCTGCTCATTGTCTGAGTTTTGAGCATCGATGTATAAAGAGAACTAAAGAGTTCATTCCACTGAAAGTTTTCCGGTGGCTAATGAAGCAAAAATGGCTCAATTGCCAAGTGATAAAACTACCTTTCTCTTCTGGCGATCTTCCGCATCTACGGGCCCATAGATCAAAGGCATTAGCGTTTCCGTTACCTTTGACTCCCAGCAGCTCGGCCTCCAGCTCATTACGGCTCATTCACATGAAAGACAGGAAAATAACTCTGGATTTGGCTTTTAGTGCATTTTAGAACTTTTAGGATATAATGATTTAGGAAATACGTTCTATTCAAGTGTTCATACAGAGAAGTTTATTTACCTCTACAACAAAAAAATATAATCCACTGATTAAGAGACGTCTCTTTCCCCATGTAAGCATATGGGAGAAAGTCTGTTTGGGCCTAATGTGCCGGAAGTTGTAATTCTACAGTGTGCTTACAACAAAAATTAGCATCACAGCCCGGCTCTCTTTCTGAGGGCTTGGTTTTAAGAGTTACTGTGACTAGCACTAGCATGCTAGTGGTTAGCTCTAGCATGCTAGTGGTTAGTTCTAGCATGCTAGTAGTTATCTCTTCAGCTACTGTAGTTAACAAACTAGCCTCGCAAGAAGTCGCAATGGCAGCGAGCCTCTCGTGCCACCTATTATGTGAGGATGAAGTTTGCTGTGCTTTGGTGCTACAAGCTTTTAGACAACTCATAAAGGCAATAAAAACACCCATAAGTGCAATACATGTTGGAAATTTTGCTGCTAAAGTTGTAGATATTGAAAAGCATTTGCTGTCACCAATGAATATGTCAAAGATGGGTAAAATAATAAATAGTACATCTAAGTAGAAGTTGTTTCATGTGTTTGGTCCAAGCAAAAGTCGAACAGACTTACTGCAATCTTTTTTTAGAATTGATCCAGAAACTTGATCACCAGTTTGAGAGATTAACATATGCATAGGATGAGAAATATAAATATATGTAATACATCCTTGTTCTTGGTGGATTGTGTTGGACAGTGCCCGGTAACGCAGCATCATTTAAAGAGAGAGAGATTACATCGCTGCCCGGATCTCGTGGGTGTATGACACTCGCCTGTCAAAATCACTCTGACTCACACATTACAAGTATTCACACAATGCCAATACTAATAGAGTTTGACACTGACAGTTATATTTAGTGGTGTAGCACTGCCGCTGCCTACCCCTCTGAATCATCCTCGACCATGATGAGGAATGTCAGGTTGTACTGATTTTTTTTGCTAACAACTTGTTTTAGCTCCTGAAATGTCAGTGGCATTCCTCACACTTACTACCGTATAAATATGGCTCTGGATTTGTCAATGTACTGTATATGTACTGATGCAGCTTCAGACCTACAGCACATTCAAACATACAGTGTGGAAATTGACATCAATCAAACTAAACGTTTCATCAGCCAATACATCAAAACAAAACAATCTACCACACTCCTCACTTGTTAATAAGATTAGATATTGTGTCAGGAATTCTAAAATCATTAAAAACATCTCAGCATTGCATTATTTAGCACTTTAAAAAACATTAATTAACACTGACACATGTATGGGACATTCTTAAACTTAATTAATTATTATCTTCTCAACAGGACGATCAATCTGGAAGGAACTAAAGTTGACATATTGAGATGTGGCATTGAGTTAAATGTAGCTGGATCCCATCATTTTGCTTAATGGCGTGTAGTCCAGAAAGAGGAATTCAAAAGATATTAATGATAATAATAAGTAACAATATATTAATTGGCGGCTAAACTAAGTCATAACCTGCAGCTTACAAATACAGATTGATATTAAGACTTTTTAAATCCAGTATTTGTGGACATACAGTTGCTGTGCATTGAACAATATGCAGTGTGAGTTATGCTGCAGCTAGTTATGTTGCATGGAGGGCTTTGACAAAGCAGGTTGTGTAGATGATGTGCATTCAGCTGATGTGTTTGTGTATGTTGAGCGTCTGCATGGACAAAGCAGTACCTTGTACAGTCCATGTGATCCACTGGCTGTGCGCTGAACTCTTTTATGTGTGTTTACACACACACACACACACACACACAGTATACTGGGAACACGCCTTGCACAGCATGCCACCTCACAAATCAAAGGACTGCTGGCACGCAGGGCGGCGGGTCTGTAAAAGCAGACAGATGCAGCTGTTCTGGTGAAGACACACTTTGGTTCTTCCCTTGAGAAGCTGTCCACAGGCCTTCGTGTACCTCAGTGATTTCATTCCTTTCTGTCGTTCAGTTTCGCTCCCACCACAGAACTTTCAAACTATCTGTCACAGAAGTTCAGGTTGCCTAGCAACAGGGTCGTGCTTGTCGCAGCGGGTTGCCACAATGACAGTCGCTAGGCGGGAGCCTACCAACAAAGACATCAGGTGTTATTTCCCACTGCTTGTCTGCGAACACTTCTATCGACCTCCAACGGCTGCAGTGTGTGTGTGTGTGTGTGTGTGTGTGTGTGTGTGTGTGTGTGTGTGTGTGTGTGTGTGTGCGCGCACCGCACAGTGTATGTGTTCACCTCTGCTCCAGTTAGCAGCAGAGCCTCTGCTGATGCTACTCATGTCCCTTTCACGTCTCTAATTGTGGTGTGCATGTGCACGTGCACGTGTGTGTGTGTGTGTGTGTGTTTGTTGATTTCTGCATGAGTGATCAGCCACTGAGTGCCGCTCACAGCAGAAGCTTTGCTCACGCCGACTTGTCAGCCACAAAGGAAGACACACTTCTGGGTGGCTGGCTGGTCTGGCCAGGCTTGAAAATTACACACAGCCCCCCCCCCTGCACATACACACACACACACACTCACATTCCTCATAAATTACAGCATTTAGCTGAGATGAACCTTGAAAGAGAGATAAAGGCAGAGAGAGAGAATGATCTAATAGTTCCCCACCGTTTGTTTTCTCTGTACATGACATGCTAATTCCTCTCTGTTATGCTGTTCTCTGAAGTTTATTAACTTTCTCTATTTTCTCCTCACCCTCACCTTTGTTCTCCTCTCCCTGTATGAAGATCCGTCTGTTGACGTTGGCAGCGCGCGCGTGTGTGTGTGTGTGTGTGTGTGTGTGTGTGTGTGTGTGTGTGTGTATGTGTGGGAAAAGCCTAACTTCAGCACACCCTCAGCCAGGCCACCGCGAGGGCACACATGCTCATGAACAACAAAGACGTCATGTTTCCTCACCTAAAAAGCGAGCTGTTTTAGGACCTGTCACTGGCATTCATCAAAGTGGGCTATTCACATTTCTGCAGAAAAAACATGTTGTGTTATGCATTCATCGGCCTTAAATGGCTGCTGCTTTAATTACTTGATTTAATGTCGGTTTCAAGAACACATCCTTAAGTCACTTGGTCCTTGTTTGTGTTTGAGTACACTGATGAATGGCCATTTGTCTCTCTACTGTATTCATTACGTTGTGATGGCACTACATATTTGCCACACTGAGCTGTACAGTGTTGACAAACTTGCATCTTTTTATGTTTATTATTGTGTGCTAAGAGGCATTGTTGATCTATTGGATCCACCACTTTATGAAATATGAGTTCAACCTGTTTCGGATACAATTTGGCTTCTTTCAAGAATTCTCCAGAATTGAGTGCCATTATTTTTTAAATGAGGTTGAATACTAATGGATTGAATTTTACCCATGAATCCACTCTCATGGAACTGAATAGATCCACCGAGTATCTGATGCTGCAAGTGAATGAATGGGGATGTGATCCATTCACAGCCCAAGAAGCAATCATTTGGTTGATTTACTGACTCAGTAGGTGATTCACCAAAAGAGGCACTGAAACAGTTCATTCAGGAAGTGAGCAGGTCATGACATCATTTCCTACACTGCCAGTCCAGGAAGCAGGAATACAGCTTTCCAGTTTCCGCTCTTGTTGAGATCACATTTGTACTTTTCCTGGGAAAACTACATTTTAACATAAACTGTGTGTGTGTGTGTGTGTGTCTATTAGTTTTTAGGTTTATGCTCGTTATTAGGTCATATTCTGTTGTTTTATTGAGCAGCAGCTGGCATATCAATAGCTACATTATGTTGCGCCCTACTTTTAATTGGGAGAAAAGCAGTTTTAGTTTTTTGACTTTATTGTTCCAGGGTGTAAGTTTACTGTAGCAACAACTACATCGACACGACCTACAGAGAAGCTAAATACTAAAAACTCTCGCCAGATAATAAATCCTTTAGAAAATGGGGCAACTTTATCGTTATATCGTATAACACATAATGTCAGGCTCAGTTTGACACTGTAAATGTATTTATAAATGAGAAAATGAGTAAATATAAAAGCTATATAGGTGGAAATGACACCCGTATTAAATTCAGAAGCAGACTTAAAGAAATAGGCTTACTAAAAAGTAGTATAAATAAATACATGTTGTCCAGAGATCCGCAATAGACTCCAGAATCAGTACATGATTCAACTAAAATGTCTGATTCCAATTATAGCGGAGATGGAGTCTGTTTTTTGGGCAGCAGAATAAACTTCAGCGTGGTAGCTGCTGCCGAGATGGAAAGGTCAAGAGAGCGAGCTAAAACCACTTCGTAGCCCACAGTTATTGATTTCTCCCACAGCAAACGTACTGTAGGAAAACATCTGGGGATGCTTGTGTGTGTTTTAACTTCACTTTGTTTTACACAATATCTGGCCTCTGTACCCCTCGGACCAAATAGAACAGATTCTGCAGTACTCTCCTCTATTTTGTTTGTGTGCTGATCAAACATAGAAAGACTCACACTGTGCAGACGAAAAAAAGACCCCAAAAAAAGGTCACGAAGGTCTAAAAAAAAACACAGTGTGTGAGCCATCAGACAACTGAAGCTACGAGACACATCCACAAGGAGATACTTGAACACAGGATCTGCTGGCGCTTGTGTTGTTTAAGCTCGTGGGAGTGTGTGTGTGTGCGGTTAGTGTGTAAGCAGTTATCTTAATTCAAGTGTCCTCTCTCCACGTCTTGTCATCAAGGCCGGATGAGATGCAGCCTGCTTTTGTTTGCCTCAAACTATGGACAGTGCTGCTGTGTGAGTCACCCTGAACACCCAAATCCATTCATCCATCAACGCCAGCAGAGAAAGTCTGCAGAGCTCCGGTCATGATGCGGCGCCATGATGATCACATTTACCCAAATTATGGACACAGCTAATGTTTTTTTTCCATTATCAATAATTCTCGACGAAAAAGATTGTCTATTCTATGAAATATAGAACAAAATTGTGAAACAACTGTGTTCGAAAATAACTACTTCTTTGATAAAACGTTGAAGTTTCAAGTGAAATACATGAAAAAGTAGAGAGTTCGTTAAAGAGTAAACTGTGACTCCCAACATGCATATTGAGAAGAAGCATCCAGTCAATCACAAAGTGTAATATACTGTTATGTGCACCTAATGGCAAGCTGGAACTAAAGATTAGGCCTTCAGTGTTGAGAAAAAGATCACACCACCTGCAGCTTGATTATAAATACATTCACTTTTGTATTCTGGTAAATATGGCGTCACGGATGAAATATTTTTAATTCCCTTCTGCTCTGACTTCTTCTCCATGGTGATGGCAGCCGAGACTCATGGACATTGTCGTATTTAGACCTGTTACAGTCATACAGTACACCAAAGTAAAGCAACACATTCTGGCATTTGAGAGACTCAAAGCAGTAATTTAGCTTTTTTTGCTTGATATTATTGTCAAAATGGTTGTTGATACATTTTGTTTCGGATCATTTCAGCTGTAGTCCTACACCTAATCCCTGCAAAAAAAATGTATTTGAAACTTCCATACATTTGACATCAATCCATATCCATATACAGTCCGTATTCACTCAGAAGTCTCTTCTCCCAGTCTCCTAAATCTTTCCTAATTGTGTCACTTTGCTTGCAGACAAATAACACCATCTTGTTGTAATGTGATTTTGTTCTAAATTGGAGACTCGGCTACTGTGTCTTACCAGTTGAGGCTCCAGCTCCATAGCAAGCCAGCCAGCAGGACGTTATCCCTTCAGGCCAACATGTCTGTTCAACTGTCTGTTTTCAATGCACAGAGCCAAATTAACTATGATGCTAATTGTCAGCAGGCGCAGCTCTGTTTTTCTTCCACAGTTTGCTTTTATTCCTCAACATATTTATGTATGTCATTTTTTCATGACATACTTTATTATTACTTCAAAAGTATGACGTTTTCTTCATACTGTACTATCACTTTTTTTTTTTATAACATACAATTCAATTGATTTTTGTATTACTTTGAATGACTTACTTTATACCGTGACTGTTTTCTACATACTACTGCCACGCAATTCAAATCAATTTAAGAAAGAAATACAAACTAAAATAAAATAAAACTATGACATTTGTTGACATACCTTTTAATGACTTTTCTACATAGTATACATTTACTTTTTTGGTATGCTATCCTATTACTTTTTAATAAGTTTTTTTTTTTCCACGTTATAGTATAGTGTGTTGAAAAAAGTAAAAAAAAAGTCATAGCATGTCAAAAAAGTCATAAAAAAAGTCATAGAATAAGTATGTCGGAAAAAGTCATAGTCTAGCATGATACAGGGTAAGATTGTCCCTGCCTGTAGTGTGTGAAAAAGACTCTAGCGGAAACAAAGCCGTCATCATGAATCCACCTCTGGCAAATTTGAGGTTTGTGTCGCTGTCAAAATGTATTTTGCATGGGATTACGCTGAGTGACGTGGACGAGTGCTGAAGAAAGTCCTATAGGTTCTAAGGATGGGGATCTCAGTGGGGAGGCAACCCCGGCCCTGAGATCTCCCGTTGGGATGCCCACAGCCAGGGGGCCCCAGGCATGTGTCGGGGCCAACTAACGGCAAATCACTGGCCAAGGACGGCAACATCCTTTTCAAAAGTCTCAAGTGTGGTCAGTTAGTTTAATGTGTGACCATGTAAAAGCGAAGACATGTAAATGAGGAGTTTCAGTGTGCACATGTATTAACTGTTTGTATAATGACCTACTGTGGTGCCAAGATTAGTTCCGCAGTCTAGCTGGTAATGGCAGAGGAAATGGTGTGTGCACCATTGTTTCCTTTGTGAGGTCTGCATATCTTCACTGCACTGACTTCCATGTGATCGTGCTGACAAGTGAGCAGACAGAAAAACACACCTTTTTTTTTCTCTTCCTGTTAGTTTATTTTTCAGTTGCTTAGAAAAACAAAACAAAAACAAGAGCTTACAAGATGACCCACTATTGCCAATCTACAGCTTGTCTGTGTGCTAACCAGAATCTCGTTTTTCAATATTCATGCGAATATGCAAATGAAGGGGCGTCTCATTCAATTGTCGAGTGAGTCATTGGACCCGAGCAGAAGGGTCTAAGGGCACACAGGGTGGGGGAGGCTCCAGAACCACAGACGAGGGGGGCTCACCCCACCTGCCCCCATCTGCTGCGAGAGCAAGTTGCTCTTTGCATAATGGAAACTCACCGATGGGTATTTTATTTTCATAAACTAAAACACTGTAATACCACACTTACACAGCAAGCTCGGTATCACAACTGTTTCTGATGTCTTGAAAACCCACCAGATGGTTTATATGCATATACACGCATGTATATGCAATATATACAGTACATACACACATATGTGTGTCTACATATGCAATATATACATACACACACATATGTGTGTATGTATATATTGCATATACACGCATGTATATGCAATATATACAGTACATACACACATATGTGTGTATACATATGCAATATATACATACACACACATATGTGTGTATACATATGTAATATATACATACATATATACACACACAAGCATATATATATATATATATATATATATATATATATATATATATATATATATATATATATATATATATATATATATATATATATATATATATATATATATATATATATATATATATATATATATATATATAAATAAATGAGCTAAATATAATTTAAATAGAAAACCTAAAAACAAAATGAACACAAAAAAAAAAAAAAAAAAAAAGACTTCTTAAGTAGACACACACACTTACAGACGATTAGGCTGCACCCCCAAAAACATATGTGAGCTTTAAATCACCCTTCTCATCCAACTCATTTCTGGGTGGTGTTTCTACCACACAGGATTCTTATATTCTTGATGCAAGACAAAGAAAATAATATAAAAACACTTAAAACCGCCCACAGAGAGCCAATGGGTAACTAAGTATGTGTATACATGTGCGTATGCGCATGTATGTGTGTGACTACTCCCAACCAAATAACTAGGTCCTCATAGAAATGCATGGGAAGGCTAAACTCAGCCACACACCCAGAGCCAGCCTGTGTGTAACATCTCTGTTGCACTATTCCAATGTTTTTAAATACTTGTAAATATACTGTTGCAGACTATATATATATATATATATATATATATATATATATATATAGAGCCCATTTACAAATGGTACATGATTGGCTTGGTACGTCAATATCATAGTACACACGTTAGCTGGAATAAGGGTCACATATGATGAGCTAATGAGGTCATACAATAAGATTTCCTCTTTTCGTCATTGTCAGCTTCAAATACACAGGTTAATAGTTGTCATTTTCCTCAAACACAAAGCAAATACAGTCAATATTAAACACTTGCAAAAGGTCCACTGCAAAGAATGGCTTGAGTACGAGAACATTTTTAAGAAGCATTTCACTTCCTGTTTCTCTGTGTGCCATGCTCTTTTTTGTTTTGTCATCACATCACTTGCTGTACTTTTTCTTCTTCTTCTTCTTCCTTCAGCAACAGAATGATGTGAATAAGAGCAACTGTTAAGTCCTCCGCATGCCCTCTGCTGCCACAGGCCCCGCAACAAGAAAGCTCCTATAAAGATGGATAAATCATAAGGCCACTGGTCCATTAAAACATCCTAAAATCCCTCACTACGCGCAACCCATTTGTCTCACTACTGAGATGTTTACTTACTATTAATCCACAAGCACTGATTAAAAGTCAAACTTATTTTTTCCTTTTAAACTTTAAAGCAAAACAGTGCAAAACAAATCAAACCTGTGCAATAAGGCCTACCACTAATACCTCATACATACATTGTTTTCATAAAAACAAAGACTTCAAAATGAACCAACAATAAAAACACTAAATGATTAAAAAAATAATATGATGATAATATCAAAGATGTGGTTAACAAAGCATGTACATGCACGACTTAACGCGGGAGAAGAGACCTTCCCCTGTCGGACCAAAACAAAAGAATTATCACGCAGCAGTGTTTGTTTCAATGCTTTCCGAATGCGGCCCCCCAACTGCAATATTTTTTACTGCTTCTATTGGCGACGCCGGCCAACGCTCGGGGAGCAGCGGTGCCAGAGGGGTGTGTCGTCTCACATGGGCTCAAGCAGCCATCTGCCGCCCTACTCTAGCCAGCCTGATCCTTATCCTCAGCCCAGCCTGGCCCAGCAGGCCCGCTGTCTCATCTCCACAAAAAGGTTTCCTGCAGGGTGGGGGTGGAGTTTGGGGGAGACAAAGGCGGGGAGGAGCTGTGGGAGTTCCACAGCGAGGCCCTTTGACCTGGTCCCTGGCCCGGCGGGGCAGACGGCCCAGACAGACAGCACCGCGTTTACTCCCTGCCTCCTCCTCCATCGCCTCTCTCTTTTATCAGCCGCACAGACCCCAGGGGCCGACGCAGAGACAGAGGCGGGGGAGGGCGGTGGGCAAATGAACACAATGAAGAGACTGACACGGACGAGCCTGACCTCCCACCCTGCCCCCGCCATTCATCTTTGGGTACGGATCTCTCTATTCCCCACGGGCAGGCTGCTGCCCTCTCCTCCTCTCCCCTCACCCCTCTAGTCTGTTCCCTCCTTTATCCCCCAGCAGCCAGTGCAAGGCGAGCTCTCGGACGCTGCGTGGCCAAGCATGCCCCTACTGGCCATTTACACGTTTTCTTGAATGCGTGTCAAACACGCTTTGCGTCGTTTGAGCGCCACATGTAGTGTGTTGCCTTGGTGGCTCGACCGTTTGGTGGATAGTGTTCGGTTATTTGTGGCAGTGGTCGCCTATCTTGGAGAAATTAGCGAATTATACAGCTAAGTTCAAAACCCACATAAAGCATGGATTTAGTTATCTACGTAAGAGTGATGTTTTTTTTAAATTTATTCCTGTGTTTTGGTAAAACTAGAAGAGCCGATTGAGGCTCAACTGGAAAATGTTTCCAAGGGGCTCCAGAAGGGCTTGTCTCCTCGTCTCCTGTGGGAGCCGGCACCTAGGCAGTGGTGGTGAGCTTCTGGATGGTACGGTTGTAGTATTGGGTGGTGAGAGCCTCCAGGGGGCTCCAGTGATGTGCGTGCAGCTCGATGACCTCCATGAGGAGCGAGCGAGTCAGCTGCGATTCGGTCGGACTTAGCATCTTGTCCCTGACGGCTGCTAGAAGCTCCGTCATCATCTCGGGGAGCTGCTCCTCCAGGAGACGCCCCATGCTCTGCAACTGGCGGAGAGAAACAGGGATGGAGGCCGGAGGTTAGAGAAGGTGTGTGTGTGTGTGTGTCTCTTACAGTGAGCAAAACACAATGTCTGGCACCTTGTTACTCTGGATTCACTTCGACAGCAGAGGTTCACACACCGCCACAAAGCTGTGAGTGTGTGTGAGAGAGTGAGAGCCTGCTGGTAAGTAATCAAGACGGCAAAGGATGTGGTTGTGTTTGTGAGCATCTGGGAACTGTTTGCCAACTCAAGCTCACCTATCTTTGCTCTTTCTATTGTTTTACCAATTCAATGTGGCTTTATTGGCATGAAAAATCACAATGTTGCCAAAGCATCAACATACAAAAGTACTCAATATTACAATTGTTAAATAATAATAATATATTTTCTCCTTCGTCTTATTTTCATATCATTGCTGGTGAGAGCTTACTGATATTCTATATAACCCCAACTCCGATTAAATCCATAGTTCTACTTAAATTCACCGGCACTACTTTATTATTCATAAGCCTCAGGAGACCGACTTAGAATATCAAAGCGATGTGTTTGAGATTGTACATACTAGAGACGACTCCAGCATGTACTGTGCATTATAATAAAACATGGGCGTTGTTGGTTCCAATGCGCAGAATTTGTTTCATACATACATTTGTTCAGGTGTTTTACTGCATTTAATTTTGTTGTCTGGCTCTGAAATATCAAAGCAGCCTTTTTTTATTAAGTATTAACAGTGTGTGTATGTGTGTATGTGGTCCATACCTCCATGGAACAGCACAGGACTGCATCTTCCTTAACATCTGTAGACTCCAACAGCTGCAAAGCAAAGAGATGCATACAAGAGTGAGCAAACCCAAGGCCTAGCAGATATATAAATGTATATTTGGATGTAGGCCACATGGGAAGATTAAGCAAATGGAAGTGTTTGTGTGTGTGTGTTAATCAGTTCACATGGCGGAAAAAACGAAGAAGAAAAAAAAAAAACTAATCCCAATTGTAAATATTTTCTACATTAACATTTTAAATCTTGGAAGACAACACACCAGGCTTTCATCCTGGCAAGCCAGCTAACCATCAGACATCAAGGCTGGCTTTACGCACGCTGTATGTCTCTGCGCACACACACACACACACACACACACACACACACACACACACACACACACAGCAGCCAAAAACAAACAGTGCGGCTGCTAAACATGCTTGCTGGCTTTCCAGCCCCCAACGCTGGCCCCCATGCACAGATGGGCAGAAACTGGCACTTTCAAACAATGCAGGGAGCGACGGCAACAACAGGGAGGCAGAACGACCGTGAGCCGGTAAACATCTCGTGTTGGATCACAGCAGAAAGGAATTTGGTTAAATATTTAGTTTTACTCCTCACATGTCGGTTTCCAAAGTGCTAGTTTGATTAACACGAGGGAGGAAAAGGAAGTAACAGAGGAATGTTTTTTTTTTTTTTTTTTACAGGAATGAAGTGTAATCAAACTCTAGAAGCCTAAAGCTGTTGCGCAATAAGCAAAATAAAGCCCCTTTCACACATGCACTGCAACCCCAAACTGATGTAGGACCCAGAGGAGCTGTACGTGAGACGCAAATGTCCGAATCGATTGGACCGGACATTAAACAGAGTCCCCAGTAGAGAGTCAGTGTAATGTCTGATTGAGCCCATGTGTGGATAAAACAGGTAATCGTCCAGAGAATTCATGGCAAGCGAATATGCATGTGTAAGTAAGCACGAAAACGGCAGAATACAAATATCCGAGGGTGAGGAAAATGGGATAATTTAAACAAAGAAGGCCACAAACATGTTGAATTGGAAAGATTAAGAAACATGAAACTGTTGGTAATGTCCTAAGAAGCCAAAATCGTCAGAAAAATTCAAGACACAGCAAGAGATTTGGTTGATTATGACCAAACTGGGAACCTGCTACCTAACCGCAGTGTAATCCGCGTCACGCCCGCCTCTTGCATTGCAAACTCTACCCAGAAGCCACCTCTCTCCAAAACCAACCGGAGTATTTCCAGTAGGAGAGACAATCTATCTCCTATTGTGCGCTAGACGCGTGAAAGGGAATCTTTGGACAAGTTCCCATAGTTGAGGTGGAGGCACACAATAAATATGTGCGATCACGGAGAGAATACACACGAACAAAACTGTTTAGAAGCAGGATTTGTGATAGCAATGTGACTTGGAGAGTATGATCCATATTTTTATTACAATCAAATTGTCTGTAAAAAGGTAGTGTATGACTTTATGACTACTTTACACTATGATTTGTCATCACATTTCTTTTGAGATACTACTATAATGTTTTAGGACTTATATGTTATGATTTTTATGAAATAATATACTATGACATTTGTTGACACAATAAAATATCTTGTTTAGTGAATACTATGACATGTGTGACAAACCTCGAATTTCTATATACAGTATGTACCAACTCAATGTAATAAGATACATAATTTAAATGTAATACAACCTCATAATGTAATAATAATAAGCACATAAAAAAGATGTATTATAAATGAAGAAACAAATGTTAAATAATTTAAAACTAAATTCACAGCCGAGTGTAATCATAAAAAAAGTACTCCCTTCTACTTCTTAAAAGAAAAAGGGAACCTTCTAGTTCTACGTGACAGAAGAGTCCTGAATTTAAATTGAATGCAAAAGGTAATATACTGGTTGATTCTTAGCATATGAATAATTGTTCTATACCATTACTTTTATATGGCATTGATTTTGACAAAAAAAACACGCAAGAGCGATTGTGATTGACTAAAGGTGCCCAGAAACACGACTGCAAATTAATGATAATGTTGCTCTGTAACATCGGATGTGTGAATAAACAGAGATTTCCGAACAAGTTCGCTATATGCCGCCAGGTTATTGCAGGTTTAAATAAACAGAATCAAAGAATAGCTTGTGTTTTTGTTTTGCAGTGGGCTTGATGGAGCCCACCTGCAGCATAAACAAGCCAGACAACTCACCCAATCAGCTTAATTTGAACACTTATAAGAGATACACGGACAAACTAATGAATGCCTAAATGCTTTCCTTAGGAAAGAGCTCAAAGAAAAACAGTTATGATAATTACATCGGAATCTTCTTAACTGAAAGAAAAAAAGAAGGAAAAAAAAGGATCCCCACCATCTGATGCTGTGATTCACACTCAATATGAGCAGTTGTTTCTAGGCTGTAAGCTTAATGGTATTCCACCTATCCTTCAGGCCCGGCAGCCGTGCAGACGTCAGCTCCTCAGTATGCTTAGATGGGTGTGGCGACAGCGTGGCTTTGATGTGGGAACTAAAGTCTTGTCGTTCCCAGAGCAGGAGAGGTACGTGACAAGCAGGATTAGCTCATAATGAGTACTCTGGGGAGCCCAGGGTGAAGTTATTGCTCAATACCTTTAAAATGGTCTAATCTATACTCATTTAATCAGTGCCCCGATCCACTGAGATAGCTTTTCCTCTCTCTCCATCTGTTCTCCAATGCTCTGTCGCTCCTACACGACATCATACATTAATCACACCATATTACCTGCATTTTTTTAAGTAGAAAGAACAGCTCCAGGGAAGAAAAAAAAAAACACTGTTTCTGTGAGACAACTTAACACACAAAAGTATCTCTGCTGAAGCTGAAAACAGCCAGATCTCTGCTTAGTTACATCATCAAGAAGAAGAAAAAAAGAATTGGGATTCTGTGTGATTTCCATTCACTGTATTTCCATTCAAAAGAAATGTCATCAGGAACGTAAAAAGCAAGACAAACTAGGACAGCTGTAATAGTCTTATGGCACTGAATGGAATGAATGCATTCAACACGACCACAACGCCTTGAATGACTCAGTGAATAACATCCTTATTTATTTAAACATTCTGTTGAGCCCTAAATCTGTCGCTTGACCGAATTACTCAAACTCATTTGTATATTGTATGTCATCATACTGCCTGTTAAAAAAAAAAAGGAGAGAAAAATATGTTTAATCAGAGTACTAATGACACGAATGAGTGCTCAAAGTTAAAATTATGACTGCTTCGACTTTAACTGGGTTTCCAATTGTTGCATAGCAACAGCAGCTCTAGCATCAGCACCAGAACGCACAATCGATGATGCTCAAAATATTCAAGTTTTTTTTATCCATAAGCATTGTCCTATTATACTGTATTTTCTGAGTTGATTGTGGAAGACTATAAGGGCCCACACTGACTTTCAAAGAAGTATACCAAGGCACAATTTTAATAGACCCATAGGTCACATGACCGTGAATGTGCAAACCAACACTCTGATGAAGGCTGTGGTCACATGCAGGTCTTTTTCTTCAGTAAAAGATTTGCATATATATGTATTTTTGTCCTCCCTTTCTGATTTTCCATGGCTATTTGGCTGTACAGGACTGTAATTTCTTTGGTCTTTTTTAATGTTCATTATTATAATAAGATTACGTTTTACATTGTGTATGTGCAGTCTAGTGCAGGCTTTGCTTTACATACGCTTAGAAATAGTGGAATAGTCTGGGTAAATGTTATTAAAAAAAATGTAAATCTTTGATTTCATTTCATTTATTTATTTGAACAGGGACCGTACACATCAATCAACCCAGGGGTAAATGTGTCAGTCTTAGCTAAAGCTAAATTTCAACCGTAGTCCCTGTGGCCGGATATAACAAGCCATCACTAAAGGAAAGAAATGGTTATAACAAAAACATCTTAAAAAGCAATAAACACACAGGTTACGATCAAATATATAAATAGGCCTCATCATAAAAATCATAAAATCATCATAAAGATCAATAAACATACACACATTTTGTACACACAATCATTGAGGAGGGAGTCACGACTCATGCTCACACACCTGATTGCTAATAAGCCAGTTCTTCAGGCCGTGTTTAAAAGAGGGATATGTTCTGCTAGTGCGGATATGCAGAGGCAGAGCATTCCAGAGGTGTCCTGCTTTTACTGAGAGTGCAGGCTGGCTAAAGGAACTTTTCCTAAAGGGGATGATACAGTCACCTCTCTCCACAGATCTAGTTTGTCTACCACTCTGCGTGTTTCGTTTGATAAATTCGCCAAGTGGGGGAGGAGCCATATCATGAAGAACTTTAAAAACAAGACACATAAAGGAGAATTTAGTGATGTTATCCCAGCTCAGGAGATTGTGTTTACTTAGAATTGCACAGTGGTGATAACTCCTGGGCTTTTTATAAAGTATTTTAAGAGCCTGCTTATGAAGGATTTGAATTGATTTTAGAGTTGTGCTGGTGGCTTGAGCCCAGCTGGTTAGGCAATAGGTCAAATATGGAATGATCATTGCATTAAAGTACAGCTTTGCAGTATCTATGGTTAGATTGTTTCTTATGTACTTGAAATTAAACAAATGAAATCTGACAACTTTTGCCACGTTTTTTACCTGCTTCTTAAAAGAAAGGTTTGAGTCGAGGTAAATACCTAGGTATTTATATTCAGGCACTATCTGGAGCCTCTCACCAGAGACATAGACATCCGGCTCAGGTGAGTTACATGCCGTCTTTGTGAAAAACATACAGACCGACTTTTTCACGTTTAGGTGTAAACAGGAATCTGAGAGCCATTTAGACACATTGACCATTGTATCGGTGAGTTTAAGTGCAGCCTGTTCTTTGCTTTTTGCATGGACATAAATCACTGTGTCATCAGCGTACATTTGAATATCACATCCCTTACAGACACTGGGGAGGTCATTTATATACAAACTGAATAATAATGGTCCCAAAATCGAACCCTGAGGGACACCCACTTCATATCCTAGCGCTGGCGATACAGCCTCACCCACTCTAACACACTGGGTTCTTCCCTCAAGGTAGGACTTCATCAGTGCTAGCGATTCAGCTGAGAAGTTGAAATGTGACATTTTCTTAATCAGGATATTGTGGTTAACAGTGTCGAAAGCCTTCCTGAGGTCAAGAAATACTGCTCCTACTACTCCCCCTTTATCCAATTTAAGCTTTATCTTCTCAAGGAGAAAGCAGTTGGCTGTGTCAGTGGAGTGCTTGGCTCGGAAACCAAACTGCACGGGATGTAGCTGGTGAGGTGAGTTGTTAAGGTGTTCAATTAGCTGCTCTGCAAGAGATTTCTCAGCTATTTTAGAGATAGCTGGGAGGATGCTGATGGGCCGATAGTTGGTAATATCGGTTGTATCACCCGATTTAAAGATCGGTGTTACAATGGCTGCTTTCCATCCTTTAGGGAACACACATTGCCTGATGGAGTTGTTGATCATGCTGGTGAACGGGAGCGCAAGAGGGTCTCTGTGTTTCTTAAGGAACATGTTGTCAATACCATACACATCTTTTGCCCTAGAGTTCCTGAGAGAGCCCATGAAGCGAGTGACTGTAGCATCAGAGACCTCTATGAAGGAGAAGCCAGGTTCACCCCCAGCTACAGGTGGCAGATCAATTGAACCGACACTGGCGCTAGGGGCCAGGGCCTTCACTGAATCAATAAAATAAGAGTTAAAAGCTGTACACATGATTGCTGCATCTTGTGTAAGGCAACCATTTACCTGTGTAGGTGTATTTAAACAGTTTAATGGACATGCAAAACAACCTATATAACTACAGGACAATGCTGAAATGCAGCAAGGCCAATGAACAAGCAAAAGAAAGGAACAGCTTCACAAATATCAGTGAGCCTAAAACATTCATTTTCATGTATTCTCCACTCTGACAATATATGTCAGTTTACAGCTTGTGCTGATCCTAAGTTGACCCCGCCCAAAAAAAAAAATCTATGAATGTAGGTTTAACATTTGTGGCAAGTAAGCGTTGATCTTAAAGTGTGCTTCAATGCACGCTTAGTCGAAGATTGTCTAACATCTAAGTGGATTTTTATTTTTACGTGAAAATCCACATCAATGCTTTTGGCTCGTAAATCATGAATGGATGAGAGCACAGCGCACCGACTTGCTTCGTTTATATGTACAGCTGTCATGTACACTCAAACACACATCCTAACACACCTCAGTTGTTACATAATCCTGTTCTGCCGGTTACAACTACAGAGGACAGCCGCTGCAAAATAGATTATAGCATAGATTATAGCTGGAATCCAACAACTACATGTTACGACAGGATGGACAAAACAGCAAATGGATAGAAATCTAAATAATGGCTCTGGGAAACGAAGATGGCCTAAAAACCACAAGACCTGCCACCACAAACACACAACATATATTATCCATATATTTAGACACGGTTCACAGTGGGCTGACCTCCAGCACCATCAGGCTAAATGAGACATGTGCTGATGTTGGACTATGGAGGACCACGCCCTCGGTCGTGTCGCGGAGCCTCTTAACAAGCTGAGATAATGCCCTGGGCATATGCTCAGACAGGGTGTGGATGGCATTAGTTGTGTGTTGATTGTTGTGTGGGGTGTGTGTGTGTGTGTTTAGAGCCAGACCGGCAGAGGTGTTGACGTGGGTGGTGAAACTAACCGGCACGTGCCTCAAACCTGCCATTACTTCTTCTCCACCTCTCAAACTACACATTAAAATGCTTTTCATTCCCAGATCCTGTCGTCTCCTCTCCGCTCTCTTCTACCTGTCACACCGTCAGTACATTTCTTCTGCAGTAACCGTCGACCTGACCGCAGACTCCTTCGCTTCCTCTCACTTCTTCTCTTCTCTCTTTCTCCCCCCCCCCCCCCCCCCCCCCTACTCGCTTCCCCTTTCAGTATTCCATCTGTCGTTAACCACTTCTGTATCGCGATGAGTCTGCTGTGGCTACCCTATATGGTTGCCATGGAGACCAAGAGAGTGTGTGTGTGTGTGTGTGTGTGTGTGTAAGGCAGCATGACCAGCTGATGAGAACTGAACCTGGGGTCAAGGCATTTTCCTGGAACTGATGGCGTCCTGACTGTTTACACCACTAACCAAACCCTGCTGTGGTGTCTCAAGTCTAGACAACGTCTGGCGAAAAACAGGAAACTAGGCGCACGTATTGATCCGAACGCACAAGATATACAGTCACAGCTGGACGCTTTCCTTTTTACTGGAACAAGTAGACTGGGTCGATCAATTGGTAATTGGCATACTTATTGATTGAAAAAAAGGGGGCGTATCTGGATACAGACCTCTCGTAGGCAGGTGTATATGGGACACACCAGCACCCTGAACGGCTGCGCTGTGTTGCTCCTCATGGTGCCGAACACCTCACACAAGAACGTGATGAAACCGAGCCACCTCTCCACGTCCGCCTGCTGGAGCTCCTCTCGACAGGCAAAGTCCCTCTGTTGGGGGTGGAGAGAAGGGAGAAAGAAATGTACAGATACATATTCAGTCCGGAAAATCCAATGGAAAAAACAACAGTTTATCCAGCTTTTGTAAATGTGCGATACAAGTTCTAAGTAGGCGGTAGGTAGGTGGATGTATAAGTGTTTCATAAATTCATCAGCAGTGGTAGTAATCACCATTAACATCTTTGCTATCTCCCCGATGGGAGTTTCTGTAGGTGGCACACATATTAACCTTGAAGCTTAAAGCACTTAAAGCCAAAAAGCAGTTGAAAAGCACATTAAACAAATTCGTGAATTTCTTTTATCTGGCAGAAGTAGAGGAGAATATGTTAATTTAGTTTGAAAGTGAAGGGTAGTGAACTGTGTCAATGCTGTAAAAGTGTTGGGGTTAATATGGGTTAATGTGTAATGCGCACTTGTAAAGATGTTGTACGTCAGGTTAAACTGAAACTTTATTAACAGTCAGAGGAACTCACTCTCTGCTTATCCAGAATGTACCGCCTGTTACTGAAGTGCACTAGAAACACAAGCGGCTTATTTTTTTCACAGACTTACAACTGCACCGAAGGCCTGCTTGTACACAGACATGCACAGAATATGCGGAGCAAAAACTCACTGTCAGAAACAAACCACCCACTCAAAAGCAACTGCACATGCCTCTCATACATCTCCAAGGACATCGTGGCGTTAGCCACAGTGCTTGACACTTACCACAACAAGACAACTAAATGGCAGGATACACACAGATACGCAACAGAAAAGACAAGCTTATTTCAGAAGAAAGAAGATGATGAAGGTGCCAATTACAATTAGCATATAAAAAAAAGGCCACCAGCTTTTCTCTGTAAATAAATAAATAGCATCTTTCACAGGTATCAACAATCTGACCACATTTAATGACAGCAACAACAAACCATGACGCCGCTCTTTTTATACACTAATTGCCCCCACATTGAGATCCAGGGGTCTGGAAGCAACATCATTAATGACGGCCTTCATGAACCCTCTAGTGGCATTTAAAAGGTTTAAAGCAACAAAAAGCCTAAATGTCAAAGACGATGAGGGGGTCCATGCTGGCTGGGAAGTGGGGAAGAAAGCGTGAAATGAAAGAAGAGGAATAGGTTAGAAGGATTAAGGTGGGATTCACTAATGCTGGGTCTGGGATAAAAATGTCAACATCTAAAGAAAGAGGTGTTTTATTGGGAAAAACAGAAGGGAAGAGAGGAAAGACAAAAGTGTACGAGTGCGGTCTGCAGGAGCCGGAAAGAGGAGTAAAAGTGAAACGAAGGCAGCAGGTGGCTTAACATTTAGAAAGAGTGTATGTCTTGTATGCCTACTTATAGACTGTCTGAGAGGTTTCTCTGAATATCAGGATTGAGGAAGGGGTGAAAGGGAGGAGCATGGTTAGAGAAAGAGAAAGAGGAGTTGAGCAGGGAGAAATAGCGAGGCACTGGCCCATGTCGTTCTGGGTGAAAGGAGGCAATAAGACAGGAGAGCGCGGTAATAGAGAGCTCATGAGGGACGAGGAGGGGCAGAGGCAGTGAAATATATAACAGCTGAGAGCATGTTGTCATCATGGCTGCATGACCGGAACTGTGCCGTTAAGTGGGGGTGGTGGGGGGGGGGGCTCTCCCTCGATCAGGTCTCTCTCCCCTGGGTGTTTAGATTAGCTACTTTACCTACTGACATTTACAGCATCACACACACACACACACACACACACACACACACACACACACACACACACACACACACACTTCACCTGAAAGTGCTTCCTCATAAAAAATACTGAAATCACCGGGAGAATTTTGTTGAAAACACAGTAAAAAAAGTTTACAGTAAGTACTGCATTTCTTGCAAAAGAAAAGAAATATAATTTTGTGAAAGAATGAAAGGTAGTTCATCCAAAAGATACAAACATCTTCAGGGTCATTGGCGCTTAATCTGCTGACTAGGTGGATCAATTGACAATTTAGTTCATAAAATCTCATAAAACTCTCCCAGGGACACGGTTGAAATCTTTTAAATTGACTGTTTTGTACAACTAACAGCCTAAATTCATCAATTAAGATGCTGGAACAAGAGCATGTATAACATTTTTGCTTGATGAATGACTTTAAACGGATCAATATTAATAATTGGATAATTTTCTGTTGATGGACACTGCATGCTGTATTAGACATCGGTTTTACCTACGTGTAACGAATACTTCTTCAGTCTGAGCTGGCCTCCACTCTATTTGATTTCCATTGTGGGGAGGATTCGATTTTCACTAACCAATCACTGGAGACCAAAGTATCTGCCTGATTCTACGCTAATTTTAAGTCGATAGGTACTCTGTGCCAATGTTGAGTGGCGCCAAAGAAAATAGAACTAGCTAACGATGTCCAGCAATATTGAGAAGTCATGCAGTATTGAATTTGTTAATTAAGGGGCTCATCTCAAATTCAATACTATTATTCTGACTAATATTCATCATACAGCCGTATCTTTCTCAAATTGTATCTTTGTGAGGAGGTAACTACAATTAAAGTTAGGGATGTTCATTTAAAAAGAAGAAAAAACGAGGCAGGTCCATTTCATGAATACGTTTGTAATATTGAACCCTGAGTTATGTCAATAAAGAAGAAAATATTGGAGAGGAAAGCTTCAAGCAGCTCTCACCTGCAACATGTTGAGCAGCAGCGATCTGAACTTGGTCCCCTCCACCATGAACAGCGCCATCTTGTCACAGAGCTTGGCGGCGGTGGCGGCAAAGCTCCTGTCCGACACGGCCTTGGAGTAGATGGTGCCGACCACCTGAGCCAGCGTTTCCTCGGACCGCGCCGAGCACTGCGCCTCCTCCATGAAGGAGGCCAGCTGCTGCTCCACCCCGCTGCTGTTGCTCCTCATGCTGTTGAGAAGGTCCACCAGCCGGTCCATGCTCTGGGTTCCGGAGCCTGGCGCCTCCACACGCGCCTCTTCCTGAGGCGCAAGATGAAAACGGATACGAGGCGACAATATTCAATTTCAACATAATGGAGGTTAAGTTACCTGATTGAATGTCTTGATTTTAAGCTGCATCTTGTTGAACACTGTAGAGCCCATAAAAGTGTTTATTTTACATGTATTTATACTACCTATATGTGTCTATTGGAACTGTTCAATCAATTTTAGTAATGCTATGATTGCTATCAGCCGATATTCGTTCGGTGGTCTCTGAAAGGCCTATCAGAAGATATACAGAAGATAACTACTGCCTTCATATCGATTATTATTGTTTAATTATTTATTTAAATTGTCTTGCACATCTGCAAGACAATTTAAATAAATAATTAAACAATAATAATCGATATGAAGGCAGTAGTTGTATTGGAAAGTTGAGGCGACAGCCCTCAAATAAGTTGCATCTTATTTGCTGGAGTTCAGTACATAATCCAATCAAGTAAAAGCTGGCTCCGAGACAGGATTCATTGATTTATTGGCGTGGCCGTTCATTAATTCCTGCCTTGCTGCCTGCTGGAGAGTTCCATGCTGTCAAATCAAACCACCCCATGGTGGTAACGAGTTAGAGGAGGAAGAGAAGCGGAGAGCAGCAACACAGTTGGCCGACTCGCCAGTTTAGTGCACAGGGTAGAAAACATCAAAAACGGTTACGCTAATGCTGCTTTGGTTTCTTCACCTCCTGAGTGAGAACACGTGCTCCCCTCCCCGCCAGTGTGGGTCAATCTGAATGCTAAATAACAAAGTGGAGGGATGACTTGAATGAAAGGCAGTGTAAGAACACTATGAGTCTCCTTGATGACAGTGCGCGTGTGTGCACGGACATAAAGAAAGTAATTATGAGACTAAATGGTAGCGTGTGTGTGTACACATACACATTTGTCCTGATTGCGTTAATACTGACTGACAGGCACTAAGCAGCTTTACGGTACCTTGTCCTTTAGTCTCCTCCTCAGCCTCTCCTTCGACGACTGCAGCAAGCTGATTTTGGGCTGCTCCGACTGGCCGTCGCCTTCCTTTCCACTTCCTGGTGGCTTGGGAGATTCCTTTCGAACGGTCAGATGTGGGACAGCATTTGTATTGGCCGTCGACTCGGGTCTGGGTGATTCATTGGGACTCTTGCTGCTGTTGTTGTGAGGTGGTCTGATTTGCTTGTCATCTGGTTTTACATTCTCAGTCTCTTTGTCTTTGGTTGTTCTCGGGGGAACTCCTTTATCGCCTGTAACGTTCGTCTGTCCATGCCCCTGACCTTTCTGATTGGGGTGCCAACGCCGGTTCTGGCTGTATCCGTGGTGCGGGGGTCCTCCTTGGCGCTGCCCATGTCCACCTTGATACTGGCGAGGCGGCCGACCAGCACTACTGTTTCTGTTATCTCCCAGTTCTGTTAAATTCTGCTCCTGTTGGTTTGGAGATTGATGTTGAGATTGATCCCTCTGATGCTGTGGTGATTGCTGTTGTGTCAGCTGAGGTTGGTTCTTCCCAACTCCACCACCTCCTCCGCCGCCGCCTCCTCCTCCTCCTCCTCCTCCTCCCTGAGGCCGCTGTTGTCTCCTGGAATGAGAGCAGGTTTCAGTTAGCTTCATTGGGATGGAGCAGCTGCTCTGCTACACTTTAACCGCCCCAATATGTCACAATGGCAGCATGATGGTCTACAGCCTCCTCCCAGCACCTCTGTGCCCACTCAAAACTCACCGTTAGTTTTGTGAAAAGGATCATTCACAACTAGAAACTAACAGTAAACCGTCATCTACTGATCCAATCTTTAAGTCACTAAAAATTCGAAAGCACCATGACTGCTTACATGTGGAGTATGTCTGTGTTTTCCTGTCCTGCATGGCTCTGTCCTTTTGCTGTACTGACTCTGGGCTTGACAAGCCGCTGACATATGGTCCGGGGGATTAGTCTCCCTGGCACAGAGGAGGCAATCTATTATCTGCCTCAGTCTGTGAACCAGCACACCTTTGCTCAGATATACTCGGCTCTAAGAGTGTTTTTCACAGGGAAATTGTCCAATCAAATGAAGGGGATTTACATGTTTTGGGCATAGGGATGTATATAACTCGCCAGTGACAGATTGTATGTAAAGGATAGTGAAATGATCAGTTTTATTGTTGTTGGCTTGAATAGTCAAAACCTGAAACGATTTGGCCAAACTCGTCAATGAGCCTGTATAAGGAGCCCACTATGTATCCACTGTATTTCACCACAAACTTCATTTTCCTTGCCAGAGACTACAGATGGAAGGAAACTAGCTAGTTGCCAAATCGGATGTATTCAATAGACAAAACCAAAACGCGCACTAAAAGAAACTGTGCTGAGCTGTAACTCATTGCATAATTGCCGACATGACAGGCGAGGCCTTTTGATGGACAGATAAGTGGTTCAAACTAATCAGATAAACCATAAAGATCTGAGTAAAATCCAGCCGTTTGTTTGAAATCGATAGCCAGCTTCAGTGCTCTGGTATAAAGAAATTATACATATACAAATGTTTAATATTGTATATATGTGATGGCAGACTTTTGTCCGTGTGCTCGAACAGATTTCAATAAACGGGACTAAACACAAGAAGCAAGGTTTCTTGAATAAAAAAAAAGAAAGAAAAAATAAGCACATTTCTAACATAAACTCGGCTGGATTGACGAGCAAAGAAAGGCAACTCTCACGAAAGCTTTTCCTTGCACTTTTTTATTTAACCGACTGTCAATAGCTTGATATGACAAAAAAAAAGAAAGGTGAAACAAAAGGTCAGACATTTTTGAGACTGCATTACAAAAGCACATAAACTATTCTCCCTTGTGAAAGAAAATTGTGTGTGTCACTATCACACTCAACCGTTAATGTTTATTCCATCCCAAATAAATTAATGTTTGAACAACCTTGGAAATGTTCTTTAAACTTCAAAGAAGTGGAAAAGGGCTCTGCTCAACAAACATTTCAGTTTGAGGCCTGATGTTAAGAACTAAGCGGCCAGCAACCTATAAATGTGTACCAACACAGCGGCTGAACATAATAACAAACACATCTTTCATTTCCTTCGAGTCAAACAGGTTTGAGTTATCGAGGCGACATCTTCCTTTATCGCTAGCAACATTCAGGACAAATACAGAAAAAAATATCCACAATCATGGATGAAACCGATGCAGCCGTACAGCTGCGGTGCAAATCTTTCAGCAATAAATGCCAAACCTAATGGTTCCAGGTTCTCAAATGTGAGAATGTGCTGCTTGCATGGCAGTAAACGGCATCTATTTGTGGTTTGGACGGTTGTAATAGGCAGTTCTACAGCTTTCTGAAAATAGTTGGCAGCCAAATTAATAATGAAAATAATTGCATTTCCTACATGTTTTTTTTTTTTTTATATTGTCAAAAATAAAAAAGGTGAACTACTCCTAGCAACTGCTCCTGCAGCTTCTCTGTAAACGATAAATGATGCCGGTGTGATGACCACGACCACTTCTGATCGCTTTGGACCATTATTTTCTTTTTATTTGACCAACTAAACAATGAATAGATTCACTGAGAAAAAAATCCGTGGATAATTTAGTAATTAAAATAGTCGTTAGTTAAAGCCATAGTAGTTTTTTCCTTAAATTGTCACCCGTCTGTATGAATGTGTGCGTTTGTGTGTGCGCGCAGGCAGAAGCACAGACAAAGTGAATGTGCTCACGGGTATTTATAGTTGTTGTGTGCGGTTCATTTGGTTTAAGTCTTGCCTGGCCCCTCTGCCAACCTCCCCAAGAGAGTGGAGCAGACAGTTCATCATCTGACTCCTCTACTCAACAGCCTGCCTTCCCCTCTATGCAAACACCCAGAGCCGGCCTTCGTCGTAAGTTCAGCAGCCCGGCACAAAACGGTGAGGGGACACCCGCTCATGTCAGCATCCTTCAACGTCTGTAGTAATTAAAAAAAAGTTTGCTGCAGAAAAACAAAGCTCCTTATTAAAGTTTTAATTTTCCTCACCAATGTTTTACCTAAATCGTAAAGTATAATAGCTTCACATTGCCTGCATAAATTGTGAAATCTCATTTAATGACTGAGAAGTTTAAAAAGAAGATTATAAAATCTCCCCCTCTGCAGAGACACACTAGAGTGCGTCTCTCTCTAACCCACATTCACTCATCTGACGATCAATTTGATCTTTACACGAGCTGTTAGTTTAGGCTCAGCTCTAATAAGCTCTTCTCCTGATCTTCTGGTGATGCTGGGAGGTGAGAGTGAGACAGTAATGAAATGTTAATCATATTTAATGACTGAGCTCTGCAGTAGCTTGAGTGTTGATCGGGATTGGCTGTCCAGGGAGATGTTTGCATTAAGGATAAATGATGGGGTCACTGATGAAATTTCATCTCACAATTTCTTGTTACTTAGACACAGGCCGTCTGCGGCCGCGATCGACCATCTAATCAAATGAGAAACTGCAATTTTCTTCGGGTTGATGCGATGAGTCTGAAACATTGTGGTACTAATCAGATTTAAATTGGTGTTTGATGTTGCCTGGCTGGGTCCCCCGTTTAAAATCACTATTTTCATCCGACCTACTTTGTATTTTCAGCTTCTAAAGTATTTAATGAAAAATCTTATACTTGTCTAAACAATTATCAGCTGACCTTTTGAATGCTGCGGCTATGTCGAGTAGAATAAATCAAATCACTGTGTCAAATGCCCGAAAATGTATCCAGGTTAAATTTTTGTGCCCAGAATCTGGTTTATGTCGTCACTAACCTGGCGGAGACTTGCCGCTTTCCCCCGGCGCCAGTGGGCAGGAGTATGGTTAACTGGTCTCGGGTGAACTGATCAAGCGCTCTAAAAGCAGGAGAGGAGGGCGCGCCACAATGCAGACGAGTGGAAGGATGAAGAGTGGAGTAAAGTGGCAGATCAATTTGTGGAAAACTGAAGGGATTTTTTGTAGACGAAGGAGAAGACAGGAGGTCATAAAAGATAGAGGGGAGGGGAAAAAAGCAGGGCAGCAAAGAGGGAAACAAGCAAACAAAAAACAAAAACTACAGGTTGATAACTACGTCATTCAAACAACATGCAGAGAACTACAGGAAGTGGGAACTGAAAATGTGAAATGAATTGGCAGTTGTGATCACGGGAGGTGGTGGGATACTGATGATCGATCGAGGCGGTTGCTGTGGATGGGGAACTCGTGGATCCATTGGTTGACCCAGACCAGCACATCGATCGGCCCGGAGGAAGTGAAGCCTGCAGGCCAGACAGTCAATAACTCGGCCAAAGCTTCACGCCGGCCACAACACACTGGCCTAATGGACTGTGGGGAGACAGGTTTGGGCTGCCTGACTGAACATTTGCATTCCTCTATTTTTAAACAATCTCAGGAACTTACTGAATTACATCAGAGAATGCAGGTCAATAGCTTTGAATCTTCGTCGGTCAGAAGCAGCAAAGCAGACCCTACCGTGTACCTTTACCCGAGTGCACGTTACGCACACAATTCATCATAAAACAGATTGGAATCGGTACTTAATGTGGTGAAATGTAGCACTAGTCCTGTCAATTCAACAGCTCACACTTAAGTATTTGTTTACTTATCCCTGAACAACAGCAATGTGGGAACCTGGATGGAGTGTTAAATCATCTTTGTTCAATTGTGAGTAAATTGTTCTCGCAAGTCCAGCACCTAAAAGCAAAGAAGAAGGAGCATATTAGCTTCTTCTTTGCCCCTTTTTCTGTTCGAGTCGAGAGCAGTAAGCAGCACATTCCAGTAAATCACAACTAATTTCAGCCCTGCTTGACGTGCATACTAAAGTAGAAACACATGCACTACCTCCCCTTTCTTTTCCTCCCTGCCGCAGCCAGCCTACACTTTTCCTTTACTCAATCTCACAGTCTCACTCAGTTACTCGTTCTTTATGCAATACAACCCTCACACTTTGTACATGTATTCAAAGGATCAATATTTATCTCCATATTTCATCATCAGTTCCTTTTAACTATTTTGTCTTTTCTTCTCCCGGCTGTGTTGACAACACACCACGGAATACATAAGACTATCACACTATCTGGTTTCTCCTGACGATTAATATTCATTGCCACAGGCTATTTGTTGTGCTCTGTTTGGGAACCTGCAGACAATATAGACGTAAGAGGATTAGCGTCTTTGAGAGACGAACGTGCAGTTAATGTATTTGATGAGCAAACATGCTAAGCTTCATGGAGGAAAATATACGGAGGCCATTTTCTGTGTCAACTGGAAATTATCTCCTACGATCACCTGTTTCCACACGTTAATACATGTTATACTCGTCTCTGGATCAGGGGTAGTTCTGATGAACCTTTCTTACGTACATGCATGTTTCTTGGGTCTTCCCAACGACCAACCTAACATTACTAAGCTTTCCGTATATATATATATATATATATATATATATATATATAAAAACAAAATTCTTAAAGCCGTGATTGTTTATTTTTAAAGTTGAACTCTGGTAAGCGCTACAGTATATCTTTACAAAGAACATATAAGAAGCAATTAGTCCCATTGGCTCCATTCATGCAGACTCAATTTAATTTGTGGTTTTCTTATATTGTCTACATTGTAATGTATTACTTTGTGGATAGTAAAGTTGTGTTGTATTCTATTTCGTCATCCCCTTGCCTCTCTTTCTAATTGATGCATATTGTAAAAAAAGAAATCCATGATTCCTCTATTTTCAGTCTTCTTATCCTCTACTACAACATCATCTCTCCTCTGATTTTCTTCATCTCCACCAGCACCCTGCTTTCTCCATCTCAGCAGTGCAATACGTTTGGCCAACATGTACTACAACACGCTTTGGTTTAAGGGGGCATGAGGTTAACATGCTTTTCTCATGCTGCATGCATGTATGCATGTAGATATAAATACATAAATAAATAACCACACAAGAGATGAATACTAATATGGATTGCCAATATTGCATTCACATCATAGCCTTTTGGGATATTTATATCAAAACTCACTGCTGAAGCAAGTTTGAAGGAAAATACATTTTTAGTATCCATATCTAATTTCATCCCTCAAGAGTCACGGAGCGGAAAGTAATACACATTTTTAGTCCAACGAGATTGCATTTCTCATTTCTTGTGGTTGAAAGCTTCAGATTAACTAATTTATTCAACCTTGTGATAAGAATTTGCTATTTCAAGTTTAAGAATCTGCCTTCAAGCTCAACATTTCTCAGTATTTGGTAAGCCCTTAATCACAGGTTTAACTCCTACTGGTCAGTTTCAGCATACGAGGCAGTGTCTTGTTACGTTTTAGTACGTTTCACGTTTTTCCTTTTCAATTGTTCCCGATGATAGAAAAAACGTTGGTTCGGTGTGCGCGCGTGCGCGCGCGCAGCGTGCGCGTGTGTGTGTGTGTGTGTGTGTTTTGAGAAAGTGGTGTGCTTTGATGCAAGCTGTAAAACAGAGTGCTCCAAATCTTTGGTCAGGGTGCAGCTGATCCTATGTCACCATCTCTGACATAAGGGAAGCATCCACGTGAATATTTTCCACCACCCTGTTTGTCTCTTTGGTGTTGCGTTAAAAGTTTCACTTCATATAACAATAAAAACAGCAGTGTCAGCCTTTCAGGCCACACTCAACACTTACCAACACACACACACACACACACACACACACACACACACACACACACACACACACACACGTGAATACAACGAATACCCACATACACACACATGTATGTGAAATCTCCCCTCAAATACAAACTGCAAATCACCGACAGTCTTATTGGAAGCGTACAAGAAAACAGGATGGCCTCTGTTAATGTTCCAGCTCCCAAAACTAATAGGCTGAAACCTAAGCAAACTGTTTTTGGTCGAAGTTTATATTTTTGTTCCCTTCTTTTTGCCAGGCCTGTGCAGCGTCCATCACACATAAACACAATAGCGCATGACAGAACCAATTACTCTCTGTACTTAAAAACAAGGATGAAAGTGCTTTTGTCCATTTGGTATAGCTAAAATTTCCTCTTTTTTTTTTTAAAACCACAAATACAACCCAAATATTTTCTCTTTGCTTGTCTCTTAGCAACTGAAGAACAGTTTTCCAGTGACATCAGGGCAGGGAGCGAGAGAACGAGAGAGAGAGAGATGTTTTTTCTCTCTCTCAAGAACTGGTCTCAGTGAAGTCAGACTTGGGTGAAATTAGATTTCAGAGAGTGTACAATTAAAGCAGATGTGCCAGGATAAAAAAAATGTAATGTGTAATGCAAATGTGTCAAAATTAAGAGTTTGGGGACAGAAGGACGATGTTAACGAGGTTAAAGGTCACAAAGCATGACGAGTAAATGCATAGTCGAAAAAATAAAGAAAGACCAAGTACTGAGGGCAAACATGGGTGACTGAATAACTGGCTACTCTTTTAGTGAGCGACCTATTAAAACATGGGGAAAAAATGTAAATGTCTCCGCAGTGTTTTTTAAAATGTGTATTATTATTCTTTTTCCTGTCTGCAGCGAAGTATGGAGCCTGCATTCCTGTCTTGACATTGCTTTGGCGGGGGAGAGAAGGCTATAGGACTGGCTGTGCACCGACATCTAAAAAAAAACATTCCCTCTCACTGAGGTAGGTGTGCGTGTGTGTGTGTGTGTGTGTGTGTGTGTGTGTGTGTGTGTGTGTGTGTGTGTGTGTGTGTGTGTGTGTGTGTGTGCAGGCTTGTTGCATGCGTCATTACCGTCGGTCATTCCTCTTGCGTCGGAAGAGCTTTTTGGTCTGTGCGATCTCGGCCTCACTGGGAAGGGGTGGGAAGACCTGTGAGGGACGAATCATAGAAGAGACAGCTGATCACTTTGAGGAAAGTATCCACAGAATTCTTCACCACATGCAAAAGTAGATAAAGTGCTGGCTTTTCAAAAAGATCAGACTAATTATTATGGCCTCTTTTTTTCCTTCAATGACAACTTTAAAAAAACATTTTCATGTTTATACAAATTGTTGCCACAAATTACTTTTCAAATTTCTGAATAAATTGATTATTCATTTATAAACGTCAGAAACAATTAAAACAAAATGCCCATTATAATTTCTTAGAGGTGACATTTACACAAGAAATGCAGCAAATTCTCACATTTTAGGAGCTACAACTAGCAAATTCTATTTTGGTCCTTTTTGCTAATGAATTTGATTAACTTCAACGATCAATCAATTATCAAAATAGCGATTGACTAATCGCTTAATCATTTTAGTTTTAATAGAAAGCTAAAGTGCCTGTGTGTGTGTGTGTGTGTGTGTGTGTCTGTGACAGATAGCGAAGACAGAGGCACCTGTGTGTGGGAGAAAGCTGTGTATTGTTCTCTCTGCTGGGAAAAAACAATTGTAATAATATTGCGTGGAAGGATGCAGCACTTTTCAAGACTTCAAGGTAGGAATGGAATTTCTTTCTTTCTGAATTCAAACATTTCTCAGAATTTAAAAACTCCTGGCACAGCCTCGGGCAACGTACTGCTTCCCGTTTAACAAGATGTTGTCAAGCACAGGTACAGAAACTATAATAATGATATTAAATGAAGAGTGAGATCATGATGATGCATTCAGGTAAATAAACAATATATTATTTGTATTGTATTATATACATTTTGTTGGCATGTGGCCGCGATATATATTATCATTGAATGTATTCTTTACTTACAAAGTTCCCTTCTTCTCAAAAGGAAATAAAAGAATCCATTAAACTTCAGCCCTGTCAATCAAACAGCACACTGGCCCTTAGCTCAGCATCACTATGTGCAGCTGTTACCATGGCTACAGGTGGCCCAGGATCATGTTACAAGCAGATACTGTACACTGTATAAATTGTGGATGTTCGAGTTTGTGTCAGTTAACATCAATGTCAATCAGAGATGTGTGTGTGTGTGTTTCCCCAAACTCTCAACCCAATGCAGTGTGCAAGAAGGTGACCAAAGTCTGTAAAGAGGGAGGCGGGGCTCTGTGCACCGTTTTTCTTTTCTAGATAAAATGTTCAGTATACCAAGAAAATTATAATTTGGTTGATCAGAGAGAGAGAGAGAGAGAGAGAGAGAGAGAGAGAGAGAGAGAGAGAGAGAGAGAGAGAGATTTTCACCGTTATTTAGATGTGATACATTTAACAGATCAAGTCACTTGTGCACTAATACTGAATACCTTCTGTGGAATGAATTAAAACCAAAGAGTTTGATACCAGTGTCTCATGTTCAGTAAATCATGCATCACCATTCCATGATATAATTGTCTAATCCTCTTTACATTGCTCTAGAATAAGTCATAATTCACATTTGGATTATTCAAATCTTGTTACTACTCCCACAGCACTCCATTTCGGGGATTTTGCTTGCATTCATGTTTTTCGTTTCCATTGGTATTTGGTAGAGAAGTAACAAGAGGTTGTGGTGGATTTTATACAGTCGAGAAAAGAGAAAGGTCAGATTTCTTTCAATACTAATCCAGTACGACAGTATTCATGTGACCATCAACACACTTAACCTGTACAGCGTCTGCACAGTGAAGGAAACCATAGATTTATCAGTTTTTTTCTCTTTTGCATAAACATACTGTACCATTCAGACTCCCACACTGTAGATATTCTAATGAGGTTGCTTGATATTTGAAACTGCTGCTCTAACCTACTTCTCTCTTACAGAGGCTGCAAAGGGATTGTTGGATTCTGATTGAATCCAGATGCGAGAGGCAGTGTGTGTGTGTGTGTGTGTGTGTGTGTGTGTGTGTGTGAGAGAGCGTGCAGAGGGGGACACTCTTTACATGTGGCACAGCAATATCCAGAAAAAGGCAAACAAACACACACTTAAACCGTCTGTTAGTACAAAGCTTTACTTTGAGCAGAGACTTTACGTATAAACTCAAAAAGTATTATTATCTATGAAATCTCCTTTTTTTTCAGATTCAAAAGGGGCTTGCCACTAGAGCTGCCTCACAGGGAGGAAAAGTAGGTGGAGAAAGAAAAGAAATAAACGGAGGAACTGTTGCATGTTTAGCTACTGTAGTTTTCCTCTAGGATATCATTAGCTGTAATGCTGCCTTCAAATGGTAACCAGATGACGGCGAGAGAGAAAACACACACACACACAAACTTGTAATATTTTCCAAATATTATTCAAGATTTTTTGCTCTAAATAAGATAAATGGCTCTTTTGAATGGTCTCCATGCCCCTCCCCCCCAAAAAAAGAAGCATTTTATGGCCAGCATCATTGCGTTAGAGAAAAGCTTTGGACCCACAGCTGTGTGCACAGTTTGTAAAGGAGGAAGCGAGAGATGTAGAGTTGTCTCTGTGGCTGAAAGGGAGAGCGCCGTGTGTGTGAATATGCTATCTGCAGGTAGCAGCCAGAGCGGGGTAGATCAAAGGGAGGCGTGGGCCTTCCTGGTCCCCAGCCAGGAGACCCCTCACCTCATGGCAGGCAGCGTGAGCCCTGTGGACGTGACAGGGATGGCCGGGGGGGGGGGGGGGGCTGTGTACAGTGGGAAAGAGACGGCGATCAGATAAAAACGGACAGAAAAAGAGATTTTGTCTGCGGGAATTATGTATCTTTGTAAGAGTAAAGACTATAAAGATTATATTTGATTAATTAAATGATAATTAAATTATCATAAGACCGTTTAAAAAAGGTGTATTTTGGTTTGGTTGAGAGTTTCAGTTGCTTTTATGGATGAAGAGAGTGATCCAGGAAAATACCACTTCACCCGATCATCTATCTTTAGTGTTCAGGCTGAAAATGGAGCTGCGTACAAAAATTGCTGTGAATGTGTTGCTGCAGCTACAAAGAATATCAAATATTATCCAGTGGTGTTCAGTTAAGAGGAAAAGATCTAGGAGCATCTATCAGACATGCTTTCATAAAGCGAGAAAGTTGTCAGAGCCACAGTCGATTTATCCTCCATCTCAAAAATCACAAGGGAAACACTGGAATTACCCCATTAGCGCTACAAAGAACTATAGCATCAATGTGTGTGTGAATGCATTTGATTGGCCGTCGCCGAGCAGGATGCGGGAAATGTCCGCGAGAGAAGCCCGTAGAGGAGATTAATGAGTCGATGAAAAGGACGGCTGTGGATGTGTTTTGATGGAAAAAAGACAGTTTTGACAACGTGATTCATGTAGAGTTTGAAGGAAAGAACAAAATGGAAATGACTGGAGCTGTCAACACAGAGGAAGCATGTGCTAGCTGAGGGATTTAGGACCAATGATGACGACTTCAGATTCATGACATGCGAATATGTTTGATGTTTTCTTCGAGGTCATTATATCCCTGAGACAGTTAGGGATGACATCGTGGGCGAGTTAAGATTCTTTCCGCCTTAGAGGCAGGGCTGAAAAGTAAAGCATTCATTCTAACAAAAGCCAGTAAAAATAATGACAATGTTAGTTTAAAGAGTTGTTTTAGACGTGGACTCCCAACAAAAATAAAAAAGGTGATAAAACAACTTGTCAACTAGATCATCTAGACGGAAAAATAACGAGACGTACTGCAATCGCCTGTTTGTCTTGATATGTATTCACGCGTCTACTTTACAAACAGGGGGAACATTAAGTTCCTGTGAAGCACGAGCATTAACAGCAATGCTCAACAGCAAGTCTCGGTTGCCACTCAGAGAGCCAACAGCCAACAGCTCACCCAACAACCAAAAAAAAACAAAGTGGTTTTCTGTCAAGTTTAAACTTTACAACCCTGATTGGAGGGGGTGTTGTGTTTCACGTGTGCATTGTGTTACGGGCTTGGGTGTGCGCGTCTGCCTTGAGAGGAAGTTGACACACCGCGTAGCAATCCAGAGAAAATCACAGGTCACTGGGTGTGGCTACCTGGGATGCTCAAAAAAAAAAGAGGATGTGTCCTTTTTACAACCACCCCACGTTGCCCAAGCAACAGCATATCTTCTTTGAAAGCAATGCATGATTTAGCCATTACATTTTACGACTTGGCCCCGGTAGTATCTAAAACGTTTTTATTTGTATTTTTCCGCGGGTTTTGACAGATTGGTCTCTGACCCAGGTCAGTGACCTTTGTCGATCCATTCATAACGATGACGCCGCGTGAGCGTGGAAGCGGGGTATAAGTAACAAGGAAGCAAAGTGAGGAAATGAGAAACGCCAACAGGGATGGAAATATGAAGAATAGAAACGGAGAATGATGATTATAGAACTTTCTCTGCAATTGCATAGAAAGTGAAGTGCGCGTCTTCCTGCCCCCTCCGAGTGCGCAACAACTCTGGTATGATGCTCATTCAGTTCGTCCATTGTTTCCCTCGGCTTATTTATGTTGCGAGGGCCCTCGGCCAAAAGCAATAAATTTAAAACTGCCCCAGGGGTGGCATTACAGGACAGGTCGTTGAGAGCAGAGGAGAGAGAGAGCAAGTATGAAAACAAGAGAGACTGTAAATACAAGATAGCGAGCACGTAAGAGGGCAGCTGAGATACATAGGCTGAATGAATTTGAACATTTTGCGGTCTTGCCAAGCCCAAATGAATAACATTTATGTGGCCTCCGATTGGATTTTTTATTTTCTGTGTCCATTCCACACAGCTACATATAACTGTACCAATAACTAGGATTGTTTTTTTAAAAAGGCAATTTAAAGCTGCAAGTGGAAATGTGTTCAACTCCTTTAACAGTCCATAATCTTGATCTCATTGTTTATATTTGTGAAAGGTATATCTAATAAATTGGCAAATCAGTGTGCCACAAAATATTTTTTATAATTTTGAGTGCAGGATTCTTTAGTATCCCCACAATGCAGTGCTTGTGTTTCAGTGTGCTACAGTGGCATCTTACAAACTCTGATTCAGACTCAAATCTGAACTGTGTTCAATTTAAAATAATTAATTAGAGGGGACATTTTAGGATTCATAAGCACTACGGGGGGCTGTGATAGAATGTGTTTTCATGTTTTTGGTGACCTTTTCATAATAATTACCATTCATTGATGAAAAACAAAGTGAATTCCAACCATGAGAATTAAGCAAAGGAAGTGCTATATCACGCAATATTGACTCTGACACGCTGCTGCTGTGATCCTGGATGTGTCTAACTCTCTCAAGTCAGAAATCAAGTTCAAATTCAGGATTTTCAACTGTTTTTCTGTAAAATCCCTGTAGCAAAAGATTTGCTCCATGTTTCATGATCCCTACTTTAGGCCTTTCATGTAACTAACTCTGCAGCTGATGCCTGCCAACCATGAACCAGAAAAAAAATTGAAAGCTGCCACAGTCAGGTATGGTGGGCGATCGGTGATAAGAGGAAAAGATGTGAGGTCCTGACATCCGTGTCTCATTTAATAAGTGATCTGAGGCCGGGGCCACAGCAGAGCACAGACAGATAGACAGGCACATCAAAGAACTCGGGGGTCTAGCTACAGGAGGAGATGGAGCCACTGTGGGATCAAAGTGTCAGAGAAAGAGAGGAAAATAACCTGTAGTACCCGACAGAAATATAATCATGCGACAACCACTGCTGCAGCAGCAGCAGCAGCAGCAGGTATCACATGCTTACAGCTCTGTTATAGCCCCGCCCCCCCACAAAAAAAAGACTTCAATCATATGTGCTCTCTGTGTTATACTACATTAGCAGCACCTCATCTTCTCTGCAGAATCCAAACGGATCCTATGTGTGCGTACAGGGTCGGGTTGGATTGAAACTTGAGCAGACCGACTATTTAAGGACTCCTATTCTTGTGAGGACATTTTTGGCTGCTCTGTACAGATAAACAACCCGATTTCACTGCTATATTATCACCATAAATTGACACTGTGGACAGCACTCAGCCCATCATAAACACATACTAGGGAAAGAAAATGAATTTCATTATGGCAGAGGCTGGAGGTTACCTCCTTTCTAGGGATTTAGCTCGGCAGTTATACGCCAAGTATATAAATCAGTTCAGGAGGGAGGAAAAAAGAAGGCATGAAAGCAATTCATCCTTGGTTTTGGCTTTGTTATTCCCCATCATCAACTGTTTTACAATGAATTTCTTTACCATGCACTTGGAATAGAATACATTTGGTTAATCTTGTTTGTGTGTGCATATTTACTGTCGTTCACATGTGATAGCTGTAACAGATCAAGTCACTGGCACCAATATTGAATACCTCTGTGGAATTAATAACTAATTGTCCAAGGTCCAGTGTTTCTCCAGTGATTGAGGCAAGAGCAGAGCACGGCGGTGATTAAGCCAGTATGTGTGCGGTTAATAGAGTGGAGGAGCCAAGCAGCAGCAGGACCAGGAACAATAGCAGGAAGAGACCACAGGGAGGGGGCTGCCGGTCACCATGACCCCCTGGATATTGTTCTGCTGCCCACCAACATTTGAGGGATGGAGGGGAGGAGTGAAGGACGCCATGAGTAGAGAAAGGGAGGAGGGGCGGAACGTAAAGATGGTGGTCAGAAGAGAATAGGAAAAAGGAAACAGCAAAGAGGAAGAACCAGAGGGAGACGAGGTAAAAGATGATAGAAGAGACCTGCAGAAGACAAACCAGTGTGTTTGAGGTGAGCAGAAACATACTGGAACAATAAATGTGTGCGAATGGAAATGCTATGAGTGGAATGCAGGTCTCAGACACACTGACAGCTGACAGACCGCCCAAAAAGACCACCCCACCCCCAGCGTCCCTTCTCAACTGGAGTCCTGCTCTGCGGCACGTACACTTCCAGACGGAGGGGCCAACCAGTCTGTGATATCTCAGCTCCAGACTCCTGCTTTGTTCCACTGTTGGATGGCTTTGTTCACGGATCAGAGACCGGATGTCTCCCAAATGACTGGCCGGTTTCTCCCTCTCTGCTTGGTCGAACCCTAACCTTCTGTTCCTCCCGTGGTGCCCGCCATTCTTAAAGAATTTTAGAATTTCATGACTGACAGAGTGGAAGAAAAAAAAACCTTGACGTGAATCACTTTGAAGTAAAATATAGCAAAATCATAATTAATATATATATATATATATATATATATATATATATAGTAAAATGTGTATCCTGTTACAAACTACAATAAAACGGGTTTGCTATGGCCGTGTTTTAAAAAAGGAAGAAGTCTTGGTAAATACGCTTTCTCGCTTTTGTGGAAAGGAAAAGCAAATAAGCATATTTCCCAAAATGTCAAACTTCTCCTTTAAACATGGCATATGCCGTTGATAACAGCGCTTGCAGCGATAAGCACGCTGAGGCCGTCCCTCATGGATACTGCTTGAACTCTGCTAACATCGAGATGACATGATCTCTGCAGCCGATAAATCCCCTCATGGGAAAGAACATCAGGTCACAACACTCGTACAGAAACACCCACTCTATTTCAGATGAGAGTCTTATGATCAAATACGCAGTTTATAAAAATGGATCTAGAAAGATGTGTGTGCATCACCTGTATGTACCACATATTCACACCAAAAAGCTGTTGGTGGATATACACACACGTCAGCTTGTTTGCTGACAATATTTGAGGTACAGTAGCAGCCAAATATACCAGCACAAGCGTTGCGGCTGTCACAACACGAGGGTCATGCTTGCTGACGTGATCATGTCGATGACGCCAAACACCATGCGAGTGAGATCGGGTGTCCACGCTGCTGTTCAGTATGTGTCATGAAGGACGGACAGGAGACGGGATACAACAATCTCACGTCTCCGGGGGGGGGAATATAAAGAATTTATGAACGATAAATCATTATTCAAGCAAAGAGAAAACATTCTCCAAGCTGAGGATCTTCTGCTTTTCAACCCTCGTCTATATATCGTCAAACCAACTGCTTGTTTTATCACCTGGAGTCTCTCTCCGAGGGGAATTTGATCTTGCGGCAACACATCTTTCTTTCCAGGGAGGATGGGTTGTTGTTTCTTCACACAAGACAGTAAATAATTAATCAAAAATCTGTGTATTATTGTGTATAATACATTTTTCGTCATTTAATATCTGTCGCAACATGAGTTCTTTCACATAATAAAAATGGATGTGGATTTATAAAATTAAAATATAAAAAGTGGATACAGTGAAGCCATTGCCTGCAAACTGCGAGGATGTTTACAGATGATGTTATCATTATCTGTAAACTCTGAAATTAAATAAAACAAAAATATACAAATATAAGCTAGTTTTAAAACACTGTGGAGCTGTCTCCAAAATAAATATATCAAAAGGATTCTTGCTTTTGCTGTGGAATTACTCACAATGGCCGAGCAACATGTATTAATAATTTGTATTTATTTCTTCTTGCTTGTTGTTTAATATCTATTTTACTAGTTTTCTGCCTTGCTGGTTTTACTGCTATCTAATTTGATCCTATTACTGCATATTTGTTGTAAGTATTTTGTAACATTGTTTTTGCTGTTATTCAGAATCCATGTGATACCCAACGTAAATCTACAGCTAAATACTCTGACTGGTAATCTCTGACCCCCGGATGCGTCGGTCATTACAACCTGAAGCTGGATGTGAAGGCTGAGAGAGTATTGTATGAGCAGGTTGACATTCCAGAGAGGCCAGTAGAGGTGCAGCAGCATCTGAGGGCAGAAGGAGGAAGCCCTTTCTCATGGAGTTACTCACACGCCCACACACACAAACAAGATGTTTCCCTTATCCCAGGGCTATTTGTAAGTATATTCCGACTCCTGGAAAGGGGAAGTGAAAGTTGGCAGGAAGTGTTGAACGGAGACTTCGGATGATGTTGGCCCGCCATACACTAACTGCTGCTGGAGACTGGAAATGAGACGTGTTGTTGGTTTTGCTTGGATGATAATTCTTTAAAAAAAAAAAAAAAAAAAAAAAAAGAGTAAAGATATGACCACAAGCCAGTGGAGAAAGAAGTACTCAGATGCAAGTACCAATACAACAATGTACTCCATTACTGAGTAATAACTAAAAGTGTAAAGTATTGACAGCATAATGTACAAATAAAAGTACTTTTTCTGCAGTGAAATTTCCTCTGGTGGCTTGCTGTTGTAGTCTGGAGATAAATTAGATAAAAAAATCCCCCGCCACATACCACTGGTAAGGAGGATGGACGTGCGGCAGCATAAATCCTCACAGCCAGACTGGAGACAGCCAGAACACTCTGCAGCAAATCAAAGCAGCAAACCATCGTACAAACATTGTACGGTACAAAACAAACTCTCTCTCACACAAACACACACACACCATACATTCCATGTCTTGTTCTATATTGGTGTAGAGTGTGATTCTACCCTGATCTGAGCCATGGACAACACCCCACTTATATTCTCCCATAACACTGTGGCACAGTGCACATATAGTAAAATTAATCAATTCAATATTACAATAAACAACTTAGATATTTAACACAACAACAAAAAATTGATTGCAAACCACTCCAATGAAATTCAACTGGAGTTTGAATGTGGTTTCAGTTATTTATGTTATAGTGTGGTTTCTCTAAACTGCTGGCCCTGAAAGTGGAAAATGCAAACTTGATTGCCCTCACAGTCGTCTTGGGGGTTATCCCAGACCAATGAGGGTATTGCCAATGGCTTTGGCATCACCGCTGCATGACTCCGCCTGGCAAAGCTTTACTTTAAGGATGCCAGGGGTATGATACCCAGCACAGACAGAGAGGGAGAGCGACTGTCAGAAACAGCTACGGAATGTGAGCGAGAGACAAAGTGGCGATCGCTCCCCAGCTCGGTGTCTCTGACCTCGCCGCGACCCAGTGCCCACACATATCCGATCCCAAGCTCACCAGACAAATGCAGTTAGTTGACCCCTCTTTTGGCTGTGACTGAATAAACGGAAACGACAATCTTGGCTCGGGAGCTATACAATGAGGAAGCCATCTTGGTAGCGCAGCTAGGCCCATCTTGGCTTGAAGAAATATGAGAGGTGAAATGTAGTTTGGCTGCAGAAGCCAAGAGGGGAAGGAAAGAGGAAGGCAACAGCTCAAAAACTATGAAAGATGGAAGACATGTTGGCTCAGAGAGCAGGGAAGGAAGAGAAGAGGTTGACATTGGCGACCTAGAGGGAATTCAGTCACCCCGCTGAAACACACCACCTTGAAGCTAAGCAAGGAAACTGTGTCCCGGTAAACAAAAAGGGGGGATTTCTTCTTCTTGTTCAGCGCATACATGAGCAATTATGTGTTGCTTAAGATGGACTTGAAAAAAAACATGCATCTATTCTTTAAAGTGAGCTCAAAAGAAGTATCAAACTGTCAGAGAAAGAGAACCAAACGACCTAAATAACCTTTCTGCAGACATTATTGGCTGCTTGAGGTATACATGTTGTTCATACATTTCACCACCAGGGGTCAGTGTATCATTCTGAAGCAGTTTCTATGTCGGTTACAACTCATTCCAGCATCTGACCAGCAGATGTCACCAAATGTTAATTTATAAATCAACCAGTCTCATTTATAACATAAATATATACAGACTGATTTTACAACAACAACAGAAAAAAACAATATAAAAACTGACACTACATTAAAGAAAAACTGAAAAAAAACTGAAAAGAACTGACACTACATTCATTTTCCTCTTTTTTTGCCACATGGACCTTACCACAGCACCACTGCTTTAGTTAATACACTTATTCTTTTTTTCCGTTACGCCAAAAGGGGTCGCTCTCTACCAAACAATGGATTGTCAGGTTATTATCTTGGCAAGAGGCTTTCTGCCTGCTGTTCACTGTGTTGCATCAGTGCAGAATAACTGCTTTACAAAACTACAAAGGTTTGCTTTTACAAATAATCAGAATGAGAAAACTAGATAGAGGCATTTTCTTGTAAAAAAAAAAAGAGAAAACTCACAGAACGCAGATGGGGTAGAAACCTCTCGATGTCATTCATGTCGATACCGTCATCTTCCTCAAACTTGTTTTTGTTCATCCTGAAAGAGAGGAAGTAACCGTCAGGGATGATAGGTAGACCTATGTGGGCTTCATTAGAGACAGAAGACAATCCTAATGGCATAACTGAGATAATACTGTATGGGGTGAACAAAACAGTACTAAGACAGAACCAAGAGCTTACCCTTCTCTGTCGATGTGTGGCAGGTGCTTTGGTATTCCTCTGAGGTGTTTTCTGTGGAAATGGCTGAAGTCCAGCTTCTCTGGCTGTATGTCCCAACCAGCACCTCTACAACCAGGAGACAAAGAGATTTAAGGTTAGAAACAGCCAGAGTCCATGGGCTGAAGGAAAGAGTGGGAAGGTTTGAAAAACAAGGTAAACAAAATAATCTTAAAGCCCTTTAAAAAAAAAAAAAAACACATTTCAAATCCAACTAATCGTTCTAGAACAGTAAATAACATGAATAAATAAGCATTATGCAAATTTTAAGCAAGCTTTTTTCCTTCTTTTCATTAAGAGTTTAACACTCGGATTGACAGTTGCTCAGCAACACATGCAAACCGCTCCACAACTGACGGATCATATTTTGTTTTAGATTCTAGAGCATGGCAGTACGTGACTGGTTTAGATTGTTGTTACTAAGAGGTGCCCTCACAGAAACACATACAGAAATATTCTATGTGCATTAACCAAAACTGTTTTGGCAGAAAAGTATGTGTTGCTGCATGGTAACCTGTGCCAACCCAGTACAAGAGACTGGGAGCTGGTGAGGCAGCTACATTTAAAAAAAAGGCTCTGAAGGCTATGAATCTACATGGTGTGACAATGGACTTGTGTCACCACTAGGGGGGGCTAGCTGACAAGACGCTCATTTCATTCACTACATTAACATTTTCTCCAGAGTGAATAATATGAGTGGCACAAGAGTTTTTTCAGTGCACTGCACGTGAGCAACATGAAGACAACTTTGCACAATCGTGTTCACACACAGAACAGAATGCATCTGTGCTACTGTTTATTATGATATTTTGACAATTGTTATCGTTATTATATTAATTATGTGTTGCTAAAAACAAATGACATCCACTTTGCTGACATCTTTGTTCAAAGAGACTAATTATTTTACTCATTCTGTGCAGCCACATTGGGAGCAATGTGTGATCACTCCACCGACCCTACAATGAATGACTTCATTTAGATCGGCAGAAATGACTCCCAACTAAAGTCATCAATGTCAGTTTTTATTCAACATGCAACACCTCATCTCGGTGTGGCTGGAGGGAGAGCTGCTTACATCATCCGCTGCCCTTCACCGTGTGCTCACATGTGGCAACGTGGCCGGATCTTAGGCAGCTGAGGCTGCCGTGCAGCTGTTACCATGGCAACCAGTGCTCCCTCCAGTGAATTTGATTTTTGTATCATTCATTTCCTTTTTTTCCCCTCTCCTGTAAGTTACAGGTCTAGCTCTTGTTTTGAAAAAAAATCCATTAAGAGTTACACAGAAACAAATCATTAGAGTTACGCAGAAGCTGGAAAGGATCACAAGTCAAAGCTAGATGTCAAGCTTTGAGGCGTAATGTTTTGTTGGCAAGGCAACACTGAAACTAAATACATTTCATCATCAGCTTAGTTTGGGATGAAGCAAAAGAGCTGACGTAAGATGTCCCTCATTGCATTTTATGTGAATATATATATCACAGCAGTGATCTGGGCCTTGAAAACAAACGCTCGGAAAAACTGTCTTGGAATAACCAGGAGAAAACTTAAAGATTTAGCAAAGCAGACCTCAAATAAAAAAAAATAGAGTTCAGCAAAGTCCGGTTCAGAGAAAGTCAAAAGACAGAGAGAAGCCTGTTACAAAGTACGAGAGCAGAAGAGGCAACGCACAATCAGTGTGTGTCTAAATCAGTCATATGACCCTCAAGAAACGATGGCTGGAACTCAGACCCAGTGGACTGGACCACACTTTAGGTTTATGAAACAGAGGAACGTACCCGCGTGAGTCCATCGTGTTGGCAGCCCATATGTCCGTCCCCAGGATGTCGAGGGAGCCCTCTCTGTTCCCGTTCTGGATGGCACAGGAAGACGTTTTCAGTATGACTCCACAACACTTCTTACCAAACTATCACATACTTGGTATTTAACAAAAATCAACAGGTGCTGGAACTGTTTTTTTAGTAGTAATAGTGAGTAGTTTTAGATCCAGTATGTGTAAAACATTGGATCCTACACCCTAATGTGCCTCAATAAATGCCTTTAGACCCTGAATTGTGGTGACATCTTTAGATGAGTCCCCAGGGAACAATACAACAGAGCAAGAGTCACTTGACAGTAACTAAAGTCTTGGTCCCACACAGGTGTATCTGTACCATGGCAGGGGCTGTAAACTGGTTGTTTCTGCCTCTGCTGCCGGAACGTGAGCCAGATCCTGGTCTAGACCCTGAACTGGGCCTGGAACCGGTGCTGCCGTTGCTGCTGTGCTCCCATTCGTCCTGTGGAGTTGAGAGGGAATATAAGAAAAGGACTGTGTACTCTGTTACATTCACAGCCTGTTTTTTTATTTTCTTTCAGAGTTAATCCCGGTGGTGAACATGCAAAAAAAAGCCTTTTCGCCACTGGAAGCAAGTGGCTCCTAATATGCTTTAAAACAAAAAGTATGAAAAGCATATTAGGAGTGTAACAACAACCTGTGTTGGATTATTTTGCTTAACAAAACAATCCAGCGCACACAGAATAGTGCAGCTCTGTGATTGTTGAGTTGACATAACAGTTCCCATTTCTGTCACCACATGTTTGTCTCGGTTATTGATGGATGGTTTCTGATTGTTGAGTTTTATCATATTCTGACATCCCACAAAGTCGTCAAAACTCTAGTTTCAATTCCACACTGTACTTTCAGAAGCGGACTATAAAAAGAAAAGAAACCTCTATTTTGCTGCACTGAAAATGTATTAATAGGATTTTTTTTGTATTTATATAAATACTGACATTTTAAATTCTAGTCCCTCTCTTTACCTCCTCATTTTTTTGGCTCACTCTGCTCTTTGAACTTCTCACCCATACCGCTTCACCACTCACGTCCTGGTGAATCATACCAATGAATCTCAATAATACTCGAAATCACCTCAGACTGTACAGCAGACCAGCGTGCACAGACACACACACACACACACACACACACACAGACACACAATTCATTTAGGGTTATTTAATTACTGGCTCTAGCCTCACAGCATCCCATGTTAGTCATGAAGAGCATACTTTGTCTTCAGCAACCACAAGCAAGCAAACGAGCGGCGGATTGCTTTCGGGTGGCATTACAGTCTCTTCTAATCACACACTTGAGCAGTCGACAGAGAGGGAAAGACTACACCAGCATCCAGAACGGAGAGCGCAGAGCAAACCTACGCTTGAATCAAAGTGATGCTTCAATGACCAGAGGGTGTGACGAGCACAGAAGAGGACAACATGGAGGTAGCAGTAGAATCGGGGCGATAGTGGAAGCTCAACCCACATGAACACTGTTTACTCACCTCTAATACTAAGAAGTAGTATGTATGAATATTTTGCTCGTTTATGAGGTGAAACTAGGACTACTCTCGCAAATTTTTCGAACTAGCAGTGGTCCCGTTTTTCAATGCGGTGTGTCCCCGGGACCCACAGGTGGTCATTTTATTGGGTCCCAAATAAAATGTCTTGTTTTTGGCCAATTGCACTGTTTCACTCATGTTTAATGTTCTAGGGTTATAATCATTTTTATTTTCATGTACTTGAAAATGTTTGGTTATTTCTATGATTTCCTTTTTTTGTTCACAATGTAGTATTATCAGAAAAGAAAAAAAATGCATGACTCATACCTAGCAACAGCCCTGGACTAGCAAACTGGGTTTCTTGGCTAAGAAGAATAAATCAGTCTTCGGATGAGGAACAAGACATTTTCTGAAATGAGCTGCATCAAATAGAGGTAAATGGCTTGCTTTTTTTTTGTCATTTGTGTTGTTTTAGCAGGTCCGTGTTGTTGCCAATTTAACATAGCTTGAAATGTTCATAGTCTGTTATCTATATTCCTATGATATCATGTTGCTAATCTGCAATAGTTTTAAATTACACCATGAAAGTTTTGTCATGTTTTATGCGCTGTAAGATTTATTTTCTTCTTCTTTTTTTTTTTTAAATAGAGCCTTAAGGTAAAGGAAGGGATGAGGAGTTGACAGAAGCAAGTATGCGGGACCCAGCAGTAGAGATGCAAAGAGACACATGGAAAGTGGACAAGGCAAGAAGGTGCAAGTCATTTGAGATGTCAATCAAAAATTGGAGAGAAAAAAAAGGATATAAACTGGTTTTCTGCCCTGGGAGGGCTCTAATTTTCTCAAAGTTGTACTGCAACTTTAGGTTTAAACAAATTGAATCCCCAGTAGTCACTATTGTTATTCTTCCGGTATTGTCCGAACACACGGATCTATGATGAAGGCCTTATAGACTGTATTTGTTTTTGAGAAGGTCACCTCCAAAAGCTGGGAAATAAGTAGAACCCTGATACCCACACTTACTGGCTTGGTTGAGCCTCTCCCCCGTGAAGACGTCCAGCTGCCATCTTTCTTGTTGTTACAGTCATCTGTCCACTGTTGGAAAAGAAATGGGTGGAGAAGGTGCTATCAGTTGTGAAAGGGGGGTTTGTTTACATGTCAACAAAGTGCAGTCACAAACTCTAAGTTTCTCTGGTATTTTCCCTCCAGCTGCAGTGTTTGGTGGAGATACCTCCACATTTGTCTATGTTTACATACACATTACAACGATAGGGGCAGCTGCTTTGATGCCCTAACCCTAACCCTATCTGTTCTGGAAGATAAACACCAGAGGCCTCACTAAAAATGATCACTGCTGCCGACAGATATGGGACTTATGAGAGCATGTCATCCATTCATGTAATAACGCTCTGACCTCTGGCACCTTGCCACCATTGTCCATGTCCGGGTCTCCATCAGCCTTGTCTCCCAGAAGCCCCTGCACCTGGTACTCCAGCACATAGCTGTCAATGAAGCGCTCCAGCTCTTCTATCTCCTGTGAGCGTGTGCTCCCGGCCTCAGACGATGCAGACGCCACCGAAGAGTTCTCCATGACAACCGGAGCTGCGACAGGTGGAAGGGGAAGAGGGGAAGGGGAGGAGGAAAGTGACCTGAGAAGAAGAGAAAGATACACGGAGATGTTAGAGCACTCGTCTCCTGTGATTGGACGGCTGGTTTACAATAAGACCACCAAAGTCAAAACAACAAGGACATGATTGTCAACATCCTGTTTAGTACAGCTGAAACAATTCGTAGATTAATCAATTTCTTGATTGACAAACAATTTTCAGTAACCATTTTGATAATGGTTTAATGGTTTTAATCATTTTTAGCGCAAAAATACCAAACATTCTCCATTTCCAGCTTCTGAAATGTGATAATGTTTTACTTTAGTTTCTCATGTTACAGTAAACTCTATGGTTAGTAAAAAGGCGATGGGTTTAGGATTGTTTGCTGAATAAACAAACTATGATTGGAAGCGTTCACAATTGTGTCATTTTACAACCAAAATGAGAATAATCGTTAGTTGCAGCCTCAAGTACCAACAATAACAATGTGGCATTTCTCTCACCTTGGTACCCCTCAACTTCCCAACACTCAAAGAAGGCCCATGACCTCACTGCTGACAACAAACATCCACTCCGATCGCACCGAATCCATCTATTGAAAAACCTCAGATTGACCTCTGCCCAAGCTCCCTGTGGTGTCACCATTCATACACCTCCCCATGTCCATTTCCCTCTTTGTTTTTCCACCTCTTCCCGTCCTGTCTCTCTCCTGTCTGTGTTTTGTGTGTGATCACCTGACCTGTGGCCAACAGGGAAGCAGCTTCCTGGCTGGCTGTCTATTGCTACTAAGCTCCTTTACATCAGGGCTTGATCACCAGCCATGCAAAGAGGATTTATTGCCCTGGAGCACGCAGAATGGTATCTGCTGAGCCCTGGGGACTCGCTGGGGAGCCCGGTGCATTTGAAGCCAACAAGTCCGCCCCACAAACTTTAAATTCGTTACTCTGGTTTTGTGCTACAGGGCTATCTAATGCCATGGTAACGAGAAGTGCTATATCCGAAAGACTCATTAGTTTACTTTTATGCTTCATCATGTCTGATCTCACTAACTGCTGAACTATGGAGTATTTTATCAACAACACAACAAAGTTAAATCACCAACTATTTCTACAGAACGATAAAAAAACCTAAATTGATATTGTTTTTTGAGTACCATAAACACTATAAATCATGTTTACAACTACTAAATTAGTATTACCAAGAGAAAAATGCTCCGTTGGAGGATCAGACCTCAGGGTCAACTAAAGGATTGCACCCCTGTGGAGCAAGAGACTGTAGCCTGAACCAGTCTCTTGCTCAAGGACAGTGGTTAGGGTAGTGCTTCCTTGTATATGTATGACTATTGCTTTAATCTCTGCATAGTATGGGCCAGGGTCAACATGTCCTAATCTGATTTACTGTCGTATAATCCGTGCATGTCAATAGTATAATCCATCCATACACATTACTGGGGCTTTGATTAGCCTGGTGGTTTGCACAGCAGGCTACAGGAAACAACCAGCACATGTAATGTATAAAACAGCATGGTTTAGTGTACAGTACATGCACTTGTGTACATGCATAGGCACACATATACACATTTGTGCACACTTACATTTGCACTAACTTCATTTTAGTGTGAAAGTTTAGTTTCCTTTTATTAATTTTGTTTTACAACTCATTACTTATTCCTAGTGTTTTTTTTTAAATAATACCAGATCTAAATTGTGATTCAATGTTCATGGTGATCTGAGAGCATATGAACACTTCAAACTGAACTACTGGCCCAGTTTTTGTGTCTCTATTCCTGCGAGATCATGTGCCGTCCTAAAACCAGACCATGTATGTCACAACACCAACATCTGTCCCAGCTCAGGTCAGAAAAGGATAGCACTCACCGAGTCACTCAGGTCACACCACTTTCTAGTTTGTCGAGCGCGATTATCAGACTGAATTGCCCGTTTAGTTCACTTTGTTTATTTGACTCGCTGGGGTGAATCAACAGCAAGGTAATATCCGAGGCTGTGTTAGATTGGGTAATTAATACACGGTTTAAATGAATGGAGAAGCATTCAATAGCAGCAGTCTGGACGTTGCAACAATAGGTTTGATGCATATTGGTCGTGGTTGCAGCCCAGTCAGATGTCCTACGCTTGTCCTTGACATGTAGTATAGAATTACTGCCTGAGGGGAAGCTACTGCCAATACGGTTATTGACCCGTCCGTTAATAAAACACTCATCTAGTTCTCAGTCTTTTTGTCTTGGCATCTACGATTTGTTCTTATTTTAGCGTCGGTGTGATTAGTTCATGTTCTTACTGTGCAGGAGGACCAACAAACCACAAGGCCTGTATGCATTATAGACAACCCGAATAACATCATCATCAATATCCAAAGTAAACACTGGTTGTGTGTCTTTATCATAGACCAGACTCAAAGTCCTTTCTATCCTGCTGTGTGTCATAACACACCACTTCCAAATCTGCTTTAAGTGGTGGTTATGTTTGCTTTACTTTCGCAGTGGGTTTTATCTTTCAGTTTAACAACATAACACACACACACATGATCTTCAGCTGGAGAACATCATCACATTATAAAAGTTCAAAAGTGGCACATATATGATCATGGGAGAGTCCACAACCTGAAACCACAAATCATATCAGTCATTGGGACTAAAGCAAGGATTTCATGGGCCAGACAAAGAAAAGGCTACTGTATAAAGCGTCCATGAGAAAAATGAAAAATAAATAAGGACAGCAGGCGCCTCTGACCTTTGACTAAACAGAGAAACTGAATCTGCAAGGTGAGGAGCTCAAATAGCATCTTAAGGCATCTCCCAATTACCAAACACAAGACTTTAAGATAGCGCAATGATACTGTAAGGGCTCTCACATTACAAGACACTGATGGAAATGATGAGGGGAAACATACCGGCAATAAAAACTGTTTGCATTTGAACTTAGCAGTAACTATTTCTGAGCATTTCCTTCCAAACTCAAACAATAAGAGAGAATGACTTCAGCCAGCAATTACATTATTTTCATTATCAATTGATCTCTGGATTTATGTGAGCCAATTTCATCAAAGCCTACATGTGCAGGTATTGGGGGTAAGAGACGCTACAGGAAACATTCACAATAAGTTGATCTGGGTGAATTTCCATTATTGGGATAATCATGAATACCGGGACCGTACTGTGACTGAATAAACAAAATAAATAATTAAAAGAAAGTTAAAGTGATTCCAGTATATTTGTGTGGCATTTTAAGCATACTTTTTATGTTTATCAAGATAATATCGTGAATCGCAATCATTTTGGCCAGTATATTTGTGACCCATTCCCAAAGCCCTTCAAGAGGCATAATTTGAGTCAGCATCATTTTAGGGCATTAAGATTGAAAATGAAAAGAAAAAAACTGAGGGTGTGGAGATAGTGAGGAAACCAGACCTCTGTAGCTCGCTTCTCATCTCTGCCGGAAGTTAGCAGCTAAAAGGTCTAATGTAGCTCCTAGAAAAACACACCCAAATCACCAACTAAACTGTCAAGTTGCATCGTGGGTAATGTAAGCACCAGATTTTGAGTTTCTCTCAATAGTGTGCGAGTGTAGAATTAAAATAAAATGGCATTGGTGGTTGTGCTGCATTGATTCTGATACTTTCTTGAAACGATCAATTATAAGTCTGACAAATGTTATTGCAGTGCAATGACAAATTGGTGGCGTACTCTTTTAAATAATTAAATGTCAGAATAGAAAAAAATGCCCGTTACAATTTCCAACAGCCTAATTCCCTGTTCAGCTCAACCATCAGTCAAAAACTCCAGAATATTTTGTATAATATAATAGAAGAAAAAGGAACACCATCAAATATTCTTAACTGAGAAGCTGGAATCAATTATCAAATAGTTCCCGGTTCATTTTCTGTGGATCGACTATTTATTGAATGGTTGCGGAGAAAGCCTTAAACAAAAAGGTGGAGTGCAGAGCAAGACAGCGAGTCGGCCAGACAGACAAAGGCTTAACTGATGAAAGCGGTTTGTTGCAGTGGGCATCACACAGAGAAGCTTTTCTCGTGGGTTAACTTGTCTGTGGCTCGTAGCATTGGCCTGTCTGTAGTGACATGGGCCATTATGGTGTGATACACCCCCCTTTCTATCTTTGTCTGGCTGACCCGCTCTCCTTCCCCTTCAAACTACATCCTTCAGTCCCACAGACCCCGACTCCTCCCCTGCTCTTTCCTGTCTCCACCCTTTTGCTCTCCCTCCCTCCACTCTACCAGCTGTTCCAACAAAACACTGCCTGCCACACTTTTAGCTTCCCCCTTCTGCTGTAGCTGAAGAAATGGTATATCACTGTGCAACACTTAATTAAAGTTTACGTCTAGTTTCTAAAAATATCTGATTTAAACTTCTGATAAAGGGCATGTTTGTGTTCTGAAAACATCCTTAAGTAGATTCTTACACAGTATAATTCAACATCAATATAACCGTAGCAGCCACAATGGCGATACAGTTGAGTCAACACCTCTCTGTAACAGTTTCAACAGAGGCTGCACATTATAAACATAATGAAGGTGAGTGTTTATTGCAGGGCTATTTTTAGACTGCATTCGTTTAGGAAACTCAGAAACTGGCAGCGGAGTGGATTTGAGCCGCCGAACTTTTCAGATATGCGAGCGGTGATTTAGAGGTCTGAAAAAAAACAGGCTAAGAAAATACAGAGAAGGTTATGGAGTCGGCGACCGTACAGGACACCAGCAGAGAAAGATCGAGACGGTAAAATACGAAGCAGCGTGAACTACAGTATAACGAGGACTGTGCTTGAAGCCGCCCGGCACCATCCGGGTTGACACTGAACCGGCCAGACAGACGCAGCATTACACGGGACAGCACACGGTTTCTTTGTTTGAAAAGCAGAGACAAATGTAAATCTACATCATCCGTACTTCATGACAGAGAATAGATTGATTACTTGCAAAAAAAAGAAACAATTGTGATCATGATATATTGTGCGATATCCCCTCCCTGCTCAACTAATCCACACAGTCTGATGCATGCATACAAACTGAGGAGACAAAAGCTTTATAATGGAATTATCTACATTTTTGTTTTGGAGAAACTAGACTCAGATAGTTCAGATAGCAGGATGTTGTGGTGAATTCACACATGTCCAGGCCCACTGGATCAATCAACTGTTGTGACAATGTATAGCAATGTCCAGCGCTTTCCTTGGTCTAACTCAAGATGTGCTTTTTCTTCTGTGAAGAACATGCTTTATTCTTACTCTTTTAATATTGCTTCATGGATTTTGAGTCACTGAAACAGGCTCAACTCTAATGGGGACACACTTCGGCGATTTGTTATGAACATTCAGTGTTTCCCCTAGGTTTACAGCTTCAGGGGGGCGGGGTGTCGGCGACGACGGCGACGTTGGGACATTGGGAGCGACGTTGGGAGCGTTTAAAAAACGCAGATATATCTGTTTTCTTTCCACGCGACATTATTGGACGCTCTCTGCCGGCTGATGGAAGTGTGCTCTCTGCCCACCTGTGCGCGCGCACGAGTCTGTGGGCATCGGGGCGGATCTCCGCGGTGCGCGTTACCGAGAGCAAAGTAGAGTTGTAAACGCGACCATGACAGAAATAGACAGAAATACGATCAATAAAATAAGAACATTGAGTTTGTTTAATAAAAGAACAAGGTGTAGACCTGTTTATAGGAAAGGGAACCTTAAATCACGTCTGTGATCTGGCGCGACGGAGAAAATTACAGGGGGGCGGAGGGTTTTTTCAGGGGGGCGCCCCGCCCCCCTATTCTAACGGTAGGGGAAACCCTGACATTTGTCAATGTACTGATTTAAGTATGATTTGTGAATATTCTCAAGTTTCATAGTTGTATAAAACAAAAGTCAGTTCTGCATGAAACGGCAGCATGAAGCCAAACAACTAGGCTATGTTAAAATATTTTCTCTTGGGCTCCAGAAGCACAACACCACTATAGTAGTAACCCGCGGGCGGCAGAGTAAAAACAATACAACATGTAGCATAAAAAAAGTCAACACAAGCTCTGAGCCACCAGTGATTTGCAGCCTTTGATATGGTTACACAACAACCAAACGGTAAGAAGCATAATCCAGACGACCCAAACAGAGCAGATCATGAGACAAAGTCTCCCCAGTGGGAGTCAAAGTCAACATTCTCACCACATGCAGCGCATGAGCTGCTAATTCTCCTGATCTGGTCTACTCCCGACTGGCTGGCTTATCAAACTCACACTGCGGTTGAACTATCATTTAGAGTAGTCTATTTAGAGAGGGTTCAATTCAACAGCAGAACGTCAGAAAAAAAGGTGTTTATATAATGTTCACTATGTGTGCATATTGATACATGATAGTTAGCTGTGTGAACAATTGAGTGGCACTGCGGGAAAAAAAAGAATCTTTCCAGAGTTGTCTTAAAATTTCAGAGTGTAGATGCACGACTTAGCCATTCTTGCACAGCTTAAATAGTATGCTACCCTGCATTTTACTGCACATATTGTATGAGCAGCATGCGACAAATAAAACATTTTGATCTTGAATCTTGTTTTGTATGGTGTCCTTTAGTACTTGTCAGTCATCATTGAGTAGAGTAGTGTCAGGCCAGTATGATATTAGGGTAGCCTCTCTTCGGCAGAATGAACACAAATATTTGTAATTTTCAGCATGTCTTATTACACTATAAGACATGCAGCAACAGGTGCAAGGTTGTTCACAGCACTCAAATTAAGGAATATGTTTAGAGAGAAAAATTGCAACCCAACTTCAAAAAGAATCTGTAGTAGTGCCTGCCTCCCATTCACGGGAGCAAGCTGCTGTGAGTAAATGTGTTTACTCATTCAGTTTTGAGCTGAATGACCTGAATCTAGAGGAACAGAGGTGGGGGCAAGTGTATGCGTATGTACACTTAAAACAATTGCCCCATTGTCCCCCTGTTCCCCTTTAGTGACCGTGGGTACTGTGGGGCGGTAGCCCAACAATGCTATTCTGTCCGGATCCACATACAAATACACAACCGTGGATGTGCAATTCAGCTCACGGGCTTCACAACATGTATGGCGGTGAGATAGAAGTTCTGAGGCCTCGAAGCTGAACGCAACAAAAAAGTGAAAAAGAGGGGCGACAAAGGTTAGTCGTCAAACAGAGCGGCAGCAGCCATTATTGGTCGGGGGTTGAACACATGAGACGATGACAAAACAAGTAACTCTGAGAACAAAAAGGTCGGCCATAGAAAGACTGTGACAATAGTTCTGTGGCAACTGCTTGTTTCCAAAGAAAAAAGTAGAGGCTATGACATTTGCGGGAGAATTACTCTGCATCCCTGCACTAAGCTAAAGGCCTTCTGCTCTCATCTTTAAACCACCTCTGTATGTTTTCCTCAATCATGACTCGCATGGTCTCCTTTCTTCTCAAGGTCTGTTTTTTCCCCACTCACTCGGCTTTACATTTCAGGCAACGTAATGAGCAGCAATTCCCACGGGGCTAGATTTGTGCTACGCCGGCTGAGTCAGGGTGTTCCAGTTTACTGCAGGCATTCCACTCTCTCCATAGCATGCGGTGTTGTGCGCTCCTCCTCCGCATTCTTCAAAACACTGCATGCACATACACCTGGATGTGCGTCACAGCCTTAAACAAAACCCCATGTCTTAGCGTTACAGACATACACACGCTGCTACTCCCACGGCCCAGAAGACATCATTATTCGGGATTGTTACTCTGGGAATATTCTGTCATTTTCAGACACTGTTCAACCTTCGAGGGCAGAGTTCACACAATCGCTCACCAGATCAATGCAGCAGTCGTTCATAAGTGCTGGGACTGCACATCAATGGGCTGATGACACTGCACTGACTCAGTTTAGATGGTCGAAACGAAGCTGTATCTCAGGCAAAAGTTTAAACATCAACAACACTTGCATGTTTCTATTTATCATAGTCTTTGTACTTCATTGCTCAATAGGTAACCATAAAGAGTCAATTTGATTGTTGCTGGGATGTAATCAGGAAAGGACCTAAAAAGAAAATGCTACTGTAAATGATAAGGGCGCAGCTATCGATCAACCACCAGCTATTTAATTTCAGAGCCTAAAAATCACAGATTAGACCAGATTAATAGGAGAGGAACCGATGCGAAAACGCTCCTTAAATGTAAAATGCCACTAAGCAGTTCAGTCATCCAGCACACACCGACATGATATTGTACAGCCGTGAGAGCACACAAGTCAATGCAAAGTCGAAATATGTTGTGACTGTAACAATTCCTCATGCCACTATCACAGCATAATGTTAGGTGGACTGTATGCAACATTAGAAGACCGTCAGTAAATAAGCATGCCACCAAATATTTGCTTTATTCTGTGTTCAGTTAGGTGGTATTGTAATTCTCACATGTTTCAGTTTATTTAGGTTTCTCGATCACAGTCGATGGCTATTTAGCGGTGTCACCAGATGGATTCATGTTTAGTGCCGTCTCACATACTTGCATAAACTTCGAAGTACATACGTACCCTAAAATTTCCTGCAAGCTTTAGCAGGGCACCGGCACGTTTTCCCCCCAAAAAGTAATTTTTCATATGAGGAATAACTTCGACCACGTAGCTTATGTCGAAGCCGATGAAAGATCAATATTAGGTCTATGATTACATTCTATCTACCGATATTCAAGTCATTAAAGCAATGATTTTGAATTATCTACACATGGTTTGCCTGTAACAATGTTCACAAAAGGTTACAAAAGTTGACAAATGACTTTTTTAGTCTGTGTAGACTTAAGATGGCAGACACTAAGCCAAGTTAAATATCTCTTTACAAAGAATAGACACAGTTGCTGAACCGGACTTACAAGTAAGCATACTAGCATATGCCTCAAAAGCGGCAGAGACTCCAGAGTAATGTGGTCTTTTGAAGATAATTCATGCAAATTTGGTCTGAATTTTCTGCATAAAAATGTGACAGATCCTGTCCCTGTAAGGTCAGGAGGGTCTCTGTTGTGTGACTTGTGGTAGCGCGTAAACATTCCTGTGTCCCACTAAAGTCCCACTGATCCAATCAGTGTCTGAACAGCTGGAATCTGCAGAATGTTATGAGCAAACCGAAGCAGGCTACAACTTAAAAAACAGCCGGCAGGACTCAGATAGATATATGCGAGTAATGATATGCTTTACAAGTGCATTGAGTTGAAGACAAGATGGTTCTAGCATTCATTCAACACGGTTCAGGTTTGTCCCATCCACTAATAAAGTTAACATTATGCAAACCAAATACCTAAACAACAGTTTGTATTTGCTGCTTTAGTTGTTGTAAGATATGCCACATCGTACGTTGTATATGTGTTCAGGGTATATCAGTGATGCTCTCTCTATCCTGCCACAGACCAGCAGCAGCTGTGGTCCTCTCTTTGTTGTGAGACAGGCTGCTGAGCTGCAGCATGCTCAGCTGCTTGCCAAGGCAAACTGATAGCTAGCTAACACTTTGAATGAAGACTCTCCTTCCTGTCCTAAGAGTACAACCATACTGAAACCAAAAGGACTGCAAAGGTGACCTTAACACCCGACCATAACGGACCCATCATTACCTTAGCTTGTGTGTGTGTGTGTTTTTTTCTTATTATGTTGCACTCCTAACCACGCCCAGCATGTCTGGGATGCTAATGCACTGGACGTACCCGTTAGCCCAGTTGCTGCATCTTCACGGGACGTTTGTAGTAACGTTGTCCGACTCACCGAGCCGCATTGTCCCCTGTCAAAGTGACAAAGACACATCTGGAGGCGCCTCCACACCCTGGCGCGTGTGCCCGCGTCTCACCGGTAACAATGGTGACGCAAGCGTTGCGGCCAACCAGCCGGCTAACCTTAGCTTAGTCATTAAGTATAACAGTAAACAAGAGGCCACGAATTGCGAATTATTACCACCTCCTTGTCAACTGCGCTTAGCGTATATCAACAGGTCCGCCGGCTGAGAACTAAACCTTCACAGCGAAGAGTCGCAGCGAAATCCAGCGCATCTTGTAAGAACTGTTATGTGGTCACAACGGCTATTGCTCTCCAACCGACGGACACCTTCGCCCCGGCTTAAAATGAGATAAAGCCTCACCCGAAGAGAGATTCTGACTCCTGGTGAACCCGGGATCACCTCCTGAGATCAAATCCGCCGTGTCATGGGTGTGTTTTCTCAACAAACAAAAAAAAGGAAAAGTGGGGAAGAGGATTAGCTATCTAGCGGTAGCTAGAACTCCGAGGTCCTAAGGAAAAAGGGAATGCAGGAATGTGACGTTCAGTCCGGTTCGCTGGCAGCGGTGACACGTGCACTTGGGAGTGAGGCATTGTGGGAAAGTGAGTTCTGTTTGAATGTAAGCGTTGCATGAGAAAGATACCGGATTAATAACTGGTTAGACGTACTGTCACGCTACGCACTCCCTAGTTTTAATACGTGTCCAGGTGATTAAATACAATAGAATACAATGAAATATGAGCACAGCACACTTAATACACCTTTATAAACTATACGCCTCTCATGAATCTTTGTGATTAAAATCCATTACGGTAGTCCCAGTGGTGGAAAGTAACTAAGTACATTTACTCTAGTGTTATATTTAAGTATTACATATGAAATTCGGAGGTACTTTAGTTCTGTTTTCTACTCTACTCTATAAATATTCAGATTTGTACTCCACTACATTTATTTTGGTCATTTAAATTACTAGTTACATTGCAGATTATTAATACAAAATATACTCAACAAATAAAGCATGATATATAAGATTAAGAAACCACTGTATTGATCCTCTGGAGGAAATTCACAACCTTCCCAGCAGATGAAGTATATAAAGTAGTTCAAATTAGCCCCACCTTTACCAGCTTCAAAATTAAAGTGACGTATGCCCAACACATTTAGGTATCAATAATTGTAATCCCATAATATAATAGCCTATACATTACACCGAATGGATTCATCTACATAATGAGTATACTTAATGGATACTTAAAGTATATACTAAAGTAATACTTTTGTACTTTTACTTGAGTAAGAATTTGAATACAGGACTTTTACTTGTAACAGAATATATCTCTTTGTATTTGCTACTTACAATATCTGTATACTTCTTCCACCACTAGGTGGAAATAACTAATTAGATCACAGAAAGATATGACCCTCTTTTTCATCTATTTAACATAATTGTCTAAAGCGTTGACTCAGACAACTAACAACTTTAATGAGAAATACATTTCAAGAATTTCTAACAGAATGACAAAATTGACAATGCAAACGTTTGTCTACAATTTTCCTTTATTTGATACTTCTTCGCAGTTTAGTGGATTGGCTTGAATCCAGTACCAAAATGTGTGTGAAAGGTTTCCTTTCTTCTCCCTTTAAAATCTAGGTCAATTTTGGCAGAGGGCTATTTGTTGTAGCTGGCTAATATCATATAGTATGTATATGACAGATGTGAGGTGTTAATACAGATTGAATGTACATGTTTGCAGCTGACTTATATTATGTCACTGTAAAAATCATTTTAGGAGGATTTCACATTGAGATCTTACATGTAATAGAATTGTATCATTCACAATCCTAAAACCCTGGCCTAATGCCTCTCACATAATTGCACATGTTCACATCTTAACAAGGACTCTCACCAAATGAAAGGAATCACAAATGACTGCAGATCATAATTAAAACCTGCTGAAGAATAATTTCAACGTATAATCATGACCCCTTGTGGATGTTGATAAAAGTGCAGTGGGAGGAATAGACTGCTCCACGGTCTTGGTTTTGAGTGTTTGTGTATGCTTCTCTATATGTGTACATATTGTGAATATATTATAAAAACACAGGGGTTTATCAGGGTCTTTAGTCAATATGGTAGACAGCTGGGAGATGGAGCTCAGACAGATTGACTGAAGATAGACATGACGCACATAAAACTGGCAGAAAGGCACACAATCCAGACAGATGACCCAAAAAGAGGCAGTAACCTCTGAAAGTAGAAAGGTAGACCGTTCCCTTCTGCTCCAGATGGCGACAGAATATGTTCGCCACCACAGTCAGAGGCTGATTAACTATCATGGCGTGATGGAGACTCCAGCAGGTTACGACACCCCCCCACCCCGTTCTTCTTCTTCTTCTCCGTCTCTCTTTCCTCCTCAATACCTCGCCCAGTTCTATATCCATCCTTAGTCATCCCATAATTACTTTGTTCTCCTCTCCACATCACCCGCAGCACTGCAAGCCATTCGTCCTTCCATTTCCCTCCCATACCGCTGTGCGTTTTCTCTGTGCAGATGCTCCATTTCTGTCATCTCCTCTGATACAAGCTCACCTATGGCTTTGTTTCTTTGTGATGTGTCACGTGCCACGCTGACATCTGCCCTCAGTGTTTGTGAGCTGAGCAAAAAAATGTCTCCAACTCTGTTTTATATATAAATCATATTTTTTTTTTTATTAATGAGTCTATTGAATTGCAGATTTGAGGCTTGTGTGAAGCTAAAGTGTAAAAGTTGGTGAGTGTCAAAGTACTTTGCACTGTTACCAAGGAAACCATAAAGTTGAACCGCTATATCATTTCATTGTTCTAAAAATGCCAACACTTGTTGAAGTACTTGACAACACTAATCCATTAATATGATGTTTTACTTCATGTTCTCAGCACAGTGTATTTAATCATAATAAAGACACCCACAGCGGAGACAGGATTTACATCGTTGTGTTCATTTAGAAATGTGTGTAAGCGAGTAAGGTCATACATATATTAAAGTATAATGATCTCAGGCAAATTTATGTGTATGCAGTGCCAACAGTTTATGGATATACTTTACATACACATAAAAGTAATTTTCCCAGTTTTCTTTTTGTTCAAGAGAACTTAAAATCCATTTTAATGTCTGGTCTGACGGCCCATACAGTAAATTATGTGGCGAAAGGGGAAGAGAAGCAAAAGCTGAAATTGCCGTTGCTCCTCAGGTCGTCTGGCACAAAGCTGAATCCTCACCAGAGGATGGTACCAAGGCACCAATTAGCAGTGGAGAGGGCGCATGATGATATTTCCGTGTGCTTGTGGCCAGGGCAGCTCCGTCTGTGTGTGTGTTATAAAAGGCAAAACCATAAACATGGAATTAGACAGTGCAGGACCCACAGCTTTTAAGGTCACAGACTCTCCCCTCGGTGTGATATAAACAACGCTGGCCATCAAACTGTTATTACTGTACTGTACTCGGGTTTTATAACAGGGCAGCTGATTATTTGTGTCAGTATATGAAGTTCATTAGGCCGACGGCCCCAATGCAGCGGTCCCTTGCCGTTCTGCTCTTAAAGGTCGGATGGGTGCACGAGATAGGTGTGGGAGAAAGATCTATAGAACTAGCAACTGAACTATATAGAGAGAAACTAAGTGGGTGGAAGTGACTGAACATCTCTTTGTGTAAAACACACACACACACACACACACACACACACACACACACACACACACACACACACACACACACACACACACACACACACACACACACACACACATTAACACTCAGAAAAATAAACACACTGAGATTGGCCAGGGTTCAATGTGTTGAGTAACACAAACATGATTTCTAACCAGCAGGTGGGGGCAGTAGACAGATCATAGGACCGGCGTACACCGAGCAGCGCCATTATAATGTGCTGTAAGAGCTACTGTAACCTACACATACAGGGGGTGGGAAGAACATCATGCACGGGAATACTAATGCGATTTACTGCAAAACAATATCTCTGTATATACTGTAATATAACACATGTTGTTGAGACTGTTAGGCAGTTATTAAATTATGTGGTGAAAATAATAAATGTCTATTCATTTTTTTAATCTTTGAATTTAAGATTACCAAATTATACATTATATGAAAGCAAAAACCAAAAAGCCTCCCAATTCTGTCTGCGTAAACCATTTTAAGATCCCAATATCAACAGTTTTGCAGCAGAGTAAATACACCCCAAACTATTACTTTTTAAAACCCAACAACAATTATAAATGCTGCAACTTTTACATTATTTTCATTATTGATCAATCCGCAAGGTATTTTCTTGATTAATCAATTATAGTTTGGTCTCTAAAATGCCAGGAAAAAGAAAAAAAGGCGATAATATCCGAGAGCCAACCGTCAAAAAACCTGATTATATATATTTACTAATGTTTATCAAGAAAAGATGTAAATTCTCAAATGTGTGAACCTGCAAACCATTGGCACTTGTGCTTGAATAATGATTACAATAAAAATGATTTATGGATTATCAAACGTATCCGATTATTTGTCCTCCGATCAACTCAGATGAGTTTAAATACATACATGTAATAAAAAAGGATTACATTTTTTTTTGCTGTTTTGTTTGTCAGTTTTCTTGGCTTATGCAGTGTAAAAGGGGGTGCATGAAAACAGGGATTACTTAAGTTGCAATATAATTATATTCTATTAATTCAAAGGGAAATAAAAAAAACAAGTAATTTGCTCTCTACTTTGTCCTTCAGCTTCTCTCTCCAGGGGCCAAGGGGCCCCTCTGTCCCCTCGGCAGCCTGACACTCCCCCTGCTGTTGAGCTGCAGTAGAGCGCGGACCGTCTGAGGAGTGCGTTGACAGCTCCGGGCCGTGTGTGTGCCCGCCTGCCTGTATGCTGAGCACCCGTTGAGTAGGTGGGTCTGCTGGAAGGGAGTGGGAGAGGTGGGAAAAGGGCAGATGGAACACAGAAGGAAGTTCACCAGCAACACATAGAGTGTCAGAGAGGGACAGAGAGGGAGGGGCTCAGAGAGACGGGACAGAGACAGTGATAGGTAGAGGAGGCTAAACTGAGAGAATGAGGGGACGGATATGCGCAGAGAAAAGATGGCGGGTGGTAAATGGACGAGGGAGAGTAGAGGATGGAGAGGTGAGAGATGTGTCAGGTACCAGAGGGAGAGGTGATGAGCAGCAGGGGTAGGAGGGAGGGTGACAGGTAGGGATGGAGGGTGGAGGAGTTGGAGTTTCGGGGGGTGATAATGATATCAGGTGCAGGAGGGAGAGACAGTTGTGTGACCTTCAGCAATAGTTTGATAGCTGGATGTGAGAAGAAATACTCTCTCACGGAGATACCTCGTCTTATGTCAAAATTTAATAATTCAGGACAGTATTGCCAATTTTTTTTTTTTAAAGAGATAACAATTATTTAGTTTTAATTTAATCATTTAGTTATGAGTTAGTTTTTCTATGATAGCAAAAACAATATCACAGTCTCCTGATAGAATTTTTCATTTAAAGAACATGTTATTTGTTATTAGAAGTTAGAATAAACGTTTTAGCTATAGATCACTACAAGCCCAAAGTCATTTTTGCATTTCAAATTATTAAGCAAATATGTTTTTTCCAGAAAATTATATAAATTCCAGTTTTCAGGATCCCCTCCAAACACATAAACATATGAAAATATATTAAAATGGAATAATTACGTGTGTCTGATCAATTATAATTCTTAAAATCACATTAACTCCTTCTCCTTCATTGAACAAATAAGGTTTCTTTGAATATTATTTATATTTTCATCTAAAAAATGTAAACGCTGTGTACAAGATGTCTCCTACTTTACTGACAAGTCCAGAATGGAGGGGGGCACAACGTCGACCTCAAAAACCTTCCAGATCTGTGTTCTCATGTAACCACTTTTTAAAAACAGACACTACCCAATAACCGATGTCATGTGTTTGTTTAAATCTATTACAGCTTTTTAGTCTGAACATTCGTGACAGATGTCGATGACATGTTTCCTGTCCATTTACGTCATCTTTCAGGGATTTTTCATTATACCATCTCCCCAGTGTCAATGCGCTTGTGAGTTTAATCTAGTCTATTCTTTCTCATTTATGAGCTATGTAGTGGCATTATTCATTATTGCTGTCTGGACACGAGTAAGTGCTGGAGTCATTTCAGCCATTTGGAGACAAAGGGAAAGTTTAAAAACAATGCCCTGTGTAACAATACTCCAATTCAAATTTGACCTCCTTTGGGAAAGCTATAAAATGTGTTCATTTTTCTTCAACCTAAATTTAAACTTAATACAATTTGTGTAAATGTATCAGCAATAACTTGTAAAGTGTTTACACAGTTCCAATGCCAAGCCTGTTGAAACAGCTCTCACACTCTTGTTTTCTGGGTCGTCTGCTCCCTGTTTACTGATATGAATGAGGTCTGGTATGCTGTCTTCTGTTTTGATAAAAAAAAAAAGAAGAAGTAGCTTTTACCAACAGCCAGTAACTTGCTTTCCCATGCATGTTACTTTGTATGATACGGCTACATGGTTTCACATTCACTCCTATCCGTGTGTGTGTGTGTGTGTGTGTGTGTGTGTGTGTGTGTGTGTGTGTGTGTGTGTGTGTGTGTGTGTGTGTGTGTGTGTGTTGAGCAGGAGGACTCCAACTAGGGGTGTTAAAACAGAAATCTCAGCCCACTAACTGACCTTGTCTGAACTGTACAGTGCACAGAGTGATAGCATGAGGTGCCTCCAGGTCAGAGTAGGGTGTTAAAATTATCCAACATAACATCTGTGTGTGTGTGTGTGTGTGTGTGTGTGTGTGTGTGTGTGTGTGTGTGTGTGTGTGTGTGTGTGAGAGAGAGAGAGAAAGTGTGTTTGTGTCTTGTCTGGGAGGGGGGAAATAAAAAGGAGTGTGTCTGCGTTCATGCCCAGCTAAACTACATCCCACACACGGCTGAGAGACTGTGGGCTCCTCTGGACCTTTTTTTAATTAAAAGTCTTCACTTTCTTCTCTCTGTGTGTGTGTGTGTGTGTGTGTGTGTGTGTGTGTGTGTGTGTGTGTGTGTGTGTGTGTGTGTGTCACATGGCTGCAATCACTGTAATTCAGTTCTCTCAGATGCAAAAATATGTATTTTCGTGTATTTTCTCTATATAGGCATGTGGTTATTTGTATTGCAGCTAATGACGTCAAATCTTTTCATTTTCAATAAAATCCTAAATAGATAAAAGGCCTAAAAGTATAGTAACGCTGCTGTTATCCTATAAAACTAAACACAAAGTTGAAAGATGATTACATTGTATTCAAATTAAATGTGTAAATGTATAAATTATATTTATCAAAATATACATTCTTTCTTTTTCCATTGTAGATTATCTCAGCAAACGCTCAAGGTTTTAGGGCAGAGAGTTGCTATGGTGTTCACGTTCACATATCTATTCACTTAATGAAGTCTGAGTTATTTTTAAAACCATCCCTGTGTCAATGTAAGAACTACAAGCGTAATTGGCTCTTTAAAGGCAATTACATTTTAAGATCCGTTAAGCAGTTTTAAATTGAGTTAAATTGTTCTTCTACTTTTAGTATGCACATATTTCTGTTTCAGTGGTGCAATAAAATAACCATAAATCCTTCAAATAAAAGCCAGCTCTGTATGCTGGGTTTATTTAAAACCATGTTCACAAGCCTCGCTAACTGTAGCCAGCCAGGTAGTAGCATGTGTAGCCTGGTAAAGCTAGGACATGCTAGTTTCTGTCCAGTACCGTCAATTATGTTAACTTTGTTGGCTAACAATTGCTAACTGGCTCAATCTGGTAGCGGATATCGAGTTTGCTTAGATTATGACATAAAAGTGATATGAAATAAAAATTACATTATGGAAAATGCCATCATGGAATAAAACAAATGAACTCCTACCAAACTTGGTAAACATTGTATAAATAATTAGATACATATGAATAATTCCACAAAATCTTGCTTAATTTAGCTTAAATATGTTTCATGATCTAAGATATGTCATTTTTATTTTTATTTTTTTCCAATATAAGACATGGCTGCTATTATTAGAGTCTGGACAAAGAGTGAACTAAGTATTGAAGCACCTGTGGGGCGTCACCCAAAATCCAGACCCCTAATGACAGCCCTACCAGACAGAAAAAAAGTGTGCAAGAAGTGTGTGTGCGCGGGTGTGTGTGTCTGCGGTTGGCCCGTGGTCGTCATGGTGAGAGGAGGTTGGGGGCTGCTCTGTAGCTGTGGCTAAAGACACGATCAAGAGCACGACGTTTCTGTGTGCTAATACATGTGTGTGTGTGTGTGTGTGTGTGTGTGTGTGTGTGTGTGTGTGTGTGTGTGTGTGTGTGTGTGTGTGTGTGTGTGTGTGTGGCTTCAGTGAGCCACCCCCATACAGAAAGGCTTGGTCCTTTATGGGTCATGTGTGGGTTTCTTTTCATCATGAACAAATGGTAGAAAAAGACACCCAAAGTTCCACATGTATGCTTTGTGAAGGAACAGGAAACACATATGTGTGTGTTTTTGTCTGTATTTAAGAGCCGCACTGAGGTAAATTCCTATGAACTGTGTTGATGTGGCAATAAAGTGTTAAAGTGAATCGAGCTGAACACACACCGACACGACGTGAAAGCAAGCTGATTGGTACGTATTGCCAATAAACTCTGGTTCCAATGTGTGTGTGTGTGTGGTGTGTGTTTGTGTGTGACTCATGCTGGAACATGCTTGTGTTTCAGATTTCTTAGTTTTGTAGCCAGGCACGTTCTGAGTTTTGGCAGAAGTGGCAGTTTCATCATCACGCATATGCACATACACAAACATACAAACACTCATCGGGTTTAACTTAGGCCACACGTATACCTCTCAATGTAAAAAAATACATTGAACACACTATGTGAAGAGATTTCATTGAAGTTAATTTCTTCCGTTCATTAACCAATAATAGATTTGAGGATAATATAACACTTATGGGGGTTATTATTTGGCATACTAATTACTTTTACTTTAATACATTGTGCTGATGATACTTCTGATGATTGCTTCTTCTACTTAAGTTAAGGATCTTCCACCGGTGGACACAGATAACTCTGAACCTGAACAAATAAAAGCAAAAATATCCGCATGCTTGAAAACATGTTGTTTTTTGCCATTTGTCATTTTGTTAACTCCTCCCACACACCAAAAAAAAAAAACTGTCACAAATTACACTTCTTTAGGCTGGGCCGTCTCATAAAATTTGAGAAATGCTTTTAGGTTCTGAAATATTTCTTTCACTCTGGGTTTGTGGAGACTGTTTTTAATTGCAGCTAGCCATGTGGCCACTGCGGTGGAAAGGCAGCAGTCAAGAGTCCCTTTTTCATGACCTGTTTGGGTGAGGAACTCTGCTGACACACAACCTACATACAAATACACTCATGCACAGACACGCCCATACTGCATGTGCACATACACACTGCATGACGCACACATGGGTGCACCACCTCATACTGACAAAACTGGCACACAAAAACATACAGTCGATTCAATGTATGCATAGATGAATACAGACACGCATGCATGCACGCACGAAGACCACACACACACACACACACACACACACACACACACACACACACACACACACACACACACACACACACACACACACACACACACACACACACACACACAGACACACGGTATTTATTCTGAGAGTGTATCCCTCCCTGATGACCGGTTAGGGCGAGGAGTGCTGCCGGCAAAGCACACCAAACCAAGTCATTCTACAGTTGAGTTACTGTCCCGCCACCAGTCAACTACTGTATAATTACCCTTACACACACACACACACACACACACACACACACACACACACACACACACACACACACACACACACCCACACACACACACACACACACACACACGATTACACACACAGTCACAAGCACTTATTGCAAGCACTCATATGCACACACGTGGATAAAAACAACAAAATAAAAATAAACAACAGAACAGAAATCATTGTTTATCTGTTTTTTTCTTCTTTGTTCTAATTTTGTATACAGCGTTTAATCATTCTTGCTGCATGTGTACGTGTGCATTCAAATAAGACCTCAACTATTTCATTATTTTACATTTTTAGCCTTTTTTTTAATAAGAGAAAAAATTATGTTTTTCTATGTATGTCTATGCTGCAAAAACAAGTCAATAACATGGATATTCATATACATAATATTTCCTTTAAATTCACGAAAAATGGAAATATGAAGAGATGACTTATGGAAGCAAAAAAAGGTTGTAAGGATCTGTATCTTATAAGCAGATATTTACAGAAACACAATTGCTTTTATTAAAAAAAAAGTTTCTCAAATGCTGTTGGAACGCTGCATTTATTCAATATTCAAAAACTGGAATCGAGTTTAAATTATTTTCAGATCTGAAAATACAAATCAAGTCAAATAACCAAGTGGCTGTCAAATTCAGACAGAAATTTAAACATTAACATCTGGGATACCAAAGACCCAGAAATAAACACAGAAATACCAAACAAGCTGATATGAATTGGAGATACATTGTGTGAAAAGTTGATCATTAACCCCAATGTGCTGAAAGTCTTTTTAAAATCTGCATTCTTTTTCTCCGCTGACTTACTTCCACAAACATTTGCATCCTTTCCCAGCATGCACTCTGTGGATCGCAGGTTATCAGAAACACAAACAGACAAACTGTCCCCAATTAACACCTATTGATAACAGTGACTCACTTAAACTCCACATGGAGACCTTCATGAACTTCTTCTTTACAATTTTAAAGCTAATTAATTACCTGAAAACAAGTTTTCACGATGCGTGCTTTACAATATCTTCCTTATCTATAATATCGTTGCCAAACAGCCACTACGCTATCGCGGCTTCCTCTTTCCACTAGTGTAATTTTGCCCTTGTCCTCGTCTCAGTCTGCCTGCCTGTAGTACGATTTGTCGCTCTCAAACCTGCAATTGTATTCAAGGCCAAATATAGGGGTGGGAATTCTAGGGTGGGCTGTCTATGTGTCACACAACAAAGCTTCGCACAAGGGTGTAGCCCTCTCCCTTACATCCTCCCACCTAACCGCCCGGCATGGCCAAGTTGTTTGCATGGAAACGCGTCTGTGTGTGTGTGTGTGTGTGTGTGTGTGTGTGTGTGTGTGTGTGTGTGTGTGTGTGCAGTGAGGTCCAAGCTCTTCCCACCCTCCTCTCGTCTGGTGAGACAGAGAGATTACTCCCTCCTCCCTCTCCTCTTGCTGCTTTATTTGGAGTGTTTCTCAGAGATTCGTGTCCTGTCACTCCTGTCTGCAACACTGACCTTGATCGTCTCTGTTTTTTATCTCTTTCTCCCGCTCGATTTCAACTCCACTTCCATTTGATAGCCTCGCCAACTCACCGACTTAACAAACCAAATTTGTAGATAACCTTTTAGAATTACTTTTATTTTATTTCTTTTTACGTTTTTGCAACGTCCTGAGCAATCGAAATAAACACCAGCAGGGAAGCGCCAGCTTTTTGATGGGCATGTGATTCGTACAAAGTTACAAGCCGTTGTAAGGCATGAATGGGATGTTCCCTATTATTACATGGTAGAAAAAATGAGTGGCCTTTAATGTTGAGAGCTGGAAAGGGAGATGATTATGGTTTATGTGCTGGGGCATCCCGATTATATGACCACAAAAACCCATGCTGAGTCACATAGGTCAAGATAGGATGTGAATGAAACAAACACGTATAGAATCAAGCGCACACACACACACACACACACACACACACGGATAGAAGGCAGAGTGAAATGTTCTCAATGATCATTTAATCACATGAACGTGTAATATTTTAACGTCTAGCATGTAAGTCTTTTTGTCGTCACGGATAAGAACGTTCTCACTCATGTGAAAAATAAATTACATATAATTTGTAAAATGGCCAATTTTGTACTTCGTACAAACACAGTTTGCATATTTTGTGTTTAGTGATTATGGGCCTCATTTTACTAGACATCGTGTACATCTATATTAGCGAGGTACTACACTATGAGAGTCTAAACTGTCATACAAACCTATTGCATGAGTAATATGATCAATGTGACACATCTAAAGAGTAGAATGTGATAAAACACACAACCAATTTATGTTCATACACAATTTCTATTGTGCAATTATACTTTTATTTTCTGATATGCGTCTACAAATGTCACAATTAATTTGCTTTTCCATATGATGCCATGAAATGCCGTTCCTCATATGAAGATTTGGTTTAAGACCAAGAATCTTCAAAACTGATGAATTCCCTGTTAGCTGCGCTAATTAGCAAATGTGGTACGTGGTCAACATTGCACCTGTTGGAAATCAACATTTTAGCATGAACATGTTAGCATTTAGCTCAGTAGTGCAGCCTTTCAGAGCGTGCATAAACTCCTTATCTTGTTCTACAAACCTGCATATGCATCTCAAACAGCGACGACAACATCCTGAAACATTGAAAATGCGGGTCCTCTCAACTTCAAAGGCCTCTAATCTGCAACACTTTCTTCAACTTCCTCACGGCTCATGAGCAGGGCCGAAAGACAACAAACATATTGGCATAATTCTCGTGTATTGCCTATTTAGTGCGTATAGCTGCAGAAAAAATAAATATATTATGTCTTGCATACAGTTCAACTCATTTCTTTTGCACACTTGTCTCTGAACCCAACTAACAGGTCTCACTTCTAAGCTGCATGCCGGTCCAAACTCCCCGCTCTGCACAATGAGACATCAGAATAATTTGTCCGACGAGCAGGGAGGCACACGGCGCGCCCTGCGCTTAAGTGCCCCTCCGCCCCGTGATGATACTCCTGAAATATGCGGTGCGTGTGACAGCGGCTACACCTGTGACTCACCTGTGCATGTCCAATGCCCCTGAGATGCCCCCTCCCCCTCAAGAAACAACAATCCCATCCTCCACACACACCCATACACACACACCCCAACACCACCAAGGGCAAGGTGGTGGGGGGGGGGTTCAGTCTGGGCCGAGGTGCAAGACGCTGCCCGCACGCTTTAATTTTCACCTCCCCCACCATGACCCTCTGCAACTGGTGAAGCAAGTGGCCTCCTGCTGCACGTCTCTCCCGTTTCTCTCCTCTCCCGTCTGCCCCCTATTCATGTCTCCTTAGTTTCCTCTCATCTCCGCCATTCTTTTCTGTTCTCAGCGATAGATTTCATTGTGTTTTTTTTTTTTTACTGATGTGAAAACAAGACACAACAAGTCCTAATTCAAGATATTTCTTTAAAGTATTAGAAGACACAAAGAAGGGATCTTTGGCTCATTTCTTTCTGCGCTTCTTCTTCCCTCTCCTCCCAACTCTTCCACTGGCAAGGTCACTGTTGTGAATATGCAGATAGTTGGATCATGTGTCTACACAGTGTTTCAATGCAGGTTCTTGAACACATCTCTGGTGCATTTGTTTACATGCACATGCCTAAACATACATGTACACTCCTCATTGGAGCGTGTGTTTTTGTGTGTCTCATAGTTGTCATACTATGAGGATCTTCAGCACTGTGTATGTGTGTGTGTGTGTGTGTGTGTGTGTGTGTGTGTGTGTGTGTGTGTGTGTGTGTGTGTGTGTGTGTGTGTGTGTGTGTGTGTGTGTGTGTGGGTTTGGGTGTGTGTCATCAGCTGATGAGGTGTTTACTAGGTTCTGTCTCTAGCCTGGAGGGAGCCCAAGCACACTCTAGTCCCAGCCACCACACACTAGAGTAATTGGCCTTTTCACACTGCATAAGCTTCATTACCTGCACCCCCATTTGCAATGCAGAATGTGATGTGCCACTGAGTATATGAAGTGAATGCATAAACAGATTTCAATTCAGTTTTAGGAGGGTTTGGGGGTGTGGGGCTCACAATTAATGATTTAAGTGGCCCGCTGACTTCAGTTTCAATTGTTCAGTTTCAAATGTTCCATTTCCAATCGTTACTTATGTCTCAGTAGGTGTTTTTTTTTAAATATGGGAACCAGTGATTATTTATCCCAGTCACTTATTTGAGGGATAACAGTAAGTTTCTCTATTTAAACTGCCATGTGAAGTTAAAAAGCTGTCGCAAAAACTTGTGTTTAACAAAAGTTTGTTGCTGCTGTTGATTTACTTACATTTTTTGTTAAAGTACAGAAGGTAAATGAATAAAAGAATGGCTGCATTCTGAGTAAGAACTGGCAGGGATGCACACGTGAGAGGACACTTTTGATTCAGTCATTTCCTTCAATTACGTTTCTGTGATTCTTTCTGATGTGTTCTCTCTGCTAACTCTAACTACACAGTCAATTTGTCAAAGTCAATTTTTACTCAAATTGAAAAAATAACATCTGGTCCCAGTCTAAATAGAGTAAAATCTTCTCTTGCCTCAGAGTTAATAATTCAGAGTATTTTTTACTCTATTTAGTGTTCATATTTAACTCTACATGATGATATATTTACTAGAATTTAATTCAATTATATATATATATAAAAAAATTGGATTCAAATATACAATGGGATTCAACTATATATAGAATTATATAAAATTATATATAGAATTGGATTCAACTCCCTTCAGCTCACTTCCATCCCATAAACCGTCAGCTCGTTCCAGCGTAGCGAGAGGTTTCATGGCGGCGGAAACAGAATTTAAGGAACCGTGGTGGGCGTGGTCACGCTGTTTTACTCCAATAGATTTTATTCTGAATATTTGCTCCTACTCTACTGGCTACGGCTAGTAATTACGCTCCAAAATGATGAAATATTACTCCTTTTGAGGAAAATAATAGTAACTCCGGAAAAATTACTCCCCCGTTTTTCCCTGTGTACTAGATTCTTATTTTGTTTGCATTAAACAAAAAGTAAAATATAAAACAGCGAGAGGTTAGAAACTTATCCTAGTCATACCTGCAAACTTGTCACCTTTCGGCGAAATTCGCCGTTTTGAAATGAAAATATGTCATAGACGTGAATCGTGTAGATCCGAAGAGTTTTTGTTTTTCGGAGGGGGGTCAACTCGCCCAGCGTTTCTGAGATCAGAGTGAGACACGAAAAAATAAAAGAGTTGTGCTCTTCGCAAATAGAAGATCTTTGTGTCGAGTCTTGGCCAATCAGCGTTAAGATGTCTACAGCGGCTTCATTTCCCTCCCACCAGTTTTTTAATAGCAAGCTATCACGTTAGCTAACGTTGTTGGGAGAGACAGCGAGTGAGATTACTGGCAGCGGAGAGTCCGTGGCAGCGTGTGGCGTCAGCCAGGAGAGCGGCGAGTCAGCGGCACTGTCAGTTCTACCTACCGACACCTGACTACGTATAAGGAGAGGACAATGGAGATTGTATCCAACTTGTATTTTAATTAAAAAACAAGTGGCCGAAATGAGTTTCCTCCGTAGGGTGGCCGGGCTCCTGTTTATATTTAAGGGTTTAAGATCTACGTGTAGAAAAAAAGTATATCCTCCAGTTAATAATAATCTATATAGTTATGCATATATATATATATATATATATATATATATATATATATATATATATATATATATATATATATATATATATATATGTGTGTATATATATATGTGTATATATATATGTGTATATATATATGTGTATATATACAGGACTGTCTCAGAAAATTAGAATATTGTGATAAAGTTCTTTATTTTCTGTAATGCAATAAAAAAAACAAAAATGTCATGCATTCTGGATTCATTACAAATCAACTGAAATATTGCAAGCCTTTTATTCTATTAATATTGCTGATTATGGCTTACAGCTTAAGAAAACTCAAATATCCTATCTCAAAATATTAGAATATTTCCTCAGACCAAGTAAAAAAAAGAGATTGATAACAGCAAAACAAAATCAAACATTAGAAAATGTCCATTAATGCACTCAGTACTTGGTTGGGAATCCTTTTGCACGGATTACAGCATCAATGCGGCGTGGCATGGAGGCAATCAGCCTGTGGCATTGCTGAGGTGTTATGGATGCCAAGGATGCTTCAATAGCGGCCTTTAGCTCATTTGCATTGTTGGGTCTGGTGTCTTTCAGCTTCCTCTTCACAATACCCCACAAATTCTCAATGGGGTTCAGGTCAGGGGAATTGGCAGGCCAATCGAGGACAGTAATGCCATGGGCAGTACACCAGTTACTGGTGGTTCTGGCACTGTGGGCAGGTGCCAGATCATGCTGGAAAATGAAATCCTCATCTCCATAGAGCTTTTCAGCAGACGGAAGAATGTAGTGCTCTAAAATCTCTTGGTACACAGCTGCAGGTGTGCATGTTCAGGTTTACCTGGTGGAAACATTATTCCAGTGTTCTAGACTAATGTGACGTCTCCTCAAAGTAAAGTGGTACAACATGACATAATATGGTTAAAATAAAAAGGCTGGTACATTATACATATTATGGCATATACGTGCCATATATTATATACGTGTAATATATTTATATATTACACGTATATTATGGCATATACGTGTAATATTATGAAGTGAAATGTAGTAGTAGTAGCAAAACAATATTCTTAGAAATCTTAAGTATATTAAGATTTCTTAGAAGTATATTAAGATTTCTTAGAAATCTTAATATACTTATACTTATTTTTCAAAGAAAAGCACTGTTTTTTTCAATGAAGATAACATTAAATTAATCAGAAATGACTATTCTAGGTGGAAACGTCTTTTTTAGGTGTATAGTGTATTTTAGGTGTATAGTTTTACCCTTGTGCAATTATGCACAAGGGTAAAACTGGCCTTCCTTTGAGCTAGTTGAGTATCTGGAGCATCACATTTGTGGGTTCCATTATACTCTCAAAATGGCCAGAAAAAGAGAACTTTCATGTGAAACTCACCAGTCTGTTCTTGTTCTTAGAAATGAAGGCTATTTCATGCAGGAAATTGCGAAGAAACTGAAAATTTGTCTGGGTGACCCCAAACTTTTGAACGGTAGTGTGTATGTATGTATGTATATATATATATATATATATATATATATATATTTGTACACTTGGGTATTGCCAAAAGAAGAAATAAAACCCATAATGATCATAGTTTGTCAGCTTCTCGACGAGTGACGCTGTTCGGCACTGACTCGCCCGCCACTACGCACTCGCCCCCCACTGTTGGTGTCACCTTTTTCACCCCTCATGAGTTTGCAGGTCTGCTAGTAGTCTCTTTATTTTTACAATACTGTCTACAATACTTTACTTTAAAAAAATCATGAATGCGGAAAAAGATTGCAGTGTAATTTAGTATGCAATACTGAAAATGTTGTCAGAATCACTCACCTTGTGCACACTTACCTCTCCAAGCTGATTTCTTGTGCATCTGCACAGTGAACATATACGTATGCCTACTATTCCTACTAAGGTGACATGATAATGACACACTGGACACCCCTCCTCCCGGCCTGCCGCCTCATATTGCTGTATCTTTACCACCTGAGGCTTCCATACAGCACCCAGCCCTTCGCGGACGCCATCGTCTCACGGAGCCAGGCGGGAATCTGTCACTTTGCGCTAAGAATACCTTGAGACAACCAGCTGAATCTGTTGTTGTAGATCACGAATGTACCCTCTGTCTGACGACTCAGGCGCTTAACCAACATTTCAGTGCACCCTGCTCTTCGCGCCAACAACCATTTTTTTCTCTCTTCGACAGTAATCTCAATTCTGCTTCCTGAACCACATTAGATGCACCAGCACCTGAAGAACAACACACTGTTCTGTTTGCCAATTATGGAGCTTGCATCTTGTTTAGGGAGGGACATAGCTGGTCCTGACAGACGAAGGAAATGTCTCACACTGTCGTCATATCCTGAGAGACAAACGGAAGATTACACAATTTCTGAAATCTGATCTGAAATACTACGAAATACTGAAATGCTACGGCCACATTATTAAATCATTTTGTCCTGGCTTGCCTCCCAGTTCTTTCCCATGTTACTTTAAAACATCCTCCTCCTTTCCATGTCCGTCAAATATCGCCCATCAGCTGAACTCAAACTTGGAGGTGACCTCAGTCCACAGTGCTGAAAATTATTAAACCCAGTGGTGAAAGTTTACGAAGCACATTCACTCAAAAAACTGTAGGAAAATAATTTGCTATAATTTAGAATTTCCATCTTTTGCTGTTTTGTACTTTTTAACCCGCTACATTTATCTGACAGCTACTTTTCAGATTTCACATAAAATAAGACATGATAACCTTATAAATTACAACACACTGTTCACTATTCATATTTGTTCCAGTAATAGCGACATTTCCCTCATTGTTTCAGTTAGTTCAATGAAAGTATTCAATATTTCACAAACAAAGCATAGAGAAAGGTATCGCGGTGTAACGGCATAAACATGATGTCATTCCTGTTCCTGCTTGATTTTCACTGAATACCTTTCACAAAGCCCGTGTCATTACCACTCTACCACTGGCAGGGACGTTGGTAAGGGCATGCGACTGCTAATAGGCAGAGGATGTGAGGTTGAGATGCTATTTTAGTCCGAGCCGGGATAACTGGCTGGGCTGTGAGACAGTCGGAAGCGGAGCAACGGTCAGTGTCTCCTGGGGGTCGAGGGGTGAGGTCAACGCCACCGGGCCGTGCCTCTGCTTCTCAGGCGGGCAGGAAAGACATCGGGAGGGGTGGGTGGGGTGTGTGTGTGTGTGTGTGTGTGTGTGTGTGTGTGTGTGTGTGTGATGAGGACATGGAAAGAATAAAGGGAAGCTGGTGAGAGCGTGTGAGAGTTGCTGCTGCTTGGATACACCTGCACAAGCACGCACACACATACACACACACATACACACACACACACACACGCACACACACACGTACACACACGTAGCAGTTACTCTCTGTGAGGTTTCATCCTGGAACACTTATGCGTCACCATGGAGATAACCCCGATCAGATCTTAGTTCCATGTGCACCATGGCAACCGGTGAAATGTCCTACTGCCAAATCAGATATTCTCAATCAATTACTCCAAGTGTCATGTTATTCAGAGTGGTGGACAGTGGGTTGGACTTTTGTGTGTCGCAAATATTTCACAACGTACAGACATGTTACAGACATTGTTTGTTGGAACCGAGAATTGTACGTGTGGATTTTTTTTTGTTTAAATAATTAATTTACATTTTTTTCTTTTGATAATCAGAATTTTCAAGCAAATGCGCAATCAAAAACAAACACAAAGGGATATATTTATAGACACACACACACACACACACACACACACACACACACACACACACACACACACACACACACACACACACACACACACACACACACACACACACACACATTGAGCAACAGCAAAAACAAACTTCAGTTTGGCTTTGAAATACACAACCAAGGGATCAAGAAATAAGGAAAGTACACACACACACACACACACACACACACACACACACGCACAAACACACAATTCAGACTACATCTTCTCTAATCTAAAGGGGTCATCATATACCAATCCTTCTCATCTTTTCCATTAGTGTGTGAATCAGACACAAAGTGGAAAGGCCCACCTCGTGATGGCTTGACACGGCCATCACCAACCCAGAAACTTAAGCCTTTTCACATCCATCTACAAAAAAAACAACAGATAGCAAAATTCACACTGTGTTTTCTACTGATCTTCTCGGAAAAAGAGAAACACTATCTCGGTTTTATGAAAACATAAACATCTGCAGGTGGTCATTGGACTTCCTGACGAAAGCTTCAGCAGCTTGTGCTGGATAGAGAGTACAATACCTGTGAAACGTGTCTCTGTATTCTGTGTGTAACTTTAAACAACAATAATTGCTCCACATGTATTGCATTGCTCGGTGGTCTCAGATGAGATGAAGAGCCGAACCTTCCAACGGGAGGCTTCTGGGTACATTACTCAAGGTAGCGACCACAAGGTTTACTTATTAAAAGTGAAAATACGACAGACTGCTTACAAAAATAACTAATAACACAAATTCAGGCATATTCACTCATGACTTTACCTTCTGAAATAACTGACCCCAGAAAAATCTAATGAAATTAGCTGCCACTTTAGTGAGACTTTACAAATAAGTTGCCCCAAATCATTTTAAATCTTCAAAAAAATAAAATACCCAGATATTACAAATTAGATCTCTTAAAAAAAAAGCCTCTCTAAAATAAATATCCTGAAACATTAGTTAATAACTTGACCAATTCGCAAAAGAAGCAAAAGAGAAAAAGAAACGAAAGAGGTGAAAAATGAATGGAGATAGTGAAAGATAAAAAGAAGAGGATGATCACATTTGGTATCTTTTATTATTCATAAAACAGGTTAAAAATGTGTAAAGCTTTAAATTTTTTCTTTTAGTATTTAACAAATAGCATGAACTGAATCGTCAAAAGCTAGATCCATGTAGTATATTGTATCCTAAAATGTGTGTGCGCGTCTGAGCATGTGTTTGTGTGTGACGGTTGATGTGTGTTTAATGGCCCAGGAAGGATTTTGGTGGTCCCAGTGAGGCCGCTTGTGCCGTCGGCCAGAGGCTGATGCCCAGGGAAGTACGCTGATGAGAGCCTTTTTTTTTTGTTGCAACACACAATACAGCAGCTATGACCAGAGCAGAGAAATGTACCAGTGAGATGTATGGGACTAACTGGTATACATCATGTCAAATATACACATTGAGATTGGTAGAGTATAATGGTTATTTATATTTTCTTTAAACCTTTTACATATTGCGCTTCTCGCGGCAGGATCCATCACTCACAGGAGAACATGCTTAGAGAGACTTTGCAGACTCAGCATGTCACCATTGTTCTGTTTGATTTCAAGTTCATTTCTGACCAGCTGAAGGAAACTCTCTCACCTGCCACTCATATAACTGGCAGAAAGGGGAGAAGAGGGGAGAATGCAATTTATTCTGAAAGCCTTGTCTGACATTGTGTGATTGTGTGAAAGCAGTCACACGTTTGAATAACATATGCATGGTAAGTCCCTATGGATATGCAGTCTATATAGCTTGTGTCCTCAAGGGAACAAGGGAAGGACCTAAATGCGGATAGTCCAGGCAGACAGGAAGAGTTCAGTGATCTATTGACTAAAAGAAAACACAGAAGCTTACCAGCAGCAAGTCCAAACGGAATTAACCGAGGATCTAAAGGTGAACAGGAATGTGGTTCAGGATCAGGTTCAGGTGGCTGGAAAGCAAGGGTCCGAAGCAACATGTTTACATTACGCTAAGAAAGATATCAGGTGAACAGAATCATTAAATAAATATGAATACAAATGTGTTGAAGTAGAAGTATAGTGGCTTAAAATGGAGATTCTCAAGTGAAGTAGCTCAAAGTCATACTTAACAGGGCTTGAGTAAATGAAAAACAGCCCATCAGCTGTGTACACTGGCCAATGCTCTTTCCCATGATGCCCCTTCCTTCCTTCTTTTCTTTGTCTTCAGATTCATCCAGATTCTTCCTGATCTTTGCTCTCCTCACTCACACACACACACACACACACACGCACGCACGCACACACACACACACACACACACACACAACAAATATCTAGTCTCAACTCAGTTGAACTGTGGATCATTTAACATTTAACATTTAAAATACCATTTATTCTAAATTTAACATGTTATTCTTTCACACTCGATTATATGGTGATTGTTTTCAGTGGAGAGCCTGGTCAGGGTTATCTATCGCATGTAGCTATTTTGGTGTGTTATTTCAGTTGTTTGAGGAATTGGAGAATCGTTCAGTTCTAGGTCTCCTGTACCTGTTTCCCTCGAGCGGGCCCAGCAATACATTCTGGGACTCCAGCACCGTGGTGTCTTTGTTGGATCCCGGTGGAGCAGCGAGGCAAAGTTTTGCTCCTAGCCGGAGCGGGAGACGATGCTGATCAGCGCTCCTCCTCCTAAGGCTGCTTCCGACTGCCGGTCTAAGGTGAAGCCCGGTCTGGCTCAGTCCGCTGCAGACTGGTTGCTGCTGGAGGCCCGGCTGGAGTCGGCACTGAAGACGTTTCTGGTGAATCTACATGATTTCATCAGATTTTGCATGGGATCCGACCCAGTGGCACCGATGACAAGCATTAAGAATGATAACTGTATAGAAATAGCCAATCTTTCAGACCGATGGTCTCGTTTATAGAGACAAGTATTAAATCGGAAGGTGAAAAGTTAAATTGCTGTAGTAATAGCAGCTTAAAGTTGGACCACAGCTATGACAGTTGAGTGTTAATGAGGTTTGGAGAAGGTGTCTTTATTTCATTATATATTCTTCAGTATGTGAACACACAAGCGCACACAGTTGGAAATCCTGCAGGTGTTTCTCCCCGGAAACAAGAACAGATTTTAGCAGGAAAGGCCAGGAAATCCCTATTGCCATAACCGACAAGTCCTCCAAAGTCCTACAGTATACGTAATGTATTGCTGCACCGCAAAATGATACATGTAATCCTTTCATCTGATTATAATTCTCTCTGCTGAAAGAAATCACTGTTGGAAAAATAAATCACACACAGATTTTATGATCTCAGGATTTGTTCGTTTTAGGCACTAACACAGTTTGGTCAGGGTTGGGGAAAGAGGATGGATCGGGTTCAAATGAGGTTAGAGGACGATAATGGTCATGGTTCAAAGAAAACAGCGCTGAATGGGAGATGGAAACGGGAAACAAAGAGTGATTTCCCTTGTTCGAGTTCAACGTTGTGATGATGGCCTGACTCTGCTGCATCCACCACATCCTTTGTGCTGCAGCATTAGCGACACATCACTATCATAAATACATGTCAAGGGCACTGATGCTTAACCTATCCGTTAACTGAACGGTAGTATAAGCTAGTTAAGTTATTTTTAGTTTTATTAATACCCTCTCTGAAAGTATACACTCAATGTACAACACATGTAAAAAGAAAAGAATCTTGATACCATAGGATGGAAAATGTGTCACTGTCTTTTCTTCTGCCTTGCACCGTTTTCAGAGGAAATAATATATCAGAAAATCAAAGGACAGTGATTCCCCTCTGGTCCATCGCATGCACAGTACGCACGTATTGTTCTGTGATAATGACGTTTTTTTAGCCACAGTACAACGAGCATCTTTGACTCCTTTCTTTTTCAGCCTGTTGTTCAAGATGCTGACACCTGATATGAAGGAGGCTCACCTCAGCTTCTACAGGGGAAGTGGTTTTACATCCTCTACAAAGCATGATGTCACAGATCCCAAATCATAGTTCAGTGTTTTTTTTAATTAATTGCATCACTGACAAAATGCAGTACAAAACAAGCTTATGATTAATAGTGGAGGGAAGGTGTAAAAGTCTCTCAAATGGTAATGATTCAGTAAATTATCAGCGTTTTAATTCAAAATTGTATGTAAGTGAAACAAACTTTCCACCTCTTCAAGGGTGTCTAGCAGAATCTAAACCAAGAACGTTAACCTTTTTATCCAGTTAATTCACATTAAAATGACTTGTTCAAATTAAATAAGAATGCTTAGAACACAAAAGTGGGAACTTATTTTCTTGAGCCCAAGTTTGAGAGAAGTTGTGAGAGACATTGCACCTGCTGAATCTCCTCAGTCCCCTGTGAGTCATGGGTGACATTTCTGAGCATTTCTTATCTATGTGTGTGTGTGTGTGTGTGTGTGTGTGTGTGTGTGTGTGTGTGTGTGTGTGTGTGTGTGTGTGTGTGCCTGAGTTATCAGCCAACCTCGGGGTCCAACGCACACACACACACACACACACACACACAAATTGCCGGAATCCAAACTGGAAAATTGAAGTTATCGTACAGATGACGCATAGTTTACATATTTGCTCAGCATTACCTGTTTACTGAGTGTAATTAAGGTATACGGTATCATCAAAGGTCAGTTCTAACACTGTATACTGAGGCTTCCTGAACTCTGCCGCTCCGGTTGAAGGATCCTCTCTGTAAACACGGAGCCTCCCTGCTGAGTGCGAGTTTTGTGATTAGCAAGAGTGAAATACCAGCACCATCTGTCGAACTGCCGAGCTACCTGACCGTCAGCACATGACGTCTGTGATCGTGGGCTGACATCTTCGGGCATCTAAGTCGACGATTACGCGCTTGTTTGAGAGCCGCGTTGGACTGTTGACCTGCCCAGTGCATGCTGGGAGAGGATCTGTGACCTTGGACAGTGAAAGATAATCATTTTTGCGAACCCCTTTGGGGGTTTCAGCATAACCGTGAGATTTCACCCCACAGTGACTTTACGAGCATTACGTTTAACTGCAATTATTGCATGTTTTCTCACCATATGTTGAGCTATAAATAAATAAAATGAAGAACAGTAAATTAATTGTATGTAAAACTGGAAAATTACAACAAACAGCATAGTAATACCTCTCATAAAATCACTATACAAACTATAATATTGTGGTTTTCACATGTACACAACCAACATGTTTGAAGATACAGTACAACTGAGTGAATGACTGAGTATATGATTCATGTAATATATTCTCTGAAGCGTTCTCCTTGATGACCTGACTATGCTATAAAACTAGACTATCATTATTATCATTTAAATCATGACACATCCAATTTTGGTAATGTGTGGGCAACACACTTTTAGTAATAAGCTGCTGAATGTCAAATTCTAATGTGAAGCCCACAAGGTAAAAAAAAAATACTGCATGATTTAAATGTGCATCCCAGTCACAATCAATCTGGTAATTCATAAGGCTAAATATGAGGTAGTTTAACAAGACATAATCTCACATGCTCGCTCTCATAAAAATCCTCATGTAAAACTGATAACAAGCCCAGAAGGTGAGTAAACTGTTGAGTGTTCAAGAAACACAACAACCATCTGCGATGCAGTTTCCTTTCCACCTCCCCCAGTTCACACACGTCTTGCAACTTCCTTCTGTATATGTGAAAATGAGGGCAATCGATTGAGCTGGAGATGAGCGCAGGGAGATGTTGATGGTGTGCGGCTGGGCCCTGAGCAAGTTGCTGATAGGTCGTCGGGTCACATGCCCACCCACTCCTCATTTCCCATACTGCACTGCTGACGTGGTCGAGCTCAAACCAGTGGTGGGCGTTGCTTTTCAAGGTGAGGTTTGGGGTTAAAACTTATCTTCATTATCTGCAAGTTATGGGTTTATATATAATATAATATACCAATGTATATATACTGTATATATATATAATGTATAACATGAATATGCATTGCCTTTTGATGAATAAAACATTTAAATACATAGTCATGAGACAACGTTTTTAATTATATTACCCTGCTCTCTTAACTTGTATGTGAGGTATACCAGAGGAGAAAAGCCATTAAGTTAATTAACTCAAGAACTGTTAATAAGTACTTTGAGGTACTTCTCCGTTGCTTCAGTATTTCCATTTCATGCTACGTTATACTTGAGGAGTAAGCAAACAGTCAATACAACAAAAGGTGCTTTTAGAAAGTGTGTCACCGCAACCACGACAGCATGCAGCCATAACTGGGCACCCAAAATATTACGGCGTTTGCAGCAGCAGGATGGGAGATTAGTCGTGGACAAACACAAAGGTGCACGCTCACTCAGTCACAGACACACAGACTCACACGGACGCACACGGATGCACACGGACGCACACAGTCACACACACTCACACACAGTCACACCCATGACCAAACACATAACCTCTCCCATGATGTAATTATCAGTCAGAGGGTTCATAACGAGTACTTTTACTTCTGATACTTTAAGTACATTTTTGGAATTTTTGTTTCTCATATTTTACTTTTTAAAGCAGTACTTTTACTTGTAATGGAGTATTTTTTTAATGCTGTACTGCTAATTTTACTTAAATAATTACTTCTTTCACCACTGTGAAGTACACATACTGTGCTTATCTGTGTGATGTAGTAAAACAGAACATAAAGATGAATGTGTAAAACTTCATCCTTGCTCAGAACAGGCTGTTGATTAATATCAACATTTATTCTGCAAACAATTCTAGATAGAAAACATACAGTATATAATTTTTGTAAAACAGAAAACACTGTACTGTGCCGTTCTGTCCTTGAGCCCAAACCTTCTGCACTTTGGTAGAAGGACTGACTGCAAAGCACAAAACCATTAGTCACCATGTAAACCTTTAATCGGCCTCGGTGTGTCTGCACGTGTGTGTGTGTGTGTGTGTGTGTGTGTGTGTGTGTGTGTGTGTGTGTGTGTGTGTGTGTGTGTGTGTGTGTGTGCAGGTTGAAGTGGAACGAAGCCTATTTTTAAATGACGAAAATTGCTTTAAGGGCACACAACAAAATTGGTACCCACCACTATCCCCACAATTGTCTTGCCTATACGATATTTTTTTTTAAAAAGAGCCAATTTTGTCAATTTTGTTTGGCAGCTTCAGGAGGACACGCCACTACTTCATGGACATGTATTACAGAGCAGATGGGAAGTGTTGAAGCTGTGTCAGCAGATCGAGTTAGGGGAGTCTGAGAGAAAACTCTAAGAGCAACTTCCTCTTTTCGTCAATGGAAGCCTGATCGTGATAACGCTGTGTGACTTCTGGTCAACTAATCTCTGGTAAACGGAGCTTTTGTGTATGAGCTGTCAACTCCTCCCTTCTTGTGGATGACTTTTTATTTTTCACCGCTGAGTCATCTTTTGGTGCAAATGGATGATGGATTATTTATACAGTGATTGAATGAACACAAGACGTATTAAGACAAGAGTGGATGCTAAATATGATCTTTTTTTTTGTATTGTGTTGAAGATACTGTAACTTTGTCTTTTAATGAGTTGATTCATTCTGAATGTAACTCTGTATACACGTGTGCACCTGCCAAACCTTTACCGCTTTTCAACTCTGCTCCGTGACCCCCCTCAGTCTTCACATTATCTCAATAAAAGTTGTCATGTTTAAGTATAAGAAGACTCTCAAATAGATGCTTCATACATTTGTGAAAATAATTCTCCCTGTGCTGAGACCGTGCACAGGGATAACCTGTGTCAAAAGTCCAAAAGTTTGAAATAGTAAGCAAAAGACTTGTGAATGCTGAGAGATTGCATACAAATGAACACACTGAAAGAGGTGGGTAGAGGGTAGCAACTGAGAAAAATAGAGACAGATGGAGGGAAGGAGAAGGAAAGATTAGATGTAGAGAAGGGAGTAAATTAAAAAAAGATATGGATGGATGGATGGGTGGATGGATGAGAGGAGGGAGGGAGTGATGGAGAGAAGCACAAAGAGAAAAAGAGAGAGGGATGAGGATGAAGTGTGAGTTTGGCTCAGTGAGAGCAGCTGTATAGAGGACACTGTGGGTGGAAGTGGTAGAGTCGTGGGTGAGCTCAGAGTTTAACTGCCAACCCTCCCTGGTTTCACAAACTGTCCATCACACACACACATGGACGGACGCATTCACATACATACAGGCGTAGTTGCACATACATACACACTTGCATGGATCGCTTTAGACAACCTGGAAAACTTTCCGTCTCGCTTAGTATATGCTAGACACGAGAGGAATCCATCCCTGTAATGAGTAGTATGCCTTCTGTGTCGCCCCGCTCGCACCGGGTGTTACCTCGGCGGAGACAAGTGTGCTATAACTGCAGTTATGGCAATGTTGGCACTTGGAATTGAGAGGAAATGCTGCTTGTTTTGTTTGATGTTTTTAACAGTTTATAGATGGCTACATACATGACTTGAGTGGGTTGGGGGTTTGCTCAACTTTTGGCCATTTGCGCCAATGTGTGCAGCTAATTGTAGGTTGCTTCTTGTTGCCGAGACTTCTACTATGATAAATAATGAGAGCAGTGGATCCTGAAATAGAGTACCCCCCCTCCCTTGTCCCTGTGGTCCGCTCTTGTGAACCTCTCGTCCAGCCGTGACTTTTCCAAGCGATCCCCTCCCTGCTGCCTCCTCCGTTATGGTTAGCATGCCGGCTAAATCTGTAGCCATGCGTCTGTAATTAGGCTTCGCCTTTGCTGGATTGAGTGCTACACACTGGCAGCTGGCAGGACGGGCCAACTGCACACACACACACACACACACACACACACACACACACACACACACACACACACACACATGCACACACCCGCACAATGACACGCATGAACTCAAGCACGCAGGCACACATTTTATCTAATGTAAAATAAGTGGATGGAGGGTATGCCAGGACAGCGCTGTCTGACAGTTACAGTGCTGGGTGAAGGGCTGGAGCAAAAGCACAAAAAGAGCTTATCATACTCTGTCACCCCGGCCTTCATCACCCCATGTCTCTTCTTCATCACTATAATTCTCGTTAATGCATCAATTGTCTCCTCTTTTAATTATTTTCCTCTGCCTGAGTGTCTTTTCCCCTTTTATATCTCCTCTTACTTCATCCCCATCTCCTCATCCCTCTTCACACACACACACACACACACACACACACACACACACACACACACACACACACACACACACACACACACACACACACACACACACACACACACACACACACACTCTCCCTACCTGACATCATTTTTCCCTCCCCAAATTATTTGTATCATTCCCACGTCTCCTCTCTCACCTCTTCCCCTGCTCAACCCATCCCATTCCAGTGCTGTTGAGTGTAGAGTGGGCAGGTTGACCTGGCAACACTAAAAACCACAGTAGTTATGAGAGCTTTTTACTTCAAGCTATATATATATATTATCAAAAAAAGAATGAGAAAAAAAAGAAAAGAAGCAAGCGTGTGATGTTACCTCAGCCCTGTTGCCGCCCAGTGAGGGGGCTCCAGCACAAGGCAGCGTGCACATGCATAAGCACATGCTCATACACAGGAGCACCAACACCTGCAGGTGTGCACACAAGCCAAACAACACTCCCATGTTGCACACACACAATCACCTCTTTATCAAGTGTTAGTCCTGTTTAACGCACCACTTAGACCAGTCATACAATACACACTGGCTCCCATTGTGAGTGACAGTAACCACAAACTGTCAGGGACAATTTAAATGGATAACTTCAAAACTGACAATAAAAAATACATTATATCCACAGGGGCCATATGTCTGCATTGAGTCCTTTCAATCCTTCAAGCAAACATATTTTTGGTCTTTCGTATTTGGTCAACTGATAAGAATCAAAAGCACTGTATCACCTAATAAAAACGTAAGTATCTTCCTCAATCTAACTACCACGAAGATGTTTAAATAAAACATTTCCTGTCCTTTCAGCAGTGTGTGTTTTCCTTTTGGCTTGACACCCATAACTTGTGCTTTTGTGGCCTATAACTGCCTGCTTGTTTCTGACCAGGGCCTCTGATTCCCTGTTGAGATGAAAGGCATCGAGGCCAGTCATTTGTGTCAGTGTGTGGTTTCATCAACTCTGCCAGGACGTTTCTCGAGCTCCTCTGGTCCCTGTAGTCACGTGCTCCACCAGTGGAATGGCTATTTTAGCTACTCTGAACTGCAAAACCCACAATCCTCTACTGACCAGCACCCTCTCCTCTCTGCTGGCCATAATGATTATGTGGATATTGATAGACCAGGGGGATTATTATCATTCACTGAATATACTTTTACATTGTCCCACATGTGTCTGGTTCAATCTGGGAAACAGTAAACAAGTAATCATGAAGGACGGCTGTATCCTAGAATCTCTCTCTCTCTCTCTTTTTTTGTTTCATTCCCCTGGGACCTGAGGTCGGCCTACAAGATGGGCATTCAGAGTATTTTAGCTGAAGAATGTGTGACTATACTTACTCACCCTGTCATACAGTAATCACCAAAAATATGCAAAACAATAATCCAAATAATCTAAAACTATATGATGGACAGTTTTGGAAAATCCATAAAGAAATGTGATTTATAGTGAAACAACTGTCATATTTGCATGTAGAAACAAATAAAGAGAATGAATTTTGTTTTCTGTTTGGTATGCTCGGACTTTTGGATGATAAATTCAAATTGGCTGCTCTGTGGATCTGAGGTCAACACCATGAACTTTTGTTTGGAGAGGAAAACATCATTTTTTTGGAGTCAAAATAAAATAATTTGAATACATCCACACTTGGCTGTAGTTTATGGCCAGTGGTTAATTAGATAGCTATGAGTTGGAAACTGACCTCTGATGATCCAACACAGTATGCTGCATAGTATGAAAAATGTTATGCATTTTGTTGAAATGTTGAAACTGGACTAAGTATGTTGTTCTGGAGAATGAAGTACTGGTCTATTTGTTCAAATGTGTTCCATCTCACTGAACTCATTTGACTAGAAAATGAAAAGAAAAAAAGAAAAAAACTGAAATGAAATGTATACAAGCGATAATTGATGGAATGGAATGGCTCTATGCATGGCTGGCAATGTCTGTCTGTTTGATGATCTCAACAATCATTGGATTGCAACTGTAACGACTGTAAATGCAGGACTGGACCCAAACACAGACAACGCAGGCAGACCGGCTCAACTCAGCCATTTAATGCCAAAATGTGGGTATGTAGTGTAGGCTTGCAGGTGGACAGGTAGGTACAGGACTGGGATGAGGTCAAGTTATCAGAAGCTCGAAAGCAAAAAACACAAGGCAAGAACGCAACATTGCAACGTTGACAACCTGGCAGACATTAAGTGGAAATGGGCCGGTTAAAGGAGAAGTGAAAACAGGTGAGAATGTTGGATGACTGGAGGAGAAGGGACACGTTTGAGGGCACCTAGTGAACGGGTTTGGGGAAGTTGACATGGCTGGAGGATTGAACAGTGACAGCCTAGGTGATCCTGTGACTATATATTTAGCGCCACCAGCAGGTCAAAACTTTCACTTCTCTGTTGACATTTCTACAGCAGCAAGACGGATGAGCACATATTTTACACAGACGTTCAGAGTTCCCAGCCAGCGTATCCTAGTGGGGTTCACATTTGGGGTTTTGAGCAAAATGTCTCTGGATTGTCATGAAATATGGCGCACCCATTCATGTTCCCCACAGGATGAACTGTGGCGATTGCTCATCTTCTCATATGGCGCCATCATAAGGTCGAAGATTCACTGCATCCAATGACTCTGCTGTACTTCCTTCTTATAGGCTAATATTAGCAAGCTAACATGCTATACTCCGAAGGTGAGCTAGCATGGTGGTAAACAAGTGCAAAGTCTGAGTTTGCTATTCCCTTAAAACATGTACATTGCATTGGTTTTCTCTCATTTGCTATTCACATTTTTTTCCAAATTTGACACATACGTTATATTTGATGTTTGATACTGTATGTTGTGGTGTCTTGAAATCCCATGTGGGATAAGCTATATGGTTAGCACAACACTAACAATCAAACTGGATTATATTATGCTCTGAGACGTTGGGAAACAACAGCAGAGGGGTGTTTCTGCTGAGACCCACGGACGGATGCCGTTTCTGTTTCAGGACCCTTCTGAGAAAACCACAACAGAAGTATGGCGGGTATCGAGACCTGCAGACACCTTAACCTTTAAAGCTGTCTCTCTCTGTGGAGAGGAATGAACCCTACACCACATCCTGTCAACCCCACATCATCACGGTTTCGACGAGACTGCTGCAAAAACAGCGCGTAATGAACAAAATGAGCAAATCTGTAGGCCAGCAGAGGGATCAAAACTTGGGAAAGATGTGATTTTTCTTTTTTTTTCATCCGTTGAAAGCAAAGCGAACGATCGCGGAATCGTGTTCACATTTCCTGCTGATTAAAAACCTTCGTCAGTCATCTCTTTAGAGTAACAGCCTGTCCCTCAGTGATGGCGTTATTGCCCACCCAAAGCTCTCCCACCTCCTCTCTCAGTGGGTCAGCTGGTCCCGGGGTGTGTGGGATGTTGCTGTATGTTGAGGGAGAGGGAAACTGTGTGAAAACTGTGTAGGAGAGGCTAAGAAAAACATTACGGCCTGGCAGCAGTATTTGTAGGGAGTGGAGGACGAGGAGGAGATCGGGGGAGCAAGGGATAGGAACGCTGAGGGGGGGGAGTGGAGTGAGTGCATGGGTATGACAGAGGGAAAGGTAGGAGTGTATGTTTGTGTGTGCATGTGTGTGTAGGGGGTGGCTGCTGAGGTAATATCTCTGGGAGTGTGGTTAGATCATATTCCTCTGCCTGTCTTCTCATGCTGTGGGTGGGGCTTTGTGGTGGGACTGGATGGAAGAGAGGGAGGGGATGGAGAGACGGAGAGGGAGAGGAAGAGAGGTGGGGGAAGTAGGAATGGAGATGGTGAAAGACGAGTGAGAGATGGGCAGTGCCGACATTTCTCACAAAAGCAGCACCAGAGTCACGCCCTTGAAGTGGCAAGACTGGTTCACACAAGCTCCACCTTTCTCTGCTTCCTTTCTGTCATTATCTTTCTCTGGCTTTCTCCCACTTGTTCACGAAAAAGATGTTTACTTTTTACAGTTCAACACAAACTGAATAGCTTAGACTGATAGAAAACCTGACAATAAATGTAATGAAACTTATCAAGCAGACATAAATCACTCTAATTACTACTTTGGGTTTCTCAGACTGTGGCAATACATAATTCTTTATACTGTACTCTTCTTCAGGTGCTTCAGTTCACGCATGGACCAAATACTTAAGATAATTTTAACCATGCCGGTGTTGGGGCTTCATGTTGGTCCGTTGGTCGTCCACCACTGCGGTTCAGATGGAAATATCTCAACAACTACTGGATGTGATATTTAGTACAGATAGTTATGTTTCAAATGATGACCCCTCTAATGACTCAAGGGATTTCTCCACTTTTTGTTGAGTGCTGCCATGAGGTTGACATTAGTTAAGTGAAATTTGACTATTGGATTATCATGAAATTGGAGATTCCCCACAGGATGAATTGTAAGGACTTTGGTGATCCCTTCATTTTTCCCCAAAAGACATCAGCAGGTGAAAAATCTTAATTTTTCTATCAACCTCAAACATTTGTGTTTAGAGCTAACTATCAAACATTAGCATGCTAAAACACTAAAGTAACAAATTAACTTGATGAATATTACCTGCTAAATGCATGCTAACATGCTCACAATGGCAATGTAAATGTGCTGTTGTTAGCTTTAAGCTTACAGCCTCACAGATGGTTAAGACAGTTTTTGTGCGATTCATTCGCTCGTCAATATACTATTTTGGGCTGTTGTTCTTATCGTGAGTGCAAAAAGCAACGTAATCTTTTTTTTTTGGAAAACATGTTTGATTTTTCTGAGCTTTCACACCACGTATAAAGGCATCATTAATCACATTTTTAATCACCAGACGCTGCCCTGGGCCAATGGGCTCCTGGTAGTTGGTCTTCTGCCTACATGAATCTATTCAAACCTTCTTCTTTTTTAAAGTTATATAACTCTCGTAATATGTTTGGCCACAAAATATTGTAAATTCTTGTGCCGTTTATTCGTCCAGTCCCCACTGTGCAAAGGTCTAAAGTCTTCTTTATATGTTATATTATTTTTCCTTTTTTAAATTAACTTGTCCCTTCTCCAGTCATCCACATGCTCACCTGTTTTCACTTTTCCTCGTCATCGGCCCATTTCCACTTAATGTTTGCCAGGTTGTCAACGTTGCAATGTTGCTTTCTTGCCTTGTGTTTTTTGCTTTCAAGCTTCTGTTAACTTGACCTCATCCCGGTCCTGTACCTACCGGTCTACCTGTACGCATATAAACTATATACCCTCATTTTGGCATTAAATGGCTGAGTGATCAACACTCGGTCTGCCTGCTTTGTCTGTGTTTGGGTCCAATCCTGCATTTACAGTCGTTACAGTTGCAATCCAATGATTCCTGAAATTAAAAATGTTTTGCCTGAAATCAGAATAAATACAAATTCTTTCATATATAATTGTTTAAGCTTCTTTATTAAAGTAAGCCTGCTTTACATACTGCTGTATTTTATTGTGAAATATCTGCATTTGCTTCATTGGGTGTGCAGTCCTTGTGTGGAGGGTTGCCAGTATAGTGTGAAGGCTTCGGTCCAGAAAATGGTATCCGAAGACCAAGGAAGCACTCTCAGTCCATGAGCTGGGAAACAATGCAACCACATCGAGCATGTTATTGTGTTATTACCAGCCATGACAGCGTGCCGCTGGTATTTCTTTCACCTTGTGAGTATGTGTGTGTCATCATGGCAAAATGTGGCCCTGGAGACACCAACAGTAGTAAGAACTGCCACAAAAGAGGTTTTCAGTTCTCTGACAGGTGTTTATATGTCTGTGGACCGATTTGATCAACGCAATAGTGTCACAACTGTGCAAGATGCAGTCATACACCCTTTACAGGTGTGTAGTTGAGATCAATATAAAGGCCCGATTTGAAGCTGTGGTCTGAGCACGGCTGCAGGAAGTGGGGAAGGCGCTGTGGGCCCCATCGTTTTGGCGTTGAGGCTGATGTGATGCAATTGCAAGATATAATCTCTCGTGTTATTTTATTGTAGATACAGTATTTGTTCTCAGGGCTGTTTGTTTTAGACCCTGTCAGAAATAAAACAAATGTTAAGAGAGCAAATACAGATATTACGAACATGAACACTATCTAGCATGTCAAGGTTTGCTAGGAAGCTCAATAGTGATGCAGAGACAAGATAAGCTACCTGGTCATAACTAATAGATATAAAAAATTACTAAAAAAATTAAGATAATTTTCTTTCAGTTGCACGGGTCAAACCAGGACAGAGAGAATCTGTAATATAGTGTCATCCTATCAAAACATCACGATGAGGAAGCACCCGTCTTGGCCAGCTTTAACTGTTTCCAGATTCCTGCTGGCTGCAAAAGGTGATTGTCTTGTTGGAACAAGATCAGATTGCAAATTACCTCCCTCCCTAACTTAATCTCAACAGCATTGATTAAAGCAGAAAAAAAATGGGTCCCTGAGTTCCAGTAGTTGATGTGTTCAATAAAGTTGTCTACCTTCAGCCAGTGCATACTGATGAAGTGTCTGATTTCCAGAGAGCCCAGTTCATATTCAAATGATGAGCTGAATTCCCACGGCTGCCAGTAACATGCTCTTACTCCTGGTTCTACCCAAAGGTAACACTCTCTGCCGGCCCCCTCGAAACGCTTGAGACGCTAACTAAAATGTGAGACTGGTGACAATCTTCTCATCTGATTAAGTATCAGACACAAACACGGTTGTTCCAGCGGTGATACAGATGTCCCGGCAGTCTCCATGGTGACCATTGCACAGCACACCTGTTCAAGAAAGGTACTACAACTGCAGTACTACCTTCACTACCTTGAATTATGCTGGAACACATGACGAGTTAATAATGTGTTCAATTGAGCTCAATTATAGTTAATCTCCCTTGAGGTCATGGGAAATTCAAGGATTACAATAGAAAAGGTTTGAAATAGGCAGTCAAATATAAAGTTGTAAATATTGCAATAGAAAATAAAGTGTTTGAGGAGTGCTTGTCATGCTCTAGAAACACAATGTTCACTTGATTTGTTTTCTTCTTTCACTTATGTTGCCCCACATTTATTGCGCTACGATCCTTTTCTCCCAAAATGTCCTTGTTTTCTTTGGCAAGATGTAAGATGGCGAATCTGTGCAACCGTCTGCAACTTCCTGTTGGTCGAAGTGAGTCGGTCCAACGCAGACGACGATAAGACGATGTTCTTCAGTTGAGCCCTTTAAGTCTCCCTTTCATCCTCGCCTTTTCCTTTCTATGTCTGCACTTCTTTCTTTCGAGTGACGTTGGCCTCCTCTCCCACTGCCACGTCGTTTGTGACATGCTCGGCATGTTAAACTGGTTCTGTGGTTGTCGCAGGTGACATGCTTTGTACAGCTGATGAGTAATGGTGTGTGGGCCCCTAAAGCCAACGTAAACCAATCCCACCTCGTCACTCACAGCTCTGGGTGTCCATGTGCGTCTACCATGTGGTTCAATTACATAGGGGGCATATTTCAACCACTACCCCTTAACTCGGTTCCGAGGGGTAAGTAGTAAAGCGAGGGTCACTCTAAATTCAGGGGTAGGGGTAAGAAATGGAATCGACCATTACTGTAATGTCAAGAGGAACTTGAGAGTCCAAAATCAGGCAGGACGAAGCCTGAAAGATGAACACTGATTGCAACTATTGAGGATCATGAGATGTGTATCACCCTCTCTGAAAAAAAGAAGGTGGACAAAGAGGCGTCAGGCCACATATGTTTGAACTTTTGGAATCAGAGTGAGCTGCAGATAATGTTGGATATGTTGTTGCGAACTGACAACTCCCACACACACCTACAGACCTCTGACCCGTGCTACTGCCTCTAGTTTTTCGTTAGCTAGATGGAGAAACTTTTGCTCTTTACTCTCCATCACATGTATACTGTTATTTATGGAATTGAACTGATATCTTAGCAACAATGACTTATGCTATTTCACATGACAACCCTTTGGGATTGATGCGACAAGAAAAGATAATTTTGCTCTAAGATATAAAAAAAAAAAATTTGGGACCAAAGACCAGAACAGAAAGTTATCGTGTATATTGTTACATGAATATAAGCATAATTAGTTTACCTTTAACATATCTGTCAAAGCACAAAACCTACATGAACACCACGTATATAACTACATCTGCTGTGTTTTAATCACTGTGTGGGGAGAGGAGAAGAGCCTACGACAGCATAACACAAAATATCACAGCACAACAATGCTATTCATAAAACAGATTCCATCACCAAAAACATGTCCCGCAAGCAGAAACAGGTCTATCTGACAGATTTGGTGGATTGGATGGTCACACCCACTTCACAGGTGGCGGGAAGAAAGCAACAGAAGCATGTGGGTGTAACGTAGAGTTGTTGCTCTGTGTACTGCAAGCGTTTTCCTTTATTGTATTCAAAGGGGGTAGTCTTGTACACTGGACCCCAGCTTCATGTACAAGAACACACACACACACACAACCCTGGTTATAATCAGTGTTGGAGGTAATATTCATGCATGCCAGAGAGAACACTTTTTTATACAAAAACAGAATTTGCACAAAATTAACTTTTAATTTGGTGAGAAATTAAAAATTCTAAAAATTCTGCTTTTTCTCTGCTACTCTGGCCTTGAAGTGTCTCCTCTTGCTCGAGTTTATATGTATCCCCAGTAAGTAGCAGGGTGGTACGTTTTCCCAATGACTGTGGACTCTTCCATCATGTTCTAAGCAGAGACAGAATGAGAGGAAGCTCAAGAAAATATCAACATTCATGATTAATTCAAGTGTTAAAGTGTTATTGCATTGTATTGTGTGTGCTTCTGGAGAGATATTATAGATAATTCCTTCTGGGGTGCTCTTATGGAAATTGTGCATTATTCATGGCTCGAATCTGGCAAGAACAAAAGAAACTTTAAAATATTTGGGAAATGTCTGAGCGTTAAATGAGAAGATTGACTCTTAAGAGAGTGGGGTATTGATCTTCTCAGCAAATTCTCGGTGAAAGCTAATTTGTGTATTTCCCAAAATGTCGAACTATGTCTTTAAGTATTAAGTCTATGTGAGTTGTTATGTACTGTAGTCGCACACTCGTAGCCACGATGCAAGAGATGTTTAATAATTGACCATGTAAATTATTAAATTACGAGTGTGTGACTACCTTGGCCTTGTGTTTTCACCCTCAGCACGTCTCCAATACTGGTCTCTCTCCAGTATTGCCATGAGCTGTTATACAGTACTTATACAGCTACTCTGTTGACCTTAAATTGCTTTGCACTTTCTAGCCGTTCATAATGAAGGTATATTTTTGATATGTTTGAGAATCTGTGCTTGGGCTTTCAGAGGTGAGACCTGTGCATTTGGTTTAACAATGCACAATCTCAAGTATCTTTTCCTTTATTAAACAGACCTCGTCATGGATTATATTAAAAAAAAAGAAACAAGGATCTTACTGGACAGACTAAAAAATACAGTGTTAAATGATTTACACTTGCTTCTCTGCCCAGGTGTAACCTTGTGTGTCTGTAAACAAGTGCGGTGTACCAAAGGCTAAATGTAGCTGATTCAAACCCTGATCTATCAGCCCATTGCTTAGGGAAACTCCAGGTAAAGACGATGTTTATAGTGCCAACCTGCCAAATACATTTGTGTGTATTTGTATTCTGCATTATGCCACCTGAGAAACCTCTGTGTGAAGATGCTTTAATGGCACAGTCTGCATAGGAAGCACACATAATGTCCCTCCTCCAATGCCGGATCACATCCCGCCTGCTCATTGACACAGTTCAGGTCGTGTCCCAGCTCACAGCAAACGGTTGAGCTTTAAAGTTTGTAATTTGATGCATTGTTGTAAAAATATTTATTAATGATGCTTTAAAGTAATTTGTGATTGTTTTCTTAATGTATTTTCCATATTTAAATTGTAAAATGGAAAGAAATAATAATACAGCCGATATGTTCACAATTATGTATTTTATACTTTATATGATACTTTATTGGTCAAATGTCCCAAAACCACATCCTTTTCTCTGGAATGTTTGAGAATCATGAGACCCCCACGGTGCCCACTGCTCTCGTATCACCTGACATGACACTTTAAGCAGCGTTTGCATCACTGATTACACCCTCTTATTATATTCCCATTACGCTGCATTAAGGGCTTCAGAGCAGCACAATGGTTCTTACGTCTTGCCAGGTACAGGCTGGTACACTGAAGCACACACCTAAACACACTCAGATACTGTCAGATACTGACTCTATCACACAACCTTTCTTCCACTCTTTTCATTTCTCCCCTGATATGTCTTTTGTTCGATACCTGATATGAACCCCTCTAGCTCCTGTTTGGCACAGGCAAAGACCCACCCACTGGTTCAACCCTGCATTATACTACAACAACAACCTCTTCCTCAATTTCCTCCTCGAGTTTGAAATCTCAGGGCAGTCGTCCAGCTGCACTTCAGCCTGTTTGACTCCTTTATGAGCACTTTCTCTGAGACCGTCAGGCTCTAGTCGGGCTTACCGGCAGTCCCCCGATGTCCTCCAGCCCCATTCCCAAGGCTCAGCTCTGCCATAACCATGCAACCCAGTAAGCTCACAAGCAGGCTTTTAGGCTTGGCCCAGTGAGCGGGAGTGCATGTCACTCCCCTCCCCTAAGCACAGGTGGACTTGGAGGGAACGCTGCCAAATACTTTTGGTTTAGAGGGAGGGAGGGGTGTTGGCTGAGGTTGGTGGGCGTAGCAGTTTTTGTTTTGTTGTGTTTCTTAGATAACCGTTTCATGGAAAGGCACCTTTTCAAATCACCGACACACCTTCAGAGCAAATTTTAGTCTCTAGCTCGCCTGCTCTCACTTTCATAAGTCTGCCAGTGCAGAGACAGCGCTGAGTTTCCTGACAGCGACTGAGTGCGCTGGAGAGGAACTGAAATCAAAACTTCTCTTCTTAAAAGGTCAGTAACATCTTACTGTCTCTTTCCCTCTTCCTTTCTTATCTGTTTTTTTTTTTTCACTTACATGTACTACTATTTCGCATATCCTAAAAAAAAGCCATAATGAGAGGTTCAATTTCCTGTGTGTTGTGGAAAAATGTTAAAGCATGCAAGATCTGTCGGCTACCCACTGCGTGCCAGAATCAGACTAAAGGATGGCTGACCTTTTGTAGAATCAGGTTCCCCGTGTTCCCATTTTAAGTTCCAAATCTTTCCACGTCTCAAACTTTTTATCATAGGACACGCAGTAAAGAAAAAGAGGGGTGTCCAGCTATTCTCCGCGCTGTACAGAAACTTCCTTGCGTGTGTGTGTGTGTGTGTGTGTGTGTGTGTGTGTGTGTGTGTGTCTTGCAACAGATGTGCTCACAATGAAAGCCTCCCCTTTCACATATAACAGCAGGCACTGAGGAGGAAGCAAGTGAAAGCATGACAAAACTGGAACAGATTGAAAGACTGATCGGGATTTCTTTTTTACTTTGACTTGTTATTACAGCAGCAGCGTGATGAACATGATGAATGGATGATTGTGCACGTTGATATATTTCTCCGAATTTCTCCTTGTCATCCGCACAATTCTGTCATCAAGAAGCTGCCAGAGTGGCTGTAAGTCAACATGTGACCGTGTCACATCTCTTAATTAATTGGCATAGCGGAGATAAACTATCTGACACACGGGGGGGGACATCTGCCGTCTGTGAATCCATCTTAAAAATTCATTTTCATTCTCAGACGACAACATTCAGAAGATTCTCTGTGCAACACGTGTGGGGGCAGAGGTGTGACATTCAAGATTATTTCACTCTTCCTGTCTGTGACCCCCTCCCACCATGAAATAGCATGAGCAACCGTTGACCTTTAGGAGTATAATTAAAGGGTGGTGATCCGTCATACAGTGGCTGATCTATCAGATAAAGAATTTGCATCGTTGAAGCTAAGATACTATAATTGAATGATTAGTAGAATTATCAGAATGTGCTAGATGTCAAGCGACCTACATGTTTCTGTTAGTGACAATGACATTTCCTTGGGACTTTAGTGGTCCATTTCAAAGAAACTGCTGATGACGACACATTTAAACTTTGATATTGAACTAATTGCAGTTATTCACAAATCCTATCAGTTCGTAATTGTGCTGTAAAAAGTAAACCACATTACGAGGTGATTCACACAGGCACACATGCTGGATAATTCAATAGAAGAAACTAGAAAGGTACCCTATATAGACCAATGTATAGCTGTGAGGTCAATGTATAGCTGTGAGGTCACAACACTGAATGGTAGCCTTCATCATTCATGAAAAAAACAAACAAAGGCAGAACCTATAGCGCTCTCTTCCTGTCACAGCGGCGGTTAGATGGGGATAAAGTCTCGTAGAAGTTACCACCTACTCTCTCTTCACACACCCTAGATAAAGCCGTCTGTCTGCAGGATTATCTCAACTGAACCTGATCCTGGAAGGTCTTTTGTTACATCGGTATGTTTAACAAACATTACCTGAGGCACATTTCATTCATGTTTGCACAATCTCCCCTGTAGTATACTGTATGTGAGATGAGCCAGTATTCAATACAAAAGGAACTGAACTTGAATTTGAGCAAAAGTGCATCCTGTATAGGGTGAACGTGTGCAAGAGCGCAAAAGTACTTGATTGAAACACCTAAAGAGTCATGGATGGACGTGTCAAATGAGTGAGGACGCAGCTTCATAATTGCAAAACGTTGCAATGTGTTCATTATGAG